>CM073581.1:94243568-95493568 GCA_037074715.1 Magnolia kwangsiensis
GGTTGTACCCATTATGAGGATCATCTTAAGCAAAAATCACAGACATTCACTCTTCAAGTAGACCACACTAGTATTTTTCTATTTATCACTGGCTAGACATTGTTTTCTATGGTATGGCCCACCTAATGAGTAGATGAAACTGATTTTGCAATAGGAATTTCCCATGGTGGGGGCCACCCTATTGGAAGGGTTGGAAGTCACATGCAAGTAACAGATTAGAAGCTGTCTGTTGGGTGGGCTATAACTTGTTGTCCAAACTTTTGGGCTTGACACCTCCAAAGAGTCCGTAACCTTCCAAAAAGATCTCTAGCTTTTTTTTATTTTTTTCTTTTCTTTTAAAACCGTTGATTATAATCCATCAACTGATTGATCACTACTGAGGCTGATTGGAATTTATTTATTCTAAACGGGGTTTGAAGGTGAAGAAAGAGATGCAGATGACTGAGGAAGGGCTCCAAGATTTGATCATCAAGGAGGCTCAACGGTCTGGTTTGTCACCTTAGCATCCTAAGTGTGGGGCCCACTTAGATGATGTATGGATAGATAGATGGACGAGAATGACAGTGGGGACCATGGAAAAGATGAGCACCTGATGTCCATATCATCATGTAATCTTAATTAGTTTATGCATCATTTCTATTCATTAATGTAAGGGATCGAACTACTTGTTCGAAACATTGGGTCTTTATTTTCTTGCTGTCGAGGCCGGTGAACTTGAGTTGCAGCACATGTATGTTAGGATCGGGCCCTTAATTAGGTGACCACATGTATTGCAAGTGCTAGTGTGATTCCTGATGAGCGTAACGGCTCAATTTTGGTCTTGTGCCTGCTCGATATGGGCCTACCTAATGAGTGGCATGGATCTTGCACATGTGCATTGTGATGACACGTGTTTCAAACTGCCACTTCAACCTCTCCCTAGACCAAACCTTTTTGCTTGGTTATAAACACATAAATCATAGTTCTCCCATGTAAGAAGAAGACGAATAAAATATAAGATTCTTGTGCATACAAAGTTTTATATATATATAGATGCAAATCACAACCACAGTTCACACTTAATTACACTTAAATCACAGTATTTACAATTATAATACTTATAACTATTCGCAACTACAACTAGTGCACTTATAACTACAGTACATATTTTCACAAGCTAAGGTAGATATTTGAAACAAAATGTCATGAAAACTACATGTAGACTAATCTAATACCATATATATATAGTTGGTTAAAATGAGAGTATAAAAGAATCCATTTGGTTTTCTTTCCTTAATTTACTTCAATGGGTATTATATTATAAGTTGGTATTGTTTACTAGGAAATTGGCCGTACTGGCCTTGATGTATGATCAAATTTCCTAAAGAGATTCAAGCTTTCAAATATTTAATAGGTGGCCTTCCGCACGCCTTCAAAAATTATCAGGACCAAAATGTCATTGTCTTTGTATCAGTAGTTGTATGGTTTTTTAGGGAATAAGAAGCTTGGTCATATTTAATGTCAAGAAAGTGATGTGTACGGAAACCCTTTTTTGGGTGTGGGCAAGGACTAAACTCATGGTGCCCACATTGATGTATGTGGGCACCATACATTAATGTATGTGTATAATCCATGCCACCCATTATTTTTTTGCCGTGTCATTTTAGGGATAGGGCCTAAATATTAGCCTGATCCAAAGCTCATAATAAAAAATAATCGTGACAATGACACCCATTGTTAAAACTTTTCAGGTTCACTGTAATGTTTGTTAGAAGTGGACAATGCCTAAGTTATGACTTTTTGGGCCCACAGTGAGCTGGCCGACAAGGTGGACAGAATGGATCACCCCATTGTGGGCCTTAGGCTATTGTACAAATGGTTATCCTTTCTTTTGGTAATAAAGGAAGTCAACATGTAACAACCACATTCCATATAACATGACAACCACAACCCATATAACATGATAACTACGACCCACCCATGACAATCACAACTCATATAACATAACAACCACGACCCATGACAACTACGGCCCTTACCACATTACAACCACAACCCATACTCGGGTCGTGATTGTCATGTTATATAGGTCATGGTTGTTATGTTATACGGGTCATAGTCTTCATTTTATATGCCTATGTAATATCTCAAATTTTCACGGCCAGAGTTTGTACTCGTGTCTGAGAAAATCGAGTGTTAATAATGTATAAATTGAATGCTTTAGAAAATCGCACTTTTTTTTTTCTTTTCGATCACATCCAAATACATTCATAAGAATAAAATCATTGATTATATTTCATCAGAGTAAAATAAAAATCAAATAGCCTCATAATGGGAGGTTTATTACAACGTCAGAGTTCACGGCGGAAGTATAAAACTAATTCATAAAGCTATCTTCTCATCCTTTCAGTATAATCTTCTATAGAGAAGTAGTCCTCTTAAGTCTTCAATTGTACGTCACCTGCATCATCTGTACAGTTGAGAGAGGGTCAATGCCCTACTCATAGTGATGGTTATCCTTTAAGATTAACAATAATTTAAGAGATTCATAAACAGTGATGTAAGGGTACTGATACGTCTCGTACTCCACTAATACATGAGATATCAGTATGCGTAACCAACCTACATGAAATGCATACCTAATATAGTGTGTGTGGCTCATCATACGTATAGTGATCATCACAATGTGGAATATAATTCATAGAAAACCTGGCTCGACTCGCATCCTATTACTACGGATATTCGCTGGCATGGCCAACGCTAACGTGGATTTACGCGAACATCTCAAGGCAACACAGCATACTGTTAAGGATTTACGTAACACGATGTGTTCATGGAGCGACTATTTACGACATCCAATCCTTAAAAGTTAATGTAACAAGTATGTCGATTTACATATATCAATTATGCACTACGCCAGCTAACCCACGGAATTACGTGCCGACTAAGAGGGCCGCTACCTGTAAGGCCCGTATCATAGTCCATACTATTTCGTCGACTCCCGCGACCCTTCTCAACCAATTTCGGCAACTCCCGACCTATAATCGATGTTTGCTCACGACCATAAGTCGTATCCTATGGATTTGAGTCAACTTAATCCGAGACTTGTATCTTAGCGACCGTGTCGTCGCCATGGTTCCAATGTCGTGACTCATGCACTGATTCGATACCCAGGTCAGAAGATGTGGGCCCACGTTTATTTTAAAAAAACACCACGAGTGTGCAATACCAAGAGAATCTCTACAACATATCCCATCAATCAATCAAAGTACACAACCCATGCTTTCTTTCTCCCCAAGTTAAGCAACCTACCAAGTCAACTCTCAAGTCAAGTACAACTATCACCTCACGTCCATCACCTCTCTTTCAACCATCCTTTCTCTCCCTCTTTCTCTTCACATTTTTCAAGCAACAAAGGAGATAAAAATAGTGCACGTCCAATCACTTCCAAAAGAGAGAAGAGAGAGTGTGTTGTGTGGCCCACTTCCTCTCCCAAGATTTATCATCCTAGTCCTTCATTTCTCATCATCTTCCATCAAAGAGGGACATAAGGATTTCGGCATTCCATCGGACCAAGAAGATCAAATGGTGGGTGCTTTATAGGCCTAGATTTAATGCTTTGATGATGGGCCAAGTGAGGCATACCGATTGATGGTATGAATCTCGCTTTGGACCCTAGGTGTGGCCGATGACCCACCTTGATCCTCATGATCATTCCATAATGGGACCATTTTCCATGGACCCCATCATGATGTTTATTTTTCTTGCATGATTAGGGTTATCTAGACCTTGCATTTTGTGGAGAAAGGATCTCCACCGTTAATTTTGATCGGTGGGCCCACATGTACTAGGACCCACTTGATTTATGTTGTGAAGTATGGAAGGGAGGGCCCATAGTGTCAAGGTCCCTCCATCACACGTCTCTCTCTCTCTCTCTCTCTCTCTCTCTCTCTCTCTCTCTCTCTCTCTCCCCTCTCTCTTTTATTATTTTTAGTGTGATGATGTGGTCGTGTGACCCACCCGGATGAACCCCATCTTGATGTATGTCTTATCCACACCACCCAGCCTTTTTGTGGCTCACCTGGACAACACGTCTATAGGTGGGGCCCACCTTAAATAAATAAAAATATTAGCTTGATTCAACAAGCTTTAGGGAGGGCCACTCGTGTAGGCCCCACCTGGATGTATGGCTTTAATCCACGCCATCCATCTTATTCCCCAAGTCATTTTAGGCATTGAGCTGAAAAATGAAGCTAATCTGATTATCAAGTCGGTCATACCATAGAAAACTGTGATTTCTACCGTTCAAGGCTATTAGGACCCACCTTGATGTTTCTACATGCCAAAACATACTGAATATTGGGCTCATTTAGATTGTCTTGAGCCATAGAATCCAATGGTTGGGTTAGATTTTTCGGATGCGGCCCCTACTTAGGAAAAACTATGATAAAAAAATAAAAATCACAGTAGCAGACGCTGCTGTTGCTGGACGTCCAGAGGACGGTGCAGCAGCGTCTTACTGCGCTTTGGACGGATGAGCAGGGACCGTGGGTCCTAGCCGTGGCCTCCACTGTAATGTGTAGAATATCCACGCCGTGCATTTGATGGCCCCTTTAGGGCAGCGGGCCCCCTCCAAAAATCAACCGCATGTGAAACTCAGGTGGCCTACACGGCAGGAAACAATAAGATTGAATGTCTTCCATTGAAACTCAAGTGGTCCAGGAGCTTTGGATCATTATGAAATTTGTTTTTCCTCTTTATCCAGGTCTGTGTGACCTCATTAACAGATTAGATGGCAAATAAACGTTATGGTGGGCCCCACGTGGGACCCACTGATGCTATGTTTCAACCACATCGTCCCCATGTACTAGGAGTGGGACGGCTGGTGTACCTCAATCCAGCTACATAGCTGATGTAATGGCGTCACCAAGTCTGTGGGTCCCACCTGCTTCATCCACGCCGTCCATCTATGGGACCTACCATGATGCATGTGTTGTATTCATACCGTCCAACCATTTGGCAAGCTCTTCTTAAGGCTTGAGGCTAAAAATGAGACGGATTTAGGATCAGGTGGACCACATTACCGAAAATAGTGGGATTTGAACGTCTATCATTGAAATCCAATTGGATCACATAAGTTCTGGATCAATAGGGAATTTATTTTCCCTCTTAATCCAGGTCTTTAAGACCGTATGATTAGATTGGGTGGAAACTAAACTTGACGGTTGGCCCTGTGATTTGTTGAATAGTGAGAATTATTATCTCCACTACTATTTGTGATATAGTCCAAATGATCTTTCAATATGACTCATTTTTTAGAATTTATAAGGCCCATTATTGAGGCCCATCCTGATGTATTTGTGGCCCGTCCATTGAGGCCCACCTTGATATATATGAGGCTCATGGGTTGAGGCCCAAGGGGATATACGTAAGGTCCATCGCAATGTGTAATTCTACCATAGTTTATGTAATGATATTTATGGCAGGTTATGACTTGGGAGCAATGATGGTTTGACGTCCACATTGTAAAAATAATGTTAACTAAATGTCCGCATTGTAACTTTCCCTATAGGCCCATACTTGTTGTGCGTAGGCCATCTAGGCCCATCTTCTTTGTGAGGGTAGTTCATCACTTTATAACATACTTAGTATAATTCCATGACTCATGTCATACGCATCATATGTATGCTTGATATGAATAGTGACTGATCATAACATATGCCATTGGATAAATTATTTATGGGACTCACTGATAGGAGTTACCCACATGAGCGCGTAGTACGCGCATGATTGTTGCATGACTGGATAGCATGATTCATGTATCTCGCATTTGTGGCCGTGATCATTATATGCCCTAGCGACATCAGGGTCATGGCTTCCACAGGCACATCGTGGATGGCCGTATCGGATACTGAAAATACTTGGTTCTACCACTGTAGGCACTTAGGATGTTCTTGGGAGAAAGTCCCAGAACCTTTTTTGGTACTAAAAGATGCTACAACGTCTAGAACGAGTGGATACACGAGCGGAGGAGTGCCAAATATCAGTAGGTCGCGTCTCCCACTGTGTCGTGTCCGGTTGGAAGGGGGTGTGGCTTTATCCGCCCGAGTGAGGGGGTTGTAAGCTAAGCTGAGTTTGACCAGCTCTCAAATGAGTCCGCTATTGATGAGCGGGGTAGGTATTGGCAGACTACTGGTCAAGCGGATAGTGTGGTCTATTCCACTTACTAGGTTGTGCGACTAGGGAGACGACAATCAGTGTGAAGTATATTAGACCTCAGTGATATCTCAGAGAGAAACTGTACTGATATGTGTACTTGATGAGGACTGGCATGCTTGTTTTGTATCTCACATATGACATTTGGCTATATAGGCCTCGCATCACATGGCTTTGGTATGACCGATAGCATTCATGTCTTGCATCGCATAGCCTTGATACGGCTGATAGTATTCATGGACTTACCAGCGTATTTTCGTATTTCTCTGATATTGTATACTTGGCACTTACCTTGCGCACACACTTACACCACTCTCTAAGCTTTTGTAAGCTTATGCACGACTGTTGCATGTAGGTGTCGTTGGATCGCAGCAGCGCTGAGACAGGAGTGCGCATCATAATATTTTGGAGTCTTTTGATCACCTTTTATTTTCCTTTCCAAATTGTACTTAAAGTTTTTGATATAATGGATATGTGGTGATATTATTTTGTGACTTAGTTATGCTTGTGGTTATGCTCGATTACAAATATATATATATATATATATATATATATATATATATATATATATATATATATATATATATATATATATATATATATATACTGAAAATCCTACTTATAGGATCCCAGGATCAGAATCTGGCATATGAATGCCGGGAGCTAAGAATGGAGCACTATGGAGGCTGTCGACGCTGGATTCGGTGATCGAAAATTCTGTGAGCCCGTTTTCTGAGTTTGGGGCGTGACACTACCCATAACTCATTATGTTCATGATAAGATAATCGATTCACTAGTTGTGATACCTCTTAACACATCACTTATACTTATAGAGAATATAAACTGAATCATGGAGGTTCTAAAATAGCAAGACACATGGTCAAGCCTTAAAGATAGATGACACAAGACCAATATAATAAGAGAAGAGTGACAATGGTCAACTCAACAAAAGTGGCAATGGCCAACATAACAAGAGAAGAGTGACAATGTCAACTTAACAAAAGAAGAGTGGTAGAGCCAACTCAAATAAAAAGACAAGCGGCAGAGCCAACTCTAATAAAGAGACGAGTCGTAGAGCTAACTTAAATATATAGACGAGTGGCAGAGCCAACTCAATAAATTTGATAAGGTGAGGGCAAGGCTTGTATTCATGGCCTCACATAAATTCATAAAAATTCACTTGTATTTAACATCATGTCATAATTTCAAAAGGGTTAATAGTTGTAATGATATTAACTAAATCAATTGATTGGATAATTCTCAGAAAAACATGTAATCATGAAAGACAGGATAATTCATATCATTAAAGGCATAAAAAGGAAAGATGAAATAACAAGAATGCAGGTAGAAGGTGGGATAAATAGATCAACTTAAATTACTGTAAGCTTAAAGGATAAAACCCTCACCTTTAGTATTTGTTTCTTCTTTAAATGTGAGTATGCATTATAGGGTTGGAAATTTAGCCTGGGTTTGAGTCTTGGCCCCGCGATTTCAACGAGAGCGGCTTCCCTATTTCTCCCTTTTTCTTCCTTCTTTCTTTTCTTCTTTTCTTTCTCCCTTTCTCTTTCTTTCTCTTTTCTTTTCCTTTCTTTTCCTTCCTCTTTCTCTTTTCTTTTTCTTTCTTTCTTTCTTTTCTTTCTTTTTTGGCCGCTGTTTGAATGGCACATCTCCTTATGGCGTGCACCCAGTCTCTCTCTCTCTCTCTCTCTCTCTCTCTCTCTCTCTCTCTTCACTTTATTCCTACAACGGTGGGAATAAAGGGTCTTATACAGTGGAATGACGTCTCTAGAAGGTTCCCTGTGAAATCCTTACACACGGCATGCCATTATGCTGCTGTGTTCGCAGCAATAAGGATCGACAGTAGAAAGGTCTCCAGCCAGCAGCCTTGTGTGAAGTTCCTCCCAAACATCCTCCATGGATTTGGTCGAAATCCCCCAAGGGAGGTCGTGAATGGTCCAGATTGTACATGGGCTTAATGGGTAGGACACAATGCCGTCGTTTCACGGTGACTGTTAATGTCCCCACGGATCGGTGGCGTGCGCAACGGGTTGCACAAGCTCTCTCTGATCACGTATCCTTGGTCGAATTTGAGGGTTTGAACCAATGAACGGTTCAGATCCTCACAAGTAGGCGTTCTAGTGGCCCACCACTCATCCCAACGGACGGTTGTCCACACGAGCGTGAGTGAGGAGAGAGAGTCCGAGAAGGACTCGTTTTCTTCAGGTTAAGTCATCTTGACCGAGCGCCCGAGTCCCGTGCACGTCCAGTGCATGCGCAGGACATGCGCATGCATCGCTAGTGGGGTCCACTGGAGGGTCCTTTGTGAAATCCACACCGTCCATTCGTTTTCCCATCTAGTATGAGGGTTGATCCCAGATTCGAAGTATTTCCATTGATCAGGTGAGCCCAAATCAATGATTGCATCCTTTTCCTCAGTTTGGGCCACTTATATGATGATCTAAGGGCTGAAATTTGATGTGTACGGTTATTTTATGATGTAAGGGCATAGTATGAAATGTCACATTGAGCGGACAATGGGAATCACGTGATCTGGGAATCTCGTGGCCTAGGCTAATGGCGTTCTTGTAATTATTGTTGATCTGTGAGTTCTGGAAAATCCAATGGCTCCACATGGTTTTAGGCACGTTTCTAAGAAATTCTTACAAAAGAATGTATATATAAATCATTATGGATGGAGAGTTATTTGTTATGTCATTCATGAGACTTATGTCAAATCACGTGATTGATGGTCCGGCCTTGAAATCAATGGTCAGATGTTTGGATTTATTGAATGGGTGTAATTTCCAATGGTTAGATTTGTGTCAGGGTGAGGATGTAAGGCTATGATAATTGGATCGATATGATACACATATACATATAAGTTAATTTTTAGGTAACGCTCGAGAACTTTCAATACTCGAGTATTGAAAAGTTCGGGGCGTTACAATCTACCCCCCTTAAACATAATTTTGCCCCCAAAATTTAGTATTCTTATTATACACGTCATTATTTATGCCACTAAGGAGTCCCTACTTCCTGTGTTCGAGGTAATATTACTAGATGGTTGTAGAGGGTTTGAGCCCAATACACAGATCCTCTGCCTATGCAGTACAGAGGATCTTCTAGTATCAATTCGTAATCTTGTCGAATCTTGATCCTTTGCTTGATCAGGGCATTAGAATCATTTGAGATTTTCTAGGACTTAGAATTTGAGTCAAACCACATAAATTTCACGTAAGTATGGTTCCATCAGTCCGTAACCTTGGTTATTCTAAACTCATGGGGAATGTCACGAAATCTTATATTCTCGTAATGGATAATTCTACATGGTCTTATTAAGCTTTCACTGCGTACTTGATTATCTAATACACTACTTAATCTTACTTTTATCATTCTTGCTGATTCATTACATCTAGGTTTTCTATATGTTATTTGTAAGCTAAATATGTATAGGTCTAAGTGCACATATAATTGGCCATATGAATTTTTGGGACGCTACAGCCTAGGACCAACTAGTGCGGCCTACATTGATGTATGTGTATAATCTATGCCGTCCATCCTTTTTTCGGGTCATTTTATGGCTAGGGCCCAAATATCAGCCTAATCCAGAGCTCGTGTGGGCCACATAATAGAAAATAATGGTGACAATGGCACCTACTATTAATATTTGTTAGAAGTGGACAGTGCCCATGTCAGGACTTTTTGGGCCCACAACGAGCAGACCAACAAGGTGGACGAAATGGATCACCCCATTGTGGGCCTCGACTCCTATTATTTAAAAATAATCAAGTTATTAATTACATTAACCTGCAACCATGACCCTTACCACATTACAACCATGACCCTTACCATGTTATATGGGTATGGGTTGTGGTTGTCATGAGGTAAGGGTCATTGTTGTCATGAGGTAAGGGTAGTGGTTGTCATGCTATGCGAGTCATGGTCATCATTTTATATGCGTCGTGGTTGTCATGTTATATGGGTCGTGGTTGTCATGGGCCTTGGTAAGGACCAACTAGTGGGGCCTACATTGATGTATGTATATAATCCATGTCGCTCATCCTTTTTTGCCGTGTTATTTGACGGCTAGGGCCCAAATATCAGCCTTATCCAGTGTTCGTGTGGACCACATAATAGAAAATAATTGTGACCATTGAAACTTTATAGGCTCCTTATGATGTTTGTTAGAAGTGGGCACTGCCCAAGTCAGGACTTTTTGGGCCCACGACGAGCTGACCAACAAGGTGGATGGATTGGATCACCCCATTATGGACCTTAGGGTATGGTACCAATGGATAGGTAGTACATGAAGTGAACATATAAAAACTACGATCCATATAACATAACAACCACAATCCATATAACATGACAACCACGATCCATATAACATGACAACCATGACCCATGCACTACAAGAAAGAGGGTTTTTAGCGATGAAACTTTTTTTCATCGCTAAAAGTCACTTTTAGCGACGAAAGAAATTTTTGTCGCTAAAAGTTTACTTTTGGTGACAAAATTGTAAATTTGAAAAGTTACTTTTAGCTACGAAAATTTTCATAGTTAAAAAACGTGGATGAGACTTTTAGCTACGAACATTTTCGTCGCTAAAGGCTGTAAACAATTTTTGGATTACTTTTAACTACGAATCTTTTCGTAGCTAAAAAACGTGGATGAGACTTTTAGCTATGAAAAGTTTCGTTGTTAAAGGCTGTAAACAATTTTTTAAAAAAATCGAAAGGTTTTCTTTTAGGTACGAAAATTTTCATAGCTAAAAAACGTGGATGATACTTTTAGCTACAAAAAATTTAAAGGCTATAAACAAATTTTCAAACAAATTCCAAAGGTTTACTTTTAGCTACGAAACTTTTCGTAGCTAAAAAACGTGGATGAGACTTTCAGCTACGAAAAGTTTCTTCACTAAAGGCTGTAAAATCGTTTACTTTTAGCTACGGAAATTTTCGTAGCTAAAAACGTGGATGAGACTTTTAGCTACGAAAAGTTTTGTCGCTAAAGGCTGTAAACAATTTTTTAAAAAAACAAAAAGTTGAGAAAATTTCTTTTAGTAACGGAATTAATTTCGTACCTAAATGTGGCTTTTAACGACGAAAATTTTCTCTGCTAAAGGGTGTTTTGAATTTTTGAAAAAAATAAAAAAGTTGAGAAGGTTCCTTTTAGCAACGAAATTAATTTCGTAGCTAAAGGTGGCTTTTAGCGACAAAAATCTTCGTCGCTAAAGAGTGTTTTGAATTTTTGAAAAAAAGAAAAAAGTCGAGAAGGTTCCTTTTAGCGACGAAATTAATTTCGTAGCTAAACGTGGCTTTTAGCGACGAGAATTTTCATCGCTAAAGGGTGTTTTGAATTTTTTAAAAAACAAAAAAGTCGAGAAGCTTCCTTTTAGTGACGAAATTAATTTCGTGGCCAAAAAGCCACCTTTAGTGACGAAAATTGTCATCGCTAAAGGGTGTTTTGAATTTTAACCAAAAAAGTTTTCGCATTGTCTTGGAAATGTTCGCGGTAAGACTTTTACCGACGAAAATTTTCATCGCTAAAAGTGTTTTTCCTAAATCTTTTTCCCAACAGCTGAAAACCGTCGGTAATAATGTAAAATTGTTTTAATTTTTAAAATTTTTTGTCGGTAAAAATGTATGTATGTGTATATATATATATATATATATATATATATATATATAATTAAAAGGTAATATTTAAATGATTTGTAATATCACATGACAAAAAAATATATTGAGAAGTTTAGACATTTAAACAATGTTTGAGAAAAATTTTGATAACAAAATGATGCTTTTGAAGAAAAAAATCGGCAATTTGAAATTTTTGAGAAAAAAAAAATTAAAATATGAGAAAAAAATTTCTCACATTTTACAAGAATATTTATAATATCACATGAAAAAGAATATTGAAAAGAATATCACGTGTTTGTATTTTAATTTTTTTTGAAATATTTTATAATAAAAATGATATTTTGTTAAAAGAGTGAAAAAATATTAATTTTGAAAAAAAATATTATTTTTAAATGGAAATTGAAATTTATCTATGAAAAATAAAATTACTAAATTATTAGGCACATCCACTAATTGAACCTTTAAACATTTTTGGATAATCTAATAAGTTCAGATTGAAGAGTAAATAACTTCAGATGTTTAAATCAAATTTCACTGAAATTGTTGATCAATCTTTTATGCCTAATATCTTTCTCATATGTAGCCTGATTGAGGCGAGTAATTAGTCAAATTGAGAGTATTGATCAGTAAAATAGAGTGAATGGACCAGATATGTAAAATGGGCCAAATATTCTGGTCAAAATTGTGACCCAACTTACTAACCTCGTGAGAACATAAGAATTGATGTTAGTAAGTTTTGTGGGCCCCATCATGATGTGTGTCGAACATCAACACCGTGGATTTGATGTGTCCCTTTTAGGTTATGAGATTTCTCAAAAATCATATGTATACGAAACTCAAGTGGGTCATACCATCTAAAACTATGTGAAGACATCCTAAAAAATATAAAAGCACTTGGTGGGGCCCACATGAGTTTTGGATGCGGTTGAAACTTGGTTTGACCCCTCATCCAAGTGGGACACACATAATGAGTGGGTTGGATATGTGAATCACACTTCGGCAGGCCCCATTTATGATTATGAATGTTTTAAGGAAACCCTTCTCCATTACGTTTATGCGAGTTACTCGTTACCCTTACCTGAGTAAACTATGTGGGGTCCGCCATTATTTAATTATTTTATCCACTCCATTCATCCATGTTAACAGATAATTTGAGGTTTAAAGGAAAAAAAAGAAGAAGAAGGAAGCATATACAAAGCTCAAGCACCACAAGAAATAGCGTGATTGAACCTCTACCATTTAAAATTTCTTGGAAGCCATAGAAATTTTGGATCAAGTTGATGTTTGTGTTTTCTATTCATTCATATATTTTTGATATTATGAACAACCTTTAACCATTTTTGGACAATCTGATCAGTCCAAATTAAAGAGTAAATAACTTCAGATGTTTAAATCAAAATTCACTCAAATTGTTGATCAATCTTGTTTGCTCAATATCTTTCTCATGTGTAGCATGATCGGGGCAAGTAACTAGTCAAATTGAGGGCAATGATCAATAAAATAGACTGAATGGACCAGACATGTAAAATGGGCCAAATATTCTGGTCAAAATTGTGACCCAACTTATTGACCTCGTGAGAACCTAAGAATTGATGTTAGTAAGTTTTGTAGGCCCCATCATGATGTGTGTCGAACGTCAACACCATGGATTTTATGTGTTCCCTTTAGATTATGAGATATCTCTTCATTTATATCTTTTTGATATTATGAACATGTTGGATGTTAAATAAACATTACTGTGGGCCCAAGGAAGGTATCAACGGTGGAAATCATTATTCCACACTATTTCGCGTGGCATGGTACACTTGAGTTTTAGATTTACCGAAAATTTGGGATCAACCAACACCGGTCATCCATTTTTTGAGATAATTTTAGAGAATTATCCAAAAAATGAATCATATCCAAAGATTAAATGGACCACACCACAAAATGTCCACTACAAAAATTCATCTATATAGATAATTTCAGGGCATAAGTCAAAGAATGAAGCAAATCAAAACCTCAAGTTGATCCACCATAAAAAAAAATAAAAATGTGGGGATTGAACACTTACTAATAAAAAATTTCAGAGGGCTACAGAAGTCTTGGATCAAGCTGATATTTGATTTTTCTCTTCATCCATGTCTTTTTTTTTAATTTATTAACAGGTTAGATATCAAATAAACATCATAGTGGCCCTAGGAAAGCCTCAACGGTGGGTGTCACTGTCCCCACTGTTTTCGGTGGTGGGGCCACTTGAGGTTTGGATTTGACTCGTTCTTTTGATCATCCCATAAAATGATCTCTCCAAATGAATGGACAATATTGATATAATACATACATCATGGTGGGGCACATAGATCTAACTCCTTTTTTGATCAACTGTTTAAATAATCCGTTAAAATGAATGGACGGATTGGATAAATAACATATATCATGGTGGGCCCCACAAGACTTTAAAACTAGGAGATGGATTGGCCACTCCCCCTAACACCACCCCATGGCTGGTGGTCGGTGCTCCGTGGGGCCCACCATGATGTATGTGTTTCATCCATTCCGTTCATTCATTTTTATAAATCATTTTAATAATTTACAAAAAAAAATTATAGGGATATAAATCTTAGGTGGACCACACCACAGGAAAAAAATGATTGGATATCCACTATTAAAATCCTCTTAAAGCCTAATGTACTGTTTATTTGACATCCAATCTGTTGATTAGGTCATAAATACCCATATGAAGGGAAAATTAAATATCAGCTTAATCCAAAACTTTTATGGCCCCCAAAACATTTTTAATGGTCAATGTTCATTAAACACTGTTTCCTGTAATGTGGTCCACTTGAGATTGAGATATAACTCATTTTTTCTTTCATACTGTAAAATGATCTATAAAAATAAATGGATGGAATGGATGAAACACATACATCATAATGGGGCCCATAGAGCACAAACCACCAGCCAATGGCTGGTGGCAAGAGGAGTAGCCAATCCGTTTCCTAAAAACTAAGCCCCTCCCAAAACCCAAATCCCGCGCCCGCCCGCCCGCCCTCCCTCCCCTCCCAAAACCCAAATCCCTCAAACCTCTCTCACGCGCCCACCCCTCTCTGAAACCATCTCCCTCTCTCTCTCTCTCTCTCTCTCTCTCTCTCACGCGCGCGTGCACGCCCGACCCTCTTTTCTCTGATTAGAGATTTATGGTTCTGTTAATTCCGTTAGGGTTTCGGAGGCAGCAGCGTTGGGTGTGGTCAGGTTAGGCTTTTTGTTGCGATTGTTCTATGCCGGAATCTGATGGTTTACAAATATATTTTTTTTCTTTCTTTTGTTGAGATTAGGGATTTTCCAATATATTCGTATTGATTGCATTTTGAGTTAGATATGTGGTGTTTGTTGGGTTTTCATCTTTGTGATTGTGTGAATCTTGCAATAAATGCTTGTTCAGGGCTCGTTTGGAAAAAAAAAAAAAAAAAAGATCTTATCTGAGATGAGAAGTCTAGAAGCTTCTTACTAACGATTTTCTCAATGTTTTCTGCATTTTAGAACTTCAAATCTCACGATTTTTCTTGCTTTGAGGTTACCTTGTGGAGCGATTTTTAGGATTTAGTAACTGCATTGCTCAGTTTTTGCCTAATTCTATGAGAAATCTTGTTTTGAAAGGCGAATGTGAGAGGTTTCGTCCTATTTTTACTCAGAATGTTATTTCTTTTTCTAATTTCCTCTCTCATTCGATCACACACTCTCTCTTGCTCTCAAACCCTGTATTCGAATCTAAACCCTAAATCCCCCTAGAAGTCTCAGATTTTGAGCGCAACTGTCCAATCCATTGATCACCAACCTGAAAATATGAAATCTTTGGGTTTTTTTCGGTCCAATTCTTCAAATCCATTGCAGAAAATGAGCAGTAGGAAGGAAGAGGAGCAAAATGAGAAGATTATCAAAGGTTTGATGAAACTTCCTCCAAATCAGAGATGCATCAACTGCAATAGCCTGGTAATTACAATCTCTCCAATCTTTTCTTGATTTTTTGTATCCTCCGAGCTGTGCATGTTATAGTGGGACAAGCAAGTTCACTTGCTGCTTATACATGCTTCAATTGGAGCTGGGACAAGTTTCATCTATGGTTGGAATACATTTCTTCTTTAGTTGGAATGAATTTCATCCTCATTAAATTTTATTTCCAATCAAAGTAGAAATGCATTTTAGGTTAAAAACATTAATTAATGACTCGTTACTTAGTATATTATAAATTAGATTGGATCATATACAAGCTTTTGTATGCAATAAAATCCTGAATAAACTTAAACTGATAAGAAACTAGAATATTAATCCCACAGAGAAGAGGAGAAGGGAATGGGATTGAAGGAGTTTTGGGGGTTTTGGATTGTGATTTGACAATTCACACCTTTCAAATATAAGAAGGATTAAGAGTTTTATCTTTGTTTCTCTAACTCTATCATTTTCTATTAGAAATTTCCAAAACTAATCTCAATGCAGGGAAAGAAGTCCTACAATTCTTGTAATTCTTTAACTAATCAACTAATCTAAGCCTCTTAACTAATCATAATGATTAGTTGCTAAAGATTTTTGATTAGTTACTAAGATAACTAACCCAACAACCTACAATAGAAAATTAATAGAATACAACTGAATTCCTGCTCAAATCAACAAATAGTAAAAAACAGCCTAAAACAGGTGGTGAACTAGATGCTATTAGAATGCTGAAATACTATTTTCATCTGAAGAGGACTCCTTGGCACTTCCCATTTGGGATCCAAGAAGAAATTTTCGTGACAGACTCCATCAAATGCCCATAATCACGCCTGTGTATCCTTGTATGAACTTTAGCTGCAATGTCACACCCCAAACCCAGAAATCGGATTCACAAAAATCTCGATTGCCGAATCCGGTGCCGACAGCCTCCGTGTACCCAATTCTCGGCTCATAGCGTTCATACGCCAGATTCCGATCCTGGGATCCTACAAGGAGGATTTTTTTTTATACATTTAACTCGTAATAAGCATAACCATAAGATTACCCAATTCACACAGACAACATCATAATCACATATCCACTAATATAATCATTTGAGTATAATGTTGAGAGGAAAATACATAAATCGAAAATCAAGCTCCAGAAGACCGCTGCACGCTCCAAGCTCAACACTGTTGCAACCTAACATCACCTGCACGCATCTATCGTGCATAAGCTTATAGAAAGCTTAGAGGGTGGTGTAAGTGTGTGCACAAGGTAAGTGCCAAGTATTTTAATACAATGCCATCATCATACAGTACCAGAATTACTAGTAATCCATAAATCATACAATATCGGGAGAAGCAGAAATACTGACAAGATCATAAGTCAATCAATATCAGAATACGCAATATAGGACGGCTACACAAATGAGGAGTCATAAAGAGCCAAATGGCAAATGCCAAGGATACAATGCAATATGCAATTCCTGATGAGTTCACGAATAGCATCAGCCATATCTAGACCATATAAATGCAGAAACACAGTAACTCAAAGTGTCATATGCCGCGGATGTAATGCAATATATGGTACGAATGGAATGACTATGCTAGATTGTAAAGTCAGGATGATAGTACGTAGTGATACATGGACCTCATAGCCTACAATATAGCCTGCGATACTACGTACTATCATCCCGACTTCACACTCTAGCATAGTCATTCCATAGCCTGCGATATTGATTAACTTATGATCTTGAGTATCAGAATACTTAATTATCTTATGATCTTGTCCTACGTAAATGAATAGGTGGCACCATCAACCCGAGTGGATAGTGAATGAATGATATACAACTCATGCTCAATAAGTTCACATATTAGTACAGTTCATCTCTGAGATCATCATTGGGGTTTAATACACTCCAAATGGCAAACCTCACTATCCTTCTAGCCAATAGTCTACCAATACATATTTAACACGTCGTGGAACTATTTATGAGCTGGTCAAACTCAGCCTAGCTATGCCCCCTACCTTCGAGCGGGTAAGGTCACACCCCCTCCCAACCAACCATGACACAGTAGGAGATGTGACCTTCTGATATTCGGCACTCGGGCACTCATATATCCACTCGGTCTCGACGTTAGGGCATCCTCTGGTACTAAGAGAGTTTATAAATTTTCACTCAGGGCCACCTATGGCAGCCCGATTCTAGAACAGATTTTCGGTGTCCCATCTGGCCATCCACGATATGTCTGTGGAGGCTACGGCCCTAATGTCGCTAGGGTATACAGTAATCACACTGCAAGATGCATGAGTCATACAATCCAATCACGCATCAAACCTGCGCATACCACGCGCTCATGTTAGGCAACTCCGCCTATCAGGGAGTCCCATAAACATGACATATGCAATGGACAATCATATCTCATAACAAATATGTAGATGATGCGTATGGTAGTGTATTCTGATGTTATGCTATCACATACTCATAATCGGTATCAACAACCGGCATCAACAATCAGCCTCAACAATGTGGACATTTAACCAACATTGCCTCCAAGGAATGACCCACATAGAGCCAAACAAATAATGGGCACACGGCCTCGCACACAGGCCTAATATATAATACAATGGGCATTACTCAAGGGCCACATATACACAATAGGTGGACCCTGCTCATCGGCCTCAAATACATGACATGTGGGCCCTGCATATGGGTCTCGAATACATCAAATAGGCCATGCATCATGGGCCTAATACACATCACAATGGGCCTTGCCCCTAGGCCTAACATACATTACAATGGGCTCCATCGCCTGGCCTTCAATGCATCACAATGGGCCTCAAATAGCCTGGCCTCAATGCGTCACAATGGGCCTCAAATATGAGCCGCATATATGTCACATTGGGCCTCGACGATCAGAATCGGCAATCAGTCACGATAATCAGCCTCGAACACTAATCGGCAATCGATCACAATAATCGGAATCGATCGATAATTGGCCTCGATAATTGGAATCGACAATTGACCATAACAATTAGAATCGGTCGATGATCGGAATCGGCAATTGGCCACAACGATCAGAATCGATCGATAAGCGGCCTCAATGATCGCGATCGGCAATTGGCCACAATGATCAGAATCGATCGATAAGCGGCCTCGATGATTGGATGAACGAGGTCTAAGGAAACGTCACAACGTGGACATTAAACCATCATTGTCCATCAATGTGGCCATTTAACCAATATTGCTCCCAAGAAGTAGCCCATATAGAGTCAAACGTATAGTAGGCTCATAGTCTCACACAAAAGCCTAATATACATCGAAATGGGCCTCACTCAAGGGCCACATATACACCACATCGGGCCTCGCCAAATGGTCCACAAATACATTACAATAGGCCACATACCTAGGCCTATATATATCACAATGGGCCACATCTTCTAGGCAGGGAATACATCACAATGGGCCTTATCGCACGGGCTTTAAATACATAACAGGTGGGCCCTACATATGGGCCATTAATACATCTCAATGGCCATGACTCATGGGCCTCAATACATCACAATGGGCCTAATCGTATGTGGGTCATGGCATATGGGTCAGAATTACATTACAATGGGCCTCACTAACGGGCCATAAATACACAATACGTGGGCCCCATCACATGGGCCAAAAATATAAACAGGTGGGCCCCACACAGGGGTCAAAAATACATCATGATGGGCCACATCAATGGATCGCACCAATGGGCTATCATATACATCAAGTGGGCTACATCGATGGGCCGTACATATGGTCATAAATACATCAAGTGGACTACATCCATGGGCCGCACTAATGGGCCATCATATACATCAAGTGGGCTACATCCTTGGGCCGCACTAATGGGCCATCATATGCATCAAGTGGGCTACATCCATGGGCCACACTAATGAGCCATAAATACATCAAGTGGGCTACATCCATGGGGCCGCACTAATGGGTTATAATTACATCAAGATGGGCATCAACAGACAGGCCACAAATACATCAAGATGGGCCCTCATATGGCAAGTGGGCCGCGTTATATGGGCCGCACCAATAGGCCTCCTATATATCAATGGGCCACACTAATGGGCCTCTTGTATATCAAATGGGCCACTCCAATGGGCCTCAAAATACATCATATCGGGCCTTATCAAGTGAGCCCAAAATACATCACATGGGCTGCATTAACGGGCCATACCGCTTCCCCATTCATCTATTATTAGAGATCTTTTTAGAGTATTGTGCAAGAAAATAAGAATCATACCACGAGATCATTAAGACCATTCCACACATAATAGTGGTGATAGTGATTCCCACTGTTAACAATTTAGAGGGCCCACCAAAGCATTTAATTCCCATCCAGTCAATTCATAAGGTCATAAAGACCTGAACTTAGAGGAAAACAAATATCATATTAGTTCAAAACTTATATAACCCAAAGGGTTTTAATGGTAGGTATTCAAACCACTGTTTCGGCAGTGTGATCCACATGATATTAGATCTGTCTTATTTTATTTTATTTTATTTGGCTCAAGCCTTAAACTAAGCTCGTCGAATGGATAAATGGTTTGGATGTAATATATATACATCATGGGGGGCCCACCGTCCAACCATCTGGATGATGTGGATAGGACCCCTACATCCAGTGTGGTCCATCCAGCGCCGTTGAGAAGGGGACGGCGTGCTACAAAACATACATTTCGATGGGTCCAAGCAGATTGCTAACATCATTAGTAGTGGAACTCACATACCTTTAATACACCAGCAGTATAACGGGCGTGAGGTACTAGCCGGTCCATACAACAAGTGGGTCCCACGTGGGGCCCACTATAATATTTATCTACCATCGAAACTGTTGATAAGGTCACGCAGACCCAGATGAAGAGGGAAAACAAATTTTATAATGATTTAGAACTCATGTGACACCCAAGGGGTTTCAATGGCAGATGTTCAATCCAACTGTTCCTGATGTGTGGGCCACTTGAGTGTTGCATACGACTGATTTTTAAGGGTGGCCCACAGCTAGAAGGGGGCCCACCCAATGCACGGTGTGGATGTACATCATACATCACGGTGGGGCCCACAGTTGGGAGCCCTTTTCCCTGCCTCGCCCAGCATCCACGTCCTCTGGCGTCTGCTGCTGCCTAATTTTTTTTTTCCTTTTTTATTTAAATCAATTTTTTAGAGGTTTTTTCCATGTGGTGCCCGCATCAGGAGGATCCACTCCATCCATTGCATTTCATGGGTCAATACTGACCAAACAAGACCAATATTCAGTATGTTTTGGCTCAAGGTAGGTCCTAGTCGATTTCAACAGTAAAAATCAATATTTTCTACACTATGGCCCGCCAGGAAATCAGATTGGTTTCATTTTTCAGCTCAACGCCTAAAATGATTTGAGGAATGGAATGGACGGCCTGGATTAGATTCACGCATCAAGGTGGGGCCTACATGAGCAGCCCCACTCAAAGGTTTGAAATCAAGCTGACATTTTTATTTTATTTTTTTTCTGCCGTCAGTACATACCACCGTCAGCTTCATACTTCCTTTGTAGCCGCGTCCAGCGTCCCTAGACGCTGGACGGTCCCCATACAACACATTTTAATGTGGGCCCCACCTACCAGATGGCTTGGAAAAAATGCATGCTTCATTGTGGGGTCTATTTGGGTGGGACACACAGCCACATCATCACATAAAAATGAAGAAGAGAAGGAGAGAGAGAGAAGCACTCAGCTTAGATCTTGGACTTCTTCTTCCACCAATGTGATATAGAGCTCCAAGAGAACAAGATTCAATGGTTGGGATTGATTTTGGAGGGTTGGATTTGAGGGTGGAGAGCTTGCAAAAGGTTGAAAATGGAGAGCTCTCATGGATGTTAAAGAAAGAGGGAGGGAGAGAGATAAGAGAAAGAGACAAAGAAAGGAGAAATGATTGTTTTTCTAGCTAGGTAATCATGAGTTGTAAGGGAGGCATGGGCTAAGGTCATTATGAGTTGTAAGAGCATGCCTAGGGCTATGGGCTAGGGGTTATATCTAGGGTGATGTCACTCCTAGGGTGACATCATCCTCATGATGATGGTTGCTAGGGAAATATGCAATTTGGATAGGTGGGTCCCACAACACGCGGTCCATGACCATTAGCATGCGCAGACCACAACTTATGATCTAAGAGTCGGATTTGCACACGAGACACGGCGTTGGAACCGCGGCGACAATGCGGTCATGACGGTATAAGTTTCGAGTCGAGCCAACTCAGATATACTGGACGCGAATCAAGATCGCGTGCAATTACCGATAACAGATCGCAAGTCGTCGAATTTCGACCGGGAGGAGCGCGGAAGCCTACGGAATGAGACAGTATAGGATACGGGTCTTACATACAATGTCTCACTAAGTACTTTGTATAATGACTGAAAAGTTCCAACGTGGAAATGAAATATGTGAAGTGCATTTGTGTGCCTTTCAAGTGGTTTAAATGTTGACCTACAGACTAGTTTTTTCATTAATCTCCTTTCCCACTTTTTATCTCTCTCTCTCTCTCTCTCTCTCTCTCTCTCTCTCTATGAAAACAACTACTGGTCCTTCTCAACTAAAGAAAAAAAATATTATTTAAACCTTTTTCTTTCTACACACTCTTTCTTTTTCCTACTTCTAATATTAGAATAGTACTAGCATTTTTCCTTTTCCCTTAACCTTCTTTTATTTATGCATTCCTCTTAATTTCTCGTATAAGCAATGGAGATAAACAAGGCTGATTGGAATACCCTTTTCGAGCCCTACCCTTTCTTTGATGCATACAAGAACTATCTGGAGATTGACATCATTTTCTAATCACTGCAGAAAATGATGATGACCTGAGGAAATGGAAAGGCTGGTTTGAATCTTGGCTCTGCCAACTAACATTGAAGGTGAAAGGGTTTCTATTCATTTAAGAATTATATGATCCTGGACCAATGGATATATAGCATCCTTTGTCAAGGTATGAATTTTCTATTCACCAACTTTGAATGAAGGGACTGCCATACTTCCTTTGATCCCTACAGTTGTTAGAGAACTACCTAAGATGAAATTTCTAGCTATTCGATGGACATAAAAGAAATGAACATGACAATGGTCCACACTGAGCAAGAAAAGGCAAAAGATTGGACTGCTGGCATTTTCTAATCTCACACACATGATCCCATATATGTGGGAACATGGATCTTGATTCCATCTTATGGTTCCCACCATCAATTGAACTAAGACCCAGCTGAGTTGGGTCTTTTTTTTTATTAGTTAAAAAGTATGGTGTTATGAAGTGAAAATAGTGATAGGAAAGTGTAATTGTGTCAGGTTGGTGGATACACAGTGGAGTAAAAGGGAGATAACACTAGTGCAATGAGAGGAGCAGATCATGATTTCTTTCTCAATCTTTTTTTTTCTTTTTAGTAGAAAATCAGTAATAGTTTGTTGATGATAATAGTTATAAGATAATGAGAAAGAGGATATGCGAAGGCTTGTTGATTGGAACCAATCAAAGGGTAGGTGTTTATGAAATACAATTGCTTTCACATCATGTTGGTAATGACCTTCATGATTTACTATTCTTTGCTTTTCTCTGTCATATTCATAGAAGTCTTGAAGCTAATTGCAATACCTGCTTAAAGCTTCAAAAAATGGGTTCAATTCCTTGCCCAAAAACATATCAGTATGTATTCAATTATCTTTCATTGTGCTTTAGTGTTATAATCAAGACAATCTACGTTGGATAATTGATGATGGTTTTGTACATCACATGTCTAGTCACCAAAACATTGTACATGAGCATGTCTGCCATTAGAGTTCTTTTTTCCCTGGAATTTGTTGTAAAGATGCCATCTTTTCATGTTTTTCTTTGATTTGTCTGGGGTGATGATTTTCCACATATGAACTTTATGGCCCAGTTTGTCAGAACATCTCCATGTTTAAAAGGTGATACTATCAAAAAGTTCATGGTTAAGAAGGGCCTGTTCATGATAAGTGGGTCTTTGGCCAATTTATTTTTATGTCCAATCTTGCATTTAAGCATGTAACAAGCTGGTTGTGTGCATGTGAATGCAAAATCATCATGCCATTATTTTTAGTCTGAATGCATAAATTAAGTTGAATGTGATTAATCTTCAAGGTGGTATGTTACACTTCAGCTTTGTTGAATGTAGGATGTTCATTTAAGATAAACTCTTCTTGTTAGGAGCTAGACAATCGAAGTTTTCTCTGAAATTGCCATTTCTTTCTTTCACCTAATGTTCAATCTTAAAATCACAATGTTTCTAGGAAAAACTCCTTTGTTAGCTACATTGTACTTAGTGCTCTTTGCCTCCCAATATAAAGCAATCGTTGTAATTTCTCCATTTCTCTATGTGATGTCTTCACTGTAACTTAGTTGCACTGGTCCTTTGCAATACTATTGTTTGGTTTTTGGCTTTTTGCTAATCCTCTGCTTTTGAGATGACTCAACATTGGGGAGATAAATGGACCCTCCTTGAAACCATAATGATAATTTTGTTTAAAAATCTTAACCATTTATTTTTATAAGATGGATTATTGTCATTTGGTTATGTTTCTATTCTTAATAACTTCTCTGAACTCTGATCAGGTACACGAATCCTTGACTTCAAGTCCTTCTCATGCTATTGACATAACAAAGGAGGTACACATTTTCCTTGAAAGTATGATACATAAGCCTAGTTCATTTTTGTCAAATTCCATGTATGATACATAAGCCTGGTCATGAGACACCTACGACCGGTCGTAGAACCCCAAAAATAGTTGCTGGAGTTTGAGTCGTAGGGCTACGACCGATCGAAGGATGAGTCGTAGAACTCACAGGACTGGTCGTAGGATGTCCAGGACTGGTCGTAGGACAGCCAGAAAGATCCAAAAATCTTAAACAACCTAGGACTGGTCCTGAAAAACTTAAGACTGGTCATAACAGAGCTAGGACTGGTCTTGAAGTCCCTAAGACTTGTCTTAGAACACCCTAAACAAGCATATTGAAATATATGAATTATGTATCCAGAATGACCTACTGTAAAGCTCATCCTAAGGTCAATCTAAGGTCAAACAAACCTTAAAAGTGAGATGGACTTGAAAGTCTGAACACTCAGATGACCCTTAAGAGAAGCTTGAGAATATATAAAACTTGTAGTAAGCCTTCTTGAGCTTGATCTTGACTTGACAAAGTCTTCTAATATACTTGAACTTGATTGAATCTTGAACATGCAAACTTGAAGACTTCAATTCTTGAATTCTTCATCCATATGTTGAAAACTTTCTTCATTTAAGATCTTATCTTGAAATGCGATGTAATGAATAGTCTTCAAACATAAAAAACAAGATATACAAGACATAAATATAGGTTTTGGCACCACAAAATTTGACAACCAAAGGGATATGAAATCATAGCACTTACAATCTCTCCCTTTGTCAAATTTGTGACAAAACACATAGTATAAAAGATAATAAGGAATCATGAGCCATAAAATCACAAATCACTCTACTCCCCCTGAGTAATACGAGTACTGCTCATGAAAACAATCAATAACATCAATACTACATATTCTCATCCACATATCCTTCTTAATCAATTCAAACAAATTACTCCTCCTTTCCATACTACTTTCCCTTTAAGCTTTAACTCTTACTACTCCCCTTTTTGTCACAAAATGACAAGGGAAGGCACAATAGGAAGGAGAACATATAGAGGAATAAGCAGATAATGAGAAAGAGATATGAAAGGACATAATATAATCCTGAAGCATCAAGCCATAATCCATAATCCAAAATGCAATATCCAAAAGACAATGTTATCAAACTATAATCCATAATACATATCTAAAATAAAAAGATAATGTGATACTATCCAGAAGATAATTTACCTAATCTGATCCAGAGGAGGGAGCAGGGATAGTCAGATCAATCTGGTGTAGCCCCCTATTAATGCGACGAAGATATTTTCGCATGTACTTAAATCGCATATCGTGGACTATATTCATATTATCAACCTTTTCCTCCAATGCACGAAGGCATGCATCATAACCAGATGGATCATAATCTGGATCATTAGGTAAATCAGTTTCTATATCATCAAATAAGTCATCCATATTAACATCCTGTTGAGGAAGATCGCCAGCTTTCCCTTCGTTTCCAGCAACACCACCATAATCACCAACACCACCAATACCACCTTCATCAACTTGGCCAGGGAGCAGATTCAATTTCATCTTATTAAGATTGTAATTGTTGAAAATAAGATGATGAATTGGTGCCTCATTAACAGGTTTATCGACAAGCATGTGAGTGGCTAAAACAGTCATAAGAGAACCGAACGGAATATCATTATGACCCGGATGGAGACGAAACTGAATAATGAAATAACAAATCAAGGAAGACAGACATTGGTACCAAAAGCAATAGAATGCAACACACGAACTATGAAAGAAGTCAACTCAGTTTTGTTACCGGACCGAAGATATACATTGGAAATGAAGAAACGATGTAACACTCTATATCTAGGTAACAGATACTTTGCAGGGAGCGCATTCGCTTTGTGTGTCCATTGCACATCAATTGTGCATAAATCTCTTGTTAACATGCATTTTTTTGATTCAGATGGTTTGTTATATAATGTATGAATCAGTATACTTTCATCATTAACAGGTATATCCATAATACCTGATATCAAATGACGATCTACTTCAAATTTTTCTTCTCTAGTATCAATTAAAAATGTTAAATTATCAAGAGAAAATTCTAAGATGCATGCTACCATTGATTGGGCAATGGACTGGTATGCAAGCCCACCCCAAAGTAAAATGTTAGTCCAGCCAACAGATTCAAGGAGGGGGACAATACCATATGGAGCAATGTGATTGAGATCAGCAGTATGCTCAACGATAATGTTACGAACATGAAAATTCCGTACATCTTGAGTATCATTTTCAGGTGACCGAAGGTGCCGTTTAGTGATTGGTGTAGATCTAGAAGAAGATGGACCACGGGATGTTTTCTTTTCCCTCTAGCATCCATATTCAAAAAGATATACAAAGAGCAAGCAAGATGCACAAAAGAAAGATGGGTTTTCTCTAGATCAGCAAATTGAGAGGAAACCCTTGAAAAACCCAACAAGAGATGAAATCTAGCTATACTATGAACGAATCAAAGCATAGAGAACATAAATCTTCAAGAAAGATGATGAAATAAGACTTACCTTGAAGAACAACAAGAAATCCTATGACTGGTCGAGCCACGACTCGTCGTAGGTGAGTGTGAAAATGAAGAAGAAGAGGATTTTTCCCAAATTATATCATGTTCATGAGTAACACGACCGGTCGAGTGTTGTGCACGATCGGTTGTATCACGAATGGTCGTGTATATCCATGACCGGTCGAGTATCGACCAAAAAATAATTTTTAATGCAAAAATTGAAATTTAAACAAATATAATATGAAATATAATACACTATGATATATGCAAGCAAGAATATTCAATATAAAATGCACATACCAAGGTCAAATTTCAGTTTATTAAACCTGCTTTTGTCGAGTGGTTTAGTAAATATATCAGCAAGTTGATTTTCAGTTGATATATATTCCAAAGAAATAACTTTTTCTTCAACCAACTCACGAATATAATGATACCTAATGTCAATGTGCTTAGTACGTGAATGTTGGATTGGGTTTTTGGAAATGTTTATAGCACTGGAATTATCACAATGTAAGATCATTGAATCTTGATTAATTCTATAATCGCTAAGCATGCGTTTCATCCAAACTAGTTGAGTACATGCATATCCAGCTGCAATATACTCAGCTTCAGCAGTGGAGAGCGATATTGAGCTTTGCTTCTTACTGAACCAAGAAACTAAGCAATTTTCAATATAAAAACAACCACCACTGGTTGATTTTCTATCATCAATATTTCCAGTCCAATCAGCATCTGAGTACCCGGCTAATTGAACACTAGTATTAAAAGGATACCAAAGTCCCAAATTTATAAAACTTGCGACATATCTAATAATCCGTTTAATAGAAGTAAGATGTGATTTCTTAGGATTAGACTAATATCTCGCATAAATTCCAACACTTAACGTAATATCAGGTCTACTTGTAGTAAGATACAACAAACTACCAATCATACTACGATATAGTTTAGGATCTATATCTTTGCCTGTAGAGTCTTTTGAGAGTCTTAACGTTGTACTCATATGAGTATCAAAGTTCTTACCATTCTCAAATCCAAACCTTTTAACCAAGTTTGAAGCATATTTAGTCTGGAAAATAAAAATTTCATCAGGTTGTTGTTTCACTTGCAACCCTAGGAAATATTAAGTTCGCCAACCATGCTCATTTCGAACCTTGATTTCATTAACTCTACAAACTCAATAGACATGTTAGAGCAAGTTGATCCATAAATAATATCATCAACATATATTTGAACCATCAAAATATCATTGTTATTCTTCTTAACAAAGAGCGTTTTATCGACACTTCCTACTTGAAAGCTATGACTAAGTAAGAATTTAGTCAATTTCTCATACCATGCCCTGGGCGCTTGTTTTAGACCATAGAGAGCCTTTTTGAGACGAAATACATGATCAGATAACTTAGGGTCTTCAAACCCTGAGGGTTGTTCAACATACACTTCTTCATGTAAATCGTCATTCAGGAAAGTACTCTTTACATCCATCTGATAAATTTTAAATTTTTTAAAGCATGCGATGGAAATAAAAAGTCTGATTGACTCAAAGCGAGTGACTGGAGCAAAGGTTTCATCGTAATCAATACCTTCAATCTGAGTGTACCCTTGTACAACCAGTATAGCCTTGTTTCGTATAATATTTCCAAGCTCATTAGACTTATTTTTAAAGATCTATTTTGTTCTAATAATGTGTTTATCTTTAGATCTAGGAACAAGATACCAGGCATCATTACGAACAAATTGATTAAGTTCATCCTGCATAGCAACTATCCAATTTTCGTCAGAAAGTGCTTCTTTTACGTTGACCGGTTCCATCTGGGATGTAAAACAAACATAATTACATATGTTCTCAAGTTGTTAGCGAGTACGAACTCCAGTGAGAGAATTTTCAAGTATTTGATTGGTTGGATGATCTTTAACAGTCCTTGGTTCAGATTCTTTTTGACTTGATGAGATATCTTGATTGTAAATAATAAGAGCTTCATCATCATCTGAACTTGGGCTGGTGTATTCAAATGATCATCAATGACCACATTGATGGACTCTTGAATCACACTAGTTCTCTTATTTAGAACCCTATAAGCTCGACTGTTCAAAGAATAACCAAGAAAAATACCTTCGTCACTTTTCGTATCAAACTTACCCAAATTTTCACGATCCCGTAAAATATAACACTTGGAGCCAAAAACCCAAAAGTATTTGATAGTAAGTTTCTTTTCAAACCATAATTCATAAGCAGTCTTATTATTAGATTTACTGGTATAAATCCGATTAATAATATAACATGCGGTATTAACTGCTTCAGCCCAAAGATTTTTAGAGAGCTTCATGCTATTCAACATAACATTAGCCATATCCTGAAGCACTCTGTTTTTCCTTTCAACAATACGATTTTGTTGCGGTGTTTTGGGCACAGAGAATTCATGAGATATTCCCTGATCACTACAGAATTTCTCAAAACTACTGTTTTCAAATTCGGATCCATGATCACTATGGATCTTACTAACATGAGAACTTTTCTCATTTTGGATTCGTTTTATGACCTTTTTCACTTCATCTAGGGTTTCAGTTTTGTCTTTTAAGAATGATACCCAAGTGAATCTGGTATAGTCATCTACGATAACCAAGATGTATTTTTTACCTCCTCGACTCTCCGATCTGGTTGGTCCAATAAGATCCATGTGGAGAAGCTTGAGTGGTTTAGATGTGGTATTGGAGTTCACTTTCTTGTGACAGCTCCTAATCTGTTTGCCCAACTGGCATTCACCAAATATTTTGTCTACTTTTTACAATTTGGGTAGACCTCTAATTAGTTCTCTTTTGCTCAATCTAAATAAGTTCCGATAGTGTACATGTCCAAGGCGTTTATGCCATAATTCAGTCTCATCGGTATGGACCATGTAACATGATTGAGTAGATGAGCTTGCATCACTAACTATGTAGCAATTTTCAGAAGTTTTGCGACCAGTTAATATAACAGAATCCCTTTTATCAAGTATCTCACAACCTTGATTAGAAAACTTCACATTATGGTTGTTATCACATATCTCAGAAATGCTTAATAGGTTGTGTTTTAAGCCCTCAACATATAAAACATTCTTAACTAAGGGAAGGTTATAAAGCTGAACCGTACCTTGGCCAATAATCTTGCAATTGCTTCCATCACCAAATGTGACCGACCCGTCAGTCATATCTTTTAGATCGGTGAATAAAGCTTTGTCACCTGTCATATGCCTGGAGCAACCACTATCTAGGTACCACTTTGAATGGCTTGTAGCTTTGAAAGCAGTGTGGGCAACCAAGCTGGTAACTTTAGGAACCCATTTCAGAATTGTTTTGGGTTTAGGAGTATAGATGGTCTTTTTCTGTCTGTTGTTATAGGAGTGACCTATAGAGTTAGACTTTAATAGCTCCTTGAGTAGATCAATTATTTTTTCAGCTAAAGGATTTCATTTTTGAAAATTAAAGTTGACATGGCCACCTTTAGGTTTTTGAAAAGACCTTAAATTTTTAGAAAATCCTTGATAGGTATTCTTTTCTTTTGAAGTTGAAGACTCTCCTTTTAGAAATTTAGGAACAATGTACTTTTGATTAGGAGATGTATTCTTATCATATCCCAACCCGGATCGATCACCACATTTTCTTGATCCGGACAATAATTTTTTCAATTTTGGATCACCTTGGGCATATCTCCATGTGTCTTTCAAACTCAGAAGAGAAGCTACCTCATTTTTGAGCTTCTCTTTTTCAGATTTCAAATCTTCAATTTGGGAGGTTTTGAAATCTAAATCACATTTGGTATTTTCAAAAGAATCAGAAATATGAGACTTTTCTAAAGCAAGAGACTCATAATCTTCCTTAAGCTTAGAAAATTTTTCTTTTTGTAATTTAAGCTTAACGGTAATTTTACAACTCTCTTTATAAAGGGCATTATAAGCATCTTGAAGATCATCTTCATTATCGCAATCACTATTTAGATTTTCTTCACTAGATATATCATCATGATCTGAATAGGTGATCTTGGCCTGAGTCATAAGGGCTTTAACATCATCACCTCGGTTTCAGAATCTTCTGATTTAGAAGAGGATTCAGAATCAGACGATTCATCCCAAGTAGCCATCATATTTTTCTTTTTTGATTTATCCTTTTTAGGACATTTGTTAGCTAAGTGCTCATACTCTTGACAGTTGTAACATTGACTATCTTTCAATAATTTTCGAGCTTTAGGTTTAGATCGTCTCATATCATTTGACTTTTGAAAATCAGCTTTTTTCTTATTTTTGAAAATTTTGTATAACTTTTTTGCTAAAAGCGCCATATCATCTTCGGTATTTTCTGAATCCGAAGTACTCTCTTGTGAAACATTTTTAGATGATTTGAGAGCAATTAATTTTTCTTTAGGAGCTTTAAAGGACAAGTCATAGGTTTGAAGTGAACCAACTAATTCCTCAACCCTCATGGTATCCGTATCACGAAGTTCCTGAATCGCGGTTACTTTAGAATTGAACCGTTCAGGAAGTGAGCGTAGTATTTTTGCGCACACTTTACTTTCGGGGATTCTATCACAATGTCATTCAATCTAGTGTAGAAGTCCATAAACATCTCATTCTCCTCCATATGAATTTCTTCAAATTTAGTTGTGAGGAGTTGGACTTTAGATTTCTTAATAATGATGTACCCTCGTGTGTCATTTCTAATACATCCCATGCTTGTTTTGCATTTTCACAAGAGATGTTTCTTTTGAATTCATTTGGTGATAATGCACAAGTAATTGCATTTAGTGCTTTTGCATTTGCACTACTCTCACTTTTCTGTAATGTGGTCCAAACAGAGTAAGCCGTTACTTTTATTGATTTTGAACCATCGCCATTAGTTACTTCGGTGATAGGAGGTTCCATTCATTCACTGTGGCCAGCCACACACTTTCATCCAAGGATTTGAGGAAGATCCTCATCCTGGCTTTCCAATAGGTATAGTTTGCGCCATTCAAGGGTAGTGGCCTAGTGACTGATAGGCTATCAAAATTTGACATCTTAATATTGCTTAGATCGTTAGCTCAGGAAATAAATCTAATAAATAAACAATAAGCACGAGCTATTAGGCTCTGATACCACTTGAAAGGGCCTAGCTATATGCCCTAGAGGGGAGGTAAATAGGGCAATGTCAAATAAAACTTATAATAGCGAAATAAACAAAGAAATAAAGCACAATGCTGAATATAAAATAATCTCAATAGCCTAAAATAAAGAGAATGATACTTTATCAGTTCTAAGGACAACCTTACACCAAAAACCAAAGGTTTAAGGTAGGACAACCTTATTTCTAGAACGTCCTTTGTATCATAAACTAATGAGGAATAAAAAGTAAGGAAATCAAAATAACTTGTAGAAAATAAATCCTAAGTTATTACAACATTCATCCACAGTTGCTTGAAGTGATTACAACATTCATTCACAAACACTCTCCACAAAACAGAATGAATAAAAGAATGAAAGAGAAAAACACATCCACAATACAACGATATATAGTAGTTCGCCTATGTGTACACCAACTGTTATCCAACAGCCACACAGATTGCTACTCCACTCCTAATATCCTCACACAGGGGATATTAGCATGCACTATCAAAATAGGTTTCACAGGTTCACCTAAAACCTTCACAATTTTGTCTTTGATCTCAGGCTTACACAATCCAAAAACCCCACAATTTGAGTTTTCTGGCTCTCCTCAAATAACCAATACAATGAGATTTTTCTGGCGAATCTCAAACAAAAACCAAAGAAAGTAAATTACAAAAAATGTAAAATACCTGAATCACCTTTTGAAGAAGCCCGGTAGAACCAATCGGAGTAGAAGTTCGATTCAACGTTCAAAGTCCAATACTCACTTTAAGAATGGTTCTAAGTCTAATTGATTTTAAATCAAAAGGGCTAGTTCTATTTGATTTTGAATCCAAGAAGAAGGAATATCAGAAATTCCCTTTATCTAATAAGATTGGAATGTATATCAAAATCAAATAAAAATAAGCTAGCAAAAGGAATATTAAATAAGCACAAAGTAGCTTAAAACAAACACAAACTTATCTCAGAGAATAGCCTAAAGATTGCTTGAAAAGAGTTAAATTGAATTGCTAAAACTCTGAAGTTCGTGCACTATTTATAGCCTGAAAAATCCCGTCTACGACTGGTCTTAGGATCCTGGGACTGGTCATAGCTTCAAAGATTTTCAAAGATTTCCGCGGGATTGGATTTTCTGTTCCACGACTGGTCGTGGTCCGCCTACGACTGGTCGTGAGACACCTACGACCGGTCGTGAGACCCAAAAAATGGTTGCTGGAGTTTGAGTCGTAGGGCTACGACCGATCGAAGGATGAGTCGTAGAACTCACAGGACTGGTCGTAGGATGTCCAGGACTGGTCGTAGGACAGCCAGAAAGATCCAAAAATCTTAAACAACCTAGGACTGGTCCTAAAAAACTTAAGACTGGTCGTAACAGAGCTAGGACTGGTCTTGAAGTCCCTAAGACTGGTCTTAGAACACCCCAAATAAGCATATTGAAATATATGAATTATGTATCCAAAATGAACTACTGTAAAGCTCATCCTAAGGTCAATCTAAGGTCAAACAAACCTTAAAAGTGAGATGGACTTGAAAGTCTGAACACTCAGATGACCCTTAAGAGAAGCTTGAGAATATACAAAACTTGTAGTAAGCCTTCTTGAGCTTGATCTTGACTTGACAAAGTCTTCTAATATACTTGAACTTGATTGAATCTTGAACATGCAAACTTGAAGACTTCAATTCTTGAATTCTTCATCCATATCTTGAAAACTTTCTTCATTCAAGATCTTGTCTTGAAATGCGATGTAATGAATAGTCTTCAAACATAAAACTCAAGATATACAAGACATAGATATAGATTTTGGCACCACAAAATTTGACAACCAAAGGGATATGAAATCATAGCACTTACAGCCACCTTCACTGTCCAAGAACGGCCCGAAATGGGACATTATCCTCTTCAGTTTCAGACTTATATCAGTCCGAATTGTAGCCGACAGAGCTTGTGTTGGGAGCTGCTCTTGGACCGTGTTTCAGCCCTCGGCTGGGGCCATCTTCATGTCGTTGTTTGGCCCCAAACATGTCCCGCACTTAGGCTGTTTTGGCCTTAAAACAGGGCTTGCACGTAGGCCACATCCAGCCTTCAAACAGAGCTTGTTCTTAGTTCTGTGTATGGTTCTGCTGGTGGTTATTTTTAGCTATGATCCGAGTCCTGTTTGGCGGTTAGTTTTAGGTGCGGGTGGGGCATGGTGGAGCTTAGTTCAGGTTCATTTTAGGGCCTCAAAAATAAAAGAAATTTTTACCTTCTTCAGTCGGGTCCAGTCGGGTCCGACCCGAGCTCGGGTTGACACGAACACACCCTCCTTCTTCTTCTTCTTCCTCTCTTTTCTTTCTTTCTCTAACTTAGGCGGTGCCGCTAAGGTCCCGCACTGACTCGGCTCAGTCCAATTTTCTCGGACTGAGTTGGGGCAGTGTGCTCTAAGCTCACCAAAAACACCCACCCTTCTCTTTGTTTTCCCTTTCTCTCCTCTCTGCTACCTTCCTTTTTCTGTGTGTGATCAAGAGGGCAAGGGCGCCATTTATAGGCATGGAGGAAGCTCTGCCGTTAATGGCAGATTACAAATGGGGGTTTATTTCTTCGAACAGATTGTTGTAGGTGGTGTGTATGAGCTCATAGGAGCTTGGAGAAAGGTTGGAGTGAAGCTCCAAGGAGGTTTTCATGGTGGGTTCGAGCAAAGGAGGAAATGGTTGGTTTCACTATTATGATTGCAAAAATGGAGGGTGAGCTACTGTTCCCCGATCGATAAGCCTCTTATGCTCGCCCTAACCCTTTCTAGACCGTCGGATTAGCACCCAGGGGTCCGGATCTTCTCTGGCCGAAACTGCCTTCAAAACAGTGGGTGAAAACTGAAACTGGCTACTGGTTTTGCTTGAACACCCTAACCTATTGGACGACAGAGATCTCTCCTAAATGGAAGGCTGGGATTGGAGGAATCCTTCTCTCGCGCGGATCGCTCTGCTGGCAACCACAAGTTTCTATTTATGGAAACGTTGTGTTTATAGGCTTCGTTTGGGTCGGTTCTTGTGTGCATGAGGATGCACTTCAGCAAGTAAGATCACCTAGGGTTCGTTCAGGATCACCGTCTGGCCATGATGAACGGTCCTAATTATGGAAGTGGGCTATGGTTTGTGGGCCACGGACGTTCGTTCGTCTACTAGTGAAAACAGAAGAGAGAGAATTTCTCTTCATTTTTGGAAAAATCGGTCAGAGGCAATTGAATGGGTTTTCCAATCCAGTGTGCAGCGAGTACACGTACTCCTCATGCACATGCGTTAAAGTTAGGGCCCACAGGGATGATCCTGACCAATCCACTCCTTCCACCCTATTTGGTGTACCTTGTCATGGCCTATTACCAAAAGTGGGGTAGATCTAAGGTCCAGGTGAGCCATATATCTTTGTTTAGGGTCCTACTTGGGGATACCATGCTGATCTGTTGGTTGGATCAGTCCGAATTAGAATATGAGCGATTAAAAGGTTTTAATGGCTCATTTCATAATAGGTTATTAACCAATTACTAATACTAATATAATTTTTATTATTTTGAGTATCACTTATAATTACAATGTTTAAAATTAATATACATATGTAAATAAAATTGTGAATATTAACATACTACTATATTCATGCTATTGGTCACATATTTATTAATTTATAATTCACAATATCATATTATACATATGATTGAATGAATTGAAGATTGTATGATATCATGTTTAATCAAAATTATATTTGTATTTAATAATAATATACAATTCCATTAAAGTATTTAATGATTTTTGTCTACATACTTATAAAAGATATTCAATGTTACATTATTATTTGTAATTTAATTTTTATGTTGTGAAATTATTATTCCTTATGTTTATTTAATATAATATTATTTTCATAATGTCCTATATACATTAAGTATACACGTATCATTTTAGCATGAAATTTTAAATCTTTACAAGGTATATACATTTCATAGTGTATATATATTTAGGTTGTATTATTTTTTATATTTATATTAAATTAAATTAAATTACATGGTAACACCCGAGTACTGGAAAGTACAGGGTGTTACAATCTATCCTCCTTAAAGAGAATTTTGTCCTTGAAATTCAGTACTTCTATTATTATTAGGGATGATGATAATATACATCATTTTCCTACATGTACAAACGTATGCCACTAGGCACCCAAAGCTGAGGTCGTTATAGAGTACGAAATCATTCTTTTGAAAAATAGAAAAATGGGAATATTAGTAAATATGAATTTTCTTGTTAAGAAGAAAATGAAAGATGGATTGAAAAAACGTAAAAGAGATTTTTTTTTTCTTCTTTTTTGCTTCAAGAGAGAGAGACGGAGAGGTGAGAGTGGGGAAATCGAGGGAGAGAGTGGGGGAATGAAATGGTTGCGTGAGATTTGAAAATAGCGAGTGTAGTTTGGTTTGAAAATAATGTTTCGCATGTGTAATGTGCATGGCTATGAGAGGTGTCTACGGAGGCAGATTTTTACTTGCCCATCTTTGTTCATGAAAACTTTAAGTTAATGTTGGAAAAGTAATTACTTTATTACTATTATTATTATTTAATTATATAAGGTTTTTACATTTTATTTAATTAGTATCCACATTGTAGATAACATCTCCTTTATTTTCTCTGATAATAACTAGTTTTGCTAATATTGTTTGTATGTTGGGTTATTTGTGCATTGGCTGAGGTGTCTTTTTTTTTTTGGTCTGCTATCAGGAATGGAATGTATATTCGAGTTCATGGTCGAGATCATTATGTTACTCATTATCTTATGCTCAGTCTTTCAACCTCAGTCTTTCAACTCAAAATCAACCTAGTACATATAAGGAATATAGATACACTAGTAATTCCCCTCAATATCTTCAAATGGATGTTTCTTGCTTTACTTACCTTTTATGTTGTTTTTAAATGTATTAGCTCCAAATTGATGGAGCAAACTCGGATATGCGTTGAAGCTATCCGGATGTTGAGCGGGGATCCCTGGAAAGTGGGAACCGCTGTTATGACCATGATGAAACTGTCCATTTCCTATGGACAGCATTGGAGTGGTCTGGCCATTTGGATAGGCCGTGTTTATGTATTTGCTCAAAATTGATAGAGCAGACCCGGATGTGTGTTGGAGCTATCCAGATGATGAGTGAGGGTCCCTGGAAGGTGGGAACTGTTGTTATGACCATAATGAAGATGTCAATTGCTTATAAACAACATTGGAGTGGCCTGGCCATTTGGACAGACCGTGTTTATATATTTTCTCGAAATTGATGGAGTAGATCCGGATGTGCGTCGGAGCTATCCGAATGTTGACCGGGAGTCCTTGAAAGGTGGGAACCGCTGTTATGACCATGATGAAGCTATTCATTTCCTATGGAAAGCATTCGAGTGGCCTAGCCATTTGGACAGGCCGTGTTTATATCTATATTTGCAAGGACCACACACTAAACCTAAACCTAAAACCTAAAACCTAAATGTATTCTCAAATCTCTAAACTTAAATCTACATCTAATCCTAATCTCAACTCCTTAGCCTAAACCTAAACCTAAACTTGAAAACCCAAACCTAAACCCAATCCCAAACCCGAACCCGATTTCCTAAACCTAAACCTTAACCTATTCTCAATTCCCTAAAGCTATAACCTATAGCCTATAACCTATAACCTAAACCTAAACCTAAAACCTACACCTAAATTTAAACCTGAACCAAAACCTATAACCTTAACCTGAACCAAAACCTATAACTTATAACCTAACCTTAACCTAAACCTAAAACCTAAACCTGAACCTATAAACTAAAACCTAAACCTGAACCTAAAACCTAAATGTATTCTCAAATCCCTAAACCTAAACCTACACCTAATCCTAATCTCAACTCTCTAATCTAAACCTAAACCTAAAAACCCAATCCTGAACCTGAACCCGATTTCCTAAACCTAAACCTTAACCTATTCTCAATTCCCTAAAGCTATAACCTATAACCTATAACCTATAACCTAAACCTAAACCTTAACCAAAACCTATAACCTAAACCTTAACCTATAACATATAACCTATAACCTAAACTTATAACCTATTAACCTAAACCTATAACCTATAACCTAAACCTAAACCTATAACCTTAACCTATACCCAAAACCTAAATGTATTCTCAAATCTCTAAACCTAACCTAAACCTATAACCTATAATTGAAACCTAAAACCTAAACCTAAACCTAAAACCTAAAACTTAAATGTATTCTCAAATCCCTAAACATAAACCTACACCTAATCATAATCTAACTCCTTAATTTAAACTTAAACTTGAAAACCCAAATCTAAACCCGATCCCGAACCCGAACCCGATTTCCTAAACCTAAACCTTAACCTATTCTTAATTTCCTAAAGCTATAACCTATAACCTAAACCTAGACCTATAACCTTAACCTAAACCTAAAACCTAAACCTAAACCTATAACCTAAATGTATTTTCAAATCCCTAAACCTAAACCTACACCTAATCCTAATCTAAACTCCTTAACCCAATCCTAAACTTGAAAACCCAAACCTAAACCTGAAACCGAACCCGAAACCGATTTCCTAAACCTGCACCTTAACCTAAACCTAAACCTAAACCTAAACCTAAACCTTTAACCTATAACCTAAACCTAAACCTATAACCTTAACCTATACCTAAAACCTAAATGTATTCTCAAATCTCTAAACCTAACCTAAACCTATAACCTATAACTGAAACCTAAAACCTAAACCTAAACTTAAAACCTAAAACTTAAATGTATTCTCAAATCCCTAAACATAAACCTACACCTAATCCTAATCTAACTCCTTAATTTAAACCTAAACTTGAAAACCCAAATCTAAACCCAATCCCGAACCCGAACCCGATTTCCTAAACCTAAACCTTAACCTATTCTTAATTCCCTAAGGCTATAACCTATAACCTAAACCTAGACCTATAACCTTAACCTAAACCTAAACCTAAAATCTAAATGTATTTTCAAATCTCTAAACCTAAATCTACACCTAATCCTAATCTAAACTCCTTAACCCAAACCTAAACTTGAAAACCCAAGCCTAAACCTGAAACCGAACCTGAAACCGATTTCCTAAACCTAAACCTTAACCTAAACCTAAACCTAAACCTAAACCTTAACCTATAACCTATAACCTATAACCTAACTCAATTCCCTAAACCTTAACCTATAACCTAAACTTAATTCCCTAAACCTTAACCTATAACCTAACCTAAACCTAAACCTAAACCTATAACTTACACTTATAACCTAAACCTAAACCTAAACCTGTAACCTTAACCTAAACCTAAAATGTAAATGTATTCTCAAATCCCTAAACCTAAACCTAAACCTATAACCTACAACATTAACATAAACTTATAACCTACAACATTAACCCAAACCTATACTTACAACCTAAACCTATTCTCAATTCCCAAAACCTATAACCTAAACCTAAACCTTAACCTATAACCTAAATGTTAACCTATAACCTAAACCTTAACCTATAACCTAAACTCAAATCCCTAAACCTTAACCTATAACCTAACCTAAACCTAAACCTATAACCTACACTTATAACCTAAACCTAAACCTAAACCTATAACCTAAACCTAAACCTAAAACCTAAATGTATTCTCAAATCCTTAAACCTAAACCTGCACCTAATCTTAATCTTAACTCCCTAACCTAAACCTAAACCTAAACTTGAAAACCCAAATCTAAACCCAATCCCAAACCCAAACCTGATTTTCTAAACCTAAACCTTAACCTATTCTCAATTACCATAAATGGAGGGGTACTTTCATCTGTGACTGTCATGCATTCTTTTATTAGTTTTGCAAGTTAACATAAATTTTACTCTAATCAATGCCTATACAACATGTTAGGTGTCATGCTCTGAAAATCATTTGATCTATAGTTTGGACCCTAAATGTGTCTGATATATACAATATGTTAAGTGCCATGCTTTGAAAATCGTTTGCATATTTAGGATTCTCTCGTATTGTAATATTTTCATTTGCATTGGTTTTATGATTTATCTATTTCGTTTACATCTTTAGGATTCTCTCATCTTTTCAATTGTTTCTTGGTGGGTATGCTGGCAATGGAATGAAATTTAGGCCTGCGTCAAATCAACTCAGGTTTGATTTGAATTACTTGTAATATATTAATGTTCAAATGTTTGCCAAGCCTATTAAAGACTTCAATATTCCACTGAAATGACACATCAACATGGCCTGTTTTAGTATATTACTCTATTTTAGTATCACTAATTTTAAATCCTTTAGATTCTGAAGTACCCTTCCATAAACCAGAGCTTAACTATAAAATAAATTGCTTACAAGTGTTGAAAATTGAGACTCTATGGTAGTGGTGAGCCAAGTGATGGTTCAACCTGTGTTTAGAATGAACTTCAATTTCTATTTAAAATGCCATTGCTACATTTCAGGAGTACATATCTTTTCAGCTTCTTACCTTTACTCCATTTTCTTCCTAATTTTTTCGCTAAAAAACCAAGTATATATCATTGGGTCTAAGTCTAGTCCGACTTTCAAGTTGTTTCAAGAAACATGTTTTCATTTTTCTTGTTTTTCTTCTCTATGTTCTTACAACCAGCAAGGTTATTTTCTCTATAATATATTGTTTCTCATCTTATAACAGGTAATAAAAAGAGAAAAGATGGCAAGGCTTCGAGAGCAAATAGCTGTGCAAAAGGCCAAGGAAACAGAACTGAATAAAACAATTCACATAACAGGTATTGCAATTTCTGCTATTTGTCTAAATTTGGATTGGAACTTTTGATGACTACAAGTTTCACTTATTATATTTCTTTTCTTTTTTCTTTATCCCTTTCATTAGAGGAAATGATGCGGGAAAAACAAATTTTAGCAACTGTCTCATGAAATCTCCCCTTACCAGGGTTAGTATGGTTGATATCCTTGCCAACACAAATCTAGATTAAGAACAACGACAGTTGTTGGATGTTATGCTATCTTCTGGATATTTGGTTTTACAACTTATCAATGACATTCTTGACCTCTCTAAGGTGGAGTCAGGTACAAGTTTCATTTATTTTCTAGTAAGGCATGTAGATGTGATTTGTAATTTCATATATATGGACTTGAGAAATAAATCAGTACAAGTGGTAATGTGTTTGAATTCAAGTACCTTACACACAATTCAAGTTAATTGTGGAGTTAGAAGTCTTGTTACAGTTCTTTTAGTTTCCTTCTTAAAGTACAATCTCTTACTAGTGGTATGTGTTTGAATTCAAGTACCTTATATCATTGTGTTTCCATTTCAACATATTCTAGCATGACTTGGGATATTTTGGCTTATCTTTGTTTACTAAAGACAATTCAATTTAGTATTGGCTGAAATTGTAGATGAACAAGGCACATTAAGTTATAAGTCTTTCAAACTTATTGCAGATTGCTAATGCTCTTTTACTATAATGCAACAATGACACTTGGCATATTGCAAAAGCTTGGGTTTATGTTTGGATCATTTAGTTTATGTTTAGATGGATTTACGTAGTTTGGGTTTAGATAGATGTGAATGTGAATATGATGAAATATATTATATAACAGGTGTATATCAGGAAGAATATCTGTGAAATTTATTGTAACGGGTGTATATCAAGAATTTCTGAGGAATTTTGTGCTGGAATATTTATTTTTTTAAAAAAAAGAGACTTTTGTAATTATTTTTAGCGGCGAAAAAATTTGTCGCTTAAAGTTTCGCATTTATTTTTTAGCGACCAAAATATTCATCGCTAAAAGTTTTATAATTATTTTTAAAGACGAAAACTATCGTTACTAGAAGTTTAACATTTATGTTTTAGTGACGAAAATATTCGTCACAAAAAGTTTTGTAATTATTTTTAGCGACGAAAATATTCATCGCTAAAAGTTTAACATTTATTTTTTAGCAACGAAAATATTCATCACTAAAAGTTTAACACTGATCTTTTAGCGATGAAAATATTCGTCGCTAAAAGTTTTGTAATTATTTTTAGCCACGAAAACTATCGTCGCTAAAAGTTTAACAGTTATTTTTTACCGACGAATATTTTCGTTGCTAAAAGTTTTGTAATTATTTTTAGCGACAAAAATTTTCGTCGCTAAAAAGCTTGTCTTTGCCGACTATTCAAATTTTTCGTCGATAATAACATTTTGCATCGGTCTTTTAGTGATGAAAATTTTCGTCGTTAAAAGTTTTTAGCTACGAAATTTTGGCTTTTAGCGACGAAAATTTTCGTCGCTAAAAGTGGGATTTCTTGTAGTGATGACAACCATGACCCATATAACATGACAACTATGACCCATGACAACCACGATCTATTTTTGGTGGTGTAGATGGATCAATGGCTATAGATTAAGGCTGTGGTATAATCCAATTGATCTCTAGATATGCTTCAATTTAGGGCTCAACCCCTTAAATTAGATGGAAAAACGGATGGATGGCATGGATAGACCACATACATTCAAGGTAGGCCCAACCAAGTACTCAATTTGATTTCTTCTCTCGATTGCAACTTATGTTGGAAAAAAGCTTGCATGAGGGGGAAAAAAAAACGAGCGCGGATTACTACTGACAGGTTGAGTATCACTCATTACTTACAGGTTGAGTATCCAAACTCGCTAATGAAGTGACGTCACCAATTTTTGTGTCCCCATGATGTATTTTTTATATCCACATCATCCATCCATTTGGAGAGACCATTTTAGGGCATGAGCTAAAGGATGATTCAGATCCAAAAATCGAGTGGGCCCCACCACAGAAAAAAAAGTGGAGAGAGTGACACCCACCATTAAAAATTTCTAAGGGCCACGAAAGTTTTCGATCAAGCTAAAATTTGTGTTTTCCCTACTTTAATGTCTGTCTTAACTTATAAACACGTTGAATCTCAGATAAACATCATAGTGGACCTTATAAAGGTTTCATCGGTGGGCATCACTCTTACCATTGTTTTTGTGGTGAGGTCCGCTCTAGATTTGGATCTGGCTCATTCTTTATCTCTTGACCTAAAACAATCTCTCCAAATGGACCGATGGTGTGGATACAACGCATACATCATGGTGGTTCCCACAGAAAATGGTGACGTCACTTCAATAGCGAGTCTCGCTACTCAACCTTAACCTATCCATATCTAATCTGTGTCAGACGCGGAACCGAATTGGTTGGTGTACCACACACTAGTTATATAGCTGTTGTAGGTACGTGTCGTGCGAGGACTAGCTGTTGTAGGTACGTGTCATGCTGGAACGTATAAATGAGAGGGATATAAATCTCAAGTGGACCAAACCACAGGAAAACAATGGTGATTGGATATCTACCATTAAAATCCTCCTAAGGCCCACTGTACTGTTTATTTGACTTTCAATCTATTGATAATGTCATAAAGGACTAGATGAAGGGAAAAACCAAAGATCATCTTGATCCAAAACTTTTATGGCCCCAAAAGGTTTTTAATGGGTCATGCTTATTCAACATTGTTTCATGTAATGTGGTCCAGTTGAGATTGGGATATACCTCATTTTTGGTCTTATACTATAAAATTATTTGGAAAAATAGATGGACGACATGGATGAAACACGTACATCATGGTAGGGTCCACAGAGCATCGACTACTAGCCATTAGCTGGTGGCAGGGGGAGTAGCCAATCCGTTTCCATCCAGGGCACAGAAGCCGATTGGCTAGTGTACCACGCAGCTATATAGCTGTAATATTGACGTCAGCAAGTTCAGTGGATCCCATCATGAAGGATGTGTTATATCCAAACCGTCCATCCATTTGGTGAGCTCATCATAAGGCTTGAGACTAAAAAATAAGACAGATCTAAAGATAAAGTGGACCACACTGCAAAAAGCAACGGGGGATTTAACGTCTACCATTGAAACCCTTTTGGGGGTATAGAAGTTTTGGATCAACATGAAAATTTGTTTCCCTCTTTATATAGGTATTTGTGACCTTATGAACAGATTGGATGGAAAATAAACGTTATGGTGGGACTCATGTAAGGAACCCTTTTGTAACAGCCTAAATTTTCACAACCAGAGTTTGTACTCGTACCCGAGGAAATCGAGTGTTGATGATGTATAGATTAGATGCTTTAGAAAATCGCACCTTTTTTTTTCGTTTGTTTACATTCAGATGCATTCATGAAGGTAACATTCACAAGAATAAAATCAACTTAATTGATTATAGTTCATCAGAGGAAAAAGAGTAATCAAATGGCCTCATAATAGGAGGTTTATTACAACATCAGAGTTTACAGTAGAAGTATGAATCTAATTAAATAATCTGTCTTCATATTCTTTCAGTGTAATCTTCTTTAGGGAAGTAGTTTTCTAAGTCATTAATCTGTACGTCACCTGCATCAATTGTACGGTTGGGAGAGGGTCAATGCCCTACTCATAGTGAAGGTTATCCTTTAATATTAACAATAATTCAAGAGTACTCATAAAAGTAAAGTAAGAGTCTGATATGTCTCGTGCTCCACTAACGCGAGGGTATTAGCATGCACAAACAACGTACATGAGATGCATGCCTAGCAAAGTATGTGGGGATCATCATACGTAGCGATTATCATGATGTGGAATACGATTTATAAATAATTGGCTCGACCTGCACTCTCACTATACAGATATTCGCCGGCATGGCCGACGCTACGGTGGATTTACGAGAACTCCTCAGAGCACAAAACACATGGGCTGGGTGATTTACGTGACATGATTTGTACATGGAGTGACTATTTATGACATTCAATCTCGGAGTAATATGACACTGCATTTATGAATTACACACATCAATTTGTACACAACTACCCGAAGGCTCAAGGACTTACTGCCCCAAGAGGGTCTCTACTCAAAGCGCATTACGTCCATGATAGAATATTTGAATCACTAGTTGTGATACATCTTACACATCACTTGCACTTATGGAGAATATAAACTGAATCATAATAAATATAACTAAATCTGAATCATAAAGAATATCAATTGAATTATGGAGGTTCTGAAATAGCAAGACACATGCTCAAGCCATAAAGATAGACGGCACGAGGCCAAAATGATAACGAGAAGAGTGACAAGAGTCAACTCAACACAAGTGGCAATGGCCAATCATAATAAGAGAAGAGTGACAATGGTTACCTCTATAATACGGAGAGTGGCAATGGCCAACTCAAATAAAGAGACGAGTGGCAGGGCCAGCTCAATAAATTGAAAAGGCAGGGGCAGGCTTGTATCCATGACCTCACATAAATACAAAGAAATCCCTTGTAATTAACATGATGTCATAATCCCCACAAGACCAATAATTGTAATAATAATAACTGAATCAATTGATAGGATAATTTCCAGATAAAAATATAAACATGAGAGGCAGGATGATTCACATCATTAAACATATAGAAAGGTAAGATAATTCACATCAGTAAAGGTACGAAATGGTAAAATAATTTGCATCTTTAAAAGCATGGGAAAGCAGGATAAATATAATAAATTAAATTAGTGTAAGCTTAAAAGATAAAACCCTTACCTTTTGAGTAAGTACGCGACATAGGGTTGGATTCCTAACCTAAGACAGACTTAGATGGCTAATTTTTTTCCCCTCTTTTCTCCTTCTCTCTTTTCTTCTTCTTTCTTTCTTTCTTCCCTCCTTACTGGACGGTTGTAGGCTTAGGTGAACAAGCTACTACTTAGCTAAGGTTTCTCTCTTTCTCCCGTACTATGATCGACGGTGGGGTAAACGAGTTTTTTATAGGCGTAGAGGCTTCTAGGCTTACGTGCGTAACTACTACGCCATGTTGTCACTTACGCAGCCCTGCAAAAATGGGAAAATTCCCTTACGCAGCACCGTACGTGACTGATGAGGTTGGAATTCAATCGTTAATGTGATCACACCCGTGTACAACCACGTATGGGGACAACCTCCCTTCAATCGGTTTTGGATGGACAACTAAATAGACGGTGTGGATTTCTCATACCTCTGATCATGGCAGCCCACAACTTCTCCTAATAGACGGGGTCTGTCGTGAAAAGGCCCGGTTCCCGTCCTACGCTAGAGTGAATGGGGCCCACTTTTAGTGATTTTTCTATGGATCAGGGTCATTCATTGATTCCATAGGGCCGTTTTAGGCTATGATTCAAGATTTGAATCCAATCCAGGTTTTGAGTGGGCCACACCACTGGTCGACGTTCGTAATGCATTCCTTGCCATTGAGAGCTCGTGTGCTTGTGTGGATGCCTGGGAACAAATGGTTTTGGTCTAAATCACGTCGTGGGCATGATGGATGACTCGGATCATCCATGAAGATGATCATGGTGACCTAACACAATCACAACGGCGCTTGTTCGTCGCTGTTGTGTAAGAGAAGTGGGTTCATCGGGTTAAACCTAGTTTGACCCAATCTCTAATATAGTGTATCGCAGACATGTGTAGACTGTGTACACACACAAATTCAAGTGGGCCCATCGCGATGTTTTCTAGGAAATCTACATCGTCCATTTGCTTTCCCATCTAATTTAAGGGGTCGAGCCCAAAATTGAAGTGTATCCAAAGGTCAGGTGGCCCTAAAACCAACGTTTAGTGATTGATCTGTTCATTGGGTCAGTTTTATGATGATCCAAGGGCTGTAATTTTACATGTATGGTTAATTTATGACATAATTGCATGGTGTAAAATTTTGCAATAAACGGGTAGTGGAAACCACGTGACCTAGAATCTAGTGGTCTAGGCTAATGGCATTTTCATAATTATTGTTGTTATGAGGGTTTTGTGAAATCTAATAGCTCCACATGATTTTAAGCACGTTTCTAATCAATTCTTACAACAAGATGTATGTTTAGATGCGTACGTTTAATCACATGACGGAGGGTCTCCTCTTGAAGTATATGGTCAGATAGCTTGATCTCTATATGGAGATCATTCATAATGGTTAGGTTTGTGTCAGGGCAAGGGTGTAACGCTAGAATAGTTGGATTGGTCACGTACACACGTATACGTTAGGTTGAATCTTTATGGTAATGCTCTAGAACTTTCGATGCTCAAGTATTGAAAAGTTCAGGGCATTATAATTTACCCCCCTTAAACATAATTTTGCCCCCGAAATTTAATACTTCTATTCTCTGAGTCATTTTTAAGTTTCTAAGAATTCTCTATTTCTTGTGTTAGAGGTAATACGAACAGATGGTTGTAGTGGGTTTGAGCCTGATACACAGATCCTTTGTCTACGCAGTACAGAGACTTTACTGTTATCAATTCATAATCTTGTTGAATCCCGATCCTTTGCTTAATCAGAGCATTGGAATCTTTTAAGATTTTCTAAGATTTAGAATTTGAGTCAAACCTTGTAAAATTCACATTAACACAGTTCCATCCATTCATAATCCTCAATTGTTTTAAATTTATGAGAATATCACACAATATCTTCTCATAAGGGACAATTATACATGGCTCATTAAGCTTTCACTGTGTATCCTAATTATTTACGATACTACCTAAAATTTAATTGTCCCTAACATTCTCACCGATTCATTATGCTTAAGTCTTCAATGTATTCTTCATTGGACAAATCCTTACATGTCTAGGTGTGCATTTAATTGTCCATATAATTCGAGACGATACATTCTACCCCCCCTCAAACAAAATCTCGACCCCGAGATTTGGTAATTGGATTAACTCACTTACATCTTTCCTGATTATGGTTCTGTTTGTGCGGACTTGGATTAGGTCGCTTAGGTGAAAGCCAAGTATCCTAACCAACTAGGCTACAACGGAAATGAATTTTTAGGGGAAGGTGAATGGAGACCTAAATGATCTACTAGAAAATTTTTAAATTTTTCTAATGCATCTTCTTTTGCAACTAATAGGGATCTCTCAATGTGTCAAGACTTTTTTGAATATAGTAGAAAAATCCTGGAATAAATTAGAAAGTTGTTATTCCTATAAAAGAAACTTGTTCTCTTTTCTTTTTTTTTATTGAGGATCATATTTAAGGATGATTTTTAGTTCATAACAAGTTTATTTGAGATTTTGAGAATTTCCTAAAGGTACCTAGATTCATAGTTTCTAAATTTCACATTTAACTCAACATTCTCAATGGGGAACCTAAATATGGGTTTCTAATTTCTCAACTTCATAGTTCTCTTAGAAAATAAACCCTAGCCACAAATATCTAATTCACGAAACAACCTAGTAACTAAAAGTTTATGGTGATCCACTCCCATCAAGCCTAGTTAATCTCATTCTCATGCTCTGATACCAACTTTAAAAGCCCAAATTTTCACAGCCAGAGTTTGTACTCATACCCCAGGAAACCGGGTGTTAATGATGTATAGATTGGATGCTTTAAAAAATTACACCTTTTTTTTCATTTGTTTACATCTAGATACATTCATGAAGGTAACATTCACAAGAATAAAATCAACTTAATTGATTATATTTCATCAGAGAAAAAAGAATAATCAAATGCCCTCATAATGGGAGGTTTATTACAATATCAGAGTTTACAGCGGAAGTATAAATCTAATTAAATAATTTATCTTCATATTCTTTCAGTGTAATCTTCATTAGGGAAGTGGTTCTCTAAGTCTTTAATTTGCACGTCACCTGCATCAACTGTACGATTGGGAGAGGGTCAATGCCCTACTCATAATGAAAGTTATCCTTTAAGATTAACAATAATTCAAGAATACTCATAAAAGTAAAGTAAGGGTCTGATATATCCCGTGCTCCACTAACACGAGGGTATCAGCATGCACAAACAACCTATATGAGATGCATGCCTAGCAAAGTATGTGGGGCTCATCATGCGTAGTAATCATCACAATGTGAAATATAGTTTATAAATAACCGGCTCGACCCGCACTCTCAATATACGGATATTCGCCGACATGGCCGACGCTACTGTGGATTTACGAGAACTTCTCAGAACGCACAACACATGGGCTGGGTGATTTACGTGACATAATTTGTTCATAAAATGACTATTTGGGACATTTAATCTCGGAGTGATGTGACACTGCATTTGTAAATTACATACATTGATTTGTGCACCATTATCCGGAGGCTCAAGGACTTACGTGACCCAAGAGGGTCTCCACCCAGAGCGCATTACGTCCATGATAGAATATTTGAATTACTAGTTGTGTAAAACCCGTATCTTAGTCCGTACCATTCCATAGACTTACGTGGTCTTACCGGTCAAATTTCGGCAACCTTCGACCCTTAACCGATATTTACGCGCGACCCTGATTCATATGCCGACAACCCGTATCGACTCAACCCAAGACCATTACCATAGCGACCGCGTCATCGCTGCGGTTCCGATGTCGCGACTTGCGCGCTGAGGAGATACCCTGGTCAAGAGATATGGGCCGACATTCGGTGCGATGAAAATGCCACGCGTTACGAAACTCAAGAAAATCTCTACGAGGTGTCACATCAATCCCATCAATCAATCAATCTCATCACATCACATGTCAAGTACATGTCAAGTACACATCACCTTTCACCCATTCTCAAGCAACCACAAAAGTCAAGAATCTCTTACAAAACCCATACCTTTCTTACACCAAAAACCCTCAAAGTCAAAAAGTTCTTACACCTCCCATGCCTTTCTTACACAAAAGGCCACAAAAGTCAAGGTTTTCTTACACACCCATCACTCACTACATCCATTCATCACCCATCTCTCTCTCCCTTTACAACTCTCTCCCTCATTTTCAAACTCAAAATCCCAAAGGAGAGAAATTCCATATGAATGAGAGCTCTCCAAGCATTCCCTAACTCCAAGTGTGGCCCAATTTCCTACCCCATCATCTCTCATCCTAGCCATCCATTCCTCATCTCACCCATTGAAATCAAAGTTAAGGTGCTAAGGAACCCATAGGAGCAAGAAGATCGAACGGTGGGTGCTTGATGATTATAGTTCTTCATGTTTTTAAGATAGGCCAAGTGAGGCTAACCGATCAATGGTTTGGATCTCACTTGGGACCCTAAGTTGTGGCCGATGGACCACTTTGATCATCATGATCATCCATAATGGGGCCATTCTCCATGGACCCCATCATAATGTTTATTTTATTGCATTCGGAAGGTCATCTAGACCGTCCATATTGGTGGGGAAAGGATCCCCGCCATTGATTTTTGATTTAGGTGGTCCTATGTGTAAAGAGACTCATTTGATTGTATGATTTCTTCAAAAGAGGGCTCATAGTGGCGGAGCCCTTCATCTCAAGCGTGTTCCACCCTCTATTTTCTCTCTATCTCTTTCTTTCCCTCCCTATTTCATTTTTCTCTTATGAATCAAGTTATGGTTGTGTGGCCCACTTGAATGGACCCCATCATGAGGCATGAATTCTATCCAACCTTCTACTAGTGGGGCCCATTTTGTTGTGTGGTATCCACACCATACTCCATGAGGTGGCCCACCTAAGCAGGGCCCACCTCTAATGTATTTGTTCATGCACGTCCAGTGTACGCTGGACGGGGGTTGGGAAACACAAATATAAGCTTGTTTCCAAGCTTTTGGGTGACCCACTCACCTAGGCCCCACCTTGATGAATGTATTCAATCCATGCCATCTATTCCGTTTCCAAGTTCATTTTAGGCGTTGAGCCAAAGAATGAGGTCAATCCGATGATCAGGCGGGCCATACCATAGAAAATAGTATTTTTACCCTTCAAAGGCTATTAGGGCCCATCTTGTTGTTTCTACACGCCAAATAAATGCCAAAAATTGGATTTTTATGGCTTGTTTAGGCCCTAGAATCTAGTGGGCAAAGTGGATTTCCTAGGAGTGAGCCCCACATGTGTTTTTTTTCAAATAAAAAAAAAAAGAGAGAAAGAAGGACGCTGCAGCTGTCAGCGCTGCCAGCGCTAGGTAAACGGAGCAGCATCCCACGGCTGCTGCCATGGGCCCCACCTTGATGTATATGTAAATCCAAGCCGTTCATGAGGTGGGCCACTCCCAGAAGTGGGCCCCCTCCAAAGATCAGCTGCATCCAAAACTCAGGTGGCCCACACCACATGAAGTAGTGTGATTGAACATCTGCCCTTGAAACCCTTCTCTTGGGCCACAGGAGTTTTGGATCAAAATGAAATTTGTGTTTTCCCTTCATCCAGGTCTGAGTGACCTTATGAACGGAGTGGATGGTGTATAAACATTGTGGTGGGCCCCACATGGGACCCACGGTGATGTATGTGATTTTCATCCACCGTCTAGGCGGACGATGGTACCCACCTTGATGTTTTTGTTTTACATCCACCGTCCAGCGGACGGTGGAGCTCCCTGTGATGCATAAGATTTGTCCGTACTGTCCAGCGACCCACCATGATGCATGTGTTGCATCTATACCATCCAACCATTTGAGATCATTTTATGGCATGGGAAAATGAGTGAATCAGATTTTAAGCTCAAGTGGACCCCACCATTTAAATGATGGACAGTGACATCTACCATTCAAACTTTTAAGGGTCATGATAATTCCCTATTAAGCTGGTATTATTTTCATTAATCTATCTCTATATTAACTTATGAATGGGTCAGATCTCAAAATACATAGGGGTGGGCCAAATTTGATATGCTTAAGGCCCATCGATGTGGCTCGAATTGATGCACATGAGGCTCATAGTTGAGGCCCACTTTAATATATACGTAAGGTCCATGGGTTAAGGCCCATTGAGATGTACTAGGGCCTATAGGTTGAGGCCCATTTGACGTACATTTGGGGCCCGATTGGTGTGGCCCATTTGTTACATATAAGACCCATGAGATTAGGCCCATTCGATGCAATCTAATGCCCACGGGTTATGACCCATTGTAATGCACATAAGGCCCATTGGTGCGGCCCATTTATGTGCCCATTTGATGAATAAAAGGCCCATATGATATGACCCATTCGATGTATTTAAGGCCCGATGAGATGTACCTAAGGTCCATTGCAATGTGTTATGTGAACACGGATTATGTAACGATGTTTATGACGATCGTGCCTTGGGAGCAATGATGGTTTGACGTCCACATTGCAAGTATAATGTAAGTTAAACGTCCACGTTACGACTCTCCCTAAGGCCCATTGATAGCCCCGTACTTATTGTGTATAGGCGTCCGGGCCCATCTGCATTGTAAGGATAGTTCATTTCACTATAACATGTTTAGTATAGTTCCATGACTCATGATCATACGCATCATATGTATGATTAATATGGTAAGTGACTGATCATATCTTATGCCTTTAGGCAGATTATTTATGGGATCCCGATTAGGCGGTGCTACCTTACATGAGCGCACGATACATGTATGATTTACTGCATGACTAGATGGCGTGATTCATGCATTTCGCATTGTGTGCTATGGTTACTATACGCCCTAGCGACATCGGGGTCATTACCTCCACAGACGTATCGTGGTTAGCAGGATTGGATACCGAAAATTTTATTCTACATGGGGTGCTATAGATATCCCTGGGTGAAAGTCTCTAAACCCTTATGGTACCAAGAGATTGCTCCAACGTGTAGACTGAGTGGGTAGATGAGCGTTGAGTGCCGATTACCAGATGGCTGCACTCTCCACTGTGTCGTGGTCAGTTGAAAGGGGGTGCGGCCTTACCCGCCTGAGAGTAGGGGGCAATGCTAGGCTGAGTCTGACCAGCTCGAGGAATGGGTCCGCTATTACGAGTCGAGCCCGATATTGGCAGACGGATAGTGAGGTCTCTTCCACTTACCTTTTTGTGCGCAATGAGGCAGCGATCTGGTTTAGAGTGTACTAGATCCCGGTGATATCCCAGATTTGAGCTGTATTGATGTGTGGACATAGATAAGGATTTGTATGTTTGAGTTGTATTTCACATCACATGGCCTTGGGATGGCTGATATCATTCATGTCTTGCATCGCATAGCTTTGGTACGGCTAATGGTTTACATGGATCCATCTGCATATTCCGTATTACTCTGATATTGCATGATCATATTACTACCTTGCGCACACACTTTCACCACCCTCTAAGCTTTCTATAAGCTTATGCACGACCGTTGTGTGCAGGTGACGTTGGCTCGTAGCAGTGTTGAGGCAGGAGCGCTTAGCAGATCGTTTTGGAGTTTTTGTTCATCATCATTGTATTTCCCCTTTATGCTCATTGTACTTGTAAAGTTTTTTATCATAGTGGAAATGTAATGGAGTTCTTGGTTGTTGTTTGTGGGTTATGCCTTTGGTTATACTTATTACGAATCAAACTGACGTTGAAAATCTTCCTCGTAGCATCCCAGGATCAGAACCTGGCAAATGAGCGCTAGGAGCCAAGAATGGGGTTCTACGGAGGCTGTCGGCGCCAGATTCGGCGATCGAAAATTTTGTGAGCCCAGTTTCCGAGTTTGGGACATGATAAGTTGTGATACATCTTACACATCACTTGCACTTATGAAGAATATAAACTGAATCATAATGAATATAACTGAATCTGAATCATAATGAATATTAACTGAATTATGGAGGTCCTGGAATAGCAAGACACATGCCCAAGCCATAAAGATAGATGGCACGAGGCCAAAATGATAACGAGAAGAGTGACTAGGGTCAACTTAACACAAGTGGCAATGGCCAATCATAATAAGAGAAGAGTAACAATGGTCACCTCTATAATACGGAGAGTGGCAATGGCCAATTCAAATAAAGAGACGAGTGGCAGGGCCAACTCAATAAATTGATAAGGCAGGGGCAAGCTTGTAACCATAGTTGAATATAAAGTTTTGAGCCGAACAGATGGCGGGAACCTTGTGATCTTGCATTCTAGACGACTTTCAGGCCCGTTTAAACCCAATCACTTGATTTTCTCGGATCTTTGGCATGTAAATTCTTGGATCATGATCCCATGGGGTCCGTCCCTTGCCTTGGTGATTTTTTTAACGTTAAATCTAGGCTTTTAGTACTCTTTTAAGTCTAAGTTCTTTAAATTCACCTTGTAATAAAAAAATAATTAAAATAAGACGTTAATTAGTATTATCATGTTCGTAAAACCATGTCATAATATTTAACCCTTAACACAATCCCCAATCAGCATTTTACTAGTCCCGAGCAAAGTATGCGAAAAATAAGTTGAGAATTATAGGATAAATTTTTATAAACTCGAGTGATTTTTGAAAAATAATTCAATTAATAGAATTTTAAGATGCATTAATTTCTCCCAAACTCAAGTGCACGGTAAAATTCATGGTCAAGTTCAAAGTATTAGTCTATCAATTAGAAAAATTCTAAACATTGAGTTCCATGGATGTATAGTGAAACCTAAACTTATCACAATCAAAGGTTTAATTTTCTATTTCATGATAATATTGATAATCAAAAGAGCATTCAGGATAACTATAACCTAAACCAAAACTTGTCTTACATTTCATATTTTCATTCTTCCAGCTTTTGATTTTTTCATCGATGGCTTTCACGCTATGTCAACCTTTTTAAGGATCTTTAATAGGTACCCCTTTTCAACAACAACTATTTTTTATCCGGGTATTCTTTTTCTTTCTTTCTTTTTTCAAATTCTTCTTATTGAACATGATGGACAAATTCTCCAGGTTTGTTCCTTCCATGCTTAATGATCACCAAGTTAACAATTCAATATCAAATTAATACTTTAATGTATAAGCAAGATATGACATGTGAAATCATGACTCAATCAATGTTTAAATCTTCTACTTATGGATTAACAATTCGAACTTAACAGTGAAATCTAACAAATGACTCAATCTAAGAGTCATAAATTACCAACATTATGTATCTTATAATTATAAATCAAATATGGCCGTCAAAATCACTTCGAATTCACAAGAATTTTCAGAAAAAATTTAAAAAAATTTCACAATTTTTGCTCAAGACCAAGAAAATATTGATTAGGTAATCTAATCTCCCATCCCCAACCTAAAATCTACATTGTCCTCAATGTAGAAGATATAAGCATACAATGCACGTGAGACAATGAAATTGAAGGTGAAGTGATGGAAAGATAGTACCTAGACGAATAAATCAAGAGTTTTTTCCTAAGAGATTTCAGTAGGAAGGTAAGTCAGCACAAGAGTTTAAACCAACAAAAACAAACTATCCTAAAATAATTTCAAAAGCAAACTAAGCTAACGGCATAAAGCCGACTATCCTAAAACGGCATAAAGCAAACTACCCTAGTTCTATAAAAGCAAGGGAAAAGCTACTCAATCATGCTCTAAGGTTCCTCTTCCAACTAATATCTTGATAAATTTCTCAGTAGGTTTCTCAACAAAATCATCCAAAAGCCCTTTTTGCAATATGCTTGGATGCCCTGGAGCATGACTTTCCAGAGAAACTTATATACCTCATCAAAAAATTGTCGTTGAATCAATTGAGGTATCCAAAGGATATATAATTCACCTATGACAGAAAAAGTTTCAAAGTTAGTACCCCATGGTGAATCAGAGACTATACATAAATAGAATTCAGAAAAAAAATTTAAAAAGTGATGTAGTCTCAATACAATCCGAAGTTTCAGACTCTAGTTCTATTTCAAGCTCCTCCTCCCTTAATGGTAAACATTCAGGATCTAGGGAAGGAGTGTTTTCAGAATAAGGGTTCTCTCATTCTGTGACAACTACCGAGGTATTGCCTTGCGAGACATCCACTTTTTCTTTTATCATAGGTTCATTTGAATCTACGAAGTTTGTCAAGCAATCATCCAAAGAGTTGAAAAATTCAGCTGAGAGTAATTCATTGTCCACATTGAAGTGTGTGATGATCTGCCCAAGGATTTCGTCATCTCTGGAAGTGGATGGATGCATGCTCTCTTGCTCTTGCCCTGCACAGACAAGTTGAGGATCAATAAGCGACGTATTGACGTGAACACTATGTTCATTGAAGCTACTCAATAGAGGCATTAAATCATTAAAAGTGTATAACTTAGATGGTGGTCTCAACTAGGTGGTTTCAACTTCCAAAGTCATATTAAGCGACTCGTCCATCTCCTGAATTATGTCATCATTCAATTCAAGGGAGTGGTCTAGACATGCACCACAAAGGTTGGAAGGTTTAGGTGAAAGTGGTTCATCCTCCACGTTTAAATTAGCCATGCAGATAGGTGGAGTAGATTACTATGGTCGACAACTTCCTAAACCTCTTGATCATTGATATGGGCTAAACTTGAGATTGAATCCCAATATGCATCATCTTCCAATTCAGTGCAATACGTACTTGGAATGGGATCACTTTCCTCACATTCTGTTCCTAGATTGGGTTGAGGTTCGAATAAACTAACCTCTTCATTATCATTAAAATCAGGTGTGTCATGTGAGTGAAGTGTGTAAATATCACTATATTTGAAAACCAACAATGTCTCTTGATTATTACTTTGGACCGTCATCGAGATCGACCCATCAGGAAATTGAACCGTATGCTCATTAGTACAATCCAATTCTTCATTCAAAATTCTAGAGCTTGCTAAAAGTGAGTTAGGATCACTTTTCTCGCATTGTGTTTCTAGGTTGTGTTGTGGCTGACACGAACTAGCCTCCATTATCTCATCATAAGTAGGGAATCCAAAGGAGTAATCGACAAAATCAATTAGCGTTCATCTCTCCAATGTGTCGAGTTGACATCACTTTCCTTGCATTGTATTTGTAATTTGGGTTGCAGTTGGGATGAATTAGTCTTCATTAGCCTATCAAGCCATGATTCAAGTATTTTTACTAATTTCTTCATGTCAGTAATATAGTCTGTGTAACTCAGAGATAACTCCTCTTAGATTGTTTCTGGTGGATATTCAAAAGTGGCCAATCCAAAAGGAGTTTTTACCATAATGTTTTACTGACTCAACTTTGAAATATTTCTATTTTCACTGATTATAATCATACGAGTTATAGGTTGGGAATTGATACGCGTCATCATTTCAATAATCATGTATTGTTTTCTTAACTCGTGGAGTGCAATTATTCTCCCGCAGATAATCACCGAAGGATTTCTTAATATTTTGATTGGTTGAGGAAATTTTTAGGAAATATTTAAGACATATGCTATTTCCCATCATAATCATCATACATCAAAAAACTTTCTCAAGATTTCTTGGCTATCTCAGCATACACACGTTCGAACTCTTGCATGGTGAAACCCTAACTCTTGATTTAATCATACGAATAAAAGAAAAATCCTACAGCAATAAGAGATCTAGAAATAAAATTTTTTTTAAAAAAAAAAAAGATTTAGAAAGAAGTTACAGATTGGAAGTTCCTATGCTAGAATCCTGCAAAAGAAAACACAACAAGTTAGTTTCTAAAAATAAAAATTCTAAAATTAAAAATTAAAAAGATGAGTTAGTTTCTAAGACTAGAAAAAGTATCTAAAAATGAAAATAACTAACTTAGGTTCTAAAAATTAATCAAAAAAGTCCTAATCTAGAATTATAAAGTAAATTAGTTTCTAAAAATAATAAAAGAAACCCTAGAATAGAAATTTTTTTAAAAATAGAAAAGAGAACCTAATCTAAAAATACAAGTTGGAAAAACTATAAAATTAGAAAAATATTATCAATTTAGAACATCTATGTCATGGTCTTACAAAACAAGAAAATTAGGTTAGTTTCTAGAAATCAAATAGAAAAACCTAAACCTAGAATTAGGAACTGAAAAAACTTTATTCTTAACATAATTCTAAAACAAGTTAATCTCAGAAAAATGTAACCGTCAATCCTTGGCAATGGTGCCAAAAACTTGTTCACACTCCAAGTATAGGGTTGCGATGTAATAATAATCTCAATAAGACCGAGGTCGAATCCACAGAGACTGAACCTTGTATGTAATTTAAAAGTAACTTGAACTAGAACTAGGCGAAGATGAAATCTAAATCAAGGAGAATTAAGAGAATAATGATGAAAAACTTTAACTAAAATTTATAAAATTCAAAGGTGGGAAACTAGGGTGCTAAGGAGCCACTTGTAGAGATCAGGGAGATCTATGCTCGATTCATAAACACAACTGGAATTAGAGTCCTATCTTCATCCAGATGGAAGGTATAACATTAAAAAGCAACTATGAACTTCCTTTGATCTAGTTTTCAATAGAAGATAGGTATGAGAATTAGAATTGATTCAATCACAAAACCATGCTCATGAGACAAAGCAAACAACGGAATTTAGCTAATCCACATCCAATCTAAGGGAGTTATGAATGTTCAGAAGGATTCCGTCATACAACTATGCCCAGGAGACAATGGTGAACAACAAGGTTCCTAAATTCACAAACCCTATAATGCTAAGAACATGCTCAAAGCTATCGCAGATCCATTGTAATTTAAGTCACAACAAACCATTAAAAACTAAAAGCATTCCTTAATATCAAATTATAATCAAAAGAAAATTCAACTAAAGTATAAATTAAAGCATAGAAAACCATCTATCACGCTACAAGCTTCACATCTTAGCCCTAGTTACGAGGTTTAGCCAACTATAAAATGATTAAGCTAAAAATCTTAAGACAACATTAAAATAAAAAAATAAAAATAAAAAAGTAAAGAAGAAAAGAAAGAAAAACTCTTTATAATGGGGTCGGCCCACGTTCTCTCTCGTTCCTCTTCACGTTCACGCCTCCACGGCTGCCCAAGATGGTGTTCCCACGTCCCCTCTCTCTTTCTTTTATATGCATAAGGAAGGCGGTGTGGCTGGAGAATTTCTTTACGCAACAAGTGCGTGCGCAACCGCGAGATGTAAGCCAACTTGCATTTTGACTGATTTCTCGACCAATGGACGTTCAAGAAACTCATTCTGGCTCCATGGTTGGTGTAAAGACCCCCCCTTTGAAGATTCTAAACGGTTCAGATCATCCAACCGACCACAAACGGTGGCCCACAAGGACCCGTAACGTCCGGAAAAACTGGACGTGCGTAAGGTGTGAACAGTCCTACGCTGAGATGCTCGGTGAGCCCCACAATGATGTTTTCAGAAAAATCCACCCCGTTCATTGGATTCCTGGCGCAATTTCAGTCGATAATTAGTAGTTTTTATTAGGTTTTTGTGCGGTCTACTGTATAAAATTAATTTTCCCTCCATCTTGCACTTTTCGACGATCCACGTGTATAAATACGCATGGGATCAAAAACTCAACATGACTGGGGTCGTGACCACCCCCTGGAGTGAGTGGACGGTTCAGATCGTCCAGTGGGTCGACGATGGTGGCCCACTGAGCGTTCTAGCAAATGCTCGTTCGTCCACTATCGTCTCCTCGTGCGCAAGGGAGATGAGCTCGGGTCTTGCGTGCTTTGACTGGATGTGTGATCCGGTGTTGCGCGCATGCACATTTGTTATACACACACACAACCCAAGGTGGGTCCCATTGTGATGCTTATGATAAATCTGCTTCATCCATCCCTTTCCTCATCCCATTTAAGGGGTTGAGACCAAAATTGGGTCTCACGTGGGCCCCAAATCGTTGATATGTGGGCTGATCTGTCCATGGGCCACTTTCAAAGGGATCCAAAGGCTGAATTTCAACAGGTACGGTTAATTTAAGGTCTTAAGGCCAGATATAAAGTTTTGAACCAAATGGATGGCGGATACCCTATGATCTTGCATTCCGGACGACTTTTAGGCCCATTTAAACCAAATCACTCGATTTATTTGAACCTTTGGTGTGTAAATTCTTCAATCTTGGTCCCATGGGGTCCGTCCCTTGCCCTGGTAATTTTATTTTTTTGTGTTAAAAATAGGCTTTTAGCACTCTTTTAAGTCCAAGCTCTTAAATTCACCTTGTAACAAAAACACGATTAAAATAAGTCATTAAGCATTATCATGTTCGTAAAAGCATGTGATAACTGGGGTCTAATATGTAATATTTGACCTTTAGCAAATCATGACAGGACCCACGATCTTTATAACATGATAACATCGACCCATATTACGTTACAACCATAAACTACACACGTCACATAACAATCTCGACCCATGATAACTACGGTCCATATAACATGACAACCACGACCTATATCAACCACCACCCACATAACATGACAACCACAACCTATATAATATGATAACTACGACCCTGATGACAACCACGATACATATAATTATGACTCATATAACATGACAATCACGACCCACATAACATGACAACCACGACCCATATCAACCACGACCCACATAATATGACAACTACGACCCGTGACAACCACGATCTGGATGACAACCACGACGCATATAACATGACAACTACGACCCATATAACATGACAAGTACGACCCATGACAACCACGACTCATATAACATAACAACCATGACCCATGAAAACCACAACCTATATAACTTGACAACCACGACCTATATAACATGACAACCTCGACCCATATAACTTGAGCAGTGTTCACTTTTAACAAACATCATAGTGGGTCCATGGATAATACACATACATCAATGTGAGCAGCATGGATTATACACATGCATCAATGTGGGCCCATTTGGGTTGTGGTTTGCATGGGTCGTAGTTGCCATGTTATATGGGTCATGGTTGTCATGTTACATGGATCATGGTTTACAACATGTTCGCTTCCTTTTTTACCAAACCATTGGTAACATAGCTTAAGGCCCACGATGAGGTGATCCGATCCATCCACCTTATAGGCCAGCTTGCTGTGCGCTCAAAAAGTCCTAATTTGGATAATGTCCACTTCTAATAAACATCAAAGTGAGCCTAGAAAGTTTCGACAGTCAACATTATTTTCTATTTTATGCCCTAAATGAGCAATGAATCAAGTTGATATTTGACCTTATCCCTAAAATGATACAACAAAAAAGTTTGGCGGCATGGATTATACACATACATCAATGTGAGCCCATATGGGTCGTGGTTTGCATGGGTCGTAGTTGTTGTATCATGGGTTGTGGTTGTCATATTACATGGATTGTGATTTTACATGTTCACTTCCTTTTATACCAAACCATTGGTACCATAGCTTAAAGCCCCATAATGGGGTGATCCAATCCATCCACCTTATAGGCTAGTTTACCGTAGGTCCAAAAAGTCCTGACCTAGGCAGTATCCACTTCTAACAAGCATCATAGTAAGCCTAGAAAGTTTTTACAGTCACCATTATTTTCTATCACCGGATTATGTTGATATTTGGGCCTTACCCCTAAAATGATATGGATTATACACATATATCAATGTCGGACATCCATATGGGTCATTGTTTGCATGGGTCGTAGTTGTCATGTTATCTGGGTCGTGGTTGTCATGTTGCATGGATCGTGGTTTTCACGTATTCACTTTCTCTTCTACCAAACCATTGGTACCATAGCTTAAGGCCCACAATGGGGTGATTCGATCCATCCACCTTGTCAGTGTGCTCGCCATGGGCCCAAAAAGTCCTGACATTGGCAATGTACACTTTTAATAAACATTACAGTGAACCTAAAAAGTTTCAACAGTCACCATTATTTTTTATTATATGGCCCACACGAGCACTGGATCGAGCTAATATTTGGGCCCTAGCCCTAAAATGATATGGCAAGAAGGATGGGCGGCATGGATGAAATACATACATGGTGATGGGGCCCACAGACCACCGAGCACCAGACATTGGCCGGTGGCAAGGGGAGTAGTCAATCCATCACTTTTCTCAGGTGTTGAAAAAGAAGGTAACTTCTTATTCACTCCAGGACAGTACGACTTCTGAACCAAGGACATCCGAAACAATATCTAGAAGTTGTCGGAAGATCACTCTTGGGATATCCAAACCATAGTGCATCTGGAGGTAATTTGACTAAACTCCGAGGTTAGTGCGGTCAAATTTCATTGTTTGTTCAATATTCCTCAACATTGACTTTTTTGACCGTGGATCTTTTAATTAATTATGCCAGGTGCTTCTTGGTACTACCTGAATGATGTGGAGTTATGTTATTTTGTAAATATATTGGTAATTTGGTATCTTGTTTCGTTCAGTGATGGTGTTATATCTTCTTGTAGGACTTTTTCTTGAATGTAGTGATAATGAATTTTAACGTGTTTAGTCAAAGTATGGAAGAGATGATCCTCAGCTAACTTGATAGCGCCAAAGTTGTCACGATAACTGGCATTGGTTTATCAATCAGTTGATGTAGGTTTTCTAGCAAAAGTGTTAGTAAGGTGAATTCTTGAATAGTCCTTGATAATGAGACCATTAGTTATCTTTCATTACACCAAGCTATTCTTGTCAAACCAAGGCTAAAGAAATATCCAATAATGGATCAGGGAGTTGTGAGATCTTCAGCAAAGTCAGCATCACAATATAGAGTGAGCTGGCATTTGTCCCTTGTATAAAAGGCCATAGTTAGTAGTGCCTTTGATGTATCATATGATTAACTGGCTTTTTGGCATGAACCAAAAATGAGGCAGATACAAAGCTCAAGTGTAACACACCATAAGAAGCAATGGGAATTGAATACATATGGTTAAAAACTTTTTAAAGCCCCCAAGAGTTTTGGATCAACCTGATATTTGTGTTTTCCCTTTATCCATGTCCGCGTGACCTTGTGAACATTTTAGATGACAAATAAACATTAGTGTGGTCCCACTACAAGAAATAGCTTTCTATGATTTCTTTGGTGTGGGCCACTTAAGCTTTGTATATGCCTCATATTTTTGTCTTACATCTCAAAATGTTGCAGTAAAACGGATGAACGGTTGGATATGCCACATATATCACAGAGGGGGCCAAAATTTTAAGTCAGTTCTTTTAGATTGGCTTTCATGGCAGAAATAAACTTGAATTTCCAAACAGAAAGAGTGATAATTATCTATTTACAGTACATTTACTTTGACTGCTCATACGTTCTTTTTTTCATTATTATTAGTGAGGCTTGATCCACTTACAAAGCTTTGTACATTAAGGTTAACCTCTCAACCCCATGTGTGGATCAGACCACAACATGTAAAAATGACATCCAGTCCGTCCATGATGTGCAGCCCCACATGCTCACCTAAGAGCACAAAACTAAGGCCAGTTGAAAACTCAGTAGAGACACACCACATGGGACCATTGAGATGGCGATACCTGCAGTTAAAAACCTTCCAGATTGTCTGTGGGGCCCACTGTTTTGTATGTACCATTGAATGTGCTCAAAAGATGCAACCCACCATGAGGAATAGACAATTAATCAAAACCACCTGATTTAAAAGGTTCTAGGAATGATTTTACATAGTGTGGCCCACCTGAGTTTTGGATCCATGTGTTTTAGGAACAGTTGGAAAAGATAAGATTAAGCTGGGTTTTAAATGGTGTAAGAACGAGGGATTGTAGGGGCCATTTAATAATCAGGCACATGCCAGCCCATTAACGTCAGAAAGAGAATTTTTCTAGTGGACCAATCACACAACCATTTACTCAATGGATTGTATAGTGCCACTTTTTCTTTCTCTCTTTTTAAAAGAACAATCCATGCATTATTTTCAGTATTTCTTTTCTAATTCAGACTGATTGGCCCAGTTACGGCCCATTCCAAACTCTAGAACAAAGTGTAACAGCCCTACCACCGCAGCTAGACTATTCGAAGTGATCAGAACCATTCACCTGATGGGCCACACAGCAGATGGACTACGCTGAGAGAATTGTGCTGCTATGATGAATGACAGATGACATAAAGCTGCGTAGCGCAGGTGGCAGGAAGGCAGGCAGGCCCCAGTTGGCCTTGGGACATAAGCACAACAGGTTGGTCATCCATACATTTCAGGCCAATTAAGAAGCAGGGTGGACTTGAGACACCGTTCTACCAAGACCCTGCCAGAGCCCCATCTGGGCCGTTTTGGGGCCGTTTGGATCGTAAGTTACTTTAGATAAGCTACTTATGCCATAAGTAGCTTATCTTAGTTTATACTTAATCAATGGATAAGTACGTTCGTAAACAGCATACTTATCATCCAAACACTAGAAAAGCATATTTGCTTTCCAATAATTATCCTGAAAGTCTGTATGGTATCCCTTACATCCATTGTCCATCATGTGGGGCCAACCTTTGATGTGAATCATTCATCATGTGGGCCCCACCTTTGATGTGGGGCATCCATCGTGCAGGGCCACCTTGGTTATGAGCCATCCATCATTAGGGAAGACTTTTAGTATGCACAGTTCATTAGGTAGGGCCCGCCTTTGATGTTAGGCATCCATCATGAGGGGCCCACTATCCATGTTGTTGTCCATCATGTGGGGCTCATCTTCAATATCCACTACCCATCATGCGGAGCCCACTTTTGATGTGGACCGTCCATCATGTGGGCCTACCTTTAATGCAGGCCATCCATCATGTGGGACCCTCCTTGGATATGGGCCACTAATCATTAGGACAACCTTTTATGTAGATTGTCCATCATGTGGGGCCCACCTTGATGTGGATCATCCATTGTAAGAGGCCCACCATTATTAATTACCCATCATGTGGAGCTCACTTTTGACGTGGGTTGCCCATCACGACGGTCCCACCTTAAATGTGAGTTGCCTATCATGCAAGCTTGCCTTGGATGTGGGTTATTCATCATTAGGGACAGAGCTTTGACGTAGACCGTCCATCATGTGAGTCCACCTCCATATGGGTCATCATCATGTGGAGCCCACCATGATCTCCCATTCATTGGATGATTTTTCAATCCCACGAACTTAAAAGCATTCATGGCTGCATAGAGCATATTCCCTTGAACTTAAAAAGGGATTCATGGCTACATAGAGCATATTCTTTTAAATAATTTTCTAAGTTGATGAAAATAAGTTACTTTTTTTTAAAAGCTACTTAATTAAGTTTAATAACCAAACTAATTTTTCTAAGAAAAATAACTTATTAACTTAAATTTAAAAAGCTACTTATTTGTTAATATCTAAACGGCCTTTAGTGACTGTTTTTGGTTTATTGCTTGAATCTTTATTAATTGACAGTTCAAGTTTGATTTTTAGCCAACAAGAGAAAGGGTCCATTGTCACCTTTAGAAATCAAGGCTGTCTTTGCATGACGTCCACCCCACATAGGCACTTAAACCCAAGACTTTCAGTGTTGAAACGCAAAGAGTCCACTACCATTTAACCATGCCTTAAAACCCTGATATGTCTGACCTATTTATGCAATCCTAATTTATCTAATCTATTTATGCACCAATGAGAAAAATAAGGACATTATATTTAAGGTAGAATAAGCAAGAATAACATGTCTCTTGAAAATGGTTGCTCAAATACATCCCAAGGTATTCCAATAAAATATGTTTGGAAAATTAGCCTTCCAATCTGGGTCATCTTCCATTAATGTTCTAACTTGTTTATATGAAAAGTCTCTTTTTGTTTGATGGAAAATCAGCAAATAAAAGGACTGAATTGATTATTCCAACTTTTGATACTTTTGCTCTTTTACCTGGAACAGTCAATATAACATTCTTTATAACCAAAGGGTTGAAATAATCAATATGAGTTTTTTTTGGAGGCATCCCCGAAGAAGAAAAGGTACGGGAAATTGAATAAACCCCAAATCCAACCACTAGAGTCCCAAAGTATCTTTGGGGTCATTTGGTTATGGTAAACAGTTGTAATATATAGGTGGTAAATGGATGCGCATGGGCCAAAGGATTGTTTAGTATGAATCAATGTGAAATGGCATGCACCAAAATCATGTAAATTAGAATCCTCTCAAATGAAAGAGAATTGGATGCAAATTTCAGAGATGATTAGATATTTGAAAGTTGGCCCCCATTTGTTGTCCACCCAAGGCCCAAGAATTTACTCTCTTTTTTAACCAAAATGTGTTATTTCAATGGACTTGTTCCAATTATTATATCAATTGTCACATACATTATTAATTTGGAATATTAAAACCAATTTACTTAATACATTTCAATTACAAGCATCCAAACACAATTTTTGAAATCCATAGTATTTATTTTATTATAGGCACTTGAACAAATTTGAGGATTTCAATTTACATTGATTCCATTTACCATGTGATTTGGATTCTAATGTATTCTAATTACCGGCATTCAAATAAGCCCTTATTGCAATGTTAGGATGTGTTTAAGCAAATCTACTATTGAAAAATGCAAAATAAAGATGAACAGAGTTCATTCTTAAGTGAACTATTCGAACACTACACCATCCATCTTTTGAGGACATGTGCCCGCAATCCATTTCTAGAAAGTTTGACAGACAGTCCAAAATCCTAACTTTAAGTCAAATTTAGAAAAATAAAATTAAAAAGAATACTATTGAAATGTCTATCCAGAAGGTCATGTTGATTAGGTAAGAGATGCCCAGTAGATTGAAGAACCCTATTTAGAGGTTTATGGTTGATAACCAACGCAAAACTTCATGTTATTCTCCTGCAGTATTTTTAACAAAGAGATAGTGGGATTTTCTAACGAGATTTTTTGCAAGAAGATCTTTAATCTCCTGATTATTTGCAGTCTTTTCTCATCATTGCCCTTCTGATGAATTAGTTATGTACAATGCAATTTATTAGGAATCCAAATGCAACCTCACCCTCTAGAGAGTATGTAATTAGAGGTACATGGATAGAAAGTCTCTACATAAGCCAAGCAGATTGTGTATTGAGTAAACTCTATGAGGCCCACCATCATGTATGTGTCTTGTCCACACCATCGTTCTATCCATTTTACTAATTCATTTTAGTGCATGGTCCCAAAATTAAAAGATACCCAAAGCTCAAGTGGACTACATTATAGGAAATAATGTGAATCGAATGCCTACATTGAAAAATTCTTAGGGGGTGTTTGGCGCATGGTATTAGGAATTACCATTAAGGGTGCACATCTAACCGTTGGAACCGTGTAACCGGACCGGAACCGTTGGATTAGCCCGGTTTGGTCCAGTTCTAGGGTGCTAACAGTCTGGTTCCGATTCCTAATTTTTTTGAATCGTTGATTACGGATTGATTCCGGTTTAAGGTCCTATAAAACCGAACCGAACCGTTGATTCGAACTGTTAACTAAACCATAGATCCGAACAATTGATCCAAACCGTGACAGGAACCGTGGATCCGAGTTAGTTATTTAAAAACAAAAAAACAAAAAAACCCTAAGTCGCTAACTCCTTCAGCGCCTGTCCTCTCGCCCTACCCCTGCCCTTTTTGAGCGCCCTACCCTGCCCTCTACCCTCTCTCTCTCTCTCTCTCTCTCTCTCTCTCTCTCTCTCTCTCTCTCCCAGACATCGGCACCCCTAGCCCGGAGGCCGCCTCTCTCTCTCTCTCTCGTCGTCCCGGTCCCAAACACCGGCACCCTTAGCCTGTAGGTCGTGCGGCGCCCTCCCTTTGACGGTCTGACATATGTCTCTCTCTCTCTCTCACCGTCCCAACTCCCAATCACCAGCAATCTCTCTCTCTCATCGTCCCAATCACCAGGACGCTCTCTCTTTTTCGGTACGCCATTTCCTTTTTAGGTTTTTCGAATTTCTCCCCCCTTTTCAAAACCCTAGCTCGAAATCTCTAATCCGTCTCGAATCTCGGCACATAAACCTCACGAAACCATTGGGAAGGTATGTAACGCCCCGAAAAATCGGGGGTCGTGCATACACTCGACTCCCGAGTTCCCGAGTGTCACTTATCATCAATTTTATGGTTTTAAAATTAATTAAGTTTAAACGCGCAGCCTGGAATTACTTGGAGCATGAAATGCAACCATAACTAGTCTACTGAAGTGAAAGATATATATATATATATATATATATATATATATATATATATATACAAGTCCAAAAGAATATAAAGGGGTCGCCCAAGGCGTTGACCAACAAAAATCACAAAGAGAATCATATATCCAAAAGAATGGTGCGCTGAGCCCACGACTCAACGCTCCAAAATCCAGTCTCCTAAGCTGATAGAGAGCCGCTCATCAACTGGAAGTAGGAGAACTTGTCCTCCTCCTCGAGGCTCGTGTCACCAGTGCCCTCGCACCCTACGTCACTTGCAATTACTGAAGAGTCTGATTGGTGTTTTAAAACACCGTGCCAGAGTGGGAGTGAGTGATCAACTCAGTGGGTGCTATTAGTCTTAAGTTTTAACAGGCATCAATTATAATATGAACTTAATAAAAAGCAGATAATCAACAATACCTAGCAACTCTTATTTAAAATGCATGCATGCAAAATGATATGATGCATGTCATCGCGACAACACTCCCTCGAGCGACTCTATCTAACGATCGCGTATGACAGCACTCCCTCAGCGCGACCTCGACTTCCGAGTCGCCACCCTAACTAATGCGATGCAATGCGATCGTGTTAGCCAAGGTATTAGTTAACTCCTTTTATCTAGTAGGTTGAGAAATCTAATACACCCCACGTATCAATGCCCTAAACGGGTTGCGAGGCCAAGACCCCCTAATGCGTAAGGCCGAGACCTCGCGGTCCGTGATCCCGTCGGGTTCCTAATCTCCGACTTCAAGCACATGAGGAGTGCCGAGAGAAAGGTATCATTCGCAGTCACTACGGGGAGGCACGGCACCCCAGCGTAGGCCGACAGCTCAGACACAGTGTCTCATTCCACCATGCCCAGCTCACGAGGCTGTGGACCAGTTTCAAGTAGGTTATTGATGGGCTACAAAGGTTGCAGGGTGGTTCAGGTTTCAAACATATGTGAGCAATCAAGGTTAACAATCAAGGTTGTTCAGACAGTAGACTAAAACACAAGAGTCAGACGAGCGTGAGGCGAGTGACATCGGCACAAGAGACCCATGTAGTCGAACTACAGTCACCCGAACACACCCTCCCAAATTCATAGATTTAGTCTTGAGGCGGTTCTACCAACGGGACCACCTTCGCTCTCCTCATGTTCCTGACCGACCCAAGGGTACGAATAATGATTCATAGCATGTCGTCTACCGAGTATCATCTAGCCTAAGCAATTTCCTATTCTTATGAATCTCAACATACAACTTCAATTCTCACAACAAGCAAAGCCAACCATATCATGAAACAAGTGCATGTGAGGTGTGTGTGTGTGTGTATGAGGAAGTTAAGCACTTCCTCCATCTCAAGAAATCACATGCTCAAGAGTAAGGCGATCAACATACTATGAAGCAACAATGTATGAAAAAAAAATTAAATAAACATGAGCATATAATCCACCATATATCAAATCATGTGAAAGGCAAAATCAACATCTAATGAGAACCAACATGCATTCTCATACAAATTTCAACAATCATACAATCCCTAGGGTTTCTCTAGTTCTCCAATCATAACATCCAAGCAATCAAAATCATTAAACTCATAGTAAAATTGGTGCTAGGCCACCTAAGAACAATAGTCCGCACCTTTGGATTCAATGGAGGCTTGAAAATGACTTAGGGGATGTGGATTTCGGGGTAGATCGGCCGGAATCCCTAAAACCAATCCTTGCATGTGAGAAATTTCATGCCAATCATTTCTTATTACTTGAATCTCAAGAAGAGGTGGTGAGAGGTTCTTACCTAGATGGCGAATGGACGAATTTGGAGGTTGTGACAGAGAGTTTCTTCTCGAAGGAGAGGTAGAAAGTTGAAAAGGGTTGATGCCCTTGGCCCCACCTCAATCTCTGGTCAACCTCACTCTTCTTCATCCTCTCTTTCTCTCTTTCTTCCTCTCTTCCTCCTCTTTCTCTTTCCATCTCTCTCTTTTTCTCTTTTTCTTTCTTTCTTTTTTTCCCTAGGACAAAAATCGTGTGGGGAGAGGGTTGCCTAAAAGAAGATCTTTTTATAATGTCAAATTTGTGTAAATGGCCCTAAGGGCTAAGTTTTTACTATACTAGACCTATGAGAGGGTCTTTCTAAGATCTAAGGCCCACTATAGGGTGTATATATCAATATACACCGCAGGATAGGCGCTCTATGGGCCGATGAAGGGCCATGCAAAATTTAGAAACGATCGGATATGAGGTTTGACCATATGGTCCCGATCCTTAAGTGGCCCAATGGGGTCTATTCCGGTGATTGGAGAAGTTCTGGTAGTCCCCTGGCCATGAAACTTATAGGATAGGTGGACCATGGCCCGATGGAGGGCCATGCAAAATTTGGAGACGATCGGATATTTAGTTAGGTCGTACGGGTCCGATTTGCGATCGACGGTCACCGTGCCACGATCAGGTCCCAGGTTTTGTGGAAGGGCGTAGGACACTACATTAGACCTGCACCGTAAATTTAGAAGAAATTCGACGGCTGACAAGCTGAGAATCTTAATTTCATTTATCAGTGTCAGATTTCAACTCTAGCCATGGATGGGTTGACAAGTGCTGTTGGAACGGCTCGGATAATTAACTTTTGAGTGTCCAATGAGTCTGTGGTCCTCGATGGACCACAAGACTAGTAAGATATATGTTTCTCTAAATTTTTATAATTTTTTGACCTTCCTATGCCGCGGTATATCCCGTACAGGCTAATGCTAAGTGTAAACGGTCATCTGGCTTGGCGGGCCGCACTAGGCCCTATCATGACCTGTCTGGTCTAATCTAATAAGCTAATCCTAGGTTAATTAACTTGTGGTACCCCACCACGAGTGGTTTAAATAAATGGTCCTGCGGCAAATCCTACGTGGACACCTCAGAACACTGTGCTGGTTAGACGGGACGTTGAAAGGATTGATTTGGTCTATTAGTTAAGATTCGGGCCTTATCTGACTCGGTTTCGGTTAGATTTTTAATTTAGTTATGCTCATCTTGATTAGTTAGCGACAGGTCGGTTAGATTTGGGTCCTATGTGAGTAAATCATGGGGCTACACCTGATGTTCAAGTATTCAAGCGGATTCAGTGGTTTTCTACAGTTGATTAATTGGATTTGTGTGGTTCTTTACTGGTACCACCCCTGTATAGACTAATATTGAGTGTTAATGGTCATTTAAGTGATATTATAAGTTAATTTATAAAAAAAAATTCAAGGATTTTTGAAAATCCAAAACAGTGAAAATTCAGGATGTTACAATCTACTCCCCTTAAAAATAATTTCATCTCCAAAATTGCATAAGAGTATTAAGTAAAAGTATTATTATTTCTTTTGTCTAAGTTTTTATTGATTTCAAGTTTATATGCATGGTAGGGGGTATACTATCTATACTAGTTTGACTCATTTTAGTCTACCCCCCTTAAAACTTTTTCACCCTAATGGTATACTACAATTTATTTAATTATCTATTTATTTTTAAAGGTTTGAATTTATGGCAACGATTTTTCTCTATCTAGAGTAAAAATATATTTTTTTTTTTATGTTAGACCAATACGGAGAGACGGTCGTAGTTGGCTTGAACCCGATATGTCGATCATCTACCTGACCAGGGTAGAAGGTTCATCGTATCCTTTATTCATCCTGGTAGATCCTGATCTTCTGCTCGGTCAAAGCAGTGAGTCCATTGGTAGTTACCCAGGATTGAGAATTGGGTTTGGCCGTGAATACTTCGCAAATGTATGGTTCCGTAATTTCGTAGTCCAATTAACTTAAATATTTAGGAAATATCTCTTATCTTTGAAATGTTAAAATCTCCTATTTTTAAGGTTGTCATTTGGGTCTTTGTCAAGAGAGTTTCTTGTTTTACTTCATGTCCAAATTTGTGATTAATAAATCTTTCACTGTGCCTATGGTCAAACGATTATCTTAGAAAAATTTTCAATAGCCTAAGATTGTATCTCTATGTTATCGTCTCGGTCATATGGCTAGTGGGTTATGAGTAAACCATGCTTTGGTTTCATAAATTCTAACAGAGAAGAAAGAGTTGAAAGCTTTAAGGCATTTAGGTGGTTTAGAGTGCTAATAAGGCTAAGATGGACACAGTAAGGCAATTATTCGTAAAAGCATTCACAAGATGACAAGAAAATTTTCAAACAATTGATACATTCATATTAAATTCAAAATGCCATTAATATAGCTAGTTATATCGTATAATATGAATTTACATGTATTACTAGATACTTTAAATATAAAAAAGAAAAAACAGACAAATCAAACAGGAGTTTTAAGTATCTTCAATATATAGTAGTAGTCCTAACTAACTTAAAACAACTACTAATTTTTGTAAAGTTAAGCTTTTATTCTTCTGGGTCGGACGGGAACGGGGGTGCTTCCTCTCCTTTGTCGCAGCAATTTAAGGCCCAAAAAGTGATGAGGGTGATTTGGAGAGAGCTAATGGAGTCAATCAAGACTCAACTTCTGCTATAGCTCCAACAAGATAACAAGGGCAACTTATCAGATGGAATACCTAGCCCAAGCTATTGAAGGGTCAGATCACACCATCCAGGTCGGTGTGTTGGATCCTAGAGGCAACTTAAATCCTATTGATTTGGTGGGATACATAGCATCCTTAGATGCTTTCTTTATCTGAAAAGCTTTAGAGAATGGAAAGAAATTAAAGTTTGTGCTTGTGTAGTGGCAACAGCCCCAATTGGCCTATGAAAGGATGGGAATGGGAAAGATTAATAATTGAGCTAAAATGAAGTTGAAAATGGTTAGTAAATTGTTGCCTCTTGATTATTATCAAACCTTATATAAAAATTTTTAATTGCAACAATCTAATGATCAATCTATGTTAAAGTATATAAAATTAATTTATTTATTTTTTTATACAAATCGTTGGGTTTTGTAAATGGGGTTTGAGATAGGTTTTATGAGTGAAAGAGTGAAAGTGATGGAGTGAGATGGGTTAGGGAGATAAGAGATGTGAAGAGAAAGAAGATGGTGTTGAAGAGGATGATGTGTTAAGGTTTTGAGAAGGAGATGGGATTTTCTCTAAAGATTTGGGAGAATGGAGGATGGTGAAGTGAGAGTAAAAGAGTGGATGAGTTTAAGGAAAATGGATTCGAGGAATGGGAGTTGAGAAATGTTTAAGAAATGAGTTGGAGAAATGAGATTTGAGAAGGGTTAGAATGGGTTTTGAGAGTAAATGGGTGATGGAATGGGATTGAGAATGGGTGTTGAGATAGGATAGGTCTTGTAAAGGAGAAGAAGATGGGCTTGAAGTGGGTTTGGAAGAATGAATTTGGGAGTTGTGAAGAAGAAGAAGATGGATTTGAAGAAGATCTAGAATGGGAGAGTGAGAGAGGAGGGAGATGTATGTTGGGGTTCTGCAAAGGGTTTAGAAGGAATTGAATGTAATGGAAATAGAGGGAATGGGTTCTAAGCATACCTAAATAGCAAGAAAAGTGGGCCCCACACATGTACGTGTTACAAAAAGGGGGGAGGACCAAGTTTTTTTTTTGTATGATTACAAAATGTCTCTATTTCTTATAAGGTTTCTCATACCTTTGGTAAGTAAATTATTTTCAAAATTTTTATAATATTTTATCATTAAGTTTAAAGTCCTACCAAAAAATTTCATATCATTTGGACTTGTAGATAAATTATTAAAATTCTAGAAGTAACCACTGTCTGAAACTGAATATTTTTTTAGAAAGTTATCAATTTACTCTAAATCTAACTATATTATAATTTTTATTTTATTTTTATATGAAACTAGACTTGTTAAGCTTCAATCTGGCTTTTGAATCACCTAAATCGGAGTTGTAACGAAGGAGATATGAATTTTTGAAGTTGACCCAAAATTTTAAGAATTTTCGTCGCCGGCGGAGCCGGTCGGGCGCTACGGCGCCGGGGTTGGGCGCTGGCGGTGCCGGGGTTGGGCGCTATGGCTCCGGGCCCCTGGACTGTGGGCGCTGGCTGCGCCCGCTCGGGCGCTGTGGCACCGGGTCCTTGGAGGGTCGCCTTACGACGGCCATATCTCGCAAACCGGGATGAGTTATTCGACGTGCCATATATGAATTTAGGGTAGGAGAATCTGATCTACGCAATGGGACTAGTTATTTTGTAATATTTCTCCTTTTTAGGGGCCAAAATCTATTTTTTTTATAGTTTCACTATTTCTGGTAAATTTTCGTTCACCCTTAAGTCTTTTTCCCAGAATGGGTCGGAACTATCAAATTTGGCCTAAGACGAAGATTTCAAACATCTAATCCCTCAGTTTTGATTCCACATTTCATCTATTTCTAGTAAAGTTTCATTTGTCCCTACCTGATTATTCCCGAATGGGTTGGAACTATTATGTTCGACCCGGTATTATCTCATTTGGACTTGGACGATGATTTCGACCGTCCAACCTTTCGATTTTTGGCTCATTCCTAACAATGTAATGAGGAAGTTCAAGAATAGAGTGATGACAGGTAAATATCTTAGGGAGATATGTTGGAAAGAGGAATTTTGACTTAGGCCAGTTGGGTTAGTGGAATTTAGTTGTACTAAATGGGATTGCAATGCTAATCCCAACTCAAGATGGTGAATGATATGTCTAGAATGAGTGTGGGATGGGATTTAAAATGTATTTCATAGGCTTTGAAAAATGAGCCTCGTGTTGGAGGGCGTAATATGGGATTTCCAAATCCTATGTTGATGAATTTTCAAGTGTAATTTGAAAGGAAATCACAAAATTTACCTTTAATTGAATACATTCTAAATAGGGTATTGTAAAACATGGGATACACTCATTCCAGGGACGATATCTTACACATGTATTTATCATTACTCTTACAGTTCCATTTACCCTAATCTCACCCATTTTAGTTGATCAAACAGTCCCTTATGGATTAGGTGGATTGGACTACCTAAATTTTCAAGTTGGTCAGATCGGTCTTCCCACTAAGTTCCAGAATTCTTGCCCGGGAATGGGCTGAAACGGGTCATAAGGCTCCCAGGTCGAATTCTAATATTGTTAAGCTCTCTCTCCTCAGTCTAAGCCTTCGTAAGACTCTCAGACTTATTTCCTAGCATCACTACTTATTCTCGCTACCCAACCCTAACATCCGGAAGTCCTACCATTCATCTACGATTATTGGTTCAGGGTCTAGGGAGGTTCCTAGCGTTCTAAGTCCCTGTTGTGTTATCTAATATATATCCTCTCAAGTCAGTGGACGCGTTAGTGAGTTCATGACCTATGGCCCAAGGGATTCCAAACTATTGCTCTGATACCATCTGTAACGCTCTGAAAAATCGGGGGTCGTGCATACGCTTGACTCCCGAGTTTTCGAGTGTCACTTATCATTAATTTTATAGTTTTAAGATTAATCAAGTTTAAACGCCCAGCCTGAAATTACTTGGAGCATGAAATGCAACCACAACTAGTCTACTGAAGTGAAAGAGATATATATATGTACAAGTCTAAAAGAATATAAAGGGGTGGCCCAAGGCGTTGCCCAATGAAAATCACAAAGAGAATCATATATTCAAAAGAATGGTGCGCTGAGTCCACGACTCAACGCTCCAGAATCCAGTCTCCTAAGCCAATAGAGAGCCGCTCATCAACTGGAAGTAGAAGAACTCGTTCTCCTCCTCGAGGTTCGTGTCACCAGTGCCCTCGCACCCTACGTCACCTGCAATTACTGAAGAGTCTGATTGGTGTTTTAAAATACCGTCCTAGAGTGGGAGTGAGTGATCAACTCAGTGGGTGCTATTAGTCTTAAGTTTTAACAAGCATCAATTATAATATGAACTTAATGAAAAGTAGATAATCAACAATACCTAGTAACTTTTATTTAAAATGCATGCATGCAGAATGATATGATGCATGCCATCGCGATAACACTCCCTCGAGCGACTCCATCTAACGATCGCGTATGACAGCACTCCCTCAGTGCGACTTCGACTTCCGAGTCCCCACCCTAACTAATGCGATACAATGCGATCGTGTTAGCCAAGGTATTAGTTAAGTCCATTCATCTAGAAGGTTGAGAAATCTGATACACCCCACGTATCAATGCCCTAAACGGGTTGCGAGGCCAAGACCTCCCAATGCATGAGGCCGAGACCTGGCGGTCCGTGATCCCGTCGGGTTCCTCATCCCCGACTTCAAGCACATGAGGAGTGCAGAGAGAAAGGGATTGCTCGCGGTCAGTACGGGGAGGCGCAACACCCCAGCGTAGGCCGACAGCTCAGACAGTGTCTCATTCCACTATGCCCGGCTCACGAGGCTGTGGACCAGTTTCAAGTAGGTTATTGATGGGCTACAATGATTGTAGGGTGGTTCAGGTTTTAAACATATGTGAGCAATCAGGATTAACAATCAAGGTTGGTCAGACAGTAAACTAAATCGCAAGAGTCAGACGAGCGTGAGGTGAGTGATATCGGCACAAGAGACCCATGTAGTCGAACTACAGCCACACGAACACACCCGTCCAAATCCATAGGTTTAGTCTCAAGGTGGTTGTACCAACGGGACCACCTTCACTCTCCTCATGTTCCTGACCGACACAAGGGTACGAATAATGATTCATAGCATGTCGTCTACCAAGTATCATCTAGCCTAAGCAATTCCCTATTCTCATGCATCTCAACATACAACTTCAATTCTCATAACAAGCAAGGCCAACCATATCATGAAACAAGTGCATGTGAGGTATATGTGTGTGTGTATGAGGAAGTTAAAAACTTCTTCCATCTCAAAAAATCACGTGCTCAAGAGTAAGGCGATCATACATACTATGAAGCAAAAATGTATGAAAAAAAAATCAAATAGACATGAGCATATAATCCACCATATATCAAATCATGTGAAAGGCAAAATCAACATCCAATGAGAACCAACATGCATTCTCATACGAATTTTAACAATCATACAATCCCTAGGGTTTCTCTAGTTCTCCAATCATAACATCCAAGCAATCAAAATCATTAAACTCATATTAAAATTGGTGCTAGGCCACTTAAGAACAATAGTCCGCACCTTTGGATTCAATAGAGGCTTAGAAATGACTTAGGGGATGTGAATTTTAGGGTAGATCGGCCGAAATCCCTAAAACCAATCCTTGCATGTGAGAAATTTCATGCCAATCCTTTCTTATTACTTGGATCTCAAGAAGAGGTGGTGAGAGGTTCTTACCTAGATGGCCAACGGACGAATTTGGGGGTTGTGGTAGAGAGTTTCTTCTTGGAGAAGAGGTAGAAAGTTGAAAAGGGTTGATGCCCTTGGCCCCACTTCAATCTATGGTCCACCTTGCTCTTCTTTATCCTCTCTTTCTCTCTTTCTTCCTCTCTTCCTTCTCTTTCTCTTTCCCTCTCTCTCTTTCTCTCTCTTTTTCTTTCTTTCTTTCTTTCCCTAGGGCAAAAATCGTATGGGGAGAGGGGTTCTTAAAAGAAGGTCTTTTTATAATGTCAAATTTGTGTAAATGGCCCTAAGGGCTAAGTTTTTACTATAGTAGACCTATGAGAGGGTCTTTCTAAGATCTAAGGCCCACTATGGGGTGTATATATCGATATACACCGCAGGATAGGCGCTCCATGACTCGATGAAGGGCCATGTAAAATTTAGAAACGATCGGATATGGGGTTTGATCATATGTTCCCGATCCTTAAGTGGCCTTATAGGGTCTATTCCAGTGATTGAAGACGTTCTGGTGGTCCCTTGGCCATGAAACTTATAGGATAGGTGGATCATGGCCCGATAGAGGGCCATGCAAAATTTGGGGACGATCAGATATTTGGTTAGGTTGTACGGGTTCGATTTGCGATCGACGGTCACCATGCCACGATCAGGTCTCAGGTTTTGTGGAAGGGCGTAGGACATTACATTAGACCTTCATCGTAAATTTAGAAGAAATCCGACGGCTGAAAAGCTCGAAATCTTAATTTCATTTATCAGTACCAGATTTCAACTCTAGCCTTGGGTGAGTTGACAAATGCTGTTGGAACGGCTCGGATAATTAACTTTTGAATGTCCAATGAGTCTGTGGTCCGCAATGGACCACAAGCCCAGTAAGATATTTGTCTCTAAATTTTTATAATTTTTTGACCTTCCTACGCCGCGGTATAGCCCGTACAGGCTAATGCTAAGTGTAAACGGTCATCTGGCTTGGCGGCCCGCACTAGGCCCTATCATGACCTGTCTGGTCTAATCTAATAGGCTAATCCTAGGTTAATTAATTTGTGGTACCCCACCACGAGTGGCTTAAACAAATGATCATGTGGCAAATCCTACGTGAACGCCGTAGGATACTGTGCTGGTTGGACGGGACGTTACAAGGGTTGATTTGGTCTATTAGTTAAGATCCGCGCCTTATCTGACTCGGCTTCGGTTAGATTTTTAATTTAGTTATGCTCGTCTTGATTAGTTAGCGACGGGTCGGTTAGATTTGGGTCTTATGTGAGTAAATCATAGGGCTACACCTGATGTTCAAGTAATCGGGCGGATTCGGTAGTTTTCTACGGTTGATTAATCGGACTTGTGTGGTTCTTTACTGGTACCACTCCTGTATAAACTAACATTGAGTGTTAATGGTCATTTAAGTGATATTATAAATTAATTTATAAAAAAAATAAAAATAAATTCAAGGATTTTTGGAAATCCAAAACAGTGAAAATTCAGGATGTTACAAGGTAAGTTTTGCAATGTTCATAAAAGATGCTGGATAGAAGGTTGCATTTACAGTGGTAATCTTCTCTTTGCAGGATAAATTTCTTCTCTTTCTTCATCCTTTTTTTTTTTCAAATCAACTAACTGAACTGGATTTTTAAAAGCCCAGAACCATAGAACCGATCCGGAACCGAACCGTTCTTCACGGTCAGATTCTGGTTCAGTTCTAGGGTGTTAACGGTCCGGTTCCGGTTCCAATAGTTGCAGAACCGTTAGGAACGTTTCAGTTTCGGTTTCACCCCAGAACCAGACCAAACCGACCCGTGTGCACCCCTAGTTACCATGGGATAAGCTTAATTCCATGCTATGTTTGTAATAGGGTGGTACATTGAATGAATATACCCATCATCATTTAAAACTATCGAGAATAACACATGTGTTATATCCAAACCATTCATCTATTTTGTAACCTCATTTTATGGCATGGGCCTAAAAATGAGGCAAATTCAAAACTTATGTGGCCCCAAAGAAGTTTTCAACAGTAGTTATTCAATCCCCGTTGCTTTCCATAGTGAGGTCCACTTGAGCTTTAGATCCACCTGATTTATTGGCCTATGCTTTAAAATGATCTCGAAAAATGGGTGGACGGTGTGGATGTAGCCCACACATTATTGTGGAACCTACACAACTTGCTAACATTGAGTGGAATTAGCACGAGACCCATTGCAATTCAATCCCATCTAATTCCAAGCTTTTCCAGCGAGAAATTTATGACTGTAGGCCCCACTTTTTATCCATTGGATATTCTTGAAACAATACAAACTTAACATACGCACTTAGACCTCTTCGTACGGATGACAAATTCTAGGACGAAAATACCCCTCCTTTTCATGGAAACAGATTGGGTACGCCTCCTGCCACCCGCCAATGGCGAATCGTCAGTGGTATGTGGGCCCCACCATGATGTTTGCTTTTCATCCATGCCGTTCACATATTTTTCTAAATCATTCTATGGTATGAGACCAAAAATGAGGTATTTCCAAGTCTCAAGTGTACCACATTACAGGAAACAGTGTTGAATGAGCGTCAACCATTAGAAACTCAGGAGGAGCCCACTGTGATGTTTGCGAGAAATCCTTCCCTTCTAAGTTCATTCATAGGGTCACAAAGACCTGGATGAAGAGGAAAAACAAATTTCATAATGATCCAAAACTTCTGTAACCCCTAAAAGGGTTTCAATGGTAGACATTCAATTCCCCACTGCCTTTTACAGTGTGGTCCACTTGATAGTTAGATCTATCTTATTTTTCGTCTCAAGCCTTAATATGAGCTCGCCAAATAGATGGACGGTTTGGATATAACACAAACCTCATGATGGGACCCACAAAAGCAACACAGCAAAAAAAAAAGGAAAACAAAGATGGTTGCGGCATGGCCGCCTGGGCAGTCTGCTACGGTTCTCACTACGATTATAATACGTAGCCATAGTGCATCGAAAATTGTAGGATTTTTTAGGCAAACTCGCTAGACAGTTCTGGACCTTTTCGATAATATTGAAAGACTTTTGATATATCGACGCTACGGTTATGGCTACGGTTATAATCCGTAGCTATAAGGTCCCGCTGACCCTAATTCACTAGCTTCTTTTTTCTTTTTCTTTTTCTTTTTTTCGTTATAATCCCTACGGCATTTTGTTGGTCCCATTATAAGGTATATGTTATATCCAAACCGTCCATCTATTTGACGAGCTCATATTAAGGCTTGAGACGAAAAATAAGACAGATCTAGCTATCACCCAGATCCATAGCTCGACTGGCAGATTGAGTGGAAATACCTTGTTTCAACACTTGAGGTCTTGGTATCGATCCCAAGAGCGGGGTAAGCATGAAAAAGAGCAGGGCAAACATGAAAATGAGCAAGGTAAGCTTGAAAAAGAGCGGGGCAAACTGAAGTATGAGCGGGGCAAACTAGAAAAACAGCAGGGCAAAATAAAATATGAGCGGGGCAAGCTAGAAAAAGAGCGGGGCAAACTGAAGTATGAGCGGGGAAAACTAGAAAAGTAGCGGGGAAAACATGAAAAACTGCGGGGCAAACTAGAAAAATACCGAAAAAAATATGAAAAACAGTGGGAAAAACATGAAAAACATCGAAGCAAACTAGAAAAACAGCGAGGCAAACTAGAAAAACAGGAGGAAAACATGAAAAATATGAAAAATAAGAAAAACAGCAGGGGAAACATACTGTAAAAGCAAGGATTGAATGCCTACCTTTGAAAGCTTTCTGGAGTATACATGAAAAGCAAAGATTGAATACCTACCTTTGAAAGCTTTCTTGAGTACACAGTAGTTTTGGGCCAAACTAATGTTTTTGTTTTCCATTCATTAAGGACCGTGTGACCTTAGGAACAAGTTTAATGAAAAATAAACATCTCAATGGTCTGTAGAAAAGTTTCAACGGAACATCATTATCCCCGTGTGTTTCTCACGATCCACTTAAGCTTTGGACATGCTTCCATTTTGGGCTCATGCCCTAAAATGAGGTTTAAAAAGGGATGACCAACATTAATAAAACACATACATCGTTGTGGGCCCCATACAATCCAATCATCAAAGGTATTGGTGGTGTTTGGCTCACCACACAAGCCCACTCGAATGGATAGAGACCCCACTACCTTAGTTGTGTTCGAAAAGCTCTATGGGCCCATCATGATAGATGTGTTTTATCCATGCTAGATGATTGTCCATTTTACCAGCTCATTTTAGAGTATGAGCATGAAAGTGATGCAAGTCTAAACAAGTGCAGCTCAACATGAGCCCCGTTGTTTTTCATTTCATGTTTTTCCTGCTATTTTTCTAGTTTTTCCCACTATTTTTTTATATTTTTTTCGTTATTTTTCTAGTTTGCCTTACTGTTGTTTATATTTTTTTCGCTATTTTTTATGTTTTTCCGCTGTTTTTCTTGTTTGCCCTGCTGTTTTTCATATTTTTCCTGATATTTTTCTAATTTGTCCTGCTATTTTTTATGTTTCTCCCGCTGTTTTTCTAGTTTACCCTGCTGTTTTTTATGTTTGCCCCGCCGTTTTTCATGTTTTCCCTACTATTTTTCTAGTTTGCCCCGCTGTTTTTCATATTTCCCCCACTGTTTGTCGTGTTTCTCCCGCTGTTTTTCTAGTTTGCCCTGCTGTTTTTCATATTTCCCCCGCTATTTTTCATGTTTTTCCCGCTACTCTTCTAGTTTGTCTCGCTGTTTTTCTAGTTTGCCTCGCTCATACTTTAGTTTGCCCCGCTATTTTTCTAGCTTGCTCTGCTCATATTTCAGTTTGTCCAGCTATTTTTCTAATTTGTCCCGCTCTTTTTCATGCTTACCCTGCTCATTTTCATGTTTGCCCCGCTCTTTTTCATACTTGCCCCGCACTTGAGATCGATACCAAAACCTTAAATGTTGAAACGAGGTATTTCCACTCAGTCGGCCAGTCGAGCTATGGATCTGGGTGATAGCTAGATCTGTCTTATTTTTTGTTTCAAGCCTTAATACGAGCTCGTCAAATAGATGGACGGTTTAGATATAACACATACCTTATAATGGGATCCACAAAATGTCGTAGAGATTATAACGAAAAAGAAAAAAGAAAAAAGAAGCTAGTGAATTAGGGTCAGTGGGACCCTATAACTACGGATTATAACCGTAGCCATAACCGTAGCGTCGATATATCGAAAGTCTTTTGATATTATCGAAAAGGTCTAGAACTGTCTAGCGAGTTTGCCTAAAAAAATTCCACGATTTTCAATACACCATGGCTACGGGTTATAACCTTAGCCATAACCGTAGCAGACTGCCTAGGTAGCCGTGCCACGGCAGTCTTTATTTTTCTTTTTTCTTTTTGCTGTGTTGCTTTTATGGGTCCCATCATGAGATCCATGTTATATCCAAACCTTCCATCTATTTGGCGAGCTCATATTAAGGCTTGAGACAAAAAATAAGATAGATCTAACTATCAAGTGGACCACATTATAAAAGGCAATGGGGAATTGAACGTCTACCATTGAAACCCTTTTAGGGGTTACAGAAGTTTTGGATCATTATAAATTTGTTTTTCCTCTTCACTCAGGTGTTTGTGACCCTATGAATGAACTTAGACAGTGAAGATTTCTCAACCCTATAAATGAATTTAGACAGTGAGGATTTCTCACAAACATCACAGTAGGCCTCACTTGAGTTCCCATTGCCGGACTGTCTGTCAGCGCTCGTCTCTGCACGCCAGCCAGATGAAGGCAGGGGCATTTTCATCCTCAAATTCGGTGTCCGTGGGAGGAGGTCCACGTGGGTATATTAAGTTTGTATTGCTTTGTAAAAACCACTGGATAAAAGGTAAGGTCTACAGTCATAAATTTCTCTTTTTCCAACCTTCCCAAACATTGAGGGGAATGGGCACCGGACCAAATGCAATTCCATCCCACCTAATCCCATGCGCCAAACGGCCCCTCCAGGGGCCACAGAAATTTTAAAACAAGACGATATTTGTGTTTTTCCTTCATGATGTCTATATGACTTATAAACACGCTGGCGACCATAGAAAGGTTTCAATCGGTCGACGTCATTATCCCCGATATTTCGTGTGGTGTGGTCCACTTGAGATTTGAATATGGTTTAATTTTATGGTTACGAGATAAAATGATCTAGAGAAACGGATGGTCAGCTTGGTTTTATTTTCTCAATTTACTCAAGTGTTCTTTAAAATAAAAACAACCATAACACTGTATTTGTGGAAATGAAGGACATATCCAAACTCCAAGAGAGGCAAGCACAAATCTCAATTCTCGCAAGTGAGGAAGAAAATCAGTAGATTTTTATCTTTACATTTTTGCCCCTGAATTACAAATTTCTACCAAGAACTTCCTCCTTTCTCGTTCCAAATCTTTCAAAACCCGAACGACTTGGGTCAATACATCAGATGGTTGACTAGAGTCAACACCAACCATCCCAGCCAAGAACTCGAGCTTCGTCTTCACACTCTCATCATACAAGATCTCATCCACGCACCTCTCATCACCGTCCGATTCCTCGGACACCTCCTCATCAAGTTTCCGGATACTTAATGTATCCGCATCCAATTTCGAGTCGAAATCTTCTTCTGATACATCATCGACAACGTTCATTTCTTCCGTCTTAAGGCTCTCAGAAGAGCTACCACCCAGAAGCTCGGAAACAAGAGTGCATGCACCTGAAACCTTCAAAATATCGGATTTCCCAAAATGGGTGTTGGGTTTCGGATAGAAAGACGTAACGGAACGGGTAGAAGGATCGAAAACGTTGCAGGGATGATCAGCTATCGTACTCTTCATTGCATCCATTTTCACAAACACCTGAAGAAAATGCAAGTGATGGGTTATGTAGAAATGAAAATGAGGTATTAAATAGAGAAAAAACAAACGGTGCATGTTTATGAAGTATCAAATTCTGCCAGATTATTAAAAGCTGCAGTTATATAAGGAAAATTCACAGCTAAGACCCCCTTTTTTAAAGTTACCCGAGAACGGGGACTATGGGCTCGCGCTGTATGGGACCCACATAGGCCCACCTAAGATCAGTAACAGATGATGGGTAGGAACCGTCAAATGTTGATTGCACGTGATCCCAACGATCTAAAGTGGGCCCATCCCATATGGCATGCTCTAGCGTGATTGGACAGCAACCGATCAATCGATTAGGCAATGATGTCTTCGTGATCTGAGGCATTGAAATGGAATGGGAACTTGAAAACTATCAACAGCCCACATTCAAAGTGGGAAATCACATCAATGTGAAGGATCAGATCGTCAAATCTGTGTGGTTTTTGTAGTATATGACAACAGCGAGAGGGCCTACCAGATGGACTGTCCAGATTCACTGATCATCAAGCCAAGCATACAGTGCCATTTGGCAATGAGTGAAGCAGGATCCAACGCGGTTTGCCTAGTGATGCTGCCAGGAGCCAGGTGGCTAGTGGTCGGTACTATGTAGACCCCACCATAATGTATTTGTTTTATCCACGCCGTCCATCCATTTTGAAAGATTATTTTAGAGTTTGACCAAAAAAAAAAGATATAGATTTAAATCTCAGGTGGACCACACCATGGGAAAACGGTAGTGATTGAATGTCCACCATTAAAAACCTCCTAGGGCCCACTGTAATGGTTATTTGACATCTAACCTTGATTAGGTCTTAAAGACTTCGATGAAGGGAATATATATATATATATATATATATATATATATATATATATATATATATATATATATATATATATCACAGCTTGATCCAAAACTTTTGTGCCCGAGGAAGTTTTTAATGGTGGGCGTTCAATCAATACTATTTTTGGGCTCATACCATAGAATGATCTGGAAGAATGGGCGGACGCCATGGATGAAACACATACATCATGCTGGGGCCCACAGAGGCCCGACAACTAGCCATTGGCTAGTGGCAGGGTCAGTAGCCAATCCGTTTCCCGCAGGACCTGCTCACCCGGAAGATTCTTTTGAAGAACACAACTACAAGAACACGTGTGGTAATCTGTCACTGGAGGGGCCCACGTGGCCAAAAGTTCCGATAATCCAAACTGTCCATTTTGTAGACAGTGGCATGACTGAGCTATAGCCGAAAATATACATAAATTGATTATCCTGATCATCAAATCGTTAGCATTCAAATGGACGGTTGAGATAGAACAGATCAATGATGCACGTGAAATTATAAAAGTTCGGGCTGAGATGTCAGACCATCGCAGCGTTTGGACAAGCGTGCATCGACGATGTTGCTCGATCATGCAAATGTTCAGACACGTGGGCCCAAGCTTTCACATAGTAAACTCAACAGTCTCAGACTACTGCCATGGCCTATTCATGATGGTACCTCCAACGGTTCAGATCATATATGCACATGGCCCAGCTTCGAGCACTACAAGCCAGGCCTCTAATGATCATGTAAAAGTTGCTTTTTGGACGGTGCGATGATTGAATCCACATATGCTCCGAGCGCTAACCTTGAGAGATCACAGTGAGATGATTCTGACCGTTGGGATGTATAACTCAATGTGGACCATTGACAAGAAATTTTTGAATGGCTCACTTTCAACTGATCAAATCGAATGGACAGGATCATCCTTTCATCATGATTACTGGACCATACAACATCCAGACCCTCAGGATGGACAGTTTTGAACAGATGCCATCTCTGATTGAAGGCCCACAATTCATGGGAAAAAAAAAAAAAACACTAAGAATTCAAAATCCCATACAAAAAAAGTTCGAAAGAGTACCTCAAATGGCTTCAACAGGAACTTCGCCGAGAGAGAGAGAGAGAGAGAGAGAGATATGGTATTAAGAGCATGCAATGAATGCTGATGGTGTCGTGGGAGATTTTGCAACGCCCGCCTGCGTCATACCCTTTGTTCCAGCGATCGTGTGAGATGGCAGTTGCCACCGTTGATTTTTAGTGGGCCGATCTCAAAACTTAGCAAATCGCATTGATTGAGCTATTGTCTTCTTCCTCTTTTTAAACAGAAATTACTTAAATGCTATTGCCTGGCATGACGGTTCACGCGCATGCACGACCTTGCACGTGGTTTGCTCTTCTCTTAATCCATCCAAGATGTGGCAGCAACTTTAGGTGGTTCATAAATAATAAATAAATGATCACATACGTGATACAACCTCCTACTTAATATACAGCGTTTTATTTTCTGCCTATGGATCATTTTCAGTGGATCATCCAACCCGTGGAAAAGGTGGAATACAACATGATATTACTCGGAGAGAAAATTTGGCACAACCCACTCTTCGGGTTGGCCACACAAATTTACTAAGTCATACCGTCGGTAGTAAATTGATTTCGACGTGTATCCATGTTGATGAATAGACCAACCAGATTTTTGTCTCAGATGATCTTTATAATGTGTCCCACCTTTTCCACGGATTGGATTTGACATAAAAGTGATACGACGCCCGAAATGGTAAGATACATACAACATTGTATGGTAAGTGAACATGCGCACGTACAGTTTCAAATAAATCGTCGAGTTTATGATGTGGCTCACCCAGGACGCGGATTGCGTACTACCCCGCCCGACTCTAGCCACGAAAGGGCAGTTCTGTGGCCGGGCCCACCGCATGCCGTCCATACCTTTTCTCGTGTCATTTGAAGGCACGAGCACAAAAGTGAGGTAGATGCAATGCTCAAACGTACCACAGCACATGTTCCTCTTGCCTTTAATGCAACCGAAGCTTGTTATTTGGTGTGGTCCACTTAAGCGTTGGATCTACCCCATTTTTGTGCATGTACCTTGAAATGGACGCGGATTAGCTACTGAAAAGGTGAGTAGCTAGACCGGCTACTGAAGTGAAGTGACGTCACCAAGTTATGTGGGGCCCACAATAATGTGTGTTGTATGCAGACTGTTCATTCATTTAAAAAATTTATTTTAAGGCATGATCAAAAGAATGAGCAAATCCAAAACTGGATTAGACCTAACCACATAAAATAAAGGGGAGAGTGACGTCCACCGTTGAAACCTTCCTAAGGTCCACTGCCATGTTTATTCGAGATCCAACCGGTGCATAAGTTAACACAGACATTAAATAAGGGAAAACACAAATATCACGAAAGCTTTTGTGGTCCTTAGAAGTTTTTAATGGTGGGCGTGACTCTCTCCACTATTTTTTGTGGTGGGGTCCACTCAAGATTTGGATCTGATTCATTCTTTGGATCATACCCTGAAACGATCTCTCCAAATGGTTGAATGGCATGGATACAAAACATACATCATGGTGGGATCCACAGAACTAGGTGACGTCACTTCAGTAGCGAGTCTCGCTACTCACCCCTTAAAATGATACGAGAGAATAGATGGACGGCGTGGATAAACAATGGGTCCAACCATAGAACTGCCGGTTCGTTGCTAGAGACAGGGGTTAGGACGCAATCCGCGTCCGCTCACCCAACATGTTGCGATGATGAACAAGATCCGGCCGTTTAGCAGGTGGGCCCATCTTCTGGACTGGTAGCAAGAAAATCATACGTTGAGAAGCTTTGAAGATCAATCGGCTTGATTTTGGATTAAGATGACTCCTATCGTGAGTTCCTAGTGTCCGCTAGGTGGGCCTTTTGTATGGGTCATTGGATCCACTTGAGAGGTGGATCCCACGATGAATGGACCATGAGTGAAATATTAATTGCTACAAACTATCGCATCCGTTCCATCTATGGACCGTCCAGGCTACCGGACCAGTTTTATGGACCGTCGGAGCCTTGAGGAGGTGGGTTCCACCAAAAATAAGAATTATGTAAAGTGTGAGTTGCCACTAGATATCCTATGGACGGTTAGAATCATAATACCGCTCAACGTTTTTGCATGTAAGTACATTCTACGGATAGCTAGGATCATTTTTTATAAAAATGCGTCATCATAGCCTATCCTTTTGTCGGGCCCACCTCATGAACTGGATTGTACAATGATCACATGGCCCAACTGGCCGAAGAGGATTTTCTTCTGTTACCCCGCGATTGCACGTTGCTCATCCAAACATTCCAACCATGGATCGTAATCTGAGGTGAGAGGGTGTGCCTCCGAAAGCTCGCTTATTGGACTGTCACAACTATCAGAGTAACGGATGTATCTTGCAGGCTTTGGCCGTTTGGATTGAGATATATGCGCAGCGCGTGTACTGTCGATCTGTGCGTTCGTAGGAAATGCTGCATTTGTAACAGTTGGCGCTGGCTTTACAGAGGAGAGCAGATTCCTTGCCTCGACAGGCACGGGATTTTGAGCGGATTAGGTGAGACCCCGGGCTTACTCTACACGGTGCAGCCCTTACTGTAGGGTCTACCTTGATGTACATATTTTGTATCCACACCGTCCATCCAGTTTTTCAGATTATTTTAGGGAAGTATAAAAAAAATTGAAGTAGATATAATTATCAATTGGGCCATATCCTTGGAAAAAGTAGTGATTTATCATTAATAAGCCCAAAGTTTTTTTTATCAAGATGATATTTTCTTTTTCCCTTCGTCCAGGCTCATGTGACCTTATCAACAGATTGGATGGAAAACAACCACCACGAAAACATTGAGGTGCGTCGTAAGAAGTTTTTAATGGTAGAGCTTTCAATCACAACTGTTTCTTACGGTAGAGTCTAATTGATAATTGGATCTGCTTCATTTTTCTAATAATGTCCTAAAATTGCCAGATAAAATAGATGGACAGTGTAGATTTAGAATACATACATCAAGGTGGGGCTCACGGTAATGGTCGCACCGTCTTAGGAAGAGCCGGGGTCTTACCATTCCGCTCCCCATGATTTTTCGAGCGCGACTTAGGCGCGGCCCCGGAAACGGCAATGTGAGTAAGGTACTGACCCTAAGGTGCCACCTTAATTTATATCCACTCCGCTCATAAGTTCACACGGACATGGATAAAAGGATAAATAAATAAATATGAAATTGATCCAAAACTTTGGTAGCCTACAAAATGTTTTTATTAGTCAATCACCACTGTTTTTGTCGTGTGATCCATATGGAAATTTTTACCTGCTTCAGTTTTTGGATCATCAGTTAAAATAAGCTGAAAAACATATTAATGGCTAAGATATGCAATTCATACATCAAGGTAGGCCCTGAGGGCAGGGTCTCGCCCACATGTTCTCTGTCCATTCTAGATTTTATTTTTATTTTTTTTCTACTTTCATTGCATCCTAAATATGGGCCCACGTGAAGTGAATTAAACGGTTAATTTGATTTCTTAAATAGTGGTTGCGCCAATTTCCAGAATCATAATGTTTAGATAATTTCAGCAATTTATTTGGTGATGCACGAGATTAACACTATTAATTAAATAAACACTATAAAATATCATAAAAAAGTTGTCACATCTTAAAATTTGAATAGAGGGTGTGCATCCAATTAGGATTTTGGTTGTAACTCATATATAGAGTGCACTAGCTTCATTTGTTAATCAATTTAATCAGAAGTGAAAATTATGCTTATTCTAAGCTTTACCTAAGTTAGTCAAATTTCAATTACACATATATAACACATAATATCAATCAACTATGTATGTATAAATCTTAATGGCCATTCAAATAACATAAATTTTAAACATCATTAATTTATTATAGTATTTTAATATAAATATGTTTGTTTCAGGCTCATAATATCTTAATCAAATAAATCTAAATAGTTACTAAAAATCTCATAATTAATGTCAATATGCATTACACAGTAATCAAACTATTCTAGTAAATAAATTAGATATTCATAAATGATCTAATGTTGTTAATTCATCTTCAGATAAATATGATCAAGTTTTACATGGGCCGTGTTCAGGTTCAGTTACTCATTTCAATTCATGTGCCACATCATCTCCTAATGATTTATTTATATAGTTTTTTCATCAATAAAAATGTAAGTTCGACAGGCTTAGTAAAATAACCAATCATAGTTTATAAATATAGTAATTAAAATAATACAAAGCACTAAATGCAAAAATATATGCACATGATGTATGAATGCATCAGATAGTTTGATCGTTGAATTGCTTAGGTTGAATATCGTCAAAATGCATCCGCCCGTTGGTTAGGGTTCAACCTTTCAGTAGGTATGGGCATGACCCGCGTCTAGTAATGCTTTACTAAGATTGACATTTCTTCCAAATAGTGCCCTCAAAATCAACCACGCCTTATGCGAATGCAATGAATGGTATATAAATTTATCATTTTCATACTCATTCATATATACTTATTTTAATTAAAAAGTAAGTACGAAATTTCAAGTCATATTTGCAAAATTTAAATATAAGAATATAAATTAATATATAATAGAGTTTCATATATATTAACATTAGTCAAAATAATATTTAAAGCTAATAATACATCAATCAAACCATACATAAATAAATCAACACATTAATTAATATCATTTTAATTTCTAGGAACATAAAACATGTTAGGTTACTCACTTAAGTTTAGTAATAAAAAATTCACAAGATGATCCGATGGATTTGAATTTAGAAATTCTAGCAATCACACAACCATATTATTATTTGATCCAATTACATCACATAGTGGGTCCTACACTTAATTCAACACCTTAAGTGGTCAATGACACCTTCAAACAATCACTTAATTAAAGTTTACATGCATGATATATTTATTTGATTCGATTATTAAAATTTGAATTTTGTCCAGACACATGTTAATCGATACGGTTGATTGATCGACATCAATCGAGAATGTCACGATCGATCAAACTTCAAATTGACAAAAATTAGTTTAATGCATATATATTACTAGATAAAATTTAGCACCTTCAATCAATTGATTGATGATACACAAATAAGTTCAAAATTTTGAAAATTTACTTTAATTAAAAGTTTAGATTTATTTAACCACAATGGATAAATTTATCCTCATTTTTTAACCCTCATTAGTTAATAATCAAATAAGTTAATAGATTGTTAATATGAATCATTCGTACGCTTATTTACAATTAGATTTCAAAATTGAATGACAAGTGATTGATCGAGATGGCTCACCAGATGATTAGATCATCTACCTTTTTAAGGCCTTCATATATTTTGTTTCTAAACATTAAATGAATGATGTGGATCTAATCACATATATATCGATAGCCCATTTCAACCTTATATACCAAATAATATTAATGCTTGCACATCAAATCTTAGCTTTTCTTTTTAAACATTTTTAATCTGACAATACAATAATTGTATAGTTGATCTCGCCCATTAATTGGGTTATCGAATTAATTAAATTTTAAATTTATTAAAATTGATAATAACTTAACTTTAAAATATAAATTTATCATAATTCATAAATAGCGATTTATTGTGCCAAAACTAGACAATTTTTGTAAAGAATTGATCATCTAACCTCAAGTGTATATGTGTATATGTCGGCCAGAGGATTAATCTAAATCATTCATGGCGCCTGTCTCACCGCATATTATATTAAAATTACTAAAAGTACCAATTTTAATAGGCTTTCCCGCTAACTTTCATTTCTCTTTTGAGTTGGAGTAAAACTCCTCTGCACCTTATAATAAAAAGTTTGCTGGGAGATTGAAAGAACTATAGATATAAAAGAGATGAATTAGTAACACATATAAGAAAAGAGTTTATGATTAGGTTTGAATAAGATAGAGAAACGTGATATGAAATATCTCTCAAATAAAAAAAATAATAAAAACAACTAAACGTGAGTAACCACAGCAACTGTTCTTACTAATTAATAAAAGGACCATTAATTAGATGGCTGAAATCAGTGAAATGGTATAATCACATGAATTTGGTTGACGTCCACCAACACTTGATTCCTCATAATTCAGGTTCAGATCAAAGTACACATGTGCCACGTGTGTGATTATGTCTGAAACTCGATCTGAGGGTATGTTCAGCATACTCGAGTTGCAAATGCATTTAAGTGAGGCCGATCGTTCAGTGATCCAGATAATCTATATGTTCCACCAGAGATGGACCATGCCATCAGAATATCCTTGATCATAGCCTTTTGAATCTGTGTCCTGAAAATAAATGGTGAAGCATAGAAATACTCCAATGGTCCAGATTCAATGGTGGGATCTTCGGACTTGAAGATATCCTGGGAATAGTCCACCCATGATACGTCTCAAAAAACCAATGGTCTCGATCAATGAATCACAGACCCAGGTGCGTATCCTCCGGTCTAGAAAAATACACAACGGTCCGCGTCCACTGTCCGTAGCAGGTCAAGTCCAAACATAGAACCCTTCTTCCATGGTTCGCATCTGAACCGTCAATTTTAGCCAAAAGTCTGCCTCGAGAAAATCTGCGGGAGCGCACAGTAGGGTAGGTGTACGTTAACGTATGGGCACGCGTGGCAGATCCCAGATTGGGGTGAAGCCCAGGTCCGACCTTAAATGCTGGCGTGACTCGAATTCGAGCGTACATACACGTGTCTCGAGGCGCCAAGATACACTGTCACGTTATAATCGAACCTCACCCCACGCGCGCGTGGATCGACGGTCGCAATTGACGTGATTCACGTCAGAAAGAACGGGTCCGTACCTCCGAGCCGCCCGTTTCATGATGTTGATCCTTGTCCCTCCTGTAGAAAAAGGACGGGGTCGCGTCATGCACATGTAATAAAAACCATTGATGACATGTACATCAGCAACGCTCATAGGCGACCTTCCACCGTACACGTGGCAAAAGATGTGTGAATCCGTATCTTCCAACTAGTGGACCCCACCAAGGATGGCTCAGGCATTGGAAAGTGGGCGCGGCTTGGGTGGATCACCGCATCCACCGATGTGGGTGGGACCTCTGACTGTGGGGCCCACCGTGATGTATGTGACTACATCCACGCCGTCCATCTGTATTGAAAGCTCGTTTTAGGCATGACCCAAGAAACGAAAAAGATCCAAATCTCAGCTGGACCATGGTACAGGAAACAGTTGTAATTGATCGTTAGAAACTTCTCGTGTGGGCCACAAAAACTTTGGATGAAGATGATATTTATGTGGTCTCTTCTTCTAGGTCATTGTGAGCTTATCAGCAGGTTGGATGGCAAATAAATATTCCGGTGGAATACATGATGTTTTTAATGGTGAGGATTCAATAATGACTGTTTCCTGTTGTGTGGTCCACCTAAGATTTGATTAGCTTCATTTTTTGGATCATGCAATAAAATGAGCTGTCAAAATGGTTGGACGGTGTGGATTTAAGGCACATTCATCACTGTGAGCCCCACAGGGGTCCCACCCACGCCCAGCGTCCACAATGGTTGGACGAAATCAACCATCACCAACTGAGACAAATCTGGAGACCTGACGGCCACGACGTTCTGTAATGACGGGACCTACAGCTGGGATCCAGCTCTGTATATTATTTCCGGGGACGCGGCGATCCACCGAGGTCGGTGGAACCCTGTTTGTGGGGCCTACCTTGATGCATATGACTTACATCCACACCGTCCATCCGTTTTGAAAGATCATTTCAGTGCATGGTCACAAAAATGAAGCAGATCCAAATGTCAGGCATGATGCGCCACAGATCACAATGGTTATTAACTATTACAAACTTTTCGCAGGCTGCAAAAGTTTTGGGTCAGGCTGATATTCAAATAGTCCCTTCATCCGTGTCTTTGTTACCTTATGAATAGGTTGGATAGCAAATAAACATTCGGGTGGCTGGATAGCAAATAAACATTCGGGTGGCCCCAGGAAGTTTTTAACGGTAAGTATTCAATCACCGTTGTTTCCTGTGGTGTGGTCCACTGTTCTTATTTTTGGGATCATGGAAAGTGAATTTAAGGCACATATATCACGGTGGACTCCACAATCATGGATTCACTGACCCGTGTATGAGCGCATCCAGCGAAGCAGCACCCTATTTTCGGACGTGGATTGGGTAGTACCCCGTCCGTCCATAGCTAGGAACGGAGAGGGGTTATGAGGTCCAACCATGATGTGTGGGCTTTACCCACACGGTCCATCTACTTTTCCTTATCATTTTAAGCTTTAAGCCTAAAAATAGGCGGATCCAATGGTCAAGTGGACCACACGGTCGGAAGCACCGCTGATAATGATACCCACCGTTGAAACCTTCCTAGGGCCCACCGTGATGGTTAATTTCCATCCAACTTGTTCATAAGGTCACATAGGCCTGGATGAAGGGAAGAAACAAATATCAGCACGATCCAAAACCTCTGTGGGGCCTAAAAGGTTTTCAATGGTCGATGCTTAATCCCCCCAAAGTGGTCCACCTGAGCCTTGGAAGTACATCATTTTTGGGCTTGTATCATAGAACGGAATGGAAAAATGGATGGACGGTGTGGATAAAACCCATACATTACGGTTACCCCTCAGAGTCCCTGTTGGTTCCTAGCCAGGGACGGGCCGTACCCAATCCACCATTATTTTCTCGAAAAAAAAAAAAGTCTGATGCTCAGGCAAAGTAAGATGATGATGCGCAGGCACGTAGAAATTGCACACATGACGTACAAATAATCAAATTAAACCGTCTAAATTACGGTACCCAGTGCAGATGTATCGTGAACCGAAACTTAGCTTATTTAAATATCTGATTACTGGATTGGTGGATATTCGAATGTAAAAAAGATGAAAATGATCCAACGGTCCTATTTCCACGAACAAGTACTAACGAATAGGGGGTTACTCGCGTGAAAACCTTTGGCCTTCCAATCTGGATTCTCCGAGCAGAAATATCAACAAAACCTGACACCTTTGCGAAGAGAAAAATTGAATCCCATCTCTCTAATCACTGATTTTGAATATGTTTACAAGGGTCGAGTGAAAAGTCTGACAGCACCTCCCCTCAACCGCAGATGATTGAAAAATGGTCTCACGGAAAATTGGGTTGATCTGGTCTTTCACTGTAAGGGCGTGTTTGGACGGGTCCATCCCATGGGATTAGATTATATTAGGGTAGATGGCAGGTAATGATGGCTGCGTCAGTGGATTGCTGGCAATCCCATGGGATTGCTATTCAGGGAATCTACCACCGAGTATGTTTGGCCCGCCTGGCCAATCCCGGGATTACACCGGCTAATCCCTTCCAATCCGTCCACCCAAACATGTCCCAGGCAAAATAGATGGGATTACGACGGGGGTGGATTTCAAGGTAATGATGGTGATGTCAGTGGATGGCTGGCAATCCCATGAGATTGCTCCAATCCAGGCTGAAGTTCAACGTGCCTGTTTGGCACGCCCGACCAATCCCGGGATTGCTCCTTCCAATCCCTTCCAATACAATCTACAGTGATAGTTGCAACTTCCATCAAACAATTTATGAGCAGACTAATATAGATTACATCAAAATAAAGTGACAAATGAATCTTCTATCAAACAATTTATTAGCAGACAAATAGATCACATCAAACCGTATGTAAATGGCGTTGGATTAAGTAAAGATTCTGGCTTTGGCAAGCAACTGACTACATTCATTTTATTAGGGACTGATGATACCTTCTCAAGGGATGGCTCTAAACAAAAACGTTTGATTCTAGAAAAGCACCACCACGTTGGGATTGGTTCTTGCACCCCAATACCACAACTGTAGATATAATTATTTTGACAAGATGCCTCAACAACTGGTGGTTAATGATGGCTTTGATGGGTGGTTTCGCTAGAATAGACAATAATGAAATTATGCAGAGAAGGATATTAACATTGACCATGACTTCAACGAAGTCTCTAAATAGCTGAAGGAAGGCAAAAGACAAGCAATTGAGGCAAATTCATCCCTCAGACGAACAAGGACGCACGTAGAGACTAACAAACAATGTTATTTCATACCAGTCGTTGCATCAAAATAATCAGAAGTTCTTTTTAGCAGGTCTTTCTCTTTAGGCAAAGATACTCTAGAGGGCAAACTAACTGCATTCAACACATGGAGAGTCCATCTATTACAACCATCCATCAATCTAACCCACTGTTCATGGCCCACCAAGCCGAAATCACAATGATCAGATGCACATGACCATTTAACTGATGGGTTGCAATGTGGATACTCCAAATAAGTAATCATTGTTAAGCCTTATCCCAACTAATTGAGGTTGGCTATATAAATCCTTTTAGGCCGTACGACTTTCTCAATGGCTACAACTTCAGCTCACTGCACCTGGGTTCCGATGCAGTGCATACCTTACAGGGACGGCCCAAGCATGGGTTTGGAATGTCATGTTGTGTGAATGCATGTTTGAAGTTATGGCATAAGTTTGACACTAGCTGCCAACCCGACACAACCCTCATTTACCCAGGCTGGGAGCACCAATGAGCACATAAAACTCCCATAGGCCAAAAAAAAGGTCAAATCAGCACATCTTGGATTGTTTATGACTCAAAGAATCACTTTGATCCAGAAATCGTAACCATGTGATCAGTGTGCTGTGAAAAATGGATGGTGATAACAAAAGGGCCACTGATTATGGTATTGAACATCATCCTATTAGTGTGATTTTCACAGGTGACCTATGAATAGAGGGCTGCACTGGATAAACCATCCAGACCATTTTTTTCCATTCTATGGGTTCAATACAACTCATTTGCAACTTGACACAGGCTAGTTGGATAGATGATTCTTTTCTTCTTCTTTTTTCTTTTTACATGAATGTATTCACAAATATTTCTACTTGTGTATTTCTCTTGTTAGCATCCACTTACACAAGCAAAAGTAGAAAATAAAGATATGCAGTTGCAAGTAGAACCTCTCTTTGAGCATTATCATTTGTGGAAGACGAAAATGGGCCGATCGAATCCCACAACACTTCCCGGTGTATTGTTGGTAATGGTCTCTACCGTCCTAAACCCAATCTGCAAATATCACACCCACATTTACAATCCAAAGAAAAAGAAAATGAGTAAAGATCACATGGTAGGTGACCACATGGTAATTTACCATGTTGGTGACTCGTGTAGGGCCCACCATAGTACGTATGGCATCCAATCAGTCCAACAGATATCCCGCATGAAGAACACCTGGTGCAAAAGTCAGACCTATCCAATCATTGGGTGTCCCACGCCATGGGAAAAAAATGCAGAACCCACCCAAACACCTCCAAATTCATGGAGGGACCCACCATGGTGTATGGAATTCAACAGTACAGCAGGGTCCCCCACCATGAAAATGGGCACCCCAGAAATCAAACCAATCCAACGTCCTCAGGTGGGCCATTTTGTGTTTTCCATTGTTTTTACGGTGGAGCTCACCTGATGATTGGATTGACCTTATTTATAATGAGTCCCCAACATGGTAAAGCACCATTCAATTGCCTACATGTGATTATTTATCAAGGAAAACCTGAAGCCTGTGAGGAGAATCAGCTAGGGGCCTGTTCAGTAGACACCTAAAAATGAGTTCATCTCATTTTAGTTAATTGAAATTCTGTATTAGAGATCAGCTTTCTTTAGGGAAATGATTGAATATAATTTTAATAAGCAAAAACCATTACCTCTAATACATAGTGAGTTCACGTCAACAGTAATTAAGTTTAGAGACCAAGATCTCTAATACATAATGATGAACTCATTTTTAGGCATCCAAACAGGACCTAAATGTTCCTTCAAATTTCACCACTTGAAAAGAGGTAAAGCTGTATTACCTTATCCAATAGTAATTCCTGAAACATCTCTGGCTTGAACAATATGCGATTGAAGTTATATTTCGTTGTCTGCAAATAACCAAACAGTGATGCTTAAGTCAAACTATTATCCAATGGAGGTGGGATAAATAATGGAGGCTCAACATAATAGAGAAGGAACGGCAAATAAAGAAGGCTGGGAATGGACATCATCGGAGGATATAAATCTACTATTAAGCCAAGCTAATGTACCATTTTACCCCGTGTCAAAGGCAATGCCCTCAACTAGCAGCTCACCTGTGGCCAGTGGAACAAGGCTTTACTGACATTTTTTAACAACCTGGCCTATCCATTGTTTGGAAGTTTTCTATTACCTATCTACATGGGACTAGAACTAGGCATGTTTGGATTAGTGTTTTAAATAGTAGTAGCATGTTGTGTAGAGTTCAGCCCTCTGTAGCGTGTAGTGTAAATAGCATAGCGTGTAGCATGAGCCACACGATAATTCTATTTTTAATTTTAAAATGGGAAAAACATGATAAATAGTAAGAAAAAAGTAAAAAAAAAAAATGCCTAAAACATTATTCATTTTTCAAGGATAAGCATATTCAAAAAAGTTATTAATTATCACTTGTCAAAAGCCAATCCAGATATATAAAGTTATAAACCAAAACAAATAATTGTCACATCAACTTTCTAAGCAAACTGCTTCAATTAATAGTCTAATTTTTTATTTTTTTTCACAAAAAAGGCAGGCTAAAATTTAGCCTGTGATTCATATCAACAAAGAAAAACTTACAGGGACTGTACTTCGGGTTACCCAAAGAGCACCAAAAATAAAACTCAGGGCAACCTATTGTAAAAGAACTATACATGATCCATCTCCTTGATGGCACCCAGCCCAACTTTATCTAACACCACCATCCCCCGGATTTCATGGGGGAGGTCCCGCATTGCATTGAAGAGCCGATTACCTTGGAGCTTGCTGCCTAGCCGAGCCAGGCCATCTGCCGGGCCGTTCCCCTCTCTCTTAATATGGGTGAAACGAAAAGAGTCCCTCGAGTCGAGGCTAGAGATGCGGGCCGACCAATGCACCCACTTCCATCCCACCTGAGAGACTCGGTTGAGCGAATCCACCACCAACTTGGAGTCGGATTCAACTGTGACCTTCCATAGACCCATGTTAACGCAAATGGACAGGCCCTCATAGACCGCCGTGAATTCCGCACAGTTGTTGGTGCCTAGACTGTATCCATTCAATTAATAGTCTAATTGAAACTACAAGTCACAACTCACGAGTATGAAAAAGAAATAAAAATCCCACAGGTTAAAAGTATTAAGCACAATACAGATGTCATCAATACAAAGAGGGGTTTTCAAAAACCCTTTTTCTATCAAGTTTAGTTTTAAAAGTTTTTTAATGTGTGAGTTTCGCACCAACTTTAACAAAGGATTGCCACCATTTTAAGTGAAAGTAAAACAAAGAAAGTTTGATTTAAACTTTTTCATGATGTGAGTTTTATACCATTTTTAACAAAGCAAGCTAAAAAATAAATAAATAAATAAACATTGTAGCGTACACTACGAATGCTACATGCTAAGTAGTTGTAGCGTACACTACGGCCCTTATAGCGTACGTTACAGAGGATTTACGCTATTTAGCTACGCAACATAATGTACACTACGACTACCATTTGAAACACAGGTTTGGATACAAGGAATCGACAGGAAAACAATCAGTTTTCCCATGATGTGATGTTCTCTGCTACTTGTATTGCAAGAAAAACCATGGATTCCACAAACTAATCATTAGCCTCATCCACTATTGTAGTTCTTTGGCATACGAGGTGGCAAATGTCTAATAAGCTAGGGTTTCCGCTTGCTATTTAAACAGCACCTTTTTTTCAGAACCCGTTAAGCAATGGTGTTGGAAAAGAGAATCATCACAATTATCCATGTGCACACAATGGACTCTTTGTACTCAAACAGGCCTCATAATAGAATCGTAATTCTTACGGAGGACCTTTCACATCATCATCATCATAGCCTTATCCCACTGTTTGGGATATTGGCTTACAAAGCCTCTTTCTAAGGCCTTTTTCCTTGGTTATGGGATAAGCCTTCATATCCCTACCGGCAATTCATTACGAAATGTAGCATTCCTTGCAATGACAGCATTCGAAATACATTGTAGAAGCAGTTTGCACTTATCTGATAAAAATCTCGTGGAATTGAAGATGTGACACCGAGGGGCTAAATTTGTTAACCAAGAATCCAAAAAATAGACCAATTTGTTGACTGCAATCCAACATTTTGCTCAAAGCCTCAACCACCACTACAAAGAGGATAGGGGATAGGGGATTACCCTACCTCAGCCCCCTCGAGCTTTGGAAGAAGCCTTTGGGTGGCCCATTGACTAAAACCGAAAACCTGGAGGATCTCGTGCACTCCTTCACCCACCCTCTCCATTTATTTCCACAACCAATCCTTCCTAGCATGTAATCTAAAAAATTCCAATCAACATGATCATATGCCCCCCCCCCCAAATTTCTGCTTATATCTCATAGGCAATGAGCACACTATCGATAATTTGTCTTCCTTCTATGAAAGCCCCTTGATTTTGCGAAATGATCCCTTGAAGCGCCCCTTTAAATCTTGTGGTTAACACCTTGGCAAGAATTTTATAAATACTTCCAATTAGACTGATGGGCCAGTAGTCTTTGAGGTTTTCCGCACCCGAGATCTTTGGAATAAGAGCTGTAAAAGACGCCCATAGGAATTTGGATAACTTTCCCTTGGAGTAGAATTCACCCATAAAATGCAAAAAATCCCTCTTAACTATATACCAAAAGTTTTGGAAGAAAGATAAAGGGAACCCATCTGGACTCGGCGCTTTCTCAACCCCCAATTCATCCACAACTTTCTTGATTTCTGCTTCAGAAAAAGGCCTCTCAAGAGAAATCGCCATCTCCTGGGACATAGATTTGAATTGTAAGTAATCCAAAGAAGGTCCAATCTAGCCTTTGTCTACAAGCAGGTTTACGTAAAAACTGACGATCGCATTACAAATTTCTTCTTTTTCATCAAACCTTTTGTCCCCCATTATTTTTGTTTTTTCTTGCAGAAAATTTATTTATTCAACACTATATTACTAAAATTGACCAAATCTTGCTTATATTTGTGTTCAATTTGGCCATGTTTGTATAATTTTTCAACTTTTTTTTAAAATTTTTACTGATTTTTATATAACTTTCAGCAATTTTCATTTAAAAAAAAAAAAAAATTTGGAGTGTAGATTGTTCAAATACTTGTAAGTTTAGATCTACTCATGCATGCACTAATTCAGCATTTTCCATTACTTTTTTTTTTTTTTTTTTTTTTGTAATTTCAGGTCATCTTTTAATGAATAGTGCTAGATTTAAATAAAATAAAAATTAAAAATAAATAAATAAATAAAAATCTTCAAATTTCTTAAGGGGAGTGATATCAAATGCTTAGGTAAAGAATGCATGAATTTCAAACCATTTTAGAGGCATGCAAGTGGTCCTTAATCGACCCGGCACCATCCTAAATTAATGTAATTTTTTCCCTTGAATTTTTTAAGGGAGAGTGTCAAATGGTTAGGGATATATATTAGTGAGATGAATTCTATAGATTTCATGAATTTTGAGTTGTTTTAGGGGCATTTGAGTTATTCTAACTAGGCTTGACACTATTCATTTGAATTTACTTTTTATTCTTTTCCTTAAATTTGTTGAGAGAGAAATGGTGTCAAATGGTTAGGGACATGCATTAGTGAGATGAGTTCCACATGTAGTATGAATTTCATACCGTTTTGGAGTTCATTCTGGTGGTCCTAAATTAACCTGGCACTATTCACCTGATTTTATTTATTTTTTTCTCAAATATCTTTAGGGAAATAGTGTTAAATGGTTAAGGATATGTATTAGTGGGATGAGTTCCATAAACCGCACCAAGATTTCAAGCCATTTTGGGGGCATTCAAGTTATCCTAAATCAGATATACTATAGTTATCTGTGTTAAAATGGTTATATAAATATCAATATATAATTATCTCATCATTAGATTCATGCTCATATAATCATATTTATGTTAAATCATTGACATTAGATATTTAAAAAATTAAATATAGGAATTTTGAAGTCAGATTGAGCCCTCAAGTCAATAAAATCATCAGGCAGCTCGAGACAGCATTCTTACCAAAGAATGGTCTATTACACCTTCATAAATATGTTCAAAACCAGAAAAGAATATATATTTGGAATCCTCTCATATTTTGGAAATTAAAAAATAAAATACAAAATAAAAAAAAAAAAAAAAACCACCAGTATAGCTCGCAATGTAGCAGTCGAACGGCCAACCATTACCATTATTGAATACCTTGGTAGTGGTGGATCAATAGTATACTAAAGCCATGGCAGTTATTCTGAAGGGTGTTCGATGTGCAACTGCAAGATGCTTTTCATATACTTCCGGTAAATACCAATCAACCACTTCAGTGATTCTTGAAGACGGCATTTATTTTTTCACTTTTGTGAAACTATAAATAATCTTATAAGCCTATGTAAACTTCTATTTTTTTATGCATCAGTATGATGGTTTTATTCATTTCTTCAGTTTTGGGGAATAAAAGAACCAACTAAATTCTCTAACAGCACAGTTTTTGGCATATGTTTGAGTACAACTATTCTAAAAGCAGATATGGATATTCTGAATATTATGTTGGAGAAATGCTCAAGTTCTCTCAGAGCACTGTTATAGTGCTCCTACTTGCCTTAGGACACTTCCAATCCATTAATCTGGACTGTTCATCAGGTCGAACACGCATTTCATGGGCTTCCAAGGAAATATCACACTCATCTGACAAGTATTAAACATTTGATCAATGGCCTTAAACATGGACAGTCAAGATCATTTACAAAAATAGGTCCAATAAACAATTTGATCCATCATTTGTTAGGGACCATGATGGATTGCCCATGTTTCTAAAGAATCACTTTTGTGAGACAATTGCAGCCATCCCATCCACGTGGCTTGGAAAAGCTTATAGAAAGTAAGGTGTTGTTTGGTAAACTGAAAAATAAGGTCTGAAAATTAATTTAGTTGCTGAAAGCTTAAACTGCTGAATTTTGTACTTATTACTGACAAATCCATTTGGTAATTTGTCTGAAAAAAGTTCTGATATCTGAAAATAAGTATTTTTTTCACAAAAACCTGTTCGGTAAAAACAAACCACAAATGTCTGAAATTTGGCAATTGTCATATTTGTCCCTATTGTCTCAATTTCTATCTTTTTGGAAAAAATGAAACAAAACATGCTATTGCCTTGCCACCAAATTTGAAACACCTATGCCCCATCCACATACATCTCTCAAACATGATCTCTCAATTAATGAACCATGTGCTATACTCTTCTTGATAGAATAATCATAACCCTTCAATGATATTAAGCAATGAGTACTACGGAATTAAATAAATATATGAAAGTGTTGAATGCAAAGTTCTTAGGCATATCGGTGGATGTCCCATCAGGAAAACACTTCTCATCATTAGATCCTGGGTCCCACTTGTACAAATGGCACTGTTACCTCGGCTGACTATTAAAAACTTTTTGTAGGCCACAAAAGTTTTGGATCACGCTGATTGTTTAGTGGCATGAGCCTAAGAAGGAGGCACCGAGTCAGATTGAAGGCTCAAATGGACCACACCACAGGAAGTAGTGGAGATTTGAGTTCCTACAATTGAAAACTTCCTAAAGGCCTGCTGTGATGTTTATTTGCCATCCAACTTATTCGTATGGTCACATAGACCTGTATGAAAGGAAAACATAAATATCAGCTTGATCCAAAACTTCTAAGCCCCCCAAGAAGTTTTGAATGGTAAGCTTTCAATCGCCACTACTTCCTGTGGTGTAGTCCACTTGAGCCTTCAATCTGCCTCATTTTTTCGCTCATGCCTTAAAATTATTTGTCAAAATGGATGGACATAATGGGTAAAACATATACATCATGGTGGACCCTACAAACCCCTTAACAAAAACCGTCCATCTTTAGCTACCCAATCCGCAGATTGCCTGTGACTCCGTCACATAGATATTTTGGTGCCCGGGGCTGTGGAGCCCACAAAGATGTACATGACAAATCCACTCCGTCCATGTGATTTGCAAGTCCACAATACGACATGAATCTAAAATTCAGGCAGATCCAAAACTCATGTGAGCCATACCACACGAAACAGTGGGGATTGAACACCAAGGGTGACGGAAGTTTTGTATCAATATGATATTTGATCTATATTGTGTTTGGGTTTGTATCCTATAATGATCTGAAAATATGGATGGAAGGTGTGGATCTAAGAAATACATCAGCGTGGGGCCCAGGTAAATTTCACACTTCAAGAAATTTTCTCGCTTGTTGTGTGGTGCAAAGGAGTGGATTAGGTGAGACCCTGGCCTCACCCAAGACAATGCAGCCTGTACCATGGAGCTCACCTTGATGTGTATATTCTGTATCTACTCCATCCATCAGTTTTTTTAGATCACTTTATAACATCATACCAAAAATTAAGAAGATCCAATTATCAGGTGGACCATACTCCAAGAAACAGTGGTGATTGAACACCCTACCATTAAAAACTTCTTAGGGCTCACCTTAATGTTTCGGTATTTTTTATTTGCCATCCAATCTGTTGATAAGGTCACATAAGCCTGGATGAAGAGTAAAAACAAATATAAGCTTGATCCGAAACTTGTGGCCCATTAATGGTCAATCACCATTGTTTCCTATGGTATGGTCCACCTGGTAATTGGATTTACTTCAATTTTTGGATAATGCCCTAAAGTGATCTATTGGATGGACATAGTGGATAATGGGATATGGAATACACATGTCAAGTTGAGCACCATGGTAACGGCCGCACTATCACGGGTGTGATGCCGGAGTCTCACCTAATCTGCTCCCATGGTGCAACACATTCTAGGTTGAGAGAAGAAAACTGTAAGTGTTGACATGTGGAACTTCCATGGGACCCGTCATGACATATGTATCAGATCTACACTGTCCATCCATTTTTCCATACCATTTTATGGAATGAGACAAAAAACGAGGAAGATCCAAGGCTCAAATGGGCCACGCTACAAGAACAATAGGAATTGGAAGTTTGTTGTTGAAAACTTCTTGGGGCCATAGAAGGAAGATCCAAGGCTCAAATGGCCCACACTACAGAAACAGTAGGAACTGGACGTTTGCTGTCGAAAACTTCTTAGGGTCATAGAAGGCTTTAATCAAGTTAATATTTGTGTTTTCCCTTCATCTAGGTCTATGTGACCTTATGAAGAGGTTAGACGGAAAATAAACCTCACAATAGACCCTAAGAAGGCTTTAATGGTAGTTGTTCAATCCCCACTGCTTTCTGTGGTGTGGTCCACTTGAGCTTTGGGTGTGCCTCATTTTTTGGGCTCATGCTCTATAATGATCCGTAAAAATTGATGGACAGTGTGGATCTAAAACATAAATCATTTTGTGGCCCAAAGAAGTTACTCATGTTAAAAGTCATGTTGTGTAGCACACAAACAATTTGAGAGAGAGAAATCCAGCATATCTTGTTAGCTTGAGTCATCGGCCATGATGTGAACCAATGATAAGTGATGTCACTCTATCTGAAGGGTAATCTTGTCATTTTAAAAAGTTGAGAGGGATATTTTGGTCAAAATTCAACAAAAATTTTAAAGGGAAATGATTTACTGCATTCTGCAAGTTTTAAGCCAAGTTGCGATGGCTGAAAAAAATCCTTAAATTTTAAGTGATTTTTCCAATTAAGCACTGAATGTCTTTTGGTTACCAAATAGTCTGAATTACCAAAATCACTGAAAATATCATTTCTTAGTGATAAGTTATGAAATTAAGTTTTACCAAACACACCGTAAGGTCAAATCAAGGATGGATTAAGATTTGAACAGATACAACTAGGAGCAGTATAAGCCAGAGCACTGGAGCATTTCTCATTGTGTTGTTCTATGAATAAAAGATTATGTTTCTTTTCATTTTCTGACAGGAACCAATCATGGTCTCCAACGGTGCAGTTCATAATATGGGACGTTAACCAATATTTTGCAGTTATAATTCACCTCAGCTGAAAAGTCCAATTAGAAGGGAAGAAGAAGAAGAAGAAGAAGAAGAAGAAGAAGAAGAAGAAGAAATAGTTCATACCTCGGATACCAGGCGGTTATTTTTATACGACTTCCAAGGTTGAGGTTCCAATATAAGAATGCCTCCCTAGTCATTCAAAAAATAGCGTTTTAACATGCTTCATTTTAAACCATAAAAAAGAGAAAGTAATCCATACAGGTGGGTTGAACTTGACTGGGCTGGCCCAAGCGCTCACAAGTCCAGCACAGTGGACTATGCCAGGGCATGGGTAGAACCTGGGCCTGAGTTTTAGGCAAGACAACTAATTGGGGAACACTTGGGCTTGCATCTGCCTAAAGGCCCAACAAGTAAGTTTAGCTTGACCAGATTAATTTAACATTAGTGGGCTGAGCTTTTGGCTCATGGGCCTGGCCCAAGCCCAATTACTTATCTCACAGGCTCAGCCGGCCAGGACATTGACTCAAATTCTCACTTCATGATCTGGACCTAGACATGCTTTTGGCCTGGTCCATTCTGTTACAGAAACACCTCATGTGTCTGCCTACAATATCCCATTTTCACAATGAATACAACCATAAGATCCCATTTTCATAAACTCTAGGAAGTACCGGTCGAAGAAGTCTCCAAATCTTCACAAATAAAGTAATCAATCCATCATCGCCCCAGTTCAGATGGATCCACTTTGTTACACTCAAACTGCAAAAAAAAGAGGAAAATCCATTTTAGCAAACTGGCACATAAGGAAAGGCAAGAATAAGGCATCAACAAGAACATCTCCTGTATTTAATTTCCATTTTAATCAATTGAACCTACATAATCATTTGGACCATCCTCTAGACCTTCCAAAAAAATAAATTATGGAATGTGGGGCTAACCTTTTGGTTATCCACATCATCTATACGGCCAGCCATCTTGGATGGGAATACCCAATTGTCTTACCCACCCAACTATCTTAGCTGTCCAATTGGGCCCCTTTAAAATGTGATCCATTATTTCTAATTGTCCAATTTAATCACATGGCTAGAATCACCTGATAGCCAAGACATTGGGGCATGACTCTACTCATGATAGGGCCCACCAGATCAGCAGCTAAGATTACTAAAAGGTGGGCCCTATCTATATCATGGTCTGGTTGAACAAAAAACACCATTTCTAGGAACAAGCTGCCTGAGAGAATACCTCAACAAAGAAATACCAAGAATTACAGTTCAAAAGGCGAGCAAGGAATTCAAAACCTTGGAAAATCATTGTCGAGTTGAACAAATAACACCATTTCTAAGAACAAGCTGAGAGAATACCTCTCAACAAAGAAATACCAAGAATAACAGTTCAAAAGGAAAGCAAGGAATTCAAAACCTAGGATCTAAGCCAATAAACTTACCAAAGAATTGCGTCATACTTCTCCCAGCACGCATTCATGCTCTTAATGATATTCTCTGTTTGAAATGAAACTCTTTCAAGTAGAGTGTGCTCCTTCAAAGGACTCGGTTCTTTTGGAAGATCCACTGCTACCTCACTTGAAGATGCAAAAGTACTCTGGTGCAAGCCATTTACTCTCTCCAAAAGATCTGGTGTGCTGGCATTGACAGATTTGCCACCAGCATGTTCCATTCTAACTATTCTTCTGAGGTTCCAATTTGCATTCTCAACTAAACCTGCAAAGCAAAATATAACCATCTCAGGCATTTTTTGCCGCAAAACAGAGAATTGCTGGCACTGAATCAGAAATAAATGTCTTTAGCAGAAACCACCTTTCTTTCATCTCAATAAACAGAAGATTCAATGCCCAAAACACATTGCCTTGCAGACCAACCTATTAGAACTGTAAGCTCATGTTAATTTTATGCCACACAGACTGCTTAAAATATATGGGGTCTGAAAAATACAAGCCAACTTCTTGGACTCAACAGATATGAACGGTACAAATAAATGTTTAAGAAGTAGGTTTTGTCTCAGAGCTTTCCCATGGATCTGGACAATTCTACTCAAGCAAGCTGAATGGGTTGATGAATTTAATTTAGAGGTCAACCAAAATAATATGAAAAATATGTAACAAATCAGTTAAAAATGAAATTGTAGGGGCCTATAGGCTATAAAAGTTATATTAGTAGGCATGGAAATTGACAAGCCTAAGTTTAGGCCCATATTTTGAACTGATTGGCTGTACCAATTCAAAATTTGGGTTTCCTCAACCAGGGCTTTGCCCATTGCCAGACCTACATATGAGGTTTAGACCAACACAGATCTTGTTCGAAGTGAACTTTGTAGGTTTGACTTGACAAGAGCCACGTAGGGAAGAGTAGAGGAGAAAGGATGTGGATAACTGAGGAGAGGAGAATGGAACGAGAAAATAATGCTTTCTGAGAGTTCATGTGAAGAGAGAATAGGACTGAAAATCTCTGAACAAAATGAACAAAAATGAACAAAATGGCACAAAAAGATTGGAAAAGGAACCTGGAACCTTAGCTAACTGTAACAATACAAGAAGTTTCAGCCTTTCAGGTCAACTGAAACAAATGATAGCTGCGAGTTTTAGGATATTAGCATTCGGTCGTCTCCATGAGTTGGAGATCTTTCAGTTTGTGAACACTGATATGCAAATGCTGAATTGTTAAGGAGAAAGACGAAAACAATTTCTTAAGTTCAAAAAGTCACAGTTGATTATGTTTTAGTGAACAACTGCATGCAACAATAGCAAAGAGACATTTATAGACCAAAATATTAAAGAAAACTGTTTTGGCTATACTCCGCCAGTTTATTAGGTGCATTGATCCTTCATATCTAAAAAGTATGAGTATCTACCAACAAATTCCTCAATGTAAGTACGAGCACAATTCATAAGGCCCTCACTAGCTACTCAAAAGAAGACACATCAACTGCATGATGTATGTAATGTATCACTAGAAGTCTAATTGGTATAAGGCTTAGATGATGACGATGATGATGATGATGATGAGTGTTGAAACCCTGCTCCAACTATGAACTGCATCCATATTTAATGCCGAGAGAGAGAGAGAGAGAGAGAGAGATTTTGAAATCCATTGAGATTATGTAAACTGGCAATCCAGGAATTTTTTTAAGGGCATGATCCAGGGTTTTTCATGCATCGAAAGTTACGATACAGTGGGTAGAAAACACAATGAATAGGCACCACAATTCATGAACAAGAAGCACAAAACAAGAATGAACATCTTCAAACAGATTCCGTTCATCTCATCATCGCAACCCTGCCTCGGCTATTTGAGGTCGTCTTCTTTTCTCATAATTGCTTGGCAAAAGTTTTACAATGGCTACCTGCTTGACATCAACCCTTATCCTTTAGCTAGGCATGCGACTGGATGGAGCATCACTATAAGGCGTAGTCAATATGTAAAATGATTCTTTTAAGTTGTTTAAAGCAATCATTTAATTGTACTTATCATAAGATCCATAACTCTTAATATTGGCCCGAGCAGAAAGACATTTCAAAATCATGAACCATAAGTTAAAACTAGTAAAACTCCTGAAGATAAAAGCAGCTTCCCACGTGTGTGATAAGATTTGCACTACCAGCGTCTTTGAGTATGTGTTTGTGAGCCTGCTGGTCTGGTCTGTTTTGATGTTCTAGTCTTGCTCTCGATTCCCAGTTATCGAGGTGTTGTTCAATCCCCGTAAGGTAGTTCTGCTCTTTTAATAAAGGCATCATTAATCAAGAGAGATGGACGATTGGGGGGGGTAGGGGACATCACTTCACATATACCTTTGTGTACATATCGAAAGAGGAGGTGGGCCGCAACGATTTATCTGTAGCTAGGTGAGTACCCATGATCATATTGAAGACCCCATATGCATGTGCAAGCATCTAGAAGACCCCACACTAGGAAGATGCACATGAATTGCTTTATGAAGTTATGTAAACCATTGGATTTGAGAGACATGACGATTAGGCCGTTGGGTCACATGAATCACATGATCAGGCCATTGATCGTGAATCATCTTCATCATTTTTTGACATTATTATCTTTTAAGATTTAGTTTATAATTACTTTATGTTTGGACATCTTATGAGTGATTTTAGTTTATTTTTCATTAGACTAGGATTATTTTCGTTAGAATTCATGAGATGGTTTAAATTGTAATTTCTAAAAGTTCTTGAGGCTATAAAAGAAGAGGGGGCGTGTGACATCTCTTTAGTTGGTTTTTTTTTTTTAGAAGAGAGAGAGAGAGAGCTCATTGCTTCCTTTTCCTATCTTCATGTAATTTAAGGGTGACTTCCATGTGAATTAGAAGGAAAATTGGTGCAAAGCTAATCTTCATCAACGGAGGTGTGAGGCTTCCTTCTGTCCCCCGCACTCTCATCCCTTGATCGACCATCGAGATATTCACTAAGTTCTTTAATCTTCTTCATCACAAACCATCAACATCCTTCCGATCCTCATCCCTTATACATCTATCAACGAAACAAACCCTAAAAACCAAAACCTCACATACCTAGCCCACACATGTGCCCGTACGGCCACACGTACGAACCCATAGGGTTGGTTATACAACCCCACTCGTCCATTTGGCTTTCCACTACCCTTGCATCAAAACCCTACTATCTCTTCTCCAAGCCCTAACCTTAAACCTATAAATCACAAATCTTCATATTTTCTTAAATTAACAAACCTTAGTTCTTCACTCTTCAATTACGCCCAAATCCTTACATTCCCTCCATCCAAAACCCTAATTCCCTTATCCTAGTACCTAAACCCTTTAACCCATTTAACCAATTTACTCCATTAAACCTAATTGCAAGTTTTCCTCAATTTCCCTAAACCCTAATTTCACCTTAGGGAGCATTAGACCTTCCCCTTTGAAATAGACTTTACCATATGCTATTTGGATGTCCCTACATCCATTAGATCCTAGTTTTCCTTATTTAATGGTCTTGTAGGATGATGCTTGGTAACCTAGGCTAGAATTGTGCATGATCTTCTCTTGGAATTTTGGTATTTGTGATGATGATCGCAAGTTTTGTGCTTTTTATTAATTAATTTAATTTTGCTGGTTGACCTCACATAACATTTGAGTTGATGCATCAGTCCTACATCAGGGGACATGATAGGTAATGAGCCAACAATCACAAAACAGTAAAAAAGGTCCTTGGAGCCAATGAACAAACTTAGCAAACGCTGAACCTCATAAGCCAGATTGAGGTCAAAAGATAAATTCTAGAGAATGCCCACCAAACCTTGTTGCACATCAGAGAAATGTGAATGGGACACATGCAGGTTTGCAGGACTCATGACGCAAACATGTGACCCCCCATTTAGATGTCATAGCTAGTGTTTTAAAAAGCTTATGATATGTAGCACAACATAGCCTTCACACTACGTGGTGCATGAAAATAGCTCAAGTCGCATTTAGCATACATTACATGCTATTTAGAATACGTTGCATGTGATTTTTCATTAAAACAGTAAATGTTTTCAATCTTCTTACATGTGCTATTTTCGTAAAAAATAGTTACTGTTTTCAATGATTTAATTGAAATAATATGAACGACAGTATTAAATCAGTCGATTGCTATTTTTGTCTTTATATTTACTCTTTCCCCAATTTTTCCCATTATTTTAATTAAAAATTTATGTGTAGTGGTAGCTGAAGCCTCCTCGGAGGGGTGAATGCTATGCTACACGCTATTCGATATTTAAAACACTGGCCATAGCATAAAAATCGAGAAGGTACATATGGACCACACATGCACATTGAAGCATTGTTCAATTCTCTAATAAGTGGATAGCATGATCTTTGGGCCAGGGCATTACCACAGCGTGACATGTATAGTGAGCATCTTAGCTTGCACATGCGTGCCACCTCAGCAAGGTGAACCACAAGTCCAATGAAAATTCACTCACACAAGTCCATTAGAAGGCTCTGAAAACTGGAAACTTCTTGATTCCAAGATACCTCAAATGTCATGTACAACTGTATAAGTGTTCTTGACTGTTCTAAAATGTTTATCCACTTAAATTTTTCCCATATTAACATCATATGCACCATACAAGTTTTGGACAAGGGACTGGTTATCATTCTCAAGTGTGTGCTTAGAACATGAGAAACACTCCTCCCATCAGCAGTATGAAATAGCAACCAAATCTGGTATCACTGGTATTCTCACCTTAAAAAGATTGAATTATCATATCTAACTTCAAACCAAATTAAACCAATGAAACAAAAAATGAAAATGAAGATCTAAGAAAGTCACCAACAAAAGAGGGTTAAATTTCAGAAACTTACCAGCATCAATATCTACTCCGAGAATGCTTCGACAAGAGAACTTTTTTGCTACAAATAAGAAAAAACAATAACATAATATGTAAGCAGAACGTGTTGGTAAGAAGTTCCAAAGTAACAAATTGAAACATAAAGAGTTTCCAAACCTAAATCCACGGAGACTATTCAAGTAAACCATATTCTATTAGTAGCATCAGGCCATAGAGGAAAGACATTAATCCATAGAAATGTAGAAAATGGGGTTGAATAAGATCTAGAATGTATTCACAAAGCAAACATTTAATTCTCGTGAATAAAAAAGCCGAATCATTAACTTTCATGGCACCCCAACTCCAAGGACCCAAGCATAAGTAGAGGAGATCCTGCCATCGCTCAATTTGCACCTGAAGATCTCCCCTTTGAATTTTTGAGGAGCCTTGGAGATTTTAAAAATCACAGGAGGCCAACAGAAAAATGATGTTTCTTATAAAATAGATTGATTGTAGAGATTCAAGTATCGGTTGTGACTGATCTAAATAAAAATGGCACCATATTTTGCAACTCAAATCATACTTGTTGAATTGAACCCTTCCATTTCATGAAATCTTTTTTGTTTTTCCCTTTTTTTCCTTGAAAATATGACTGTATGTTATAAAGTGCCAAAACAGGAGATGCAGGAGCCCCCACCTGCCAGTGACCCTCTCATCACTCCACATCATGGTGTGTCGTAAAAGCCGTTACGTAAAGGTAACAGTGGCAACTATTATACGTTACGGGGTCGTAACGGCCATAACAGCCGTTATGGAAAAAAAAAATGACTCGTAATTGCCGTTAATGGCACATTACGGCCCCTATAAAGGCCATAATAGCCTCGTAATGGTTTATTCTGGGACACACATGATTTTCATACTTTTTAATCAACACTACGGGGTAGATATAGGTTTTTCAGAGGGTTTTTCAATAAATAAAAATAAAAAATAAAAAAGCAAGACCGTAACTGCCGTTACGGGGCCATGACAGCCGTTATGCCCTATATCGTAAAGGTAACAATGGTGGCCGTTACAGCCACCGTTACCGTTATGGAACACCTTGCTCCACATCAAGAATCCCACAAGAAAAAAAAAAAAATGGGGTTCAAAAACAAAAAATCCTGCCAGCCTCGGTCGAGTGGATTTGGATCATACCAAGCCACCAACCTTCCCAAGACAGACCACAACAACTATTTGATTAAGACTAAAGCCCAGGCTAGCCATTAAGTATGGCAAGGTGGCATCACTTGCACCTGAATGAATAATACAACAGCCACCGGCCTGGTAGGAAGCATTGTCAAGGACCTATAACAATTGATGGATATTTTTTACAACTGAAGAGACATTCCCAGACGCCTAGTCACTGGGAAATGGCTAATTCATAGGATTTGACCGTACAGGGATATTGGCGGCCATTTATGGCTCAGACATCAGTCTAGCAGCGCATTTATGAACTGACGATCCAGCAAGAGAAGTTCAAAAAATTCAAGTGGTGGAGAATTAATGAGAGGAAACACAGAAAGTGATGCATGGACCGACGACCCACCATTATGTAATGTTTACAGAGACCTCCCTTCTAAGAAGAGAGGCAAGGCGAAGGCCACAGAGGAATTTTCGATCCTCTTGATCCTTCTCTGAAGGAGGTTTGATTTGTTACTGAGGCCTCCTAGAGGAATCTTTGGGAACCTCAAAGGGAGTCCAGGTTCAGGGCCCCTAAGCAGGATCTGACACCCATTGACATACTTGGTGTCTATCAGACCTCCCCGAGTTAAAGGCACTGCTAGGCATTTATACCTTGGTGATTAAGCTTGTAATAGGAAAATTTGGCAAAGGTCTGTCCTTGTGGCATCTACAAGTTTTTAGCTAGGACAGCAGTATTTCCGTCCATTATAAAATCATGAGTGTCTTCAGTCCATCTGTGTTGGGCATGTGAATCCTTAATTGCATTAATGACATTAATGATAGGTCACTGAGGACCATTGGACAAATCCATTTGGGCATGGGCACCATGCCTAACCCCCTGACCATCAAAGCAGAGCATGTGCAAACGGTAAGGATTTTCTTATCATGGAGATTTCTCTGGCATGGTCCATTCTTAGCAGGGCCCAACAGATCAATGGTCTGGATAAATATGCATATTCTTGTGGGGAAGATCATAAAAATCCTCTTAGATGTGCGTCTAAAGTAGTTTCTTTAATGTGAGCAGTTCCCTACTCCCTAGTGAGGTTTTTTTCCTTTGGCAATTGACATTTTTCTCCCCTGCCCATTCATCATGCTTAGCAATTTGTCACGCGATTATGATTCTCACTTAGTGGTTTACCACATGATTATGCTTTGTGCCCCTGCCAACTGACCATCCATGAGGAACATGACCCGACTTGGCTCACTCAGTATTTGGGGACTGCATGTGATAGTTGGGTTGGGGGTCAATGCCAAATGGTACTATGTTAGCATGCGAGTGGTATCAACGTCAGTTGCTGCCATCACAGGTTCTGAGAGACAGATTAAAAGAGGAAGGTTGATGTTTCATGGTAGAACTCATGCCAATCTACCATTTAAAAACCAACCCCAAATTGCTAGGAGAAAGGCTCATTATCATCACCATTAATGTGATTATGGGATTTCATTCTCAATTTCAAAGTTATCATCAGTAATACTCAAAAAGTAGCACAAAACTTTATATCACTTTAAATTTTAATCTTCAAACTACCCATCCAAACAAAAAACTAGAATAGAAAGAAATGTCTTCTGACAGAGCTTTTTGCAACAACAAAAAACTTGGAGCAAGACTTTATCATGCATTTACCACGCCCAATAAATTGTGCCAGCTCATCCACAGTACACATGGTATACATGTACGTCAATCCAGACTGTCCAACTCGTGGGCCCCAATTATCCATGGACTACAGCCCAACTCCACGCTGACTGGACAATCCCAAACCTCTGATCTCACAGGTTGAATTTGGACTCTCAACCATTTTCTTTACAGCCATCCATTCTACGACCATTAATTGGACAATTAGGACTGATCAGTAAGTGTCATTTTGAAGTCTGGATTGGTTTGCATGCATACCTCATATCTAACAAAGACATTATATCAATTTGTGAGGAAAAAAAGCTCAAAAATGACAGAGAAAAATTACCAATGGCAATGGTAATAAGACCTTGATTGCAGCCGATATCCAAGCAATCTTTGTCTTCAAACCATTCCTTGTTTAACACAGAGAGTCGCGGATCTTCGCTCTTGTCATGCCCAATCTGAACATGACAAATAAATAAATCAATAAAACTAAAATTTAAAAACAATTACGATACAGGTAAAAAATAAAATAAATAAATACATAAATAACGTTACAAAAAAGCCCTAAATTCTCCGAACAAAAACACTTCAAAGCTGCAGTAGTTAATCAAAAGAGAATCTCGGAGTACGACTCGGAAATTGAAACGATTTCCGAGTTTCACTCGCTCAAGTCGACTCAGAACACACCCAAGCCGACTCCCTCTACAGAGATGACTGAAATCTTGAACCTGATTTCCTCGAAAATGAAAAGTGAAGGTAAGGAGAGAGAGAGAGAGAGAGAGAGAGAGAGAGAGAGAGAGAGAGGGTGGAATTATTACACGGTAGCCATAGTAGCTTTTGTAATTTCCATAGATGAAGACATCTTTCCTTTTTCTTTTCTTTGCATTCTGATTGTTCTTCGGATTCTTCTCCTTCTCCTTCTCTTCTTCCGCCATTTGAGGCTTCTTTTTTCGAAGGAGGTTAAAGCAGCCAAAGTGAGAATGTGAGAGAGGAGAGGTATTTCACAGTAACGTAGACAAAAGGGTTTCACGGCATTTTTATTTACACCCGCGAAGCGCCGACTTGAAGTGGATCGCAAATCGTCTACGAGAGTACGACACCTGTTTTACGCGGCGCGGACAACACCCAAGCTGTTTGGGAAGCGGAATGGCTGGTGTACCACACACACCAGCTAGATAGCTAGTGTATTGACGTCAGCAAGTTCCGAGGGTTATACATCCAAACCGTCCATCCATTTTTTGACCCCGTCTTAAGGCTTGAGAAGAAAAATAAAGAATATCTAAAGATCAAGTCGACCACACTAAAAAAAAGCAGTGGGGGATTGAAAGTCTACCATTGGAATCCTTTTGAGTGTTATCGAAGTTTCGGGTCAATATGAAATTTATTTTTCTTCTTCATTCAGGTATCTGTGACCCGATGAATATATTGGATGAAAAATAAACATTATAGGAGAACTTATGAATTTTTTAATGATGAAAATCATAATTCACCGGTTATTTTCGGTGTGCTCTGTTTGAGATTTTATATGATTAATTTTTTGGCTAATGCCCTAAAATAACCTCAAAAAATGAATGGAAATTTAAATATAATAAATACGTCATTGTTGGGCCACCTAACTTTTATCTCCTTTGAACCGTTCCTACATCTGAGAGTTTGAGGAGCGTTGGCGCTCGTCTTCACACGACACGTATGGAAGCAGATTGGCCCGTTTGGCTCGCACCAGTTATATAGCCCGTGTATTAACGGCCGCAAGTTCTATGAGTATGATAATGAGTTATGTGTTATATTCAAATTGTCAATTCATCTGGTGAGCTCTGGTTAATGCTTGAGACGAAAAATAAGATAAATCTACTTACCAAGTGGACCATGCTACAAAAGGTAGTGGGAGATCGAACGTCTACTATTGAAATCTTTTTTGGAGTCATAGGAGTTTTGGATCAATAGAAAATTTATTTTTCCTCTTCATTTAGGTTTTTGTGATCTTATGAACATATTGGATGGAAAATAAACATTATGGTGGGCCCTACAAATTGTTTAAGAGTGAAAATCATTATTTCTGCTGCTATTTGTGATGTGGTCAGGATGATCTTTGGATATGATTTATCTTTTGGATAATTCTCTAAAATGATCTCTAAAAATAGATGAACGGTGTAGATATAATAAATACATCACTGTGGGGCCATGTAGTTTTGATCTCCTTTGAACCGTTCGTACAACCCGGAGCTCGAGGAGTGTTAGTGCTCATCTTCGCACAACACATACTACAGTAGCTATATAGTTGGTGTGTTGTACACCAGCCAATCTACTTCCAACACGTATCTACACCAAATATATAGCTGGTGTGTGGTGCACCAGCCGATCCGCTTCCAGCTGTTTGGGGCCATTATGTTATATGTGTGACATCCTATCTGTTCATCGGGTGACGTCACTTGAAGTAAATTTAAAAAATTAGCCTTATACGAGACTAAGGCCGTGTTTGTTAACGCTGAATTTTTGCACTTAACATGGAATGGGAAAAATTTTTCATATTTAGTGGTGTTTGTTAATGCGTTATTAACGTGGAAGACGGAAAGCGCTAAATGGTTTTTCACTGAATTCTTTCCATGATAGGAGTCTGGCTTAATGGTGAACGCGGAATGCGCTCTGTGATTTTTCATTAAACAAAAAATTTTTACTTTTAAAAGTACCCCTTTTCAACTTAGAAAATTTTCTTTTAAATTGTTTGCGCAATAAAAAATCAACATTTAACATGTGAAACTTCTTTATGCCCCACCATGATTTATGTATTTGATCCACACTGTCCATCAACTTTTTCAAATAATTTAAGGTGTGATCTAATAAAAGAAACAGGTCCAATGATTAATCGGACCATAAGGTGAGGATTGAACGTCCACCGTTAAAAACTTATTGAGAGCTGGAGAAGTTTCGGATCAAGCTGATATTTGTGTTTTCACTTCACCCATGTATACATGACCTAATGAATAGGTTGGATGGTAAAAAAACATTATAGTAGCCCTTAGAAAGGTTTCAACGATGGATGTATACATGAATTTTTTAACGGTGAAAATCATTATCCTGCTGCTATTTTTGGTGTGGTCCACTTGAGCATTGGATCTGCATCATTTTGGTGCTCATGCCTTAAAATAATATGAAAAAAGAGATTGATGGTTTGGATGTACAGATATATCACGGTGGGCCCGCCCACAGAAATACTCGTTCGGAGCTAGGGACGGCGGGGGCAATATGCAATCCGCGTCCATGTACAAAAAGCCTTTCGCATGAAGTTCCTGCGCTTGAAAATTGGGTGGGGCCCAACGTGATATTTTTAAAAATTTCACCTTGTACATCCGTTTTCTGAGCTCGTTTTAGGATTTGAGACCAAAACTGAGAAGGATCCAAGACTCAAGTGGGGTGCACTAGAGTAAAAGGTAGGTAGGAAAATTCCTACCATTGAAAACTTTTTGGGGTAGAAAGTGATGTTTACATGACATCCATACCATTAATAACGTCATTCCTACTGGGATGAACTGAAAACACAAATATTAGCCTGATTCAAAACTTCTATGGCCCACGAATATTTCAACTGTGTACATTCAATACTCACATTTTAGGTCCAATTGAGTATTAGTTACGGTCCATTTTTGGCCTGTTATCCTCAAAATATCTAGGAAAACGGATGGTTGGGGTGGATTTCTTAAAAACATCACATTGGGCCCCACCTAGGTTTCCAGCGTAGGAACCTCCTGCGAAAGGCTTTAGCAAGAAATCCGCGTTCGCGTCCTAGACAGAAGACGGGAATGGTTTGGCTACTTCCACTGCCACCGGCCAATGGCTGATGGTCAATGCTCGGTGGGCCCTACCATGATGTATGTGTTTCATCCATGCCATCCATCTATTTTTTCAGATCATTTCATGGTATGGGACAAAAAATTAGGTATATCAAAATCTCAAGTGGGCCACATTATAGGAAACAGTGTTGAATGAGTGTCGGCCATTAAAAACCTTTTGAGGGCCATAAAAGTTTTGGATCAAGCCGATCTTTGTTTTTCCCTTCATCTGGGCATGTATGACCTAATAAAAAGATTGGATGTCAAATAAACAATACAGTGGGCCTTAGGTGGGCCCTCAGAAAGGTTTCAACAGTGGATGTTTGTTTTTTCCCTTCACTACAGCGTTGGCCATTAAAAACCTTTTGAGGGCATAAAAGTTTTGGATCAAGCTGATCTTTGTTTTTTCCCTTCATCTGGGCATGTATGACATAATAAAAAGATTGGATGTCAAATAAACAGTACAGTGGGCCTTAGGTGGGCCCTCAAAAAGGTTTCAACGGTGGATGTTATTATCACTGTAGCATCCTTTGGGGTGGTTCATTGGAGTTATGGACCAGCTTAATCTTTAGGATTATATATTAAAATAATATGAGAAAAATGAAGAACGGCTTAGATAAAATACTTACAACATGGATGAAACACATACAACATGGTAGGGCCCATAGAGCACTAACCATCAGCTAGCCCATAGAGCACTGACCATCAACCATTGGCGGGTGGCAGTGGGACTAGCCGATCACTTTTCGTGTGCTACACCGTGCGTGGATTGGATGGACGCGGATTTGCGAAAGCCGTTCATAGGAAGTTCCTGCACAAGGATGTTGGTGGGGCCCAACACCATGTTTTTAAGAAATATACTCTGTTCATTTGTTTTGCAAGCTAATTTTAGTATTAGCGACAAAAAATGAGGTGGATCCAAGACTCGAGTGGGCCATACGAGAGGAAACAGTAGCTATATAACGTTAACGATCATTGAGCTCTGAGTTGTACGAACGATTTAAAGGATATCAAAGTTGGTGGGAAATCTGCATCAGGTGTAGAGCTGGGCATTTGTTACCCGATCCGCCAGATCCGACCCGATCAGACTCGATCCGGCCTGTTCCGAACAGAACCGACGGCCAAGATCAGGCCTGATCGGGTTTGAAAGTTTAGATCCGTTTGATTCTCGGTTTGGATCCGGATAGACCTCTATCCGGACCGACCCGACCCGTATACCCGAACCGAAGAGACCCGACCTGACCCGAACAGACCCGACCCGGGTGAGCGGGCAGTATAAGTCAATTTTTTTTTTTATAAAAACCCTAAGTTTCCCTTTACCCTACCCATTTTTACAGCAACTCGCCCTTTTACCCTCTTTTCTTACCCTAACGGCCTAACCCAACCCGAACGACGGACGATCGTCGATCGCTGCCCGTCGAACAATCTTCTTCCTCTTCTTCTTCAGCGCCGCCGTCCTGCCGTGGATTTTACAGTGTCGTCTGCTCGTCCCTGTTTGCATCGATCAGGTAATTTTTTATTTTATTTTTAAACCCTAACTTTCCCTTTACCCTACTCGTTTTTGGGTAGAAGGCTGATTGCTTCCTCAGAGACTGGGGTTTTATGTTCAAATGGCCATTGAATTCTTACATCTTCAATTGGGGTTGTAGCAGATGCCCATTGAATTCAAAGAAATGCATCAAGAAGACGAGGGAGAGGATTGGCACAAGATTCATCATATACCCTCCATCAGCATACTCTAGCTGCATTGGTGAGATTTCTTTTCCCTCTTCATTTTTATTTACTTGTGTAATCGATACATAAAATTAATATGCTGGTCTGTTTGTCTAGACTGGCTGGTTGGCCCTGATTTCTAAATTTCTGCATATAAAATGCTTTTGTTCATTTTATCGCTATTGCTGGTTGAAGACTGTAATGAAGCTGCATGTACATTTGTTTGTGTGGGCATTCATATGACCAGTTGTCTGTTGGCACGAAATTGAATGGCTGGAAATACGTATATTTAGTGGGTGAATTGTTATGAATGGTCAGATGCAGGGAAGTCATGCAGTCGGCTGGGAGTGTTTACAGGATTGTTTCTATGCAGATTTTCAGCTGGTCAGTCTCTTGAGGTATAGGCTATCAGGGTGTTGTATTGTGTCTTTGTTGAGGTTTGAGTGGCATGTGATTCTCTGTTATGGGAGCTGATCTCTCTGTTGAGTGTTTAAGCTAAAAGAGGCTAGTCTGGAGACACGGAAGAGGCTTCAGCTGTGGTTTGTTGTTTGGATGTCGTCCAGTGCCATTCGTGTAGATTTTTTTACTGCTTTGCTCTGCTGAATGTGGCCCTGTGCATTGAATGGATGCAGAGTATGGCTTCTCTGTTTTTTTATTGTCTTTTTATTTACTGTTGTACAAGGTTAATATACAATATGTGAAGCCTAATCATTTTGTGGTGCCCACCTAGTGATTGGGATAATGAGATTTTTGACTCTCGTGTAGTGATAATTCTGTTATTGCTATTGAATTCTTACTCTTTCATAGTCCTGTGCTGAAGTTTTATTCACAAGTTAAAGAAGATTCACATGAAGAGGACTGGGAATCCTCTTTGTGGGACATGTTCAAGCATGAGAACACATGTACAACTTCTAACCTGTTCATGAGGTAAACCTGACTGCCATCCTCTACTACAGGACGAGGCTGATCCACTCATCAGGTGGTCTGCACTCGTGCATCTAATGTGGACCATCGGTTTGGCACCTGTGAGACGTTTATACAACTAGGCGAGAAGACTTGAAAACAAAGATTTGGAATGGCAGGAACCCCAAGAAATTTATTCATTTAACAAGATAATGTGCAAGTGTAGATCTAGTTTGAATGAAGAAGAGTTTTTTTTAAAAAAAAAAAAAATTTCCCTTTATTATTATTATTATTATTTTTTTATCAAATCCATCTAAGCAGTCTTGTTTCAGATACTACTGAAAAAAAATCCTGAAAACTTCCATATGACAACTGATAGAAAGAACATCTCAGTTAGCATCAATGTTTTAAAATGTAGACAGGGAATGGGATTCCTTCCATGTCCATGACATCGTCAATAAGTTTATCAATATTACTTAAAAAATCAGACAAAAAAATGAAGGCTGGTCACTCTAGCCAAAAGGTTTGACAGTTGGAGTGTGACCTAGTTAGTTCAAGTCCAAAATTGGTTCCTATAGGGACCAGGGCTGGATAGGCCACTGGTTCCAGTCCAAACTGGTTTGGGTTTTAAAACATTGGTTAGCATGTCAAATAAATTTGGGACTCTTGATATGCGTTTGGAAATGCTTTCTCAGGTTCTTCTTCACCTTTGCAGATTTTAAATTCTCTGAAATGCTTGTAGGGGCAACTGTTCAAACTGATGCAGCAGTTGGAAAACACCACACTCCACTTCATCATATGCATAATGCCAAACAGTAAGCACCTTCCTAGAATGTATGAAAATGACCTTGTCTTGCAGCAGCTCAGATGTTGTGGAGTCCTTGAGGTTGTTAAGATAGCAAGGTTGTTAAGAAGAAGAAAAGAAGAGCTGCAATGGCCCTCTTTCTTCCTCAGATTTAACAAGAAGAAGCGACGCCATATCAAGGTACAAAATCTCTCTCCCACTCTCTCTCTCCCTCTCTCTCTCTCTACCTCTTTTTTTTTTTTTTTCTTTTTTTTTTTGGATCGGATCCGAACCTGGGCCAATCCGATCCGACTCGGTTTTCCTGACCGAGTCTGACTCGAATCGGTCCAGGGCCACATGGGTTAGGATCGGATTGGGTCAGAGGTCCAAGACTCGGTCCCGGTTCTGACCGAGTTCGGGTCAGGTCATGCTGAACTCGAATCTGGTCGAGTTGGACCCAATCCGATTCGACTCGGTCCGATGCCCAGCTCTAATCAGGTGTAAAATATTTCATAGGGGCAAATGTGTCAAATTAACATATTTCAAACATTTCAACTGTTTGTTAACAACCAGATTGTTTCAAATTCAGTACTTAATTTTTAGACTTGCCATAATTATCAAACAAGTTTTTTGACTTTAGATTTTAGGTTCAGCCGTCAAATTTCAGATTCAGCTTCAGATTTCAAATTTAGGCTTTAGACTTAGATTTAACAAACGGGGCCTAAGATTCGGTGGATAACTAAGAAAATTTTAAGAGTCTAAACACTTCATGGGGTGTGGACGGCCTGAGTTTTGGATGGAGCCTGATTATTGTATTTTTTTCAAACATCCCGATGGTTTGGATATGATGAATGAGCCTGATGAGGCCCAACGGAGCGGATTAGGTGACGCCTATAAGAAGTTTTAAATGTGGGTCGTTCAATGACCATTGTTTCCTTTGGTATGATCCACCGGAGATTTGGATCTATTTCATTTTTGGGTCTCGAGCCAAAAATAATCCGGCTGAACGAAAGAACTGTGTGGATAGAATACATGCATCAAGTGGGCTCCACAGTAAGGGTCGCACAGTCTTTGGTGGGACCGGGGCCGCACCTAATGGGCTCCCTTATACCGTTGTTACAGGTGGTGTGACCATGGTAGACGTGGTATCCTCACTATGACCCACCTGGGCCCACCATGATGTATGCATTTTATTCACACTGACCATTCATTTTGACAGGTCATTTCATGTGACAGGGTGAAAAAGAGGCAGATCAAGGGCTCAAGTGGATCACACTACAAGAATCAGTGGCTCAAGTGGACTAAGAATCAGTGGGTGACAATGAAACCCACTGTTGAAACCTTCTTAAGGCCCACCGTGATGTTTATTTGTTTTCCAACTTGTTGATAAGGTACCGCAAGAAGAGGGGAAAAAACAAATATCAGCTGAATCCAAAAGTTATGATCTCCAATGAGTTTTCAATGATAGAGGCTCAACCCACAGTGTTTCCAGTGGGTTCACTTGCTTTCAATCTGCCTCCTTTTGAACTCATCACTTAAAGTGATATGTCAAAATGGATGGACAGCCTAAATATAATACATACATCACAGTGAACTCAAAGAGCCCCTACCAGGACCATTCACCGTAGCAACTCAGAATCCTGGGTTTACGCACCGCGCTTTCTGACATGGTCTGATGACTTTAGCCGTTTACATTTTCTTTAATTTCGTAAAAATATTCTCTAGTGGCCCATTTGATGTAGATTTCACAATGGAGATGGTACGGATCATCAAACACTCAGCATGTGGGCCCGTGAAAGGAATTCTTTATCACGACAAAGGCAAAACGAACAGGAGATTCAATAAGGGGAATCATACGTGCTAGCGAATCAGGACTTGAGATAATCGGGCCATACCTTCGGCGGGCTTCCACAATTACCATTATGCGACCCCCAGTTGAAAAACGAATGATGGTTCTTTGATAATATGGTCCACTCAGCACGCACGTGCACTTTAGACATAGGCCTAGTATTTTCAACCATCATTTCTTCTCATAGATGCAAGCATGTCAACCACCAGCACCAGTGCTAACAAGGTGCCCCAGAGAATACAAGCACTGACTTATGTGAATGGTGTACCGTAAAGGACGTTAAGTGACCATAAAAGCTGGTGGGAATCGTTACATGTTATAGAGTCATAACGGTTGTAGCAACTATTATGGTAAAAAACGACATGTAATTATCGTTGATAGCATGTTACATCTCCTATAAAGACTATAATAATCCCGTAATAGTCTCTTACGAAACAAATATAGATTTTTCATACTTTTTAATCAACGTAATGAGATAAATACAAGTTTTTTTAAGGGTTTTTCGATAAATAAATTTTTTTTTAAAAAAGAGAGATCGTAACAGCCATTATGCCCTGTATTGTAAAGGTAACGGTAGTGGCTGTTATAGCCACCATTACCATTACAGAACACCTTGTTTGTGACCCCATAGACCAGTGAGGTCAATCCACTCCTATAGCGATTGCAAACAGGTTAGGCGGCCCAGCCAGGCCCTAAGAGGCCAAGTTTGGACCTCTAAATTAGGCTGGAGGGCCAAGCCTGGCCTTGAAATCTCGGGCCATGCTAGCCTATGGCTGATGATGAATGATCTGGCCAACTCAAACCATCAAGTAGACCACCATTATATAACAAGAATGAATGGTTTAAAGACACATGTGAGCTAGTCTCTTTCACAGTGCATATTCGTTGGTTACATTTTTTAATGGTCTATTTCAAACGGTTCATCATTTAAATTGCTTTGCTCATAACTCTAGGCTATGGCCAAGGCTTAGAGGACTAGGGTTGGGCTATGGTCCGGTTGGCTTGGTCTATCGTCAACCCTAAACTCCTGCCCAATTAATTATTGACCATAGATGCTTTGAACCGACTCGATGAGAGGATTATAATTCTAAACTAACTCCCAACGTGCAGGCTCAAAGTTAGAGTTTTGAAAATATAATAGAAAATTTAAAATTTTCAAAGGTTCATAAGGTTAGTAGATTAAACATTGCAGATTTATATTTAGATAATATCAAGTTTTTACAGAAAATTAAAATCAGAAATTTAGGTTAAAATGTGACATTTGATCACCACCATTGAAACATTTGAAGTAAAAACTTATGTCCAAAATCTATATTAAAGGAGTAAAAGATGAAAGTCAACCTGCTAGATCCTAAAGCAGAGGTAAGGTAGCTGGTAGAGATATCGACAATGGCCCTTCCTCTTGATCCAGTGGTAGACTCTCAAGAGTTTCAACACCGGTACGAGTGCCCATAGGTGGTGAAATCCCACTAGGGCCTGAGTGTGTAGGGTGTGTGCGCGTGTGTAAACAAAAAAAAAAAAAAAAAAGAGATAAAGAAAGAGAAAAAAAAAAGGAGAGAAGATTCTCTCCTCTCTTTTTCCTTTTCCCTATCTCTCTTTGAGTGGCGTAAGAGATTTGGACATTCAAGGCACTCTCTTATTTTGTGTAATTTTCCTTTAAGATGGAATTTTATTTATAAATAAGAGTAAAGTTTCCAAGGAAATACCAATATAATGCTCCGTTATGCTATGGACTTTAGTATAATTTACTGCATATAAAGTCGATAATCATGTTTAACCATGTATCTAAATTAACTTTATCCTTTGGCTAAATATGGTCATCTATCTTCAATCTAATTTTCACGCAAGTCGGTGATTAATCCAAAGATCTAAAACATCAAAGGTGGGCCCCACATTAGAGTGTGGCCCCACATGATGGATGATCCACAATGGATGTTCCATATCAAAGGTGGGATCCACATAATGAATGGTGGACAAGGAAGGTGGGACCACATGATGGAAGGTTGACATCAAAGGTAGGCCTGCATGATGAACAACCCATCTTGAAGGTTGGGCCCCACATGATGGATAGTCCACAACCAAGGTGGGACCCACATGATAGATGTAAACATCAAAGGTGGATCCCAAATGATGGACTATCCACATCACGTGGGCCTCCGTGATGGACAATCTATAGAAAATGTGGGACTTACATGATGGATGGTGGACACCAAAGGTGGGCCTCCATGATGAAAGACTTATATTAAAGGTGCCCCCCACACGATGAATAATCTACATCAAGGTGGGCCCACATAATGCAGGGTTCACATCAAAGGTGAGCCCCACATGATGGATGACACATATCAAAGTATGGCCCAATATGATGGACCATTCGTGTTAAGTGCGCCCCACTTGATGGACAATCTGCATCAAAGATGGGACCCACATGATGGATGATGGACATCAAAGTTGGGCCCATGTAATGGACAGTTGACATTAAAGGTGGGCCCACATGATGAATGACTCCTATTGAAGGTGGGGCCCCACATAATGAATGACCCACATCAAGGTGGCCCACATAATGATGGAGTGGGCCTCACATGATGGGTGATTCACATCCAATGTTTGATACAATGGATAGTCCAAATGTTTTAAAAAAATGAAGATTGTAACCATCTATTCATTTGCGATTTGGGGCATGGTCAATTTATGCCGAGATCCACCAAAACAACTATCTCAGTTGCTTGCTCTTATGATGGAGTTATTGTAATCTTTAAAGGCCTGTTTGGCCAGATGGATCCCATGGGATTAGGAGGGATGGGATGGATTTTAAGGTAATGATGGTGGTGTCAGTAGATTGGTTTAAGATCCATGGGATTGCTATATCCCGGGACAAGTTCACCAAGTCTGTTTGACACTCTCGGTGTATCTTGGAATTTTACCTTCCAATTCCTTCCAATTTGTCCAACCAAATACGCCGCAGACACGATTGAACGGGATTAGGAGGGATGAGATCAATTTTAAGGTAATGATGGTGATGTCAGTGGATTGGTTTAAGATCCATGGGTTTGCTATATCCCGGTACAAGTTCATTGGGTCTATTTGGCTCGTTTGACATATCCCAAGATTTTACCATCCCATCCCTCCTAATCCCTCTTAATCCGCCCGGCCAAACAGGATCAAAAAATGATAACAACTATCCCTTTTGAAAAAAATATTATTTAAATATTTTGAAACGCGCTTATTTTAAATAAGAGTTATTTTTTAAGTTTCGAAAACATAATTTTAATAAATGAACTCATTTAAATTAAGAGTTATAACAAAAAAGGCTCGTTGGAGTAGCTCTTATTGGAAGAGAGTAGAAATGTCAAATAAGAAGTATGGTACAATAGGAGCAGATGAAACGAAGTATGGTACGGCCACATCTCCACCCAAACATGGGAGGAGAAGACATCAAGACCCTTGTAGGGGACTCACCTTGGATGACTCGTGTTTCGAAAGATGAAATCCATCAGATAATGCCGATCCATTGCTTCCTTCAATTTCCCTGGTAAGTCATTTATGAGCATGATTTAAAAACTTGAATTCCTAACCCTAAATTTCAAATTCGGGATTTTTAGTTGTCTGGAAGATGGATTTTGACTATGGGAATTCTTGAAATCATTTTGTATGCATCCACTGGATAATGAATATGAAGAATTAAATAGTCTAAAATACTCTACCATGACATACGTGTGTAACATGTAAAATAATTATTGTACAGACCAACCGTCAAAGAGCATTGGCCCAAAAGTAAAGTAATTTCAAATATTAGAATGCTTAAAAAGGTGGAATCATTAATTTCATTACTGAAATAAAATCTCTTTTTTTTTTTTTGGTGGTTGGTATTATTTATATATAGCCCACATAATATTTGTATAGGCTTAGTTTTTGTGGCCTCTCATCATCATAATGTTTAAGTAAGAGGAAATATCCAATGACGTGAATAAGTATAAATACTTTAAAGTTAAAGAGAGGACATGATGTTAATTTTGCCATTTAAGGGATTGCAAATTATGAATTTTGCAGCCTATTTTATTTTATTGTCTCTAGGTATGAAAAAGAGGCCAAAATCTAAGATTTGAAATTTGGTTGAAAATGAAATCCAAGACTCGGGGACTGCCAAACATTGACCCTGTTTTGAAACCCTTGATTTCAATTCCCACGCTCCCAGCTGCTCCAAAATCATGGATTTACAGAGGTCAACCAATCAGATGGCTTGGATCATTCTATCCAAGAGTATTCTTTAACATTGCCATCCAGGGAAACATAGATGAAGCGCTGCAGCAACTGCTGCATTACCTAATGGATGACTCTCCATGGCTATCCAGTGAGCCAGACCATGACGACGAGGTGACCCATTTCAAGCCCACATCTCTTTTAAAATAAGCTTATTCTACAAGGCCTTGTAGAGGAACCGGGCGTCTTATTTTATTATTTCAGTTCATTTTTTGGAAACATTATCTATGTATGTTTTGTTTCACAATCCCTCACTTATGTGCAGATGTGACTGCCCATTACAAATCCACAGAAAAGTTGCACATCTGACCGCCAAGATTTCATACATGTGGAGTACATGGTCGGCAGGATTTCGCACATGCAAGACCATGGTCCAATCATCCAAACTATCGAACAGAGGGAACCTCACCATAAATAAGAGAAAATACAAAACAAGTCTGTAATCGACAAAAAAAAAGAAAAAAAGAAGAGGCGATGTCAAAGCGTTGGTATCAGGAAGATTTTTTGGGCATCCCTATCGGCGTGGGTCCCATCATGTCAATGGCCTGTATCACTAAACCATGGACCCCACATGTATCGCATCCCCGACATACTGGGACCCATATTCCTTCACCGAACCTTTTTTTTTTTCCTTCCAAAGAAATATAATTATGATAAATTCCAAACTTACCAAAGAAGTTTTGAGCTAATCAAATTAGTTGGGCAGTGTTTTTTCCTTAAAAAGCAACAAAGTCAAAAAAGAAAGAAAGAAAGAAAGAACTCCACATGAAATGTGTATGACATTCAACCTATCAAATATATGTATCAAACTGTGATAATCACATTAAACAAATTTCTTTCTGATGGAATCACCAAATGGACTACACTTGCATTTTAATGTTTTGAAGCGAACATGATGGCAGATTACAGTTATTGGACGAGTTGGATATTATAGAAATATCATGTGGGCCCCATAATTTCTTTCCTAAGCCAAGTGTGGTTCTCCTCTGCGGCCCCAGGTGTGCAGCCATACTGTGGTCTTTTCTTCTTCTTCTTCTTCTTCTTCTTTTTTTTTTTTTTTTTAAAAAAAAAAAATCTTTTTTTTTTTTTTTTAAATAAAATTTAATTTCATGTCACAGGATGTGGGCTTTTCTGTATGCTCTTTGTTTCCTCTTATTCTTGGACTATTGGCCCTTATGAAAGTGATAAATTTCTGCTCGTCTTCCAATATATATATATATATATATATATATATATATATATATATATATATATAATGGGATTATGACAATTTTACCGATCAAAAAGCAACTCCCTACTGTTTTGGTTGGTAGGGCCATTAATCGGTAAAATCTTAATTTTGGGGGAATTCTGCAGTAAATGCTGAGCAAAATGAGGAAAAGTGCACCCCAGGCGTCTTCATACAAACTTTATGTCATTATTCAGCCCAACCAATTGATTGAATGTTTGCATGTTTGAAATGATCAATGTTTGCATGTTTGAAATGATCACAAATAGCAGGGTCACACCATGAATGCCACCTGATGCCAAAAAAAAAGAAGGGCTGGTCCAATCATTGGCCAGGACACTGTCAAAATCAACTGATGGTCTGTTTCAATTTACAGATAGCAAACCTAATGCGAATTGATCTCCAAGGTGGGGCTCACTTTACCTAAATGGATTGGATTTCCATTACATGACCTGTTGGCCGAAAGATGTGCCTGTATGTTAAGGTTCACACAGTGCCTGGAACCATTCCTCCTCTCTAAAAACAGAAGTGTCACCCTCCTATAGTTTCATAAAAGTAAATAAATAATAAAATAAAATCTGACTCTATAATAAAGATGTTTATTCCCCAAATGTAACTATCGACGAGATTCCACTTGCATACTTGCACACTAATTACACCCATTTTCTAGTTGGAGTGAAAGAAAATCAGGAAGTTAGAGCAGTTTTTGTTTTTTTATTATCTATTTATTATTATTAATAAATCAAAGAACGGATTGAAAATCATCTCATTTTAATACACCTACATCGTTATAGAGCCATCAAAATACGCTTATTAACATTGCTACTACAGCATGTGAGATGACTTATCTACAAACTGGGATGAACGCATTTTCTTACAGTGCTTACCAGAAGAATCAATCCTGCAAAAGGCCACATCAAATGGCCAAATGGCCGCGAGGATACTCTCGGCATGGAGATGGCCATGAGAAGCTCATGCATCTACTGCCAGTCTGAATTCATTCCAATTCCTTGGAGAAATCTATGTTATCAACAAAGACCTGTGTAAAAAAGACATTAAAAAAAGGCTGTGGAATCAGAAGGAAATTCAGAAAATGCTGTGAAATTAGACCAAAATGGTAATCAATGAAACTGCAAATTCAATTTCTTGGTGAAAGAACATATACACTACAGACAAGTAACACGTATCATTTTTAGTGTGGATTGCATGGTTTTATAATGCAGAACATGAAATTCAAATATGATGTGCAAGATTTCAGATTTAAAATCACATAGTTGATAAACAATTACACAAATTCCACATCCCACATAAAAGTTTAAATATTCAATTAAGGGGAATCTATGTGGGTCCAGGCCTATACATGTTAGGGCTGGATCAATGAAAATTATAAACCAAACAATAATCAAAGGAAAATAGAAATCATCCATACATGCATGACAATTAATCCATAATCCAAGGAATTCACCAATTTTAAATCAAGGAACCCTAGGGTAAGAAAAAAGAGAGAAATTGGGGATTTAAGACAATCTAGGGTTAGGGTTTATAAAATTAGGAATGAAAAGAAGAAAACAAGAGAAAAACCTAATCCAAAAAACTGTTCCTGTGCGTGGACAGCGGGCCTGGGGCGCTCGGACGTGCGCAGGTACCTGGCCCCATGTGCGAGAGGGCGCCGATTGCCGAAAAGCTCTCCTTGGCCCTAGTCGGCCAGGAGTGTGCTCCAAAACCCGAAGTTTCAGGTCGATCCGAGCTACAGTTTGTGCGTGGTGCTCTGCCGAAGTTTCAACCCTCTTGTAGGATCAAAATTTGGAATTCTGCTATAAAGAAGAAAACCGCTACAACAAAGGACGAATTTGAAGCACGAATGGTGGTAGAAGATGAAAAAGAGAGATGATGGAGGATGAGGATGAATCGGGATTGATGTGGCTTCGCACCACGATAGTACCTTAAAAAGGAGAGGGCTTCGCACCCACTTTTGAATTCTTTCATAATTTACTAAGAGAGCAGAAAATTTTATTAAACTTGAATGAATCAAAAGAACTACAGGAGGTGCTTATTTATAAGAAAAATCATATACTCCTAAACTCGCGCCATTTGCACAACCTATTACTTGGTGATGAAATAAACTAAAATAAAAGTCAAACAAAAAATTCAAAGCGTTCATAATGTTCTAAATAATAACAATAAGCAAAACCTAAAATATGAAATCAATTCGACTAGTGGACCACGACCATGAGATCCCATGATGGGCTTTTCTTGACTAACGGACCCACTCTTTTGAATCAAAACTTCGCCTTCTAGTTAGAAGGCCTTCCTTGGACGTCGTCATCAATCCAGATAGACGGTGGGGCCCTCTTGGCGTACGAGTGTGGGGGGGTGGTGTGCGTGCACATGTGGACGACGTGCGCGGGATGTCCTCATCATTTTATTCTAAATTGAAGAAGCAGGGGAATAAATCCTGATTGAACCCAATGTCCCATATGCTCAAACCGATGCTTTAAAAAAGAGAATCATGTCGGTATGGGAGGAAAGAAACTGGAGATGCTTCAACAACATCTCTACCTCAGTGGATATTGTTCTTCAGAAGGTGCAGCAATACACAGCAGAATGGGCCTACTATTTTCTTAACATTAAGGAATGTAATCTGTTTCCTAGTGGAGGAGCCACTTCTTGCTAACTCAGCGGGATTTGGCTCCCCTTTTTGTTCATTTTGTAATCTTCTTTTCCTCTAATACAATATCGTTACCTGTAAATAAAATTTAAAAAAAAAAAAGAAAAAGAAAAAAGAAAGAGAGAATCATGTCTTTCCTTGCAGACAAATATTGATGACTAGTTACATGATCATATATACATGAGATTTCATAGTATCCTTGGGTCCTCAGTTTGTACATGTGGGGTCATCGTTTAATGAACCAGATCATTGAGCTAATGGCCTCACAGTGGCTGGAACATGCCCAAAAATATACCAGATTGGGAGATCCTATATGTATAATATTTTGACTTTTTTCCATTGGTTGATTGTCTATTTGTAAGCGACAATGTTGGAATTGTCACGTGGGTGCAATTTGGGTTATGGTCCACCATCGAGGGAGCCCATCAAATCAAAGGTCTAATTACGAAACTATAGGCCCCATCTGACTCACTGATCTGACAAAACCACAACTACAAACACAAGAAGAATATTTGTGGTGAATTTCTCTTTCTTGAGAGCTTTCCTATCCATAATATAGATATTCTACAGTAATCTAGATCCCCAATTTGGGGGTCAGTTACAGCAATTTACAACAACAGTAATTTACACCAATTGGTCAGTTACAACAATTTACAGCAACAGTAATTTACGGCAATTTAGGGGTCAGTTACAACAATTTACAGCAACAACAATTTACTGCAATCTAGATCCTTTATGTTAGGGGTCATATCGTTGACACCCCCCCTCAAATTGATGCTGGAGAATCAATGAGCATCAATTTGTTTACGAAGAACTGATGCCGAGCGCGACGGAGAGGTTTGGTGAGAATATCCGCAATTTGAAGATTAGTAGAAATGTGAGGAAGGGTAATGATGTTGTTTTCAAAAGCTTCACGGATTGAGTGACAATCAACCTCTATATGCTTGGTACGCTCGTGGAAAACTAGATTTGCCACAATCTGAATAGCACTCGTCTTATCAGCATGCATGGGAGTAGGAATAGTTTGTGCAAATCCCAGTTCAGAGAGCAAGCCACGCAGCCAAGTAATTTCGGAACAGGCCGAGGACATAACACGATATTCTGCCTCAGTGGATGATTTGGAAACTCGATCTTGTTTCTTGCACTTCCAAGAAATCTGTAACATCCCGAAAATCGGGGGGTCGAGCAAAAACCCAACTCCCGAGTTCCAAAATGTTATTTATGCAACATAGATATGTATGATTGAATGTTGTCTGTGATAATGTATTAAACATGAGTGAAATTAAGCCAGAACAACATATCCTACTCCAGAGACAGTTAAATTAACCAGCGGAAGTCTGTAATAGTATGTATAACATATATAAACTGTTGTATGTCTCCAGAGTGTGAACATGTTACCAGGTTATATACATACATGTATACTCCAAAAGTAGATGAAACGAATATACATGAGTGCGCTACAAAATATAAAATGACAAATGTCAAAGTATCTAATCAACCTCCCTGTAATCCCGTCGATCAGAACACGCATAAAGGAGGGATCCTCCTCATCATCATCAAGTCTGGCTCTGCCTCACAGGCCGCGCCATCATCTGCAATCACAAAAAGGTCTGGTGGGTGTCCGGAACACCGTCCCGTAACGTGGGAGTGAGTAGCTAACTCAGTGGAATAATAGAGCAAAGATTAACATGTTATCAAATCAATCATGCGATAATAGTAAAGCAGTAAATCAAACAATCCTAATACTGTTGTTAATGCATTTATGACATGACGTGATGTATGCCCTCACCGACGATCACCCTCATACGGCAACATCTTACGACCGCGGCATGCCACACTCCCTAGAGTGCTCCACATCTTCCAGGCACATGCAATGCTATGGTGATATGATTACCAAGTTGTTATTAATCCATTCAAACAGCAGGATTGGGAAACTAAGGTACTTCCCTTGTATCAATCCCAACACGGATCCTGTCTAGGGTCGTCACTCCTAGTAATCTCATACGATGTACATTTCGTAGGTCGCTGCAAGGGCTGCCAGGGCTGTTGCACGCACTCGTTGCTCCGCTCCCCCATCACCTTATCAATACAGGCCTACTGTACTCTACTGCACGGAAGGGTCGTCGCCTCCCGTGAACTCAGAATACGCTCGCGGTCACTACAAAGGGCTGCCAGGGCTGTTGCTCGCACTCGTTGCACCGCTCCCCCATCACCTTATCAGTGTAGGCCGACAGCAAGAATATAGTGTCCCATACCACCATAATCTGCTCACGAGTCATAGGTGCTCACTGGTCACTACGGGGAGGTTTGTGGCCCCAGCGTAGGCCGACAGCTCGACCACGGTGTCCCATACCACCATGCCCGGCTCATGAGTCTTCGTGGATCAAGGTACCATGGTTAACAGGGTTTACAATGGTAAGTTCAGTACCCTAGGTTCAAGCAGTTATGATACATACAAGGTGAACAAACATCGGCCAGTCGGGTTACTTGACGGGCTCGACTAGTGCGATCGCATCTCGAATTGAACGACATGAAGTGCGTGAAACACTTCGCGTGGCCTAACCACTGCCGCCAACTCTCAACACGAATCACATTCATCGACGCGTCGTTCGTGGCTATGACCAGTCAGCCACGAATTCGCTCGGTTACCGACTGCCTGGACTAAGTCAAGTCCCACACATCTATGGAATTACATTAACACTATACAAAGGTGTTGGAATTAAAATACATCATGTGAGCATGTTAGCACATGTTATAACATTCAACTTAAGCAAATCTTCAAGGCATACTTCCCATGCATATTCAACTTAAGCAAATCCTCAAGCACATACATTCCATGCATGTAATGAAATCATGCATTTTGTCAACATGTAGAAAATCATTTAGGTCAGCATAATAATTGAAAAATCAATCACAAACTATCAAATAACATCATTTAATTCAATACATACTAATACAAGCATTTATACAAACACATACACTACACACTTAAGTCTACATATAGTATGTCGACCCAAGGTGCGCAACTAGGCGAATCTCTTCGCCAAACTAATTATGCACGCATTCCTAACTTCCTAATGCGACAACAAACCATGTCAATCACATCAGCAAAATATGAATGTAAACGGTACTTCCTACAAATGACTAAAATGCCCTAAATCTCATATTCTTCGTTAATTTACGAAACAGGAAACGGAGAGCATGTTGTACATGTCAAACGGCGTTGCCGTCAAGAATCTACTATTAAACGACATTGAAAGCTTTGAAAACAGTCAATCAAAGCGTCTACTATCCGCACCTTATGTCTTGTAGAGTCGGAAATTGAAACGGAGCGTATACGCTTCGTCTACGGCGAATAAGGAACCTAATACATAAGATCCATAAGCTACATCGCTATGGAAACAAGGAAAACTCAAATCACCAACTATTTAGGATTTTTACTTACCTAGGATTGCGGTGGAATCGCCGGGAAAGCGGTAGAGGAGTGTTGCTTAAGCATGTGCAACACGTAGCACAAGTGGCGGGAAGAACTCTCCCACTCTCTCACAATCTCTCACTCTTTTTCTCTCTCCCAAGCTAGAGCTTCTCTCAAATTCGGATGGGAGAGAGGAGTGGGGGTTTCAACCCCTTTTATAGTCTAAAACATTCCCAAAATAGGCTTGGGAACAATGTTTACTTGGTGCCTAACCAAATCGGGGCCGTTTCGGTCCAAAAGGGCATTTCTGGAGGTCCCCAGGCCAAATGCGGTCGGACTTAAGCTCATGCATACTGGATCTAGCACACATCCAGTTTTCAGACCGGTTGGGTTCCCAGATCGCACGTGGCGGCCCAGTTTCAGTTTAACGGTCACCGCACCAAGATCAGGCCTATAAGTCTCGTGATATATAATAGATATTTTTCCTGATCCAAGGGTGTAATTTGGCTGTATTCTGACGGTCAGAATGCTTAATACTGATGCGTCAAATTTGTGTGCCAGATTTGAATTTGAAATTCCAACTATGTCCCTATTCACACTCTCTTCAGTCCGGGCTCAATGAAATAGCCTGTGATTATCGGTTTGACTTGATTTTCGGAATGAATGTCAAGTCCAGCTAGACGGTTCTAACGGTCTAAGATAGGAGGTATCGGACTTTCGACGCGCGGTCTAGATCCAATACAAAGTTTCAAGGAGGTCCCGAGGACAAACCGGCTTAGAGTTTGATCCGAGGCTTTAGAGCATTATAGCACCCTTGGTTCCACTCGCTTTGGGCCTTGTAGAACGTATTTAAAGCGATCAGGGACCATTTCCCAGCTATTCTAACGTTGCACTAGCTAACCTAGTCATATTTTCTAAAGGAATTAATCCTAAGTGATTCCTTTGGCTATGGAATTGGGTTCTAAGCGAATTTTCAGGTGTTTTAATTGACCCATTGCCTAAGGACGTCAAATCCCAGATTGGCCAAAATCCGGGGTGTTACAAAATCAGTGCATTACCCAGATATATACACCATATAGTGGTGGAGCGACGGGTATCGGGGCAGCCAGCCCAATCAGCATCATTATAAGCGACAAGTTGAAGAGGAGAACCCGAAGGAAAGAATAGCCTACGAGTAGGAGAACCAAGAAGATAGCGAATGATGCGTTGAACTGCAACCATATGTAAATGATGCAGTGAAGTCATGAATTGACTCACAAGATGAACAATATATGACATATCCCGCCGAGTAATTGTTAAGTAGATGAGGCTCCCAACTAGTTGCCAATATAATGTAGGGTCGGGAAGAAGATCACCATCATCTTGACGAAATTTCACATTAACTTCCATAGGAGTATCAATCGGAATAGAGTCTTGTAAGCTAGCCAAGATAGTAATATCTCTAATGTACTTCTGCTGATTTTTTAATAGACCTTTGGCATCTCTATAAACTTCAAGCCCTAAGAAATAGGTGAGGGAGCCAAGATCTTTCATGCGAAAGGAGGAACGAAGGGAAGCTTGAAGTTGTTGAATCAATACACTATCACTGCCGGTGATAATAATATCGTCCACGTAGACAAGTAAAAGGATGATACCCGAAGATGTCTTGCGCAGGAATAGAGATGATCATACTGGCATTGCACAAAGGAGAGCTGAAGAAGTGTTTGCTGGAACTTCTCAAACAAAGCACGAGGGGCTTGTTTCAGCCCATACAATGAACGTTTTAAGCGACACACATCATTACCACTAGAACCAGAAATACCTGGGGGAGGGCGCATATAGATTTCTTCTTTAAGATCCCCATGAAGAAAAGCATTTTTGACATCCATCTGGTGGAGAGTCCAATCCTGAGAAGCAGCAATAGCGAGAATTATACGAACAGTGGTCATTTTGGCCACCAGGGCAAAGGTTTCCTTGTAGTCAATGCCATATTCCTGACGATTGCCAAGAGTCACAAGGTGAGCCTTATATCTATCCAAGGATCCATCAGATTTGAGCTTGACAGAGTAAACCCATTTACAACCAATGAGCTTGTGATGAGGACATTATGCACACGCACGCTCGCACACCACCACCCCTACGCACGTACGTATGCAGAAGGAGGACCCCACCATCGATCTGGCTCGATGACGACGTCTAGGGAGGGTCTCCTAAGTAGAAGACAAATTGTGGTTCAAAAAAAGTGGGCCCGATAGTCAAGAAAAGCCCATCATGGGATCTCATGATCGTAGCCCACTCGTCGGATTGATTTCATATTTTAGATTTTGCTTATTGTTATTATTTAGAACATTGTGAACGCTTTAGATTTCTCTGTTTGGTTTTTATTTTAGTTTACTTCGTCGTCAAGTAATAGGTTGCGCACATGATGCAAGTTTTGGGGTATAAGATTTTTCCTATAAATAGGCACCCCTTGTAGTTCTTTTGATTCATTGAAGTTAATAAAAAAATTTCTGCTTTATTTTTCTGCTCTCTTCGTGAGTTGTGGAAGAATTCAAAAGTGGGTGCGAAGCCCTCCCTTTTCGAAGGGCTAACTACCGTGGTGCGAAGCCACATCGACCCCGATTCACCCCCATCCTCCATCATCTTCTTTTCTATCTTCCACCACCATTCATACTTCGAATTCGTCCCTTTTGTTGCATCAAATTTCTTCATTACAGCAGATTTTCAGATTTCGACCCGCCGGCGAGCTGAAACTTCGGCGGAGCACCACGCACGAACCGTACATCGGATCGAGCTGATATTTGGGGATTTTGGAGTCCATCCTTGGCCGACTAGGGCCAAGGTGGCCTTTTTCTGAATAGTAGGCCCCACACACGTGCGGCCGTGATTACACGCACGTGCGTCTGGGCCATTGTTATTGTCCACACGTGGGATCGTCTTTTAGTTCAGGTTTTTATCTTCTTTATCCTCTCATATCTGTTTTTTTAATGAATCCTAGACCTAGATTACATTTTTCCTAAGCTATTTGCCAATTTTCTTACCCTAGGGTTCCCCAAATTGAAATTTCTGAATCCCTTGGATTAAGGGCTGATTACTATGCATGTGTGGATGATTATTTCTTATCTTTGAGTATCGTTTGGTTCATAATTCTTATTGTTTCAGCCTTATCATGTGTAGGCATGGACCCGCATAGATTTCCCTTAATTGAATGTTTGGATTTTTATGTGGAATATGGAATTTGTGTAATTATTTCTGAACTAACGTGATCTTAAGCCTGAAATCTCTCATATCATATTTAATTTTCCATGTCCTGCATCAAATTTGGTATCAGAGCCAAGTTTCTTGTAGGGGAATTCACCACATATTTAGGGTTTAGTTTGTTTAAGTCCTTCATGCATTCAGTTCATCATATATAGCTGAATTTTAATAAGAGTGTAGTCTCCTTCATATAGAGTCTCGTAGGGTCATTTAGTTTTTAGACGCATATTAGTTGTCGTAGCAGGTCCTTAGGTTGAGCATTTCAGTGTATGCCCACACGTACGGGTAGTGGCTTTGGTTTGCACCCCACACTAAATATGGAGCAACTACAAGAAACAGTGACCAAGTTAGCTCAGCAAGTTGAGTCCTTGAATAAGCATTTGGAACAACGCATAGATAAACACCTCGAAGAAATAGAGGCCTTCTTCAAGGCAAATCCCACCACTGGGGAGGATGCCCAATCTCAGGCAGTTGGTCAGGAAGTTCGACCAAGAATGGAGGCGGCCAAGGAGTTGGTCATGGGCGCATACCTGTGCACCCACCCCGTGAGGGACATCATGATCAATATGACCCAGATGCACAACTCCTCAAGGGAGTTAGGGTAGATGCCACTAAATTTGATGACCACTTGGACCCTAAAGCCTTCCTAGATTGGCTGACGGATATGTACCACTATTTTGAGTGGTATGACATGTCAGATGCTCGACGAGTTCGATTCGCTAAGATAAAGCTTGTGGGTCAAGCAAAGAGCTTTTGGACGACGATTGAGCGAAAAAAAGAAAGAGTGAGGGAACTCCCAATAGTCCATTGGGGAGAAATGAAAGAAACGTTGAAAAGAGAAGTACTTCCCTTTCTCTTATCGACTGCGGTTGATTGAGGAGTTGCAGTCTCTTCGATAGGGTTCCATGAGTGTTGTTGACTATATTGAGAAATTTGAAGAGTACTTGACCCGCTGTGAGGTTGATGATGACCCCGTACTCACCCTTGTTCGTTTTAAAACGGGCCTCCGTCCTGACATTAGGAGAGAATTGCTCGCCAAAGACATAGACCCTATCGAACAGTTGTATCAAGTAGTGTTGGACGTCGAGCAGTATCTCAAAGCGTCTGTGGGAAGGTGGTTTAATTTTCGCGATTCTAGTGCTAAGGCCAATCCCTCTGGGGCTAGACCTAACACAGGAGTCCAAAATAAACCTTCCCCTAATGTTCAGCCCAGACTTAGAGATGATAAGGGTAAAGAGATTGTCGGGTCTAGTTCACGTGGAAGTGGGGCCATTAGGTGTTTTAGATGTCAGGGGTTTGGTCATTTTGCTCACCAGTGTAGCACGAGAGAAGGCACCAAAGTACTCCTTATTGATGTGCAAGTATAAGTAGTGCCCCCAGAGAGTGATAGTGAGGAGGAGGAATATGAGCCAGTCGAAACCCCTAGTGATGAGGAAGAGGGAGCACAAGAGTCTATAACTGTCACGCCTCAAACTCAGAAATCGGATTCACAGGAACCCCGATCACCGAATCTGGTGCCGACAGCCTCCGTAGTACCCCATTCTCGGTTCTCAGCATTCATATGCCAAGTTCCGATCCTGGGATCCTACAAGGAGGATTTTTTTTTTTTTGTACATTTAACCGGTAATAAGCATAACCACAAGATTACCCAATTCACAAAGGTAACATCATCATCACATATCCACTAATATAATCATTTGAGTACAACACTGAAAGGGAAATACATAAATAGAAAATCAAGCTCCAGAGGGCCACTGCACGCTCCAAGCTCAACACCGCTGCAATCCTAACATCACCTGCACGCATCTATCGTGCATAAGCTTATAGAAAGCTTAGAGGGTAGTGTAAGTGTGGGCACAAGGTAAGTGTCAAGTATTCAATACAGTGACATAATCATAAAATACCGGAAAGCTTGAAATCCGTAAACCATACAATGTCTGAATAAGAAAAAGAAACACTAATAAGATCATGAATTATCAGAGTAAGCAGAAGTATAGACAAATTCATAAGTCCATCAATATCAAAATACACAATATAATAAGGAGTCATAAGGAACCAAATATCAAATGCCAAAGATGCAATGCAACATGCAAATCGAATGAAATGACCTAGGCCATATAAGTGCGAAAATGTAGTAACCCAAAATGTCATATGCCTGCGGATGTAATGCAATATGCGATGCGAATGAAATGATCATGCTTGGAGTGTAAGGTCGGGATGATAGTACGTAGTATCGCAGGCTACAGGGTCCGCCACATTGGACTTCTATCCAAACTAGTCCCATACCTAAATTTGGATAGTCAGACTCAACGTGGTAAACTCCTGATCTCAGGTTGGTCGCGCGCCCAACCGCAATCTTTGCCATAACGAAGGTACACAACAATTAGTTGCGCACCACCAGCCCGAGTGGATAGTGAATGAATGAATGAATGAATGAACATACAACTCCTACTTGATAAGTCCACATATCAGTACGGTTCCTCTCTGGGAAATCACCGGGGTCTATTACACTCCAAACCGGATTGTCGTCCCATCGCGCACAACAAGGTGAGTGGAAGAGACCTCACTATCCACCTGCCAATATCGGGCCCGACTCGTCAATAGCGGACTCATTCCTCGAGCTGGTCAGACTCAGCCTAGCATTGCCCCCTCCTCTCGGGCAGGTAAGGCTGCACCCCCTTCCAACCGACCACGATACAGTGGAGAGCGCAACCATCTGGTAATCGGCACTCGGCGCTCATCTACCCACTCGGTCTAGACGTTGGAGCAACCTCTGAAACCAAGAGGGTTCTGGGACTTTCACCCAAGGATATCTATAGCACCCCATGTAGAACAGATTTTCGGTGTCCCATCTAGCCATCCACAATATGCCTGTGGAGGCTACGACCCTGATGTCGCTAGGGCATACAGTAATCACAACACACCATGCAAGATGCATGAGTCATACAATCCAGTCATGCATCAATCCTGTGCAAACCGTGTACTCATGTAAGACAATCTCCCCCTATCAGGGAGTCTCATAACAACCAGCACTATGGCATATGCAATGGTCAATCATATCTCGTAACAGACATACAGATGATGCGTATGGGCATGGATCATGATGCTATGCAGTCACATACTCATAATCGGTATCAATAACCGTCATCAATAATCGGCCTCGACAATGTGGACATCTAACCAACATTGCCCCAAGGAGTGACCCTCACAGACCCAATCATATAATGGGCCCACGACCTCACACAAGGGCCTAATATATAACACAATGGGCCCTACTCAAGGATTACACGAACACGACAGGTGACCCTACTCATGGGCCTAACATTCATCACAATGGGCTCCTTTGCCTGACCCTTGAATGAATCACAATGGGCCTCATCACCTAGGTCTCATATACATCACATTGGGCCTTAAACACGGGCTGGATACACATCGCAACGGGCCGCATATACATCACATTGGGCCTCGACAATCAGAATCGGCGATCAGCCACGACAATCGGAATCGTCAATCGGCCATGATAATTGGCCTCGATCAGTAATCGGTCACGATAATCGATCACGATCGGTAACTAGTCTCGATAATCGGCCTCGATCGGTAATCGATCAATCGGCCACGACATGCAAAGTCGGCAATCAGCCACGTCAATCAATAATCGGCCACGATCTGTAATCGGTCACGATAATCGGCCACGATCGGTATTCGGTCAAGATAATTGGCCTCGATCGGTAATCGGTCAATCGACCACGACGCGTAGAGTCGGCAATCGGCCACGTCAATCAATAATCGGCCACGATCAGTATTCGGTCACGATAATCGGCCTCGATCGGTAATCGGTCAATCGACCAGGACGCGCAGCGTAGGCAATCGGCCACGTCAATCAATAATCGGCCACGATCGGTAATCGGTCACGATAATCGGCCTCGATCGGTATTCGGTCACGATAATTGGCCTTATTCATGGGCCTCACATACGTCGCATTGGGCTTCATACAAGGGCTCAAGTGTACCATAATGGGTCACGCCATGGGCCTCAAATACATCACAATGGGCCTTAACCCATGAGCCTCAAATACCTAATAGGTGGGCCCTACTCATGGGCCCTCAAATACACCACCTAGACGGCCATAAATATATCAAGATGGGCCTCATGGACGGCCATAAATATATCCGGGTGGGCCTCTTTATATGGGCCACACCAAAAATCATTTCAATAGTTATAGGTGTAACAGGTGTATCACTGCACACATGGCCCACATATGATGATCAGCACTACCTAAACATTGTGGACGGTGTGGATATGGAACATACATCAAAGTGTGGTCCACGGCATCGTCCGAGCATGACCTAGCACTGTCCAGCAATATCTGAACGGTGTGGATTAAACTATACATCATGGTGTAGCCACGTCAAAATGAGTGGGCGATGGATATACAAAACACGCATGAAGATGGGCCCCACCTCCACACTCGTTGACGTAAAATCATCAGCTATACAGCTGAGTGCAGTACACGAACCAACCTATTTATAACCGATGGATTCCATGTGGGTGTGGCCCACAAAATATAATATTATTATAATATATATTATTTATATAATATTATTTAGAAATATATCCGACGTCCATTGCCCAGAGATGGATGGACGGCCAGGACGTAGAATACATACACGCAAGGTGGGCTCCACGTGAATGGACAGTCTGAATCGTTAGACCCCCGCTGGAATGAGGGTCGCTGGTCCACCGTCCAGGTGACAGACAGTATGGATATAACACGCATCATGATGGACCCCTCCTACTGCCAGGTGGACGGCCAGATATACATCCAGGTGAGTTCACGCCATATATTACGGTGGAGTCCACACGTATGTGTGGATCCACACTGCTGGGCAGAAGGATAAAACACATATAGACCACCAGATACCATGTATGATATAATTCATAATATATTATATATAATACACAATACATATAGTATAATACTATATATTGTATATAATATATATTACATATAATACATGCTAGTGCCATCCAGGCCCTAGACAGCCTAGATGCAATGCATACTACAGGTGGGACCCACCGTCCATTAGACAGATATCCTGGATAGTAAACAGATGAACAGTGCGAATGGGATTTATACATTAGGTGGGTCCACGTGGATGGGCTGCCACAGATGAACGGGGTTGATAAAGCACTACATTAAGATGCTCCAACAGCACCGTCCTTTGCTGGAGAGTATGAGAGCAACCCATATAATAAATAGGTGGGCTGTACTTGTAAAACACATGACCAAGGATGGGCCCCACCGTCCCACGCAAGATGGACGGTAAGAATGCAACACGGCATTATGGTGGGGCCGTACCTAGCATAGCAGACGTACTAGGATATTGATTTTTTTTTTATAATGTATAAAAATATATTAAATTATATTATAATATATATCATGTAAGGGGGGGTGTCAGCGCTGTCAGCGCCCAACGTCCAAAGACGCACGACGGCTGATGGTGGGCCCCACATGTATGAACAGTTGGGATGAAATACAAGAATCATGGTGGGTCCCATGAGAATGGACGGTGAGGAGAGGGCACGTACATCAATAAGGGGTCCCACCGTCCTGTGGACAGGATCCCACCGTCCATTACTGTGGACGGTACGAATGAAACACCTGCATCATTGTGGGTCCCAAGTGGGGCCCACCGTAACGTTTGTATACCATCCAATCTGTTGATAAGGTCACGTAGACCCAAATGAAGAGGAAAACAAATTTTATAATGATCCAGAGCTTCCGTGTTAACCCAAAAAGGGTTTCAAGGGCACCCGTTCAATCCCACTGTTTCACATGATGTGGGCCACCTGAAAGTCAGATCGGCCTGATATTTTGAGAGGGCCCACCTCAGGATGTTTCCCAACAAATGAACGGTGCGGATAATAGCATACATCATGGTGGGGCCCACGGCTGGGACCATGAGTCCCAGCCTGTCCGCTCGTCCGCCAGCGCAGGACGCTCGGACGTCCTCTGGTTTGGTTGTCAGCAGCAACAGCAGCGCCTGCTGCTGTTGTTTGATTTTTTATTTTTTTTATTTTTTTATTTTTAAAAAGACATTCCCTGTGGTTTTTCATAAATGTGGCCCGCATCAAGTGGATCCACTCCACCCATTGGATTCCTTAGCCCGAGACGGACCAAACAAGTCCACTATCAAATATTTGTTTTGATGTATAGAAACGTCAAAGGTGTATTTCAATAGTAAAAATGTTGTTTGCTATGTTATGGCCCACCAGAAAATTGGATTTACCCCAGATTTTGGTTCAACGCCTAAAATAAATTGGCAGATGAAATGGACGGTGTGGATCCGATTCACGCATCAAGATGTGGCCTACATGAGTAACCCACTCAAAAGTTTAAAATCAAGTTCATTTATTATATATAAATATTGTTATTATTTTATTTATTTATTTTTTTTACTTCCAGTTGGCCTCGTCCAGCGTCCAGGGACGCTGGACGGTCCCCATATAAGATTAAGGTGGGCCCCACCTACTAGATGGCTTGAGAAAAATGTTTACTTCATAGTGGGGTCCATTTAAGTGGGACATCTAGCTATATCATCACCTAAAAATGAGAAAGAAAGGGAAAGAGAGAAGCACCCACCTAGATCTTGAACTTCTTCTTCTACCAATGTGATTTGGAGCTCCAAGTGAACAAGATTCCATGGTTGGGATTTATTTTGGAGGGTTGGATTTAGGGGTGGAGAGCTTACAAATGGTTGGAAATGGAGAGCTCTCATGGACGTTGGGAGCTCTCTCTCTCTCTTGCTAGGAAGTAAGAAAAAAAAGAGGGAGGGAAAGAGAGAAGTGGTAGATCCTAGGCAATTAATAAATTTGACTAATGGGGGAAAAGAGAATGGGTGGTTGCTTGAAAGGAGTTATGGCTAGGATAGGGTAAGGTGGGGTAGGGTGATGTCACCCCTAGGGTGACATCATAGCAATTATGGTTTTCTAGGAAAATACATCAACAGGTATAGGTGGGTCCAGCGATCAAGCGATCGATGGTCGGGATAATGCACGGGCCGAATCTCATAATCTGAGTGTCGCATTGACGCACGAGACGTGGCGTCGGATTCGCGACGACGACGCGGTCGAAATGACACAGGTCTCAAGTTGAGTCGGCTTGAGTTTACAGGCGTGATTCAACAACACGTGCAAATGCTATTTACACGTCGTGGGTCTCCAGAATTTGACTGGAAGGACCGTGGGATCTTATGGAACAGTACCTGCTAGGATATGGGTCTTACAATAACTCTCGCAATTGTACGTTGCACCCTGGCTCAAGCCAAGAACACTGATGACTGGCGTCGCAACACGATCTTCTACACTTATGCAAAATGTGGGGAGAAGAGCTGTAAGATGATCGTGGATAGTGGTAGTTGTGCCAACGTGGCATCGACTAGTACTGTGAGTCGCTTGGGCTTGAAGTTGGAAGCCCATCCTCAGCCCTATAGAGTCTCCTAGGTTGATGAAACATCCATTCCATTTTCGCACCGCTGTCTTGTCCCTATTCAGTTTGGATCATATAAAGACACAATTTGGTGTAATGTTGTTCCTATGGAAGTGGGTCATATCCTTCTGGGTAGGCCATGGCTCTATGATAGGAATGTTACCATATTTGGTCACTCAAATGAGTGTACATTCTGGTTCGAGGGCAAGAAGGTCAAGCTAAATCCTCTGCCACCCAAGAATACAACTGGAAAAAAGCTTACCACTCAGAGTGGTGTGAGCGGCCCAAAAGAAGCTAAGAAGTCGAAGTCCAATTCCAAACCGCTCCATATTTTGAATGCTAAAGACTTTGAACGAGAAACGGAGGCGGACTCGATGATATACGCCCTTGTGGCTAGGGAGAGTGTACCAGAGAATAGCGTAGAGTTACCCACTGAAGCTATTCAGGTAGTACATGAGTTTCGTGATGTCTTTCCTGATGATTTACCGAATGAGCTTCCCCCTATGAGGGATATACAACATGCCATTGATTTAATCCCTGGGACAACTCTACCAAACCTCCCGTGTTACAGAATGACCCGAAGGAGCACGCTGAGTTGAAGAGGCAGATTGATGAACTTCTAGAGAAGGGTTTCATTCGAGAGAGCATGAGTCCGTGTGCTGTGCCTGCCCTTCTTACACCTAAGAAGGATAACACATGGAGGATGTGTGTTGATAGTAGGGCCATCAATAAAATCACGATCAAGTATCGGTTTCCCATACCGCGTCTTGATGACATGCTAGATATGATGGCCAATGCTACTATCTTCTCAAAAATTGACCTCAATGGTGGGTATCACCAAATTCGTATACGCCCTAGTGATGAGTGGAAGACGGCCTTCAAGACGAAGGATGAGCTATATGAGTGGCTAGTTATGCCTTTTGGGCTAACTAATGCCCCAAGCACTTTCATGCGTGTGATGACCCAAGTGTTGAGACCTTTCATGGGAAAGTTTTTGGTCGTATGCTTTGATGATATCTTAATTTATAGCATGACTAATGAGCAACACCTCAACCATTTGAGGCAGGTTTGTGGGATCCTTAGGGCCGAGAAGTTGTACGTCAACTTAAAGAAGTATGCGTTCTTGTCTAGTAGTGTAATCTTCTTAGGTTTTATTGTGTCAGCTGAGGGCGTATCGGCGGATCCCGAGAAGGTCAAGGCCATCGTTAATTGGCCTGAACCCCGCAATATTCATGAGGTGCGTAGCTTTCATAGCTTAGCCACTTTTTATAGGCGGTTCATTCAAGGCTTCAGTTTTATTGTGGCTCCCATCACGGACTGCATAAAAAAATGAGAGTTTCAATGGACAAAGGCCGCCTCGAAGGCCTTCAAGGAAATAAAGGTCAAGATGACCGAAGCTCCAGTCACGCGACTTCCAGATTTTTCAAAAGCTTTTGAAGTCGCATGTGACGCGTTAGGAGTCGGCATGGGAAGAGTACTTAGCCAGGAAGGGCACCCTGTCGCCTTTTTTTAGTGAGAAACTAAATGAGGCGAAGCAAAGATATTCCACGTACGACAAGAAATTCTACGCGGTAGTGCAATCACTACGCCATTAGCGACATTACTTGTTACCGCAAGAATTCGTCTTGTTCTCAGATCACGAAGCATTGAGATACTTAAACTCTCAAAAGAAATTAAGCTCCAGACACGCTAAGTGGGTTCAATTTCTTCAAGAGTACACTTTTGTGCTTAAGCACAAGGCCGGTGTAGAGAATAAGCTTGCCGAAGTGTTGAGTCGTCGAGTCGCATTACTCAACTCCATGAGCGTTGAAGTTACGGGCCTTGAGCGCATCAAAGAAGAGTATTCTGAGTGCCAAGATTTTGGAGTTGTGTATACGTCTTTATTAGAGGGTCCGTCAGGAGCTAATATTGAGTATTTGATTTTGAACGGATATTTGTTTAGGAGTGACCGCTTGTGCATACCCCGCATCTCCCTTCACGATTTTCTTGTCTGAGAGTTACATTCAGGGGAGGGTTGCGGGTCATTTCGGTCGTGATAAGACCATTGCCCTAGTAGATGATAGATTTCATTGGCCAAGCCTCAAGCGGGATGTGGCCAAAATTATAGGGCAATGTTGTACTTGTCAACTGGCAAAGCAGAAGAAACAAAATACAGGATTATATACACCTTTGCCAGTCTCATTCATTCCTTGGCAGGACATCAGTATGGACTTCGTGCTTGGACTTCCCAAGACCATTCGAAAGCATGACTCCATATTTGTTGTCGTGGACCGTTTCTCTAGAATGACCCACTTCATTCCTTGTTCTAAGACCTCTGACGCCTCTCATGTTGCCAAGCTATTCTTTAGTGAGGTCGTCAAACTGCATGGGTTACCAAAAACCATAGTGTCTGACCGTGACGTGAGATTCATGAGTTACTTTTGGAAGACACTATGGCACATGATAAATACTAGGCTCAAATTTTCTTCTGCCTACCACCCTCAAACCGATGGCCAGACTGAGTTGGTTAATAGGAGCCTAGGGAGTTTACTTCGATGTTTAGTGGAGGAGCATACCAGGACATGGGACGCCGTACTACCCATAGCTGAGTTTGCATACAATAGTTCTGTCAACAGGTCCATAGGTCTAAGTCCTTTTGAAGTCGTTACTGGTTACAAGCCTAGGAAGCCTATTGATCTTATCCCCATGTCATTGTCTCATAGGCCATCGGAGTCTGCAGAGTCTTTTGCGCATCACATACGTTCATTGCATCAAGAAATCAGGCGAAAGATCACTAAAAGTAATGAACATTACAAATTTTCTGCAGACCAACATAGACGTTTCAAAGAATTCAATATTGGGGACTGTGATGGTCCGCATCAGGCCCGAGCGGTACCCTCCAGGGGCTGTTCGTAAGTTACACGCGCGTAGTGCTGGACCCTTCAAAATTATAAAGCGAAACGGTCTCAATGCATATGAGGTAGATCTTCCACCTTCCATGGAAATTAGTTTCACATTCAATGTGGAGGATCTAGTTGCTTTTCAGGGACCCACTGATACATTGTCCAGCCCTTCGCCCACCCATCCTGATTCCCCAGACTTACCCTTTGATCTATGGCCTCTTCCTGACCTTTCATCCCAGTCTTTGCCTCCCATACTTAGCCTTCACACACCCAGAGAGGAAATCGAGGATATCCTGGACCATGAGATAATTTCCACGTCGGATGGCGGGTTTCAGAAATACCTAGTTAAATGGAAGTCACGCCCAGCTTCAGACAACACTTGACTCACTGAGGAGGAGCTTCAGAGACTTGATGCCGACATCCTAGAGCGGTTCAGGAGTTTTATTTCTCCAGCGGCGAAATCTTCGCAGTCGGGGAGAGTTGATGAGGACATCATGCACACGCACGCCCGCACACCACCACCTCTACGCACGTATGTACGCAGAAGGAGGACCCCACCATCGATTTGACTCGATGACGACCTCTAGGGAGGGTCTTCTAAGTAGAAGACAAGTTTTGGTTCAAAAAAAGTAGGCCTAATAGTCAAGAAAAGCCCATCATGGAATCTCATGATCGTGGCCCACTCGTCGGATTGATTTCATATTTTAGATTTTGCTTATTGTTATTATTTAGAACATTGTGAACGCTTTAGATTTCTCTGTTTGGTTTTTATTTTAGTTTACTTCGTCGCCAAGTAATAGGTTGCGCACATGGTGCGAGTTTTGGGGTATAAGATTTTTCCTATAAATAGGCACCCCTTGTAGTTCTTTTGATTCATTGAAGTTAATAAAAGCATTCCTGTTTTATTTTTCTGCTCTCTTCGTGAGTTGTGAAAGAATTCAAAAGTGGATGCGAAGCCCTCCCTTTTCGAAGGGCTAACTACCGTGGTGCGAAGCCACATTGACCCCGATTCACCCCCATCATCCATCATCTTCTTTTCTATCTTCCACCACCATCCATACTTCGAATTCGTCCCTTTTATTGCATCAAATTTCTTCATTACAGCAGATTTTCAGATTTCGACCTGCCGGCGAGCTGAAACTTCGGCGGAGCACCACGCACAAACCGTATATCAGATCGAGCTGATATTTGAGGATTTTAGAGTCCATCCCTGGCCAACCAGGGCCAAGGTGGCCTTTTTCTGAATAATGGGCCCCACACACATGCGACCGTGATCACACGCACGTGCGTCTGGGCCATTGTTGTTGTCCACATGTGGGATCGTCTTTTGGTTCAGGTTTTTATCTTCTTTTATCCTCTCATAGCTGTTTTTTTTATGAATCCTAGACCTAGATTACGTTTTGCCTAAGCTATTTGCCAATTTTCTTACCCTAGGATTCCCCAAATTGAAATTTCTAAATCTCTTGGATTAAGGGCTGATTACTATGCATGTGTGGGTGATTATTTATTATCTTTGAGTATCGTTTGGTTCATAATTCTTATTGTTTCAGCCTTATCATGTGTAGGCCTGGACCCGCATAGATTCCCCTTAATTGAATGTTTGGATTTTTATGTAGGATATGGAATTTGTGTAATTATTTCTAAACTAACGTGATCTTAAGCCTAAAATCTCGCATATCATATTTAATTTTCCATGTCCTGCATCAGCTTGATAGAGGGTGGACATGATACAATGTCCCAAGTATTATTGTTTTGTAAAGCATCGAGTTCCTCTTGCATGGCTTCTTTTCAACACTCATGTTTCATAGCCTGGGAGTACGAATTAGGTATAGAAATTGAGGGCAAGGTAGCAACTAAAGATGTATGAGGAAAAATGTACCGATCAGGGGAGTAACCATAGTGATCAGGCGGATGAGAGAGGCGAGTGGATCGTCGAAGAGGAGTAGCCACTGTGTCAGATGCAGATGTCAGAGGTGACTCGTGAGAGGTTCCATTAGTAGAATCATCACGCCTTTCTCGCCTTTCATATACAAAATCAGGTCTAAATCGTGTGATAGTGGGGGAAGGAGTAGACACATCCTCAAAGTCAAGTAAAGAGCATATAGGTGTAGAGTTGAAAAACTCCATATGAGAGGGAAAAAAAATTTTTTGTTCAAGAAAAACAACATTTCGAGAAGTCCGAATCCTACGAGTGATAGGATCATAACATAAATAACCCTTTTGATTTGGAGCATAGCCAAGAAAGACACACCGTACAGCTTGAGCGGAGAGTTTGGCGCATTCGATGGGAGGGAGATGAACAAAGCAAACACAACCAAAAGGACGGAGATGGTTATACTTAGGTGGCCGTTGATGAAGAAGAAAAAATGGGGAGTAATGATGAAGATTAGAGGAAGGAAGGCGGTTAATCAAGTGCACAGCTGTAGAGAGAGCCTCAACCCAGAATTGAGGTGGAACGGATGACTCAAGAAGCAAGGAACGAACCACATCAAGGAGGTGATGATTTTTCCTCTCGGCAACTCCATTTTGTTGAGGAGTGTACGGACAAGTCCGTTGAGAAATAATCCCCTTCTGTTGGAGAAAATCCTGGAATTTATTGGACATGTATTCCCCCCCTGAATCAGAACGGAGGATTTTAATGTTAGTAGAAAATTGGTTTTCAATTAAAGCTAAGTATTTTTGAAAGGCATGAAAAACTTTAGATTTCCTCCTTAAAAAATATATCCATGTAAAGTGACTGTAGTCGTCAATGAAAGTAACGAAATACTTGAAATTAGTATGAGATATCACTGGTGTAATCCCCCATACATCACTGTGAATCAAATTAAAGCAATGAGTAGAAGGAGCTTCATGAGTTGGAAATGGAAGACTTTTGCTTTTTCCCAATTTGCAACTAGAGCACTCAAAATCAACATCTTTAAGAGAAAATGAGATTTTATTATCCATCAAACCAGAATTTAATACAGAGAGAAGGGTCCTAGAATTTGGATGGCCTAACCGATTATGCCACAATTGACATTGACTCTTGACAGAGGTACAAAATAGAGAGAGCACACTTGAATCCCTAGGTTGTGTATGGAAGCGAAGAGGGAAGAGTCGTTCACATTTAGGCCCCTTCGCGATTGTCTTCCCTGACACCTGATCCTGCACAATGCAACCAGAATGAGAGAAAGAGACATGACAATCAATATCAACTAATTGCCCAACAGAAATAAGATTAGCAGATAATCCAGGCGAATAAAAAATATTTTGCAAGGATGGAGAAGAAGAGATATCACCGATGGCGGTGATGGGAAGACAGTCCCCATTGGCAGTATGGACTTGCAAATTTTCATCATACTTTTTTACATTAACAAGATTGTCAGAGGAAAAGGTCATGTGATTCAAAGCACCGGAGTCAAGAAACCACAAGTTAGAGAAAGATTGATGTTTACCGGTGAGACCAAGGGCAGAGAATGCAGATAAGATCATTTGTTGGACTGTTTTAGGTGTGAGAGAAGGTGCTGCTGATTGTGAAGGCATGGAGGTTGAAGCCATGGAGTCAGGAGCTATATCATCCATAGAAGTATGAAAAGCTCATGGATTACGATTCTGAGGGCGTTTCCAACATTCAGAAATGATGTGGCACTTTCCTTTACAATAATTGCAGATTTTTTTTTGACACTGATTAGAAATATGGCCAAACTCCTTACAACTGTAACATTGGACATTGATCATATTCCGAACCCGTTGTTTTCCTTGTGCGGCGTATGCAACATTGAGAACATTGGGGGAACCTTCCAACTGTTCCAAAGTTGCTTGAGTCAAGCAACGCTGCTCCTCCCTAAGGATTTCATGCAGACAAACATCCAAGGATGGCAAGGGAGTCCTGATCATGATGTTGGAGCGAACATTTTCAAACTCATGTCGTAGTTTCATCTAAAATTGGTCTCGTTGAGTAGTTTGATGAATTGTTTGAATAGCTTCTAGAGCATTAATGGGGACTGACGCATACACGATGTCTGTATATTCAGTCCATAAATTGATAAAACCTGAATAATACTCTTGAATAGACATATTTCCTTGAGTATAGTTGGCGATTTCATACTCCAATTGAAATCTTCGAGCCGAACTGTCTTGATTATACACCTTCTTTAAATAATCCCACATAGCTTTGGCTGTCTTATATGGTCGTAGATTGAGAATAATGGCGAGATTCATGGAGCTTAATATCCAGCTTATAATACGAGCATCCTTTGCCTCCCATTGAACGGCCGTTGTTGGATCAGTGGGCTTGATGTCGGATCCATCAATATGCCCCCATAATTCCTTCCCCTTAATATAGATCTGGAATTGAAATGCCTAAGCAAAATAATTCTTACCCGAAAATCTGATGCACACGAACTCAGATTTCTCCATAGGCGAGTCGTAAAAAATATCAAGAAGAAAGAGAATCAGATCAAGTGAATCTGATGCTGCCCAAGAATGTCACAGAACCAGCGGTGAAGAACCTCCGAAGACGACTTCTTTATGCCCAACGAAATCACAAATTGAATAAAGATTGTTCTAAGACGATGGCAAGAGACCGGACTCTGATACCATGACAAAACCACAAAACTACAAACACAAGAAAAATATCTGTGGTGAATTTCTCTTTCTTGAGAGCTTTCCTGTCCATAATATAGATATTCTACAGCAATCCAGATCCCCAATTAAGGAGTCAGTTACAGCAATCTAGATCCCCAATTTAGGGGTCAGTTATTGCAATTTACAGCAACAGTAATTTACACCAATTGGTCAGTTACAGCAATTTACAGCAACAGTAATTTACAGCAATTTAGGGGTCAGTTACAGCAATTTACAGCAACAGAAATTTACTGCAATCTAGATCCTTTATGTTAGGGGTCATATCGTTGACATGATCCACTAATACTGTATATCCTCGGATCAAGGTTTAATAACTCCCCAGGATTAATATATGGCCCAGCCCTCAATGGTGTAAATGACATCAGTTATTCATCCACGCAGTGGCCACCAAGGTATTCCATAATGGTAACGGTAGCTGAAACGGCCACCGCCATCACTGTTGTGATATGGGCCATAACGACCATTATATGCAAAAACAGTTACGGAACAGCAGTAATGGCCCTTACAGTAAAAATGACCTGTAACGAGGCCAAAACAGATTTTTTCCCCAAAAAAAAAAAAGGCTATAACAACCATTATGCCGGTGTCATAATGGCAACAACGGTGGCCATTACAGCCACCGTTACTGTTATGGAACAACTTGATGACAGCCATTATAGCAACAACAAAATAAAGGCTATAACAGTCCTTTCTGCCCCGGAAAGGACTGTTACAGTTTAATTTTTCCGTAACGGCCGTTACGACCCCATAACACATATGTTTACCACCATTACCATTGTGTAACAGCCATTATAGCCATTATGTAATGGTTTTGGAATATTTTGGTGGCTACTCCATGACATAGCATGCATGTGTGCCTGCTAGAACTGTTCACCAATAAAGCAACAATTAAGTCAAAGAATATGCAACAAATGTCTATTGCGCACATCCATAAGATCTAGAAAATGTGGTATCAAGTTTGAAGAAGATAAACATTATCAAGTGAAGTTATTAAGCGACCTCTTGGAGCATTTCATGGCAGATGCCATCAGAAAATCATGAAACCAGACAAGTTTACATCATAAACAATGTTTGTATGGCCTTGGGTAGAATGCACTCACATGGTATCAGTACAATCACTACTTGCAGTGGGTACCGGGTGGTTGTGGGACTCACGTGGCGTGTGCATCTGCTCTACTCCATTCATTGTGCGACCCCATTCATGTTCACTGCAGAGCCCAAAAACCAGGCTGATCCAAGACTCAGGTGGGCAGTGGACCACACCATAGGGAACAATGCCAAATCATGCCTAAAACCTCTAAATTCACACAGTGGCCCACTTGAGTTTTGGAATGGCCTGATATTTAATGTGTCCCTTCATCCTAGCGGGGCATCTGATGAATGGCGTACATGACATACATACAACACGGTGGGTCACACAAACCTCTGGGGACATTTTATTGGTAGGACATCCCCTCCAACTGTCCCCTGTTTTGTGGCCCACTTGAGCTTCTGTTCAGGCTGATTTTTGTCCCCATGGCCTACATCAAAGGACGGTGCCAATGCAAACATCACATGGGCCCCACAGTAGCCCGGCTCCAAACATATGCATCACGTGTATGTGTATGGGGTGGGGGGAATAAGTCCAGCAGCTGTACTGATTTCCAGCCATCAGGATCCAGACAGGCAGTGATCTTGGTGTTGATGCCAGGAAGAGGTCCAGGTTCATGACTAATCGTTACCCCACATAGTCTAATCACTTCTGCAGTTTTATAAACATCATCCGTGCCTATAGCGATCTGGTAAGAAAAGAGGAACCAATCAATGTGAGGGATCCAACAAGAGGAGCCTAGCACAGCACAGAAACCAATGTAATGAAGAACAAGAATAATAACCTAGCCAAATGAAATTGTATACAAGTTCCAAAGATTACAAGAGCAATAAACCAATTGAATTTAGCCCTTACATAGGCTACTTACAACCTCAAATGAACACTTTACCTGTGCATAACCATTCCCTTTGTCATATTCTGTAACCCCATAGTTGTATGTCAGCTCCAGAACTGCACTTTTATCCTTGGGACCATAACCCATCATTGCGACTGTATACTGAAAATAAGAACGCATATATTAAAAGCAAAATTAGGAAAATAAGATCAAGTATTGCTCACGTGATTCAGCACAGAAAAAAGGATGAGAAAATTCAAGAAAATAACTTCAAAATATAGTTATTAATGATATATAAGAACTGGATACAATTAGGGCTGTCAACTGCCCAGGTTGAGATGGATGGTGACTCAGGTCTTCCCATCACCGGGACCCTCTCCCGTTCCCCTATCCTTGGTGGCTGGTTCAATGGATGGAAGAACTTAGAGCGTTAACTGAAACTTCCTTGATTTATACCACTTCTTTCAAGTGGTAGGCAAACACAGTGGTTGAGATCTCAGTGGGAAAGCAAGCAATTTTTTAACACACACACGCCACATACACCCACGCACTCACACCACAGTGGTTTTTCACCAAAATGGGTACTCGAACCCATCACCTCGTGTTGAAACTCTTGTGAGTCTACCACTGAGGCATGAGTAAGGACCCAGGAGAGGAAACTATTTGCCTTCTATAGTGATTGGGGATTCTTTGCCCCGATGTAATTGCTGTTATTGTGTTTTAGGTTCGTTTTAATAAAATTCTCAATCTAAGAAAAAAAAAAGGCCTAGGCCAAGATGATTATGCCTAGCCCAAGCCCGCAGGTTAATGAACCTTAAATTTCTCTGTCAGTCATTGGTTCAGCTAGCTGTGGTTCCTCGTTTGTAGAAATTGCAAATGATTGGGGCTATAGTCAGTTGCCTGTAATTGGTAGTTTCTTAGATATTACAAAGAATTGGCTAGTGAGATTAGATTTTCTTCCCCTTGGGAATTGTACTTTATGCATGATGCATCTTAACCATACATATACATGTACGTCATATTCTGATACACTCAGTGTAAGTATGCACCCCTCATGTTCTTCTGCGTATGTGTAGAAATAAACCATGGTACCAAAATCCTTCAGAAAACTGGAGTGTCCAAATCAGCTACTCATATAGGGGCAGGGATAAGGGATCCCCCTTCCCCAAGATTGGTAATCTAAATCTACGCGGATACTTGAACTTTAAAGTTCTTAGTTATTTCAAATTTATAGTCAATTGATTGGGTAACAAATTCAACTTGTGATATTGTTAAGTATGTTAATATGCTGATAGCTATAAGCAGTCAACCTTCTTTACTGTACTGATATCCTGTGGATCTTGATGTTTACAGCTCTGCTCTACCCAATCCTTGCGGCACTCGATGCTTGTTCACATACTGGGCATCAATGCGAAGTGAATATTTGGTGGGTCCAGCTATATATTTTGGGATTGATGTGCAAGCTCAAAAGTACGAGGCATTTCATGCACCATTCACATCAAAGAAGGAATACATGATGCATGCAACGTACATATATTGAACATGCATGCATGAATAGGTAGAGAAAGATGTGCATTCCTTTGGTGGAGGAAGATTCTTGGTTACCTTGTACTCTGGATTATCTCTTTTGCGAAGAAGCTACATGCCAAAAGCCTTTTGAATTCAAAATAACACAGATTCAGAACTTCAGGTTCAATAGGCAAATATAGAAGGGAATGCTGGCAAACATGACTATCTAATTACAAAGCATCAAGTTATCTTTAATTCTACCTAGAACAATACTCGCCTTCTCGTAAAAATTTATGGAACAATCAAGATCTCCTACCCAAAGCATCACTTGACACAAGGGCTCTGGTGTAGGCCCCCTTTCCAAGAGTTCAAACTTATAACCATCAGGATCTTCAATAAAAGCAATTACAGTCTTGCCGCCTTTGACAGCACCAGGTTCCCTGGTAACCTTTTCCCTCTTAGCTTTTATAAGATCCAGAGTCTTGGAAACCTATGGTGAACGAGAATAGAGTAAAAACCCCACACCAATAAAATATTTGAATAATTAAGAAAATGATGTTATATTAATAGGGTGGTGATTATACAACTGTATAATGTATGCACTTCAGTCGATCAAACTAAAAAAAGAACTGCAAAAATTCAGCAAAATATCCAGAAATTGTTTCAAGTGCTGGCATGGTCAATGGTAGATTAATTTAGCAAAAAACGAGGTTGCTATCAAAGAATAAGAACCATGAATTGGCGAGTTTGTAACTTCAAATTTGATACCGTTGATGATCAAATAAAATATGTTATCACTTGTTAACTTCAAATTTTATTTTTTTGGATGGTTTACTTGATAACTTAAATCTCAATATCTTGGGTCAATAATTTAGGAGTGGAGAGATTGAGAAGGATGTTGCTCATACAATTAAAGCTAGGTGGATGACGTGGAGATGCACCTCTAGAGTTTTATGTGATCACACAAACTAATGAAACTAAAGGGGAAATTTAATAGGACCAGCCATGCTTTATGGGACAGAAAATTGGCAGCCTAGGAATAACATGTTATAGGATGAGCTTAGCTGAAGTGAAGATGTTGAGTGGCAAGACAAGGATAGAAATAAGAACGAATGCAATTGAGGGAACTTATTACTCATGGGCAATAAGATGAGAGAAAGTAGACTTAGATGGTTTGGCCATGTGCAAGGGAGATCAAGAATTGCATCCGTTAGGAGTGAGTGGATTGATATTGAAGGTTCTAAAAGGGCGAGGAGAAGGCCCAAAAGGATGCGGGTGGAGGTATAAGAAAAGACTTGAGGATCTATGGTTTAACTAGGGATATGGTCCGTGATAGAGTGAAATGACCAAGCAGGATTTGCCTAGCTGATCCCAATTAGTTGGAGATGATGATGATGATCTACTTAAGTTAATAGCTAGAGGTAATACTTACACTAGGATATTTGAAATGAAACTCGTGATTTGATTTGCTAGTTTCTCATAACTGCATGGTGATTATGCATACATTGCCTACATATAATGAAACTTCATCTGCACTTTTTACTTAAGAACAAAGTGTATCTTTGGCATGTCATAGGCATATATTAATGCCCATATGCTTGGATAAACACACAGGACATTGAGCCTCAAGTTTAATCAAGGATATTTTGCAAGTGAGATAAATTTCAAAGATAAATCTAAAAGACTTCTATTCCAAAAATATAAATAGTAGGTTAGTTTACTCTGTTCAAATGTTTGGCATTTAATAATTGCTTCCCAAAATAACTGGCAAAATAGGGGGTAACTCATTGCAGATCAATGCACAAGTTGAGAAGCTCCTCTGCAAGTGAGACAATGTTGTAGATGCATGTCAGGAAACTTATGGTATAAGTTATTTTCTTCTTTTTATATTTGAACCATGTAAGTCTAACACAAGATAGCTGAAACTACAGTTGTAAATCCAAAATTTACCGAGTTGGGTAGATGAAATAAACTATGTGACTTGGTCCAAAGAAAAAATGTTTGTTAGTCTTGGACACAAAACCCCAACCAGGCATCAGTGAAGATCACATCAAACTTGATACATCAAGATGCACACAGAAATAATTAATAATACCAATGGAGTGCCACATTCATGAAAATATCATTTGTTTTCCTTAGAAACTAGACATGTCTTCAAAAGAATGTCAGAAAGCAAAATAGATTACCAAGCATCATAGTCCATCAGTATAAGAAGCATCACAGGAAGTTCTGAACAAGTTTCGCAACTTAAGCGTGTGTTTGGGAGTACCCTAGAATGTCAATGGGTTCGAGTGTGGTCCGTTCCATGCCCATTTTGAAGAAACAGTTCCACTACATCCTGCAAATTGCAGATGGTAGGATGTGCTAAGCATTCCTGTCTGCAAAATCAGCCGCAAAAATGAGAAAGGAGTGCTCCCATTCTCATTAGAGTTGTGGATGCCCGCTCTCATCAACATTTGGTGGACATTCCAAACTGGTCCCAAAGCTTGCAAGATACATACACGCAATACTGTTCAAAGGAGACTTGTATATGTTCTAAATCAACATTGATTATAAAAGGAGGAGAAGAAGAACTGTCCACTTTAAGGCTAAAATGAAATTATCATCTAGAATTTTCTATGGTCAATACTATTCAATGCACGCCCTGTAATCATCTTTCAAGTAACAGAATCTTACATCCTCAACTGCGATTCCAAAATGACCAAAACCTGTCCCAATATCGTACTTGTCTACTCCATAATCTGTGAAGGTTAAATGACACACAAACTCGATGAGACCGCCGTAACAGATAAAATAGCATTATCTAATCTAATTTACAAGAAGATTTAAGTACAATGCATCTCTGACCATTTGATCATATAGCTTTAACAATAGAAATCAAGAAAAATGCCCGAAAAGAAGGCTATACTTTTAAGACATGGTGGCACAACAAGTGTTAAGAAGATAACTTACTATAAGTGAGTTCCGCAACAAAATGTGAATCTTCGGGCCCATACCCAAGAAAAGCATTCGTGTATCTTTCCTCAGGTATGTCTTGTTTCCGCAAAAGCTTCATTCCCAAGCACTCCGTATAGAATCTGCAATCATGGCGTGCACAAAATCAGCTTTGAAGCAAGCCATGCATAATAAATATGTGTCAAGATCAATGAAGTAATGAGCTTATGATAAAGGAACGTGCTTTATAGTCCTGTCCAAGTCCCCAACATGATAAACAACATGAAGTAGTCTTCTTCAATCCTTTTTCACCCACTCTAAGACATTTTCTTGGCCAATAGCTGTGCTTGCTTGTGCTATATTTCTAGCTGTCCCAGCTTCTATACTGTTTCCTTCTGCTCTTAACAGCTTGGGTGTTTTCATTCCAAATAACTGTGCCTGTGGAATAGCTGGATTGCAACAAACAAATCATAAGCACAAAAACCTAGAAGGGGAGGAAAACCATAGCTTTGAGTCAATTTCTCAAATTTGTAAAGAAAATATACTCTCGCCTAAGTCTGCAAAATAACTAAAAGGAGCAGGCAACTTAGTGATAATTAATAATGATATGTAAAAAAAAAGAAAATAATAATTAAGTAAAAAATTTGTTTGTTATTTCAAAAGCATATCAGGCTCTTACTTCAGCTACGTTTGGATGTACAAGTGAACTGAACAATGAACATCCCTCCCAATGTACAAGTGAACTGAACTATGAACATCCCTCCCTCCCGATGTACAAGGGAACACAACAATGAACATCCCTGCCTCCCTCCCTCCCTCCTGATGTACAGGTGAACTGAACTATGAACATCCCTCACTCCCTCCCTCTCAAGCCCATATGCCCAATAGGAATGCAAAGGGAGGAAATCAAGGTATTGTTAGATTCCATCATCACCATCATCCAAGCCTTTCCCAACTAATCGGGGTCAGCTACACAAATCTTGTTCCACATTCCACTCTATCAAGGACCATATTCACAATTAAAACCATAGGTCAGTGGGTCATAAAGTCATTTCTTACTATCTCCACCTATGCCCATCATCAACCTTTTACATTAGACTGATAGTGTATTTTAATTTTATATAGCACCCAAACATACCCTTTGTCATGAGCCCTCATCAGTAAAAAGTTTCCATCCTTAGTAGATGAATGGCTGTTGTCAATGCCTTCAAAGGCTCAGGTTTTTTACACATTGCATGAGGAATGAGGGTCGACATCTTTGAACCTGGGGGACCATACCAACCACCAACTATGGACCCCATGGGTCCCACCTCAAGCATGGAACATCTAGATCATTCTAGCCAAAACCTACGGTATGCATTGATTCAAGTTTTTGGCCCAATTGGATCCACTGAATTCAATGATGGAGGTTATTACAAGGTGGCCCATGATCCCACACCTTGGGATTATATTTCAGCCCAAACTATCTGACAAGACATACCTACCAATGTGCGGCCTACTTTTTGGACATCAAAAGATATAGGAATGACATGATTTTGGTCTCATTTAAAAGCCTAGTAAGTTAGCTTTCCAATAAGCCCTAGATTGCATAATTTAGATACTGTTTGCAAGGAAGAATAGGAAGTCCAAGTATCCATCCACCCATGGTTTGTCTTCTCATGCAATGAGAGGAGGCTGAATCCTCCTCCACACACCTACTTCTCAGGAGATTTGCTACTTTCCAGGATTTTACATCTAGTTGCTAGGAGGTTTTTTGCTTAGGGTGTGTCGCTAAGTTTTGATTGGTTTTTAGTTTAGATAAAAGATTTTCATTGGTGGTTGATTAGAGAGGTTAATTCCCACTAGATGGGATAGAGTTAGGTTCATTCCAATCAGCTAGCGTGATCTGTCACTTGGTTAGTAAGTTTTTTTTTTTTCCCCATTTGGGATTCTTGAAAGTTTAATAAAACCCCATATGTTAAGGGGCAATGGTCTTTGGTTTTTGCAAATCTCTCTCTATTTAGAGAGAGGAAAGCCTTAGGCTTCTTGTGTTTATCTTCCAGTGCTCTCTTCAGTCTTTTATTTTCTCTTTTTTTGATAGGAGGTTCTCTTAATTCTTCCAGCCTCATCTAGGTATTCAAAATCGGTAATGTAAAGGCCGTAACAGCCGCTACATAATGGTAACAGTCATAACCGTTACGCGTTATGTGTCGAAACGGCTATAACGGCCGTTATAGAAAAAACATGCCATAAAGGCCGTGTAAAGCCCCATAACGGTTTTCTTCAAAAAATAAAAAAGGGGTCGTAACGGCCAATACGGGGGCCATAACGGCTGTTATGGCTCATATCATAACAATAACGGTGGTAACCATTATGGCCACCGTTATCGTTTTGGAACACCTTGAGCCTCGTTGCTGAGAATTGATGAGCTCCAAGACTTCAATCACTTATTGGTTGTGTTGTATACTTGTTCTACTTCTACTGCCAGTTGTGGAATACATTTGTTAGGCATTTGCAGGAAGAGATTAATGTAGGGACATTTTCACACCCGGGTCGAGTAGGGTGACCTGTGGGATGCAAGGGCACACTCGAGGTGGGCGGCTCGTGTGAGGTGGAACCCAAGTGATATGGGGCCCATGAGGGGGGTTCGGCCGAGGACCTAAACCATGGGATGTGGGGCCTGGGCTATGGAATAAAGGAATTGATTCACCACACTCTATTAGTTCAAGCTTTTAGAGCAAATGGTTAGTTGTCTTGCATCAAAGTGGTATCAGAGCGGGAGGTCTCGTATTCGAGACTCCTCACCGAGGGCGATTAATGTAGGAGCATTTTCGCATCAGTCTCGAGTGGAGTGGCTTGTGGGATGCAAGGTGTAACCCATGTTATGTGAGTCTACGAGGGGGTTCGGCCAAGGACCTAACTCATGCAATGTGGGGCCTGGGCTATGGGATAAAGGGATTGATTTGCCACGCTCTATTAGCTTGAGCTTTTAGAGTAAATGGTTAGTTGTCTTACAGAGATCCCATGGTGTATGTTGTTCGCAAATGGCATAATTTTGAATGACAAGATGTGGGAGGGCATAAACAATAAGCTAGATTTATGGAATGATGATTTATAATTCAAATGATTTAAACTTAGTCAGACTAAAATAAAGCATATGGAGTACAATTTTGGTATTTTTTATTTTTATTTTTAAAAGGAGTGAAAATGAGGAATTGGTTAAGATTGCCGCCCAATAAGTTTTCAAATGACCACTTTCAATACCTTGGGTCAATAATTCACGAGTAAAGAGATTGAGAAGGATGTTGCCTATAAAATTCAAGCTAGGTGAAAGAAATGCAGAAGTGCCTCTAGAGTTGTACATGATTGTCACATACAACTCAAACTGAAAGGGAAATTGTATATGATAGCTATAAAATCAGTCATGCTTTATGGGGCAGAATGTTGGACAGTTAAGGAACAACATGTTCATAGGATGAGTGTAGTTGAAATGAGAATGTTGAGATGGATGAGTAATAAAATGAGGAATGACATAATTATAAAAGAATGCATTCGAGGGAACTTAGAAGTGGCATCAATAGGTAATAAGATAAGGAAAAGTAGACTTAGATGGTTTGGTCATGTGCAACGGAGTCCAATAACCACACCAGATCGGAGCAAGTTGGTACAAGTTGAAATCTCTAAAAGGGTAAGGGAAAGGCCTAAAGGATGTGGATGGAGGTAGAAAGAAAGACTTTGATGCAGGGACGTCCTGGTGTGACTCCAAGGATGCACTGTATCTCCACACTGAGGGTGGGATGGCCTATGAGGCGGGGCCTGTGAAATGCAAGATGGCCATGAGGTGCGACCCATTGTGGGATGGTGTGATTCGAGGACCCGTGCGATTTGGGGGTTGCACACGGGGAGGACTCACCTGGGTTTTCCTGGGAGAGCCAAAATATAGGGCTAAATCGGTGCTCCCCCAACAGCTCTTGAGCTTTTGGTGCGTTGGCCAGTTGTTCGCTGTTAAAGTGATATCAAAGCGGGAGCCCAAGGATCGAGTCTCCTCAATGGTGCGGGGGGATGGTGCGGGGGCATCTTAGTGCAACTCAAATGATACACCATATCTCCACACTAGGGATGAGATAGCCCACGAGGTGGGGCCAATGAGATGCAGGATGGCCATGAGGTGGGATCTATTTTTGAACTGTGCGATGCAAGGGTTGTCCACGGGGAGGACTCGCCTGAGTTTGCCTAGGAGAGCCAAAATATAGGGATAAATCAGTGCTCCCACAACAACTCTGGAGCTTTTGGTGCGTTGGCCAATTATTCCCTATCAAACTTGATGGATTATGGTCTAACTAGATGTCTGGTCCTTGATAGAGTGGAATGGTGGAATAGGATTCATGTTGCCAACCCCAATTAATTGGAATTAGGCTTAGATGATGATGACGATCACAAATTGTAAGGAGCTACACTTTGTTTTCTACAGTTGCCTAACTTTCAACTTTTTAAAAGTGAATTTCACCCCTCTCATGCTATGGTTTGCCATAAAGGCCGTTACATAAAGGTAACGGTGGCAACCGTTACACGTTATGGGGTCATAACAACAATAACAACCATTATGAAAAAATATGACCTGTAACACTATTAATGGCCCATTATGTCCCTAGTAAAGACCATGACAACCCCGTAATAGTTTGTTATAGGACAGATATAGGTTTTTTAGACTTTTTTATTAAAGTGTTTTTTTTTTTTTTTTGGAGAATTAACTGCGATTTTCATTAAGGGCATGTTTGATTTTCTCATGTAAATGTAAATGAATTGGAAATGGGCAATAATTATTTCCTTGGTAGTTACCTCCATTGTTACCTATGTTGATTTGACTCCTACTTTTTTTCAATGCAAAAATCGAGGCTGCCAAATATACAGGGGGCTCACCATGATGTATGCAGATTATTCACACCGTCCATCCATCATGCCAACTGAATTTAGGACATGAGCCAAAAAATGAGGCAGACTCAAAGTTCAAGTGGACCACAGTAAAAATGTAATAGAACACTTACTGTTAAAAACTTCTTGGGGCCACTATTTACTTTGGTGTGGGCCACTTGAATGTTGGATTTTTCTCAATTTTTGGCTCATGCCTCAAAATGTTACAGTAAAACAGATGGACGATGCAGATATGTCATATACATGACGGTGCGGCCCACAAATTTAAGCCAGTCATTTTGGACTGTTTTTAAAAGCAGGAATACGCTGGCATTATCAAACAGGTGAAATTGTAATAATGGGCTATTTACACGGTATTTACCCTAAATTTGGAAAAACAAACAGGCCCTAAAGAACCAGGAAAAATAAGAAGGGGGAGAACCCGTTGAGATAGTAAGCCTTTCACCTATCAAAAAAGAGAAAAATTACATGAAGACAGATTAACTACATTCGAGGCCCATTCAAATATAAATTGGATTTGAAACATCCCGAAAGCATTTATTGTTTCTTTCTTCCCAGACTGCCCACCACACGGCTAGAAGAGACATTCTCCACACCACAACCATATCTTTATCTAGGGGCACGCCATGCCAGGCTGCAATCAAATGATCCGTAGACTGCGGAAAGGACCAAGAGACTGCAAACGATGACAACAAGATTGACCAAACCTAATGGAAGAACGGGCAGTGGATAAATAGGTGGTCGGTCGTTTCTTCATTTGCCATGCAACAAAGACAAATGTTTGATAATATCATTCCCCTTTTCCTTAGATTGTCAACAGTAAGGACTTTCCTTCTCCCCACTAACCAACCAAAAACAGAAATCTTGGGAGGCACTTTGTACTTCCACACTTTAGCTGTCGTAACCTCATCAGGTAACACTGATTTTCTGCCTATGCAAAGATATAGAGATCTAACTAAAAACAGACTCTTCTTATCCGGGCGCCAAACCAGTCTATCATTTTGAGCGGTATTAGGATACCAATTGCCAATGCGTTGGAGAAGGGCCGCAAATTCCTCAATTTCCCAGTCGTGGAAATTCCTTCTACATGGGGGATGCCAAACCACTTCATTGCCATAAAACGAGTAGCATTCAGAAACCGTGATGGAGCAATTGGGAGCCAGACAGAGTATGGAGGGGAAATCCTCCTTTAGGGCCGAAGTATCAACCCAAATATCTTCCCAAAATCTGATCTTGTCTCCTTTGCCTATAGAGTGCCCGATCCTATTGCGAACTTCCTTACTAGAGCTAAGCACCCCTCTCCATAAAGAAGAAGCTCTATAGGAGGAAGAATCCTTGGACCACCACCCATCGAGTGAGTGCCCATATTTACATTTGATTAGCTTGTTCCAAAGCGCCCCTTTCAGTTCCGAGTCTCCACCACCACTTGCCTAATAAGGCACGATTAATCACTTTGAGATTTCTAACCCCAGCCCCACCTTCCTGATATTGCTGACACACCTCGTTCCAATCGAGTAAATGAAATTTCTTCTTATCCTCCGTCCCATGCCAAAGAAAGTCCCGTCTTCATTTTTCCAAGGTCACTAGAAACTTAATTTTTTAAAAGTTACGGGCAAATATAAGTTTTCAGGTTTTTTATTTCAATAATAATAAAAAAAAAGAGACCATAATGATCGTTGCTGGAGGCTGTAATAGCCGTTATGACCTGTATCATAAAGGTAATAGTTGTGGCCATTACGACCACTATTGCCATTACAGAATACCTTGTCTCACACACACCCATTGGATAACAAGAAAAACACTTAAAACCCTCGCTTCAAGAACTTGTTGGATTTGAAACCACTCCCCCTCTCTCAAGTAAATTCACATGGAAACCACTCCCACTCTCTCAAGTAATTCATGTGGAAGCCAATCCCTCCCTCTTAAGTAATTCACATGGAGAACAGATGGCACATTTGTAGATGGATATAACCATGCATGTCTAGCTGACCCCAGTTAATTGGGATAAGGCTTAGATGATGATGATGATATAGCTATGTATGTCTCTTGAGTAAATCTCATGCAATGTGCGCTGAAATCTATAACCATCTACTTCTATTTACTAGTTTCTCCTTTAGACTGATTGTTTTCCCCACATCTTCATAAGTAAGAATGGAAAAGTAAATCAATTATAGGAGCATACCTTGCCCCATACAGAGAGATGCTATGGACAATCTTTTTTTAGCCAAATCGTTGGCTACAAGCTAGTGTTTAGATATACCCCAAATTGCAGACGCCTAGGATATTTTATAAGAATGGGGGTGAAATGGATACCGGAACCAAATTACAAAAAATACCATATTTCCAGTTCTCCACCACCAATCAAAATCCAGAATGTTTCATATCCTACCTGAAACATGCCTATTTACGTTTGCAGAGAATAGCATCCTCAGCTTCCCAAAAAAAAAAAGGAATACCCAAACAGGCCCTGACTAATTAGCTTCCCAAAATATATGCATTTGCCCGATTGTATTCCAGAGCATTACCCATTCTTTTGCGTCAATAAGACCATATCCATGGAACGCTTGAAATCAAAATCCTTACCGCATAAACACATACTAATTTAGACGGACGCAAAAGGCGTGATAAAGGACAATTAAAAAAATGCAATCCAAAAAACGGTATCTTCTAAATAAAACAAAATTGGGATTTTTGTAGTAATGCACATCCTACTACACTCTCCACAGCATTAGACTAACTGGTATACAAAACTCCTAAATGATTTTTTTAAAATTAAAATATTCAAATGCAAAGCCCAAAAATCCAATATTTTAGGAATATCACAAACAAGAACTCATTCCAAGGACTCAAATTAAAAAATCAAAATCAAAATCAAAGCAATTTTAGTACATATATAACAAAACATGGTCAGTGGTGAAAAACAGAAGAGGGAATTTTGGGAACAGGAGAAAGTTACAGCTGCCGATATGGAAGAAAGCAAGCCTTCGGGAAGGGTTGGAATTGGGGGCGGAGAGGGAGATGGCGAGCCGGGCAGCAGCGGCTGCTGATGAAGAACGACAGGAAGAGAGTGAAGAGAGAGAAAGAGGGCGGAAAGAAGCGAGATGGTGAGAGGAAGAAGCAGCCATGGGAATAATCCTCACCATTTCTCTCTTTCTCTGTTGCTCGCTCTCGCTCGCTGCTTCTATCCTTACTAGCAGGGAGAGAGGGAGAGAGCGTTGGTTTCTTCTCGTTGGTATGGCGTTTTGGGGAATTATTCCCGTGCTCTGATGGAGTATTTATATTTCATGCTTACGCGCACATTAATCGGTATGTAAGTCATGCATTTAGCTCTATCCAAGCCGTAAATATTGTGAGATACACTTCGGATGGGGTTTATTTTGAAAATATTTCTGAAAGTATCATTTTATACATCAACGATAGGCGAATTTCCTTCAACAACTGTTGCATGAAGCCCGTGAAACAAAAGGCTCTCTGAGGCCCACCCTGATGTGTGTCTGAGATCCACTCCGTAAATAATTAAATTTAGATCATGTTAGAATATTTTCCCAAAAATGGATCCCATAAAAAATCCAAATGGGCCACACCACAGGGAAAAGTGGGGAAGGGGGCGACCACCGTTGAAACCTGCTTGGGGCCAACGGAAGTTTTGGATTAGGCTGATATTTCATTTTCCATTACTCATGTTGGGATTCAGCTTATAAACGGGTTGGATGGCACATAAACATCGTGGTAAGCCCCAACAAGGTTTCCACAGTAAGTGTCCCCATCCCTACTCTTCTATGTGGCGTGGCCCACTCGATTATTAAATCAGCTGAATTTTGGGCTTCGCTCCTAAAGTGATATGGGGAGAATGATGGACGGAGTGGATTTCACACAAGAATCACGTTGGCCCCACAGAGGTTTTGTTGCCCAGGCTCCCTACAACAAAATTCGCTTCGTTCCCAACGCGTCAGCCTTTGTAGGTCAGGCCCATGTTTGTTAGCTGATCCAAACCAGTTAACTGACACAATGGGAGCTCAGACGCCCGAAATGTCTCCCAACTTCGAAGATCCTCACCCTTCAATCAGTGGCCTACAGATAGAAGGTCGAGATAAAACGCAAGAAATGCGGAGAAAATGCCCGATGTTGGACACCTGGGATCTTCGAAGTTGGGGCCTACCACGATGTTTACGTGCCATCATTACCCCCGTCTTTATAAATTATAATCCGATCAATGCAATTTTCATGTGGTTATTATTTGATACGTACGCACTCAACAATCGTACACTTGGCATGCATTTTCAAATTAAAACTTCCAAGCCGTGGGGCCCAACACTATTGCTAAAATCATATTGATTGGACATTCCTGAAACTCTGATTAATTGATACTTTGTTTGTTGTATCCCAACCGTTAACTATATATATATATATATATATATATATATGGAAAGGGTACTATGCGCTCGAGATCACGATAAGCTTACCGTAAGGTCGAGCTTTGTGGGCCCCACCGTGATGCATGTCGACCATCAACACCGTGCATTTGATGGTTCCCCTTTAAATAATGGGATATCCCAAAAATCAGCCATATACAGAATTCAAGTGGGCCATACCATCTAAAATCATGTGAAGACATCGTTAAAACATATAAGAGCACTTGGTGGGACCCGCCTGAGTTTTTAATGCAACTTAAACTTGGTTTGAACCCTCATAAAAGTGAGAGACACATAATGGATGGGCTGGATTTGCAAAACACATCTTTTTGGGCCCCAAAAATGATTATGAATGTTTTAATGGTTGCACGGCTCCTCTCCACTTCTGTATCTAATGTGGCCCAAAAAGTCACATATTGACTTGAATTTTGAGACCAAGGTACAAGGGAATGGCGCATCTGAATGATGGGGTAGATGATCGAAAGGCATCACGGTGAGGCTCACATAACTCGATCGGCATGGGACGGAGCCGTGAGCTTGAGCGTATTGTACCTTTCCCATATATATATATATATATATATATATATATATATATATATATATCATTTTAACCGTTCATTAGACGTCCAGATGTCAACCAGTTACATCACGATTTTCAGTGGTTACGGCCCATATTAGGTGGGCCACTTTGCTTGTAGAGTTGATTTGTGTTACACATAGGCTGTATGGATGATTACCGAGTGCATGCGTATGAGGAACCAAACTCTGTACGAGAGCGGATTCGGGCGGCCGGACCGCCGGGGAAACATTGACACCTCCCTCTATCTATATCAAACAAGTGGCTGTAGCTCCTTACTCTTCCCAGTTGGTAGACTCCCAGGAGTTTCAACTCCCGGTCAAGGGTTCGACTACCCATAGGTGGTGAAATTCCACCAGCGTGAGTGTGTGGGGGTGTGTGTGCGTGATATATATATATATATATATATATATATATATATATATATATATATATATTAAGTGGCTGTAGTTCCACACAACAGACAAATAACTCAACACACCACTCCCTAAGGCCCATCGTAAATTTATTTTCCATCCAAACTGTTAGGTATCTGGATGAAGTGAAAACACAAATATTATCTTGATCCACAACTTTTATGGCCCAGAAGAAGCTTTTAGAGGTGGGCATTCAAACACCACTGTTTCTTTTGGTGAGGTCTATATAATATTTGGATCTGTTTTATTTATGTGATCTTGCAATAAAATAACTATAAAAAAATAAAATAAAATGGATGGACGGGGTTGATATACGGCATACATGTCAAGGTTTTCACCAAATCGGCTCTTACTTTGTCGAAGTGGCTTCTCTCTACGAGGGTTATCCGTTGGTAAGCTGGCAGAGGTCCTTACGAATGCACCACTGTCCACGTGGCAACCGTGTAATCCGTTGCTACTTTTATTTTTTGATTGGTAGCAGGGGTTTCAACGGGCCGGGGCTCGAGCCAACAAAATTAGAATTTTTAGTAGGGCAGGCCTGATGGCACGGCCCAAAACCATTCAAAATCAGGGCTACGACAACTCCTGGCCCAACTTATTGACAGCCCTATTTGACAGGGATGGAATGCGTGGAGGTAAATATGAAATGGGATTGCATTGTTTTTACAAGTTTAGTAAAATTTATGAGTCTCATATATATATATATATATATATATATATATATATATATATATATATATATATATATATATATATATGATCTGTGTTGTCCATCCGTTTCATCAGCTCATTTTAAGATGTGGGCAAAAAAATGAGATATGTTGTAAGCTCAGTAAACCACACTGCGGGAAACAAGGGATAGTAACATGCATCCATAATTAAAATCAGAAAATTGTGTAGGGCCCACAGTAATGTACATTTATCATTTAATTGTGCCCACAGTAACATGCATCCATAATTAAAATCAGAGATATGGATGAACAATAAACATAAATATTAGCTTGATCCAAAACTTTTATGGCCCCCAAGAAGTTTTCAATGGTAGAAGTTCATTTCTCCTCTAGCATCTAGTGTGGTCCACATGTGCTTTGGATTTGTCTCATTTTTGGACTCATGCACTAAAATGAGCTGATAAAACGGATGAATGGTCTACATTAGATGCATGTGGCTCATGCACTAAAATGAGCTGATAAATGGGATGGACAGTCTAGATTAGATGCATGCATCACGGTGAGCCCCATTAATTTTATGTATTTCGTTTTTCGAATATGTTAAGTCAAAGTCCCTAACTTTTATGAATTTCCACTGGTAAATAATCTTTATGTATTTATAATTATTTACTGTGTTAGGTAATGCAACTAAGGTGACCTTAAAATAAAAACATCTTAGCATACAGGAGGCTTGTGCTGATGTACAATATGCATTCCCAGCCGTAAAAGAAGAATAGAATAAAGAAAAATTAAGATACTTTGGCAGAGGTGATAGATGATGCACAGGCACTTATAAAATATTTAGACAATGCACAAGAAACAGATAACACAAGTTAAACTATCAAAGTTGTGGGTCCCTTCTTAGATGTATCAAGAACAAGAAATTGCACTCATTTAATTAGGTCACCACCCGAGTAGTGGATATTTGTTGGACCGTCGAAAAGAAAAATCAACAGTTCTATTTGAACAAACAACTGTCTATGAATCAAATGTTATTTTCCTATCAATCTGATCATGAGAGAATGACTTACCAATAGTATGTCTGACAATATAATCTAATTACTTTGAGTTAATGTATGCTACATATATAATTTTTTGTTGAGGAGAAGCCTTCAATCTTCAAGTTTTCATGTTACTCGACCGGTTGTGGGAGGTGCTCGACCGGTCGTAGGTTCGAGCCCTGGCACGACTCGAAGTCCAGCGAGTTGTACTGTTTTTTTCTCTCAGTCTAGGACCAGTCCTGAAATTTTCAGGACTAGTATTAGGAGTCTAGGACCGGTCGTAGGAGGGCTAGGACCGGTCGTAGGATAGATAGGATCGGTCGTAGGTTACACAGTTTGTTCCACGATTTTGCGCGAAACTACGGATTTGAGTCCTTTCGCAACTGGGATGCGAAAGGAAAGTTGTCTAAACTATAAATAGGTGTTCCTAGGGCTTTTCTAGGTATGAAAAAAGCTTTCTAAAGAGATTCTAGGGTTTCTAAAGGGTGTAGTAAATGTGAGATTCGAGGTTGTTCGAATCGGGTAAGTTCTCTCTCTTTGTAATTGATGCTTTCATAGTGGAGATCTGTCGCTTTGTGCCGTGATTTTTTTTCGAAAGGATTTTCCACGTTAAATCTGAGTGTTCTCTGTGTTCTCTTGTGTGCTTGGTGCCATTGGATTGCCATCCTAGATCTAGATCTGTGTGATTCCGCAGGTCAAAAATCCCCAACAACTGGTATCAGAGCGATCGTTGGGGTACAGATCTGAATCTAAGGGATTAGTAATAATGGCGAGCGCTAAGTATGAGATTGAGAAGTACTCAGGAAAAAATAATTTTAAGTTATGGAAGGTTAAGATGATTAGCCTGTTAACCAAGCAAGGCGAAGATGATGCTCTTGAGGAACAGAAGTCTACTATGAATGATGTTGATTGGAATACTCTTGATAGAAAGTTTTTTCATCGATCCGTTTATGTCTCACGGGTGGGAAGCACTTCAAAAGGTGGAGCTACGGTGGATGTAGCGGATTCCACCTCTGCATGTGTGTGGCATGTTGGGCATGGTTACATGAGCGAACAAGGTAGGAAGGCTGTGCGGACAGAGATACAAAGCAGGTGGAGCAGCCACCTGTTTGAAGAATCACACGGCATGATCGCAGGGCATCGGCGAGGTACATGGACGACTCCAATATCGCAGGAGGATTCATCTTCTATTCAGATGGCTCTAGGTGAGCCTAGTACTGAAAAGTGAAAGGTGATTGTGTGCGATGTGATGGACTCGTTGTACCAGACCGACATATGGGAACGGGTGGAGCTTCCAGTGGGTCGAAAAGCGGTTGGATGCAGGTGGATCTTCAGGAGGATACAACATAGATACAGAGCGAGGTTGGTGGCGATGGGTTATGCTCAGGGAGAAGGGATCGACTTCTCAGAGATATTCGCGCCAACGGTATAGCAAGTGTCTATTAGATCTGTGATTGACGCTGGTTGGCCAATGAGATCTTAAGCTGGAAGGAAGGATGTGGAGTCTTCACTTCTGCAAGAGAAAGTGAAGAGCAGATCTACATGAAGCAACCAGAGCGGTTCGAAGTGAAAGGGGATGAGAAAAGACTTTGCAGGAGGTCGTTGTTCGACCTCTCGCCTAAGCAGTGGTTTGATTCCTTCATGGTGAGTCAGGTATTGTATGTTGATGACATGTGGATCGTCAATTGTGACATGTCTGAAATCAATGTATTGAAGACTCGGGACATCCAGGATGAAGGATCAGGGGGTCTGCAAAGATGGTTCTCGGCGTTGAGACTGAAGGAGGAGTAGGCTTTGATAATCACAGGAGGAATACCGTGTGTGTAGGTATTGATCCAGGATGTGATGGGCCATGTAAAGCTGGAGAGCGTTCCCTACGTTTCTCTCATCAAGTTTCCCTCTGGATTTGTCCCAAAACAGATGAGGAAAAATAAGATATCTCATGAGCCTTATTCGAATGCGCGGGGCAGTGTATGCCATGGTCTGGTTTAAACTGGTTATTTCACAGGCTATCAGTGTTGTGCGCAAGTACCCCGGCAAGGAATATTGGGTAGCGGTGAGATGGTAAGAAGACTACATTTTTTCTTTTGAGAAGACAGGAGCAAGGATGGTTGGGCGCGTGGATTCTGATCTGACGGACATGCTCTCCTAGATCGTTCCTGTAGAGAAGTTTAAGTTCTGTGTAACTTCTCTGGGCTTGGCGACGGCGGAAAAGAAAGACGGAGTGTGCACAAGGAGCTATGATGAGATGCAGAAATAAGAGAAGAGGTCACGTAGCTACACAGTTGAAGAATGAAGACTTGGTGGAGATTGTTGAGGAGAAGCCTTCAATCTTCAAGTTTTCATGTTAGACGACCGGTCGTGGGGGAGCCACAACCGGTTGTGGGAGGTGCTCGATCGGTCGTAGGCTCGAACCCTGGCACGACTCGAAGTCCAGCGAGTTGTGCTGTTTTTTTTTTTTTCCAGTCTAAGACCAGTCCTAGAATTTTCAGGACCAGTCTTAGGGGTCTAGGACCGGTCGTAGGAGGGCTACGACTGGTCGTAAGAGGGCTATGACCGGTCATAGGATAGCTAGGACCGGTCGTAGGTTACGCAGTTTGTTCTGCGATTTTGCGCGAAACTGCGAATTTGAGTCCTTTTGCAACTGGGATGCGAAAGGAAAGTTGCCTAAATTATAAATAGGTGTTCGTAGGGCTTTTCTAGGTATGACAAAAGCTTTCTAAAGGGGTTCTAGGGTTTCTAAAGGGTATAGCAAGGGTGAGATTCGAGGTTGGAATCGGATAAGTCCTCTCTCTTTGTAATTAATGCTTTCATAATGGATATCTGTCGCTTTGTGCCATGGTTTTTTTTTGAAAGAATTTTTCACGTTAAATCTGGGTGTTCTCTTGTGTGCTTGGTGCCATTGGATTGTTATCCTAGATCTAGATCTGTGTGATTCCGCAGGTCAAAAACCCTCAACATTTCTAAGTGTCGTTGTATCAAGCACCATACACAGCCGGATTATCTAATTAATGGAATAAAGGGCTTCCCCTCTCTCATCCAACTTCCAAGAAAGGAAGCCAGCATTGCTGAGATTTCGTAGTCTAGAGACGATCACGTACAGCTTGCCTGCATGATAAGGGTGTCCGTCCCATCTTTCTTGCTAGGATGCCATTTATGTAGGACATCCTTACCATGCAAACGATGGGCCTCATCACAAAGATTACCCTGGCATGGAAATCAGGCAGTCTGATGTTCAAGTGGGCCACAACATTGGAAGCAATGGACAACTAATGGTCGGAGTTAAACATATAGGTATGGCATGAGATGGGCTATCTTCATGGTGGGACTGAATTTTTGAACGGCAAGGATGTCCTCCACAAGTGGCATGTTGGTAGGAAAGATAAGACTGTGTGATAAATTATTGTTCATGTGACTGTTGGTGATGAGTTCTTGCAGTTTTTCCTTTTATGTGTGTGGGCTCACCGTCTGAAATTGACTCTTCCATTTATCTGTGGGCTCACTATCTGATATTGAGACTCCTCAGGTATTAAGCCAATCTAACCATCGAATGGGCAATTATGAAAATTAAAGGTTTTAAGAGGTTGTCCATTGTTTATATATATATATATATATATATATATATATATATATATATATATATATATATAATATGACTATGTTGTTTTTATGTGATCCAATTTACGACTCTATTTCAATATAAAAATCGTGGGTTTGAGTGCCTGTGTAATGTGAGTGGGTGTGTGAGTGTGTAAATAAAATAAAACAAAATACAAAGATGGACAACTACATATAAAACCATTGACAACAGCCTAAAAACCTTCCAATGCATACGGTGGCCAACGTGATGGTTGGATTATTCTAAAAGTTGGGGTGTTCTATGATCAGGTGTATAGAGTTAAATATGGCCCTCGTTAAAAATGTTTGTAATTTCTACAAACGTTTCAGAGGATCAGGCCTCTCCTGGGGAGATAAGGTTTCAAATATATTTCCTTTCTTTGGTTGTGTTTATGTAAATGTTATTTACAAATTAATTGTGAGAAGGCTTGGAAGGAATATCTCTCATTGTATATTTGGAAGAGTTAATAATAAATTAATGTAATTTTTACATATAGGGCCTGCTTTTTTGGCTATGGATGGAAAACCTCTCACTTTTAAATTATTTTTCAAAATTTGTTTATAGTTTTCAGTGCTTGACATTAAAATTCTTGTTATTAATTATTGAATGAATTTTTGTATTTTCGTATTGGGCGATTGGGTACTACCCCACTAGGACTTAACTAGAGATGGACAATCTTATCAAGGGCTCTATGAGGCCCGAAGTGATATACATGTTATATCCAAACCATCCATCCATTTTGAAAAATCATTTTAGGGCATGAGCCCAAAAAGAAAGTAGAATGAAAGCTCAAGTGATCCACACCAAAAGAAGCAGTGGTGACAATGACCCCCACTATTGAAACATTAATAGGGCCACCGTGATGTGTATTTGTCATTGAACCTATTCATAGGATCACATAGGGCTTGCTTTTGGGCTTAGGTTCAGGCTTGGTTTTGAGCTTAATTGGGTGAGTTAGTTGGGTTGTTGGATTAGGTAGGCTGGCCGGGTGAGTTGACTAGTCGAGCTAACTTAAGGCTTTAAGGCTTTAGGTTCCTAGGGTTTAAGATTAGGTTGATCGGGTTTGCTAGGTTGAATGGGTTGAGTTTAGGGTTTTGACTGTGGTTCTTAGGCTTCTAAAGTTAGGGTCTAGAAATAGGGTTTAGTTGTCCATCCATCAGTTCAAATTTAATCAACTTATTAGCCTGTGCTGGGGTGTCTAGTTAAGAAGCTCCGGATGCATGTGATATGCTCGGTGGAGCTCCAGAAGATGCAAAACAACGAAGAGTATAAAATCACACAGGTGTCTTAGCCTGATGATCTGATGTAGCTTGCAAAGCTGTCTCTAGGGTTGTACATGAACCGAGCTAGACCATTTAACTCACTCGAGTCAGCCCGAAAAAGCTCGACTCGGCCCGACCTAGAACTGAGTTCGGGTCGGGACGGGCCATTTTCTTCGACCCGAAACTGAGTTCCTAAACCTAAACCCGATCCCAAACCTAAACTTGAAAACCCAAACCTAAACCCGATCTGGAACCCGAATCTGATTTCCTAAACATAAACTTTAATCTATTCTTAATTCCCTAAAGCTATAATTTATAATCTAAACATAAACCTTAACCTTTTAAAAAAAAATAAAATTATACATGCACACCCACCCCACACACTCACGCTAGTGGAATTTCACCACCTATGGGTACTCGAACCCATGACCAGGAGTTAAAACTCCTAAGAGTCTACCACCCGAGCAAGAGCAAGGACCCAACCTAAACCTAAATCTAAACCTTAACCTAAACTTATAACCTAAACCTAAACCTAAACCTATAACCTTAACCTAAATCAAAACCTATGACCTAAACCTTAACCTATAACCTATAACCTATAACCTATAACCTAAACTCATAACCTATAACCTAACCTTAATCTTGACCTTAACCTAAAATCTAAAGCCTAAACCTAAACCTAAACCTAAAACCTAAATGTATTGTCAAATCCCTAAACTAAATCTACACCTAATCCTAATCTCAACTCCCTAACCTAAACCTAAACTTAAACTTGAAAATCCAAACCTAAACCCGATCCCGATCCCAATCTCGAACCCAAACCCGATTTCCTAAGCCTAAGCCTAAACCTTAACTTATTCTTAATTCCCTAAAGCTATAACCTATAACCTAAACCTAAACCTAAACCTTAACTTAAACCTATAACCTAAACCTAAACCTTAACCTAAACCTATAACCTAAACCTTAACCTATAACCTATAACCTATAACCTAAACTTATAACCTATAACCTAACCTTAACCTAAACCTAAAACTTAAACCTAAGCATATAACCTAAAACTTAAACCTAAATATAAAACCTAAATGTATTTTCAAATTCTTAAACCTAAACCTACACCTAATTCTAATCTCAACTCTCTAACCTAAATCTAAACCTAAATTTGAAAATCCAAACCTAAATCCAATCCTGAACTCGAACCCGATTGATGTATTAATGTAGCCCAATCACATGACAATAAATAAGAAAATCTTACTTTGTTGGCAAGCATACTCGAACTCAACCATCACAATGCATCTATTTTCATCTCCACTATCTCTTATAATATAGATTATTTGAGATTTAGATTTATTTCATTTTTAGAGTCATGTCCCAACACTATGATAATATTAATAGACAAGGCGGATTTGTCACCAACATTATTCCAAGACCCGTATAACTTCTCTTTATAGGAAGTTAGGTAGGGTATATGGAGCTTGAATCCATCAAAGGAGATAAGGATCACCTCTCATATATTCTCTCTCTTTTCATTAGTTTAGGTTTAGATGAATGTGAATGTGAATATGATGAAATATATTATATAACAGGTGTATATCATGCTGAAATATATTGTAACAGGTGTATATTAGGAATTTTGTGTTGGAACATTGAAAAAAAAAAAAAAAGACTTTTATATTGTAGGTAAAAGTCTCATCCACGTTTTTAGCTAGGAAAATTTTCGTAGCTAAAAGTCTTATCCACATTTTTCACCTACGAATAGTTTTGTAGGTAAAGGTATTGTGAAATATTTTTACCTACGAAACCTCCGTTGGTATAACTCTTCCTAAAGCAAAAATTATATCATTATTCTCAGTAAAAGTATTGTGAAATATTTTTACCTACGAAAGAATTTGTCGATAAAACTCTTAGTAAAAATTATATCATTATTCTTGACAAATGTTTTCGTCAGTAAAGATGGCTTTTACCTAGGTAAAATTAAGCTTTTTGATTTTTTATTTTTTTAAAAATTCAAAACACCATTTACGTACGAATATTTTCATCGGTAAAGATGGCTTTTACCTATAAAATTATATTTCATAGATAAAAGTAAAGTTTTTAATTTTTAATTTTTTCAAAAATTCAAAACACCCTTTACCTACGAATATTTTCGTCGATAAAAATGGCTTTTATCTGCAACGTAAAAGTTAACTTTTTGATTTTTTGTTTTTTCAAAAATTAAATACACCCTTTACAAACGAAAATTTTCGCCAGTAAAGATGGCTTTTAGGTAAAAGTAAACATTTCAATTTTCTGTTTTTTCAAAAATTCAAAACGCCTTTTACCGACGAAAATTTTCGTCAATAAAAATGACTTTTACTGATGAAAATAATTTTCGTCGGTTAAAGTCTTTTTTACTAATGAAAAAAATTTCATCAGAAAAGGTTTCGTCAGTAAAAACTATATTTCTTATAGTGATTCTAATGACTTATGCCAAAAAAAAATGAAGCAAATCCAATTATCGGATTGGACTATATCATAGGAAATAATGGTGATCGACCATTAATGGGTCACAAAGTTATGAATCATGCTCATATTTATTTTTCTCCCCTTCATCTAGACTTATATAGGCTTATATGACCTTATCAACAAATTGGATGACAAATAAACACTACAGAAACAGTGAAATGCACCCTATGAGAAGTTTTCTATAATAGGGCCTACAATCACTACCGTTTCCTATGTTATGGTCCAGCTAATAATTGGATCTGCTTCATTTTTAGGATAATGCCCTAAATTGATGAGGAAAAAAAAAAAAACAGATGTACAGCCTGGATACAGAATGCATGCATCAAGATGGCCCACGGAAAGGGCCACAGCGGACCGGGGTCTCACCTGATCCGCTCCTTGTTACAACAGCATTTCCAAATATCACCGAGAGAATCTTTTATAACGATAACGAAAGAGGGTTGTCAGTAGGCCGAGCTTGGACTAGGATGAGACTTGTACAAGCCTAAGCCCGAGCCTAGATTAGGCCTGTGGTGCGACAAAAGAAACAGGTTAGACCCTCGTCACAATTTTAAAGTGTCTTTATGAGCCAGGGTACAACTCGCCCCTCACTTTTATGTATGATTGGAGGATATTCAGTAATTATGCTCCACCATGCATCATACATCACAAAAATAGCCTTAAAAAAGACTAAATGACTGAGGCCTACGGCCTCTCCAGTAATAAATGGTCGCCCATGGGCTTACGGGCTTACTGAAGTAGCTACTCCGTGGGCTACGTAGTAAACTCTGTGAGCTCAACTGTCATTCATGCATTTCATCCACTCAGCTCATCTCTTTTAACAAATAATTTTAGGGCTTTATCTCATAAATTAAGTGTATCCCATCCTCAAGTGAAGCATATCATTGGAAAGAGTGTGAATTGAACATCCACCATTGAAAATTCATGGGGGGCTAAAGAAGTTTTAGATCTAGCTAATATTTGTGTTTTTCCTTCATCCATATCTATCTGATCTTATGAAAAGGTTGGATAACAAATAAACATTATTGGAGGCCTTAGAAATTTTTCACTGGTGGAAATCAATGCTTCTACTTTTTCCTATGGTATGGTTCACTTGAGATTTGGATATGCACCAATTTTAAGTTCAACTCAAGTACATATGGTAGTTAGGATAAGAGCCTACTGAGTGACTCAGTATGCAATCCAACTTCTATTATCAAAGTTGCAACTGGGGTGGGCCCAGATCCTGAGATGAGTAATTGAGATCCCCCCTGGTTGACCTGTGAGCCATTAACACGACCCTAGCAATTTTAAACAAAGTAGGCTGAGACGGTACACCTTTAGGCCTTAGGGGGCGTTCTGCGTGGTGTATTACATGGGATAGAATTGCAATTGGTCCTTTGCAAATTTCATTCACAGTATGGGAAGGATGAGAAAGGTTGGGATTAAGTGGGATAGAATAGCATTTGATACCATGTGGGATTTATGTGGATTTTGAAATCTATTATGCATATGGGCCCCACATTGATGCATGCATCTATATATACCGTGTACACATGACATTCTGGTTATATAAGTGTACAAGTGAATGACATCTGTTGTGAATTTGATCAGTTAATTACAAATCTATGGTCCACAAAATAGGATTTTGCTTAATCTAGAGTTTTTGTAGCAAGAATTTTATCTCAAACATAAAATTAGATGGCTAAAATACCATGGTATTTCTATACATGCAATCATTGTATAATAAGAATGTTAATCCCGTTTAAAACAACTCAATACCATTTTATTCCATGTCTCAAACATGCCTTCGCAAGCGAGGACTGGCTCAATGGGCTCAGACCAGACCAGCAAGCCGGACTCCCAACTCTCTATAGATGATGAATTCAATTCCATGTATCCAATTTCAGTGCTACAGGTCAGAAGGGAATTGGTGAGCTGCAATGCACATACATTACTTTCTGTACACGTATCTGCAGATGAGTTCCCACAGGGACAATGCTGACACTTGCAAGATCCAGGCCACGCATATGTAGGCGTAACAGTACGTGGCCCATGGTCCAAAAATCAGGCTAATTGAGTGTTCTTATGCCCTTAATCTCACAACAAAGGTCACCACTGATTTTTGGGCCCTGTTCCAGAAAGACGGTTAAAATGATCAGATTGGCCTATTTTGGACCAGGGACCATTGATGTGGTCCAGTGAATGTTTGATCTTGAACACCCATACGCCTGTCTTAGATAATGGCACACGAAAAGATCAAGTCATTTTAAAACTTGGGTGGGCCCTCTACGAGAATCAAAGGTATCCCTTCTTATCTCTTCCTGCTTGTGTAGCCCATCTCAGCCATAGATCAACCTAATTTTTTTGACTGATGGGTAAACGTTAACATTAGGGGACATGCATGATGGTCGGAGTGGATGTCATTCTCATTTTTAGCCATGAGTCAAAAAAGTCATACTGATCCATGACTCGAGTAGGCCCCACCAGGAACAGCGGACAACATTCACCCCAATCCCGATGCACGGGCATGCGCACAAGGAAAAGGCACAGATGAATTTACACGCACGCATGCACAGGCAACATTTACAGAAGATCCAAGATCGTGCATGTGGGGTATCTTTACACAGATGCAACAACTCATATACGAGCGTACATGAAGTGACATGGTCACATGGCCATAGGGAACAGTAAAAGCAAGTAGCCATTCTCATTATTATAGTCCCTTGGCCAACTGTTTTTGTTTCTTTGTTGTTATATATATGTTTTCCTTCCTCCTACAGCCTTTTATTGTACTATTCTTGGTGTGTAAATCAAATCCAATCCGTCCATCATGTTCGTATTCTGATTTTACTTTTATCCAAAAGAAATCAATCTAATCTAAATTTTAAGTGCGCCACACCGTAGGGAAAAAAAACCACCACCACTCATTATTTATGAAAAGGGCATTTTTGTCATTTAAAAAAAAAGCCGGCCAGTATCCTGTCCATGCGTAAATTTACGTTACCAAGTTCTTTGGGCCCACCATAATGTATATATTATATCGAAACCGTCCGTCCAGTTGGCGAGATTGTTTTAAGGCTTCAGCCCAAAAATTACAGGGATGAAATTCTTAACTGTACCATGCTGGAAAGTAGTAGTCCACCGTTGAAAACTTCTTAGGTCACATTAGTTTTAGGTCAATCGGATATTTGTTTTTTCTCTTCATCCACTTTCAGGTCTATATGACCCCATGATCAGGTTGGATGGAAAATAAACATCATGTTAGCCCTACTGGCCCTACGAATGTTTCACCATTCTCCACACTGCTTTTTGTGGTGTGGTTAACTTGAGCTTTGTATACGACTTATTTTTATGCTCATATATTAAAATAATATAGCCAAATGGATGGGCAGCGTGGATATAATAAATACATCATAGTTGATACCACGGAACTGCGCGAGGTGGGTGGTGTTGGCACGCTTTGGATTGACGTGGGTTGCCTCGACTGTTCTACGTGGGCTAAAAATGATGTTTACTAAAGACCATAATAGGACATTACTCTAAACAAACCATGTAGATCTAAAACTCGTACGTGTGAGCCATGCGGCACAAAAAATTGATACGCCGCAAATCTCAAATTGACCATCTCCCAGGAAACGATGGTGGCTAAACATCTACCGTTAGTAATCTCTCGGGGCCCACTATTAGCGGATTGTAATGTTTATTTGCTATCTAACCCATTAAGAAGGTCAATTAGACATGGATGAAAGAAAAATAAGATCATATTTTTCCAAAACTTTGGTTTCTTACTAAATGTTCTTAATAGCCATTCACCATTTTTTCACATCGTGTGGCCTACTAGAGATTTTGATATGCTCATCTGTTGATATAACACATTCAAATGGCATAATGAAAATAGATGGACAACGTGGATATACAACAACTTCATCAAGGTGCGCCCCTTCGAAACACACATCGATTCAGCTTGCACTGTAGCCCCTTTGAACACATCTTAAACTCCTTTAGGACTGTTTGGCCACCTGCATTAGGTGGGATTTAATGGGATTGCACTCCACCGCCTACCATATCCACCGTACGTTCCTGTTTAGAAACCATATTTCATCCGGGATATTGAACATCGGGTCTCCTGCCATTACCTCGTGTTAACAGGAAAGGTTTTGCAATCCCGTGGGTGACGCTTCGTATTCACCACAAGCTAGACTGCTTACACTGCCGTGCATAAAGAGTGATGTCCACGTGAAGGAAGCCATTTGGATACGACGCATGAACGTGGGCCCTTAGTGCTGTATGTGATTACATCTACTTCGTCCATCCATTTTAAAAGATAAGTTTAGATCATTACCCATAAAATTAAAAATTTTCCAAAGCTCAAATCGACCACACCATCAGAAACAGTGTGAATTGAACATCTACCATTGATAATTTCTTGGGGACCATAGAAGTTTTGTATCAATCTGATATTTGTGTTTTCACTTAATCAATGTCTTTGTGATATTATCAACAGGTTTGAGGATAAAAAAACATACATGTATGCCATAGAAAGGTTTCAACGGTTGAAATCATTATTCCCTATGGTATGGTCTACTTGAGATTTATATATACCTCAATTTTTTGTCTCAACCATTAAAATGATCTCAAAAAAATGATGGACAAAGTAAATAAGACAATACACTGATGGTGGGCCCAATTAAGTGTACTCAGTACAAAAAGGATGTACTGAGTAAGTCAGGACGATATAAAGTGGGTACGATTTAACATTTTTATTCCTGTGAATGCGTGACAGACGGATTCACGTTTAAGGGATGGATAGCTGGGTCCCACAGTGATGTTTATGGGAAATCCACCACGTTCATCGGATTTTAAATAATATGTTATGACATTGAACCAGAAATAATGAAAATTTTTTTCACATATGGGGTGAACGACTGATGATTAAATGTCCACCATTGACACATACGTGGGGCCACATAACATTTGAAACATGATAACTTATAACTTTTCTAAAACATGTGTATAGAATTTACTTTATGAATGGTATAGATGGTATAAAAACACATGGTGGACCCAGGAAGGTTTTGACGGTAGGAATTTACCTACACACGTTTCTCTTATGTATGACCCACATGAGTTTTGGATTTGAATTAACCGGGAAGATTTTTGCAATCCTCTCTTTCCCAAACAGGATATGGCTCCAATCCCGCGAGATAGAAGTTAGTTCATATCTTCCAAATATGTCATTAAAAAGCATGGAATACACCCAATCCAGAGACAATACCTTACACATGCATTTAATGCTACTTTTTCAATTCCATCCAGCTTAATCTCACCTAATGCAGGTGGCCAAACAGGCCCTTAGTGGATTAAAAGTGAGTAGTTATCCACTTCAGAAGACCTTACATTAAGGTTCGGATACACTCGAACCACACTTTAACTCACACTAGCCAACTCCGACCTGCATTGCAGCTCTTTCAAACGCACTTCGAACTCCTTTACTAAAATATAAATGGGTGTATATTTACTTGAAAAGATGTTATATTACGTTATGAAGACTTCAGACACACTCAAACCCTACTCCAACCCAAACCAAACCACGAATGGGTATATATCCACTTCAAATTAAAGATGTTACGTCAGGTTACAAAGACTCCGGACACACTCAAACCTCACTCCGACCCACGTTGACCCAACTTGAATTGCAACCTTGTCAAACGCTTGCCGAATTCCTTCATTGAATTTAAAATGAATCAATATCCACTTGAGAAGATGTTACATTAAAGTAAGATGACTCTGGACCTACACCGATGCACCACGATCACCTCAACCTCCACTACAGCTCCTTCGAACGCATGTCAAGCTCCTTCACCAAATTTAGAATGGATCAATATCCTCTTAAAAAGATGTTACATCTGGGCACGATAACTCCGAACCCACTCAAACCCCACTCTGACCCACATTGATCCATATATACCGACCAACTCTGACCTACACTACGATCCCTTTGAACACATGTCAAAATCCTTTATTGAACTTCGAATGGGTGCATATCTATTTGAAAAGATGTCACGTTAGGTTATGAAGACTCCAAACACACGTAAACCCCACGCCAACCCACACCGATCCTCTCCGACCAACATTAGCCAACTCTGACATGCACTATAGTTGCATGTTGAACTTCTTCATCGGATTTAGAATGTGTCGATATCTACTTGAGTAGATGTTACATCAGGGTAAGATGACTTCCGACCCACGTTGATCTACTCTAACCTGCACTGTAGTCCATTTAAACGCATGTTGAACTCCTTCAACGAATTAAGAATGGGTCAATATCCTCTTGAAAAGACGTTAAATCAGGGTATGATGACTCCGAAACCCACTCAAATCCCACTCCGACCCACACTGATCCACACTGACTCTTTTCGACCAACACTAACCAAACCCTGACTTGCACTACTGTCCCTTCGAACACACGTCGAACTCCTTCATCAAACTTTGAATGGGTGCGTATCTACTTGAAAATGTTACATTAGGTTACGAAGACTTTAGACACACTCGGAACCCCACTTTGACCCATGCTGACCCACACCGACCACATTTGACCAACACTGACCTATACTGCAGCTCCTTTAAACAGACGTTGAACTCCTTCACTGAACCATATGAATGGGCGTGTATCCATTTGAAAAAATGTTAAGTTAGGTTGAAGACTCCGGACATACTCGAACCCCACACCAACCAACACTAGCGCACATTGATTCAACCTACACTGCAGCCTTGTTGAACGCACGTCAAACTCACTCATAGAATTGAGAATGGGTTGACTTCCACTTGAGATGATGTTACAACAGGGTATGAAGACTTCGGATCCACTCAGACTCACACCAACCCACCCCGATCCCCTTCGACCAACATCGACTTGCACTGCAGCCTCTTTGAACGAATATCAAACACCTTTACTGAACTATGAATGAGTGTGTATCCATTTAAAAAGATGTTACTTTGGGTTACGAAGACTTTAAATACACTTGAATTCCTCTTCGACCCACACCGACTTGCTTTGCAGCCTCTTCGAACACATGTCAAACTCTCTCACCGAACTACGAATTTGTATGTATCCAAATAAGATCTTACATTAGGTTACCAGGACTTCGGACACACTTAGACCCCATACCGACCCACTCCGACCTGCACTGCAATCTATTTGGAGGCATGTCAAACTCCTTCATTGGCCCACCGTGAGTTGGTGTGGTTTATCCACACCATCCATCCATTTTCTCAACTTGTTTTAGATGTTAAGCCCAAAATTGAAGGAATCTAAAGCTTAAGTGGACCATACTAGAGGAAATGATTAGAATAATGTTTCAACAGTAGAAGTTTAATGCACTACTCTTTCTTGCTGTGTGGACCACTTGAGCTTTAGATATGTTCCATTTTTTAGCCAAAACCCTAAAATAATCTGCCAAAATGGATGACAGAGTGGACAAAATCATAAATTACGATGGGCTCCATAGAGTCTACTTGGTACTTTGATTTACTCGTATGTAACCCGCTTTCTCCATAGACTCACCAAAGATGATGCATCCCTTACCATGGGGCCCACCTTGATGTATTTAGTCTACATCCACGTTGTTCATCTGTTTTTTTAGCTCATTTTATAGCATTATAAAAAATTGAAGCAGATCTAATTTTAAGATGGGCTATGTCAAACAATGGTGATTGACTATTAATGTGCTGCAAAAGTTTTGGATCAAGTTGATATTTGTTTATTTCCTTGTTCAAAGCTTATGCGACCTTATCAATAGAATGCACGGGAAATAAATAATACGGTGACATTTGGGGTGTAAATTAAGAAGATTTTAGGGCTTCAGTCCTTGCCCGAGTGATAGACTCTGAGGAGTTTCAACACGAGGTCTTGGATTTGAAACCCATAGGCGGTGAAATCACTACTGAGTGTGTGCCGGGTGCGTGTGTTTATTTTAAAATAATAATAATAAAATAAAAAAATTAAGAAGTTTTTACTGATAGGGCGTTCAATCACCATTGTTTCCAATGGTATGGTACACCCAATAATTGGATCTGTTTCATTTGTAGGATAATACCGTAAAATATATGAAAAAAGGGTTGGACATTGTGGATATTATAGCAAGGTGGGCCCATGAAAACGGCTGCAGAGTCTTGGGTGAGGCGGGTCTCGCCTAACTCTAAGTCTCAACAAGGATTACTCACACGTAAAAGTGGGCCCACAGTAAAAGGCCATCGTTGCTTTTCTTGATGATCCATGTCTTCCATTTGTATGTAAAGATTATGTTATGCCGTGCCTTAAAAAATGAGGCAGATCAAATAATCAAGTGGACCACACCAATCAAATTTCATTTAATGGTCCACCTATGGCCACCTACCATTCAGATCCGCCTTATTTTTGGGCCAATAATATAAAATGAGATGGAAAAACTACTGGACGGTGTCAATATCTGAAGTTAATGAAAGTAGCTCTATTTCAACCTTCCAAACTCTTCGCTAGTTTTAGAGTTGAATCTAAAATAAAAGTTCAGGCTTCAGCGAGACTCAAATTCGTGTTGGTCTTTGTTTTTTTTTAGATCTGTTTCCGGAAAAATAACTTCTTTTTAGGTTTAGCTTAACATGCGTATGCGTGTAGTGAATCCGGCCTCTTTTTCACCAGCAGCTCACCATTCACTCACTCAAATTACATCTTTCACATTTCAAAATTTAGGTTGCCCATATTTTATTCAAAATCTTATGAACGTTTCAAACCCTAATTTGATTGGGAGAAAGTTGGGGTAGATGGACGGTCTATTTTCCACTTCCATCTGAAGTTGACTCACATATTATAGTCTAATAATCGAAATATATATATATATATATATATATATATATATATATATATATATATATATATATATACACACACACACACAGAGAGAGAGAGAGAGAGAGAGAGAGAGAGAGAGCTATACTGAAGGACTTGGTCTAGTAATCACGTATTATACGTCTTCAGACCGCATTATCCACAACGCGGGGACGCATCCAATGGACGGCCTGGATCAGCGAAAGATGGGCCCTGCATGTTCAAGAATCTTGTCCATTTGCTGGTGAGTAGGACTAATAATTCCTCCGTTCTGTTGTGAGCGCTGGGCACTGTTGGCCATGGAAGACAAGATCCGCGATTGGGTTTGCGACACGTGGCAGAGATATGATGCTGACTTTCACTTTTATTCATTATTTGAGAGCCATGATGATGTTGGTCCCATGATTCTTTTTGAATGGCCCACATCAGTTGTGCACTACCCAGGCCATTTACTCGGCTTGGGTTAGTTGTGATGGAGAGAGACGTTGATACTCTGTCTGGGTGATGGATGATAAGCGGCGATTGAGAACTTGACCGGAAATTGCATACGAGCCATATTCGTATTTCAATTAAGCTGTCCAAATCGTGGGTCACAGATTACATTGTAGATTCCGTGCGTCTGTAGCATGGCATTTTCACGCGCACACATGGATCATATCGAAACCATCCATTTTGTGCTTACATTTAGTGACTGTGTCCTGATCTAAAAATCAGAGTGTATTTAAACAGTTGCTTCCTACAGTATAATCATTATGTCTTTAAGCGGGAGGAACAGCTCAAGGAGCTGCATTTCTAAGTTCCTTGACCTCATTTCCCTTTTGTTATGACACTTATGGTAGTCCATTGAGTCAGGAGTTCAAAAGAAATAGTACCTGTTGAGACTTGGCGGCTGTTAAATGCGTTAGAGATAGATTTGAGGCTGTGATACGGATCTTTCTCATTCTGTTTCCGTGTGGTTTTGGCCCTCCTACCTTCTCAGATTCTCTCCTTCTTTTTTTTTCCTCTCTCAAGCCTGGCTTTCCTATTACGAAACCGTCGTGGTAATTTAATGGGGATTTCTATGTCAAATGTGCAATATTTTAGTGCTTGCGTATCAACCGTCATATTTAGAGTATTAAATAACAATCAAGAGATGAAAATGACGCAAAAAGGGAGTGATGAGGATGGTTACTGTTGATGCAATTTCCCAGTAGACACTCCTTGGTTAACCCTTCAAGACTTACACAGATGAAAGAAACAGACAAATGAGACATTGGCTTGTATAACGGTCCCTTCGATGCCAAAATTAGGCTATTGGGTCTTTCGTAGGTTAAAATTTTAAGGGAAAAGTTCATCAATCAAGTATTATGGTATGTATATGTACCTTACATTGGCCGGGGGTACCTCTATTTATATGAAAAGGAAGAAAATACCGTAAGGAGTTTCTCTTGATATGCTGGAGACCATTCTGCATGGGTATCCGGATTCGTCCATGATCCTCTCGAGATTATCGTCATCCTATTGAGAAGTGGAGTCACATTTAGGGCCGCCCACGATTGGTCGTGGCCCTTGCTCGACCGGTCGTGACCAGTCGTAAACTGACTTGATATGAACTCCAGCGAGCATCAATTTTTTTGTCCAAGGTGATCGACCGGTCGTGAGCTATACTCGACCGATTGTGGGTTTGCATGCAGACTACGGATTTCTGTGTTGCCTTTCGCAAGGGTGTGAAAGGAAAGTTGCCTAAAATATATATAGGTGTCCCCAGGGCTTTTCTAGTGTATTGGAATATTGAGAAATAATTTTAAGGTGTGGGCAAGGGTTTTCTATGTTCTTCCAAGGGAGAGGTTAGTATTTTGTCTTGTAATCTTTATTTTTTTATTCATAGTGGAAGTTTGTATCCGTGGTTTTTTACCATAGTTTGAGATTTTTTCTCGTATATCTTGTCTTGTGGTTTGTTTGGATTGCTTTGATATATTTCTAGTTTATATTTCTTCCCGTTTATCGTTTGTGGGTGAGATCGGAGATTAGATCTTGGTTCACTGCGTTGTTGGCGGGCTGTATAATAACTGGTATCAGAACTAAGTTTAGTTCTATTGGGAGCGAAGACGGAAGAAGGGAAAACTAGAATTGAGAATTTTGATGATTCAAACATTACCTTCTAGAAGATGCAGATGGAGGATTATCTATATCAGAAGGACCTCTATATTCCTCTAGGAGGAAAAGAGAAGAAACCAGAAAACATGACAGATGATGAATGATTTTTACTGCATTGAAAGGCTTTAGGAACGATCCGACTCTCTTTGTCTAAGAGCGTCGCCTTCATCATATCCAAAATGAAAACTACAAAAAAATTAATGAAAGCCCTAACCACCATGTATGAAAAACCCTCTGCGTCCAACAAGGTTCATCTTATGAAACAACTATTCAACATGAAGATGTCAAATGGTGAGAGCGTGACTGAACATCTAAATGAGTTCAATATAGTCACGAGTCAGTTGGAATCCATTGGCATTATTTTTTAGGATGATGTCAGGGTGTTATTGATCTTATCTAGTTTGTCAGACAGTTTAGACGGTTTGGTGATTGCTGTGAGCAATTTTTCAGGGTCGATAAAGCTGAAATTTGATGATGTAACCGATCTAATTCTCAGCTAAGAATCTAAAAGAAAGGCATAAGAGTTTCAGAGGATTCAGGGAATGCTCTAAACGTTGAAGGAAGAGGAAGATCGCTGAACAAAAGAGGCAATAAATATGGGCATTTTAAGTCGAGGAAGAAGTCCAAGGGATCGAAAGACAAAGACGTGTGTTGGCATTCCGACAAGAAGGGGCACATGAAATGTGATTGTAGGACGCTTAAGAAATAAGAAGGAAGCTCTCAAGGCGGGAAGGATTCAGTGAATCTATCTGAGCAGAGTGACACAAAGGTGTTGATCTTGTCTCTTGATGCGAGGAATGAGTCTTGGGTTATAGACTCGGGTGCTTCGTTTCATGCCACTTCATGTAAGGAAGTTCTGCGTGATTATGTATTAGGTAACTTTGGGAGAGTCTACCTGGGTGATGATGAGCCGTGCAGTATCGTTGGAAATGGACACGTTCATATAAATCAAAAAGATGGAACGACGTTGAAATTAAAGGATGTTAGATATGTACCGAGTTTGAGAAGAAACTTGATCTCAGTAAGGCAGTTGGTCGATAGCGGTTATGTGATGACATTCACCAGTGATTCCTGGAAGATTACAAAAAGTGTCTTGGTAATATCTCAAGACAAAAAGGAAGGTACTTTGTACTTGACTTCAGGATCGTATAATTCACTTGTAGTCGCATCAACTAGAGTGAATGGACAGTTATGACATCAGAGGTTAGGACATATGAGTGAGAAAGTGATGAAGGTGTTATTGTCAAAGGGGAAGCTACTAGGGATGAAGTTTATTGACTTGAAATTCTACGAGGACTGCGTGTATGACAAGCAGAATAGGGTAAACTTCAATAAGACAGGACCCGCTCCAAAGACGCATCTGTTGGAGCTTGTATACACTGATGTGTGGGGACATGCACAGGTATTATCTCTTGGTGGCTCGCGTTATTTTGTTTCTTTTATTGATGATGCTAGTAGAAAACTATGGGTCTATTTCTTAAAGCATAAATCTGATGTATTTGATGTATTTAAGAAGTGAAAAGTTATGCTAGAAAATGAGAGGTAAAATAATAAAATATCTTATATCTGATAATGAGGGAGAGTATCGTGATAAGAGGTTTGAGGAGTATTATGCAGCAAATGGAATTAAATATCAAAAAATGATTTTAGGGACACCACAGCAGAATGGTGTGGTTGAGTGTATTAACAGGACCATCCTTGATCGCACCAAGAGCATGAGGTTACATGCAGGGTTGCCCAAAACCTTTTGGACAGATGCTGTGAATACTACCACATATCTCATCAATAGAAGTCCCTCACCACCATTGGATGATGGACTACCAGAAGAAATGTGGACTGGGAAAGAAGTGAACCTTACACATCTCAGAGTATTCGATTGCACTTCATATGTTTACATTGATGTAGAGCACAGAAACAAGCTGGATACGAAGTCCAGAATGTGCACGTTTATAGGCTACGGGCAATATGATTTTAACTATAGATTTTGGGATGAAGAAAATAAAAAAATCATCAGAAGTAAGGACGTAGTCTTCAATGAAAAAAATAATACATAAGGACAGTGTGCAGAAAAATAAAGCCGAGAAAAAGAAATTCGTATAGTTGGAAGAGTTACCAGACACGGGTGTTACAGCGCCACAGGATGATCATGCACAAGAGCATTATGAGGTAGAGTCGCATACACCAGTTGTGAGGACGTCTACTTGGGAGAGAAGACCCACGGTCCGATACTCACCCTCCTTACATTATCTACTGTTGACAGATAATGATGAGCCAGAGTGTTTTGAAGAGGCGTTACAGTCAGATACATGGGTTAAGTGAGAGTAGGCCATGGATGATGAGATAGACTCTCTTGAGTCTAATCGTACATGGGAGCTAGTCACTCTACCTAAGGGTAAGATAGCTCTTCATAACAAGTAGGTTTACAGACTGAAGGAGAAACACGATGGTTCGAAACGGTACAAGGCTAGATTAGTTGTGAAAGGGTTTCAATAAAAGGCAGGTATCAATTTCACTGAAATATTTTCACCACAGGTGAAAATATCTACGATTCGCATGGTCTTGAGTATAGTGGCTACAGAAGACTTACATCTAGAGCAGCTAGATGTTAAGACAGCTTTTCTTCATTGAGACCTTGAAGAAGAGGTATATATGCATTAACTGACAGGATATGTGGCACCAGGAAAGGAGAACAAGGTGTGCAGACTGAAGAAGAGTTTATATGGCCCGAAGCAAGCCCCGAGACAATGGTACAAGAAGTTTGACAGTTTCATGTCGGGAAATGGTACAATGTTGTTACTTGAAAAAGTTTGATACGTCGTATATCATCCTTCTTCTGTATGTTGATGATATGCTTGTGGCCGGTTCAAGCATGAAGAACATCTCAGATCTCAAAAGACAACTGTCTAGAGAATTTGTCATGAAGGATTTAAGAGCTGCAAAACAAATCCTATGCATGAGAATAAAGCGTGACAGGAAAAATAAGAAACTGATTTTGTCACAGGCAGAGTACATAGTCAAGGTACTTGATCGATTTAATATGAGAGTTATTAAGCCGGTTAGCACTCCATTAGCCAACCATTTTAAGCTATCTAAGGATCAAGGTGCAAAGATGTATGAGGAACGAGACTACATGGCTAAAGTCCTATACGCATCAGCTATTGAGAGTCTCATGTATACTATGGTGAGCACAAGGCCAGACATTGCTCAGGTAGTGAGAGTTGTTAGTAGGTTCATGAACAACTCCAGAAAGGAACATTGAGAAGCTATGAAGTGAATCCTTAAATACTTAGTGGGTATTAAGGATGTAGGGTTGTGCTATAGTGGATTGGAAATCAGGCTACAATGCTACGTGGATTCAGATTTGGCAGGAGATATCGACAGCAGAAGAAGCACTACAGGTTATGTCTTTACTCTGAGTAGTGCTGCAATCAGTTGGGTCTCTCAGTTACAGAAGATAGTATTTATTAGTACGACGGAACCAAAATATATTGCGGCTACAGAAGCATGCAAGGAGATGGTGTGGATGCAAGGTTTCATGAAAGAGTTGGGTAAGAAATAAGTAGATTGTAAGCTATACAGTGTCAGTCAGAGTGCAATACACTTGGTTAAGAATTCAGCCTTTCATTTAAGAACCAATCATATTGCCATCAGATATCACTCCATACATTTGTTATTGGAAGATGAATCAATTGCTTTGAAGAAGATTCATACAAGTGAGAATCCTGCGGATATGCTGACCAAGGCGGTCACACGGGAGAAGTTGAAGCTCTATTCAGCTTTGATTGGTTTTCAGACTTGAAGACGGGGAGGTGGTGCACTCTGGATGAAGAAGACAAAGGTTGATGGCGATGTGTCTCCAAGTGAGAGATTGTTGAGAAGTGGAGCCACATCTGGGCCCGCCCATGACCGGTCGTGGTCCCTCCTCGACCGGTCGTGGAGCGCACTCGACCGGTCGTGACCAGTCGTGGATTGGCTCAACTCGAACTCATGCGAGCATCAATTTTTTGGTCCAAGGTGCTCGACCGGTCGTGAGCCATGCTTGACCAGTCGTGGGGTCTGCTCGACTAGTCATGCAGTCTGCTCGATCGGTTGTGGTTACGCAGATTCGTTTCCGAATTTGATGCGGATTGTAAATTTTCGTGTCGCCTTTTGCAAGGGTGCGAAAGGAAAGTTGTTGTCACGCTCCAAACCCGGAAATCGAATTCATAGAAATTCCGATTGCTGAATTGGTGCCGACAGCCTCCGTAGTACCCCATTCTCGGCTCCTAGCATTCATATGCCAGATTCCGATCCTGTGATCCTACAAGGAGGATTTTTTTTGTCAATGCACATTTAACTAGTAATAAGCATAACCACAAGATTAACCAATTCACAAAGGCAACATGATTATCATATATCCACTAATATAATCATTTAATTACAACACTGAAAGGGAAAAACATAAATAGAAATTCAAGCTCCAGAAGACCATTGCACGCTCCAAGCTCAACTCTACTGCAACCTAACATCACCTGCACGCATCTATCGTGCATAAGCTTATAGAAAGCTTAGAGGCTGGTGTAAGTGTGTGCACAAGGTAAGTGTCAAGTATTTAATATAATGCCATAATCATCTAAAACTGAAAAACTGGTAATCCACAAACCATACAATGTCTGAATAAGCAGAAATACTGACAAGATATAAATCATACGATAATAGAGTAAGCGGAAGAATGAACAAGTCTATAAGTCAATCAATATCAGAATACGCAATATACAATAGCTATGCGATAAGGAGTCATAAAGAGCCAAATATCGGATGCTGCGAATGCAATGCAATATACAAATCCTGCCAAATCTGTCTAGGTCATACAAGTGCAGAAATAGCAACCCAAGATGCCATATGCTTGCGGATGTAATGCAATATGCGATGTGAATGAAATAATCATGCTGGAGTGTGAAGTCGAGATGATAGTACGTAATATCGCAGGCTACGGGATCCGCCACAATGGACTTCTATCCAAACCAGTCCCATACCTAAATTTGGATAGTCAGACTTAACATGGTAAACTCCTGATCTCAGGTTGGTCGCGTGCCCAACCGAAATTCTTGCCATAACGAAAGTACACAACAATTAGTTGCGTACCACCAGCTCGAGTGGATAGTGAATGAATGAATGAGCATACAACTCCTACTCGATATATCCACATATCAGTATGGTTCCTCTCTGAAAAATCACCGGGGTCTATTACACTCCAAACCAGATTGCCGCCCCATCGCGCCTAACAAAGTGAGTGGAAGAGACCTCACTATCCGCCTACCAATATCGGGCCCGACTCGTCAATAGCGGACTCATTCCTCGAGCTGGTCAGACTCAGTCTAGCATTGCCCCCTCCTCTCGGGCAGGTAAGGCTGCACCCCCCTTCCAACCGACCACGACACAGTAGAGAGCGTGGCCATCTGGTAATCGGCACTCGGCGCTCATCTACCCACTCGGTATAGACGTTGGAACAACCTCTAAAACCAAGAGAGTTTTGAAACTTTCACCCAAGGATATCTATAACACCCAATGTAGAACAGATTTTTGGTATCCCATCTGGCCATCCACGATATGTCTGTGGAGGCTACGGCCCTGATGTCGTTAGGGCATATAGTAATCACAATACACAATACAAGATGCATGAGTCATACAATTCAATCATGCATCAATCATGCACATATCGTGTGCTCATGTGAGACAATCTCCACCTATCAGGGAGTCTCATAGCAACTAGCACTATGACATATGCAATGGTCATCATATCTCATAACAGACATGCAGATGATGCGTATGGGCATGTATCATGATGCTATGCAGTCACATACTCATAATCGGTATCAATAGCAAGCATTGACAATCGACATCGACAACGTGGACATTTAACCAACATTGTCCCCCAAAGAACGACCCACATAAAGCCTAACATATAGTGGACTCATAGCCGCACACAAAGGCCAAATATACAACACCATGGGCCTCACTCAAGAGTTTAATATACATCACGATGGGCCTTTCACATGGGCCTAACATACATTACAATGGATTCCATCGCCTAGCCCTCAAATGTATCACTGTGGGCCGCATCACACAAGCCTCATATACATCACATTAGGCCTTAAATACAGGCTGGATACACATCACAATGGGTCGCATAGACATCACATTGGGCCTCAACAATCAGAATTGACGATCAGCCACGACAATCGAAATCGACAATCGGCCACAATAATTGGTCTTGATCAGTAATTGGCCTCGATTAATCAGAATCGGTCAATTGGTCATGACAAGCAGAATCGACAATCGGCCACGTCAATCGACAATCGGCCACGATCGGTAATCAGTCTCGATAATCGGCCTCGATCGGTAATCGGTCAATCGGCCATGAGAAGCAGAGTCGGCAATCGGCCACGATCGGTAATCGGTCACGATAATCGGCCATGATTGGTAATCGATCACGGCAATTGGCCTCGATCGGTAATCGGTCAATCGGCCACGACAAACAGAATAGGTAATCGGCCACATTAATCGACAATCGGTCATGATCGGTAATCAGTCTCAATAATCGGCCTCGATCGGTAATCGGTCAATCAGCCACGACAAATCCGAATCGGTAATCGGCCTCGATCGATAATCTGCAATCGGCCACGACAAATCAGATTCGGTAATCGGCCTCGATCGATAATCAAAAATCAGCTACGTAAATCAGAATCGGTAATCGGCCTTGATCGATAATCAACCTCGATCGATAATCGACAATCGGCCATCAGAATCGGCCTCGACCCCGATAATCAAAATCGGTAATCGACAGTCGAAATCGGCCTCGACATAATGCGGGGTCCATAAATGGACGACCGATGATGGATCAAGCAATGTCAATAAGGACCCAAGCGTTTAGGTTAACTCACTAGAGAATGATGAGAATGAGCCTATTCAGTCCTAAGGGAAGGTCACAATATAGACATCCAACCATCATTGCCCATCAATGTGGCCATTTAACCAACATTGCTCCCAAGAACTGGCCCATACAAGGGATTCATACACAACTTAACGAGCCATACATACATCACGTTGGGCCTCAACCATGGGCCTTGAATACATCACAATGGGCCTTACCAAATGGGTTAAAAATACATCACAATGGGCCTCATCATATGGGCTGAGAATATATCACAATGGGTCTTGCCAAATGAGATGAAAATATATCACAATGGGCCACGTCCCATGGGCCTCGAATACATCACAAAGGGCCTCTACCCATGAGCTCCAAATACATCACAATGGGCCTCAACCCATGGGCCCCAAATACATTACATCGGGCCTCATCAAATGGGCCCCAAATACATCAAACGGGTCGTAACCCATAGGCCTCAATATACATCAAGTGGGCCATATCACATGGGCCTCAATAATGGGCCTCGAATACATCACAACGGGCCTCACCCATGGGCCTCAGATTCAAGTAGGTGGGCCTCATCATATGGGCCTCAAATATACATCACGATGAGCCTTATCATATGGGCTTCAAACACAAACAGATGGGCCCCATTACATAGGCTAAAAGTATAAATAGGTGGGCCCCGCACATGGGCCAAAATACATCGTGATGGGCCTCATAGATAGGCTGCACTAATGGGCCTCGAGTGGGCTTGGATTACACCAAAATTCATTTCAATAGTTGTAGGTGTATCATGTGTATCACTGTACACTATCGTTCCATAGGGCATATGGCCCACTAATGATGATCAGCACTGTCCAAACATTGTCTATGTATATTAACACCATCCAAACATCGTCTAGCACCATCCAGCACTGACTGTACGGAGTGGATCACAATTGTATCATGGTGCGCTCCACGTAGCCTGTCTGATGGTCGGCATGGAAAATAACATACACGTTATACGATGGGGTCCACACATATGTGGGGCCCGCGCTGCTGAACAACATAGATAAAATACATAGATCATGTGTGGGATGGGTCCACAGCACCATCCAAGTAGTCCAGCACCGTCCAGATGGTCTGGATGGTGTGGATTTTTACATACTTTTCGGTAGTCCCCACCGTCCAGAACACTGGACAGTGTGGATAAAAGGCACATGCATCAAGGCTAGGGGTCCCACGGACCTGCTGACAGACGGTTGAGGTATGACACATACTCCATGGTCAGGGCCCACAGAGCTTGCTGACGTTAAGGCAGCAGCAGCTGCATGCTACGTGGGACCCACCAACCTTGCTTGGGCGGTGTGGATCTCCTCAAATGGGACCGCACGTGTGGGAGTTCACGCCCCACCAGATGGATGGTGGACAATGCTCATATAGCATGGGGGACCCAAAGAACTTGCTGACGTCAGGAAACTGACGTGCAGTACAACAGCTATATAGCTGCACGGCACACCAGCCATCCAACATCCACCGTCCGTGGATTGGATGGTGTGTAAAACACTAAATCAAGGTGGGCCCCACACGCTGCCATGGTGGGGTCCACGTCAAATGGGTGGACGGTAAGGATATAACATGTACCTCATGTTCAGGGCCATGGAACTGGCTGACGTTATCACAGAAACGTCCAGCCGTGGGGCCCTCAGAACTTGTGACATCGGTTCCTTAGCATTCAGTTGCTGGCCGTCCATCAGATGGATGACCCAGATGAATCACCAGCATGGGTGGGTCCACAAGGTGGACGGTGTAGATAAACTCATACGTCATGGTGAAGCCACCGTCCAGGTCTGCTGGACGTGCAGATCTAACAAATACCTCAATGTGGGCCCCACCCGCACGTGTGGGGAGGGGCACGTCCTGGACGGACGACTGCATAGGACACATACATAAGATGTGGGTCCACACGTGTGACCCACCTCAGCTAAGAAGCAAGCTGATATTCACTTCCCTTCAACGGTCCAGCGGCAGTTGCTGCTGGACACCTGACCATGGACCGTCCGGATCATCACTCTCCCGTGATCTGGCCAAGCAAGATGGGCTGCCTAGATGTAACGCATACATTATACAAGGTGGGCCCCACATGCTACCATGGTGGGGTCCACATCCAATGGATGGACGGTCTAGAATAAAACACATACATCGGGGTGGTGCCTGCAAAGGCTTCAATCGTGGGCATCATCATCTCCACTATTTCCAGCTGTGTGGTCCACCTGAGGTCTGGATCTCCTCACCCAGGCCATAAAACGATTTGGGGAGGTAGATGGACGGTGTAGATATGATACATACCTCATGATGGAGGCCCATTAAACTTGTTGGCAACTATCCAGCAGCCACATGCCGCTAGAATCCACTGTCCATGGGTGGACAGCGTGGGTATACAATTCATAGATCTGGTGGGTGGCATGGTGAAACACACATTGTGACAGGGTGCCACCGTCCATGGCCTGGACGGTGGGCCATGTATTCTTCACAGCAGGCCCCACATGCTATGGACGGTCTGAAAAGTCTGTTGGGTCCCACGTGGCAGCACGACATGGATCAAGTGGGCCACATGCATTACAAGAGAGAGATAGAGAAAAAGAGAGAGATCAGATGAGGTGGGAGGAGCTCCGCCACTATGAGCTCCTCCATGATACAATGCATAGATCAAGATGGGTCCCACCACATGTGGACCCTCAAATCACAAAAATAAATAAATCAAATGATAAGAAAAACATCCACAAACAATGAAGATTCGCCCACCTATCCTTCTTCTTCCTCCTTAGTCTTTCAATGCTCCAAAAGTGCTCTTTCAACGGTGGAGATGACGATCCAAGGGTGGAGATGGGAGATAGGGTGCTAAAGAGTAGGCCACACATGGCTCTTCTCATGGAGGTGGGGATGTTGAATCTCTCTTGAAATTACTTAGAATAAGAGAGAAATGAGAGAGAGATGAGTGATGTAGGGAGAGAGTAATGGGTGCGTAAGAAAAAGGATGGGTTGTTGTAAGGGAGATGGGATGGAGGGTATGGTTTCTTTTGACTTTTGGTAAGAAAGGAATAGTTGGACATGGGTATTGTTGACTTGGTGAAGAGAGGGGTATGGGTGAGTGATGGCTTGTGATGGAATGTACTTGATTTGTACATTGATTGATTGATGTGACGTATTGTAGAGATTCCCTCGATACCCGCAACGCGTGATGTTTTCTTCATATTGAACGCGGGCCCACATCTCCTGGCCTGGGTATCGCCTCGGCACGCGAGACGTGGCATCAGAACCGTAGCGACGCTGCGATCGCACTAGTACAAGTCTCGGGTCGAGCCGACTCTAATATATGAGACATGACTCGTGATCGCGCACAAACGCCGATAACTGATCGCGGGTCGTCGGAATTCGACCGGAAGGATCGCGGGAGTTGACGGAACAGTACGAACTAGGATACGGGTCTTACAGTTGCCTAAACTATATATAGATGTCCCCAGGATTTTTCTAGTGTATTGGAATATTGAAAAATAACTCTAAGGTGTGGGCAATGGTTTTTTATGTTCTTCTAAGGGAGAGGTTAGTATTTTACCTTGTAATTTTTATTTTTCTTCATAGTAAAAGTTTACATCCGTGATTTTTTACTCTAGTTTGGAGTTTTTCCACGTATATCTTATCTTGTGATTTGTTTGGATTGCTTTGATCCGTTTCTAGTTTATATTTCTTCCTGTTTATTGTTTATAGGTGAGACCGAAGATTAGATCTTAGTTCATTGCATTGTTGGTGGGCTGCGCAATACGTCCGAGGTTATCGGGATCTGATTTGATCCCCTGAAGATCTTGGGAGAGATCTTCGGGTGGTTGGAGAGATTCCCAGACTGTTGGTCCGGAAGAAGATTGTATCAGATATAGTAGACGCAAGTAATATTGAGATTTCTGTTAAACCAGCTTTTGCCTTATTTTAGATGTTATCCTGAGTTATGGTTGAGTTATTGCCGAATTATGGCCAAGCTATGATCGAGCTATGACCGATCTATAGCCGAGTTATGGCCAACCTATAGGTTAGGTCGGCAATTGGTCATTTGAGTGGACTTACAGTTGCATCCTCTTTGAGTGTTCTTACAATTGCATCAACCTCCTTGAAGGTCGATCTGTCTTCGGACGTAGATGCCCCTTAAGGCTCAAATCTATTTGGGTTCGTGTTGGTTTGTAGAGTTGGTTCATTCCATAAGTTGGCCTATTGACTCATCTATTTTCCTCCCAACAATTACTATTTTCTTCGAATCTTGAATTCACAAGAACAATTTCTTGAATTAATGAGAGAAATAAAGAAAATCTGAAAAATTTATTGAAAGTTATCTAAAAATAAATGAATTTCAAGCTTAAATAACTTTAAAATAAACTCTAAGACGTAATTAGAAAAGACTTAAATGAAGAAGGAAGTAAAAATTGAAAACACAGAATTTTTTGTTGTCCATCATTGATCGATTGATCGAGTTGGATTGATTGATCAAGATGGCCCAAAAACATTTAGAGACTAAATCAAATAAATCATTTGAGTTTCAATCAATCAACTTAACCTTATCGATCAATCGAACCATGCAAATTTTTGTTCGATCCTAGTCGATCGAACTATGTTGAAAATTTTCAATTTCCGCTTTAGCTTCTTTCATCCATTGGCATTAGTAACATGCTTGATTCATGTCCTACATCACAAAAGATAAGGACAAACACTCGTCCCATTAGCCCAAACCAACCTATGAATAAGGGACATGGATTAGGTGTTACCTTGGTAACAACTTAGTGGGTGTTATGCTTATAATAGGGCCCACCTTGATCATATGTTGTATATGCACTATATCCATCCATTTTAAGCTCATTTTAGGAGACAATTCAAAAAATTAAGCATATCCAAATCTCATGTGGATCACACCACTAGAAATAGTGATGAATGAATGCTCACCATTAAAAACTTCCCAACGCCCATTGTAAGCGGATCCATAATATTTACTTGCCATTTAAACCCATTGATAAGATCAATTAGAATTGAGTGAGGGGAATATACAAAGATTAGCTTGATCCAAAGCTCTTGTAGCCTTAATGGTCATTCACCACTTTTACCAATGGTTTGGCCCACCAAAGATTTGAATTTGCTTAATTTTTGATATAACATCCTTAAATGAGCTGGAAAAATAGATGGACAACGTGGATACGAAACAAATTCATCAAGGTGGGCCCCACACGGTAAGGGTAACAACCGCTAAGTTGTTACTTGGGTAACAACTAATCCACTCTTGTAGATCGGACTGGATGTACTGGCTGTACATAGGTGGACCCATGGTAAATTTACCCTGCCCCAAAATCAGACTGGTGCACCCATGAAACAGTTGGTCCACTAAATAGGTAGGTCACATATGTATATTGAGTTTGAACCATTGGTTATACTCTCTAACTTTGAAAATTTTGTGTATTTTTAGTCCATTGGATGACCTTGTTATGGGGAAAATAGACTGACCTACTATTAAGAGGCCAGGTCAACAATTCAAACAACGATAGGTGTGATCCATTGGTTCGACCTTTGTCTCCTCAACCAAGTATGGAAAAAGGCCGAGCTCGACCCCTCAGCACAAGGCCGAGCTCGACCCCTATGCATAAGGCCAAGCTCAACCTCTAAGCACAAGGTCGAGACAGTTATTAGTCAACCGCGATTTGAAAGAAGCATGCTGACTCGCCCTAGGTTGGTAAGACCCGTCCTTAAACGAACGTAACCCAATCTCAATTGCGAACCAGGTCGAACTACTTCAGGACGGCTGAACCCATCATATGTGGGATCCGACCTGACTTTTATCAGGTCTGTCCGCATTCTCAGTTGAAGATCGTGGAAACCGACTCCTATACAGATCACCCCGAGATTCTAGCCAAGAATCTTGAAAGATCTGCCGTGCAAGGAGTCTGAATCCTATTATAATCAGTTTCTGCCAAAACAAGGAGAGTCGCTCTCTATGACACCGTATCTCCCCACTAATAAATAAGAAAACTCCCAAAGGTGAAAGGTATGCACAATCTCTATCCCTAGCCCTCAATATTCAACTGGATGCAAATTTCTTTCCTGACTTAGCCATTAGAGGATCCCTGCGCAAGCCAGGGTCTTCCTTATCCGTCCTTTGTGCATGCAGGTTCGCTGGCCTAGGATGGGCTAACCAGATTTATGCATCAACCGATTGCCAGGAGAAGACTACTATGGTGCACCTGAGAGCAGCTTGAATATCATACATGTACATGGTGTTAACACGATGTGCAGGCTCTTGAGTTAGATCATCCCTAGTTATGTGGTGTGCGACTTCCTTTCTGGTAATCCAAACCATTGATCTAATGCGTCCCACTGCAGCTCCATTATTCCCAAAAATCCCACATCAGAAGATCCCAATGATCAATCTTGAGGCATTTTTTAAGTAGAATGTGGACCACTGTTGCATATTCTTCTGACCTCTCTGTAATTCGTACGCCCAAATGGTGAATGGGCCATAACCCAAAAATAACATATACGGATCCATCCTAACGCTCCATGGTATTGCGAAGAAATGGACCATAAAAGATAAGTCATCAATTGCTCACAATAGGAGAGTCTAATCAAAGTTGTTTTTTAATCAATAGCCAATGACAGATCATGGAAATGCGCCACCTCTAGAGGCAGATTCCCATATAATAATAGAGGAACATGATGAAACTAGTATGATATGAGAGCTTCATGGCTTCACTGTCATTAGTAGCATTTACTTTCATATCTTTCGGATCGTGGCACGTGCAGTCTCTCTCACAATCTCAGTGTCCCTAAGGACTTTTATGATACTCGGGCAGCGTCTTAACCTGATACGCAGGCACTCTGAGATTATACACCTGTAATGCATTAACTCAACTTAAACCTTGTGGCCAAGTCACAGTCTGAAAATTAGATTGGTTGAAATAATCTTAAACTCTGATTGGCAGACCCTTGCTCGTTGAAATAGGACCATTGGATATTTTTCATTTTCTTATGTTAATCTGATAGTCAGATAACCAAAATAAGCTTAAATTTCGGTTAACAATACATCCATGATGAGAGCTGTAATGTGGACAGATAATTTGACTTTCTCGTATGGAGCTGTTGCAATTTAGCAGTAATTTCTTAGAGCCCGCGTATCATCCGTTACTCTAACAGAGTATAAATATTTTTGTTTTTTCTGATGTCAAAATCTGTCTTTTAAAAACAGCGAAGACAGCAGGGATGGGGGGGTCAGGGAGGAGAGAGATGGGCATTTCCGGCAATAAAGAAGAAAAGTCAGTTGAAAATGTACTACGCGACACACAATCCTCCATGCCACTGCACTCATTAGAAAAAGACATTTTACTAGTTTTGACAGAGCATGGAGCGAAACTACCCTTCATATCATAGCAAAATTACCACGAGTGTACCGAGGAGAAAATGATCACTGTAGACCTCACCTTTTATCTAGCGTCTTTTATAAAGAATTTAAAACATACCTTCCCGACTTAGACCTTACACGTACGGAATAACCCAGCTTTCAGGATGATTTCTCGTGCCGTGGACCTATGGCTACGAATTATAACCGCCACTATAGGGAGCATAGCACGTGCTTTTTCGCCCTCAAATGCTCTGTCCGTACGTACAAGGTCAAAGTTGGCAAGATAAATTTTGGATCTTTCATAAAAGACACTGGATAAAAGGTGGGTCTACAGTGGTAATTTTCTCGTGTACCGAGAGACGGGAATGCTCCGGAACACCTGTTTTATGCTGTGCGTAAAACACCCAAGCCTGTGGGCCCAACATGTTTTTGTATATGTAAAATCCAATCTGTCCATCTGAATCTACCATTTGTGTTATGCGTGTCTGGAAAAAATAATCTAGATCGATATCTCCGATAGGCCACACAACATGGAACAACGTTGATGATATACATATATATATATATATATATATATATATATATATATATATATATATAAAACATGGTGGCCCAGAGAATTGGGTACGCATCTCACTGGTGTTGTCGACTATATTCACATGCAATCTTGTACCGTAACTTTAAAATAAAATGCTTTCTTTCTCGTCAACGTGCCATCTGGTGTGGGTGTGTGTATATAAAAAAAAGTACCATTTATTGATGATTCAAGATCATGAAAATGGTGGACCCATCGTAAAGATTAGGCAGGTTAAAAATCTGAATGGTCCCTTCATCATATGGGCTACACCATTGAAATCAGTGGACAGCCGACAGTCCAACTTAACACATGTATGTCATGCACATGATAAGTGAACTATTCCAATTTTCTCTCCAGGTGAACTTTATGGTATGTCCCAGCATTTTCACGGCTTGGATTTTCCACTGAAATGATATAATAGCAGAGGATGGAAAAGATTGTTTGGTATATTTCCCTGCCCCGTTGTCGGGAAGTCTACCAGTCATGGGGTATTTTGATACTCGGTAAGAATGTGATGGTTGGCGTGCTGGCACTCAAAAATTCGAATCCTCTACCTTTTATTTTTATTTTTTCACGCACGCACACACACCCCACACACTCACGCCGGTGGAATTTCACCACTTATGGGTACTCGAACCCTTGATCGGGAGTTGAAACTCCTCGTAGTCTACACCCGGGCAAGAGTAAGGACTCAAATTCGAATCCTCTACTTGCTGCAAACAAAAAAAATTTATATTTTCATAAATTTTTATTAATCTACATTATCATTAACATTGCTTGTGTTGCTGTATTAAATGAAATTGGTGATGATGCAACTTAATATTATAACAAATAGGGGTGTACATCGAGTCGAACCGAGTTGAGCTGGCCTCAACTCAACTTGGCTCAGCCACTAGTTGACCTCAGCTCGAACTTAGCTCGGCTCGGTCCTTGAGCCTGTTTGACTAGCTCAGCTCGATTAGGCCAACAATTTAGGTCAATTTCAACTGACATCGAGCCAAGTTCGCCTGTGCGGTATATACACAAACACCTGAATTGCACATTCAAAATCTCACCATATGAAAAACAACAGTAATAATTTTAAAGGTATTTTATCAAACACCTTCTAACCAACATAAAAACTAAAAAGAAAATGGTATTTGTTTCATGTATATACTTTCCTTTCCACTGGCCATTCTCCATTGAGTCATTTCATCGAACACTTGGCAAGCAACATCAATATCAAAGTAACTAAGTCATCGAATTGATTTAATCTGAGTTCATTTCGAGCTAGATTCGATCCAAGTCAAGTTAAGCTGGGGCTGCTCGAACTAACTCGAACTCATTTTCGAGCTAAAAAATCAGCTTTACTCGACTTGAACTCAACTTCAAACTAAGTTGAACCGGGTTTTTTCTAGTCGAGTAGAGGTAGCTAATTGAACTAGCTCGGTTCATGTACACCCCTAACAACAAACAAGAATTTATTGTTTATAGTCAACAGATGATTTGAATTAGTAAATGAATCCGTCTAAACTATGATTCAATTCTAAAATTAGATTAATGAAAAGATCTTAGCCTCTCATTGTTGGACATTTTCTACAAAATATGTAAGGCCAGTTAGGGGGGCAGTGTAATTATTAATTTATGACCCATCTAAAGTGGGACCCACTTTTGGACTGTCATTAGTAAAAAATATAACACTTGAACAACTCGTTGGTGCCTACATGTGAACCATCATAGTCTGCAACAGCGTCGAAGGGTTTTTTTTTTTCTCAACGGTTTGCTGTCTTTTTGCTGACGCGCCTGAGTTCCTAAAGGTAGTTTCATGGTTCGATGATTCAAACCGTTGATACGACGGACCCTCGTTATGGATGAGGATAGCTCTAAAATCCTTCATTTTAGAGATGTGGTCCACCTGAGATCTGTATCCACTTTATTTTTGGACTCATGCTATAAAATGAGTATACAAAACAGATGAACAACGTAGATATACAATATATACACCGAGGTGGCCCACACTCGGCTAGCATCTACGAAATTGGATTGTCTGCTGAGTTAACAAGTAGGCTTAATCGTACTGAGGGGCCACCATGATGTACGTTACTTACATCCACGCCGTCCATCCATTTTTGAAAGATATTTTAGATCACGGTGCCAAAAATTAAGTAGACCCAAATCTCAGGTGGACCACACCATAGGAACCGGTGTTGATTGAATACCCACCATTAAAACCTTCTTGGGTTGGGGAGAAACTGAATATTTACTTGCCATCCAACCTGTTAACATGGTCAGAAAAACTGGAATGAAGGGACCAAACAAATATCAACTTGATCCAAAACTTTTGTGGCCCACAAGAAGTTTTTAATTGTCAATAACCACTATTTCCTGTGGTATGGTCTATCTGAGATGTAGATCTACTTCTTTTTTAATACCATGACATACAATTATATGGAAAAACGTGGATGTAAGGCAAATACATCAAGGTGGGCTCCACAGTCAGGGATCCACCCAATCTGCATCCCTAAAATCCTTCACATTGGAAGATTCATTAATACCATACGAAATCGACGGTTATGATGAAAAGCATACGATGAATTAGTCCAAATTCAGTAAGCTGTCTAGCCGTGGAGAATCTCCTACCCGCGCCTATTTATTGTACCATAGCAATGCTAGTGCGAAGGCATAGAACGGAGTGCCGAGGAGAAAGAAACTCTAGTTAAAAAAAAATCGCCGAGTAATCAAGTCTCTCTCCGATCTTTTCCTTGTCAGAGAGAGAGAGAGATGCCGAAGATCGCGTTGGGAAGCAGGCAGGAGGCAGCCCAGCTGGACTGCGTCCGCGCCGTGGTTGCGGAACTCATCTGCACCTTCCTCTTCGTTTTCGCGGGAGTGGGAGCGGCCATGGCAGCTGGTATGTCTTAACGTTCGCACCGTGCGCTAGTTATGTCTGGATCATCTTAACGTGCGCCGAGTAGGTTCTTGGACCTGATTGAATCCCACATGATCCAAGGATTCAATACTCAAAAATCCCCAAGGAGTGAAAATGACGGCTTGGATCCTGTGGGATTTGGTCGAGTCCGAGGGCCGGACGTGAAATCCAATCTGTCTTCGAGAGTTCTATACTCGATTCTAGACTTGGGAAAAAAAATTCATTCGGATCCACAACTCAGGTGGGCCACACCACAAGGAAAAATGGCGATGCGATGGCAACCGTGTGTTTGCGTGCGGCGTCTCCATGATACGTATCTTTCATCCAACCCGTTAATCAGGTGTAATTCTCCAATATCAAGTGAATAGACAAAAGTCAGTCTGATCCAAATGGCAGGCGGAACACACCTCGTGAACTTAGAGGTTGTGGTAGCAATTTCCATATTTTCCCATTGGTGTGGCGCATTGGAGTAATTTTATTCTGAAATATTTTGTATTTACGGTTTAAATAGGGTTTCTCGCATGATGGACGGAGTGGATTTGATATACAATGTGGTGAATTTGTATATCCACGCCATCCATCCCTTTCTCCGGTCCATTTTAGTACCGGGTACTAATAATTATACAGGTCCAACTCTCAAAGTGACCAAACCACAAGAAACAGTGGTGGTTGAGTGCCTCAACATTAAAATTCCAAAGGGCACATGGTAAGATTTTCATAATTTTTGTTTGCAATCTAACCTGTTTATAATGTCAAGAAGATCTGGAGGAAAGGATACTTGAAAGATCATCTTGATCCAATACTTTTATTGCCCACAAAATATTTCTAACGGTCATTCATCATTGTTCCTAGTTGTATGGTCCACCTGAGATTTGAATCTTTTTAAGGATTTGAATATTGTCCTTAAAATGAGATGAAAAATCAGATGGACGGTGTGGATACACAAAAAGTATATAAAGGTGGGCCCCACATGGTTAGGGTAACACCCACTAAGGTGTTATCCGGGTAACTGCTGATCCACTCGAAGCGGGTTGGCTGGTGTACCACACACTGGCTGGTGTGTACGTCTCGTGAGAAGCCGACCGCTGCTGTACGAACGGTTCAAAGGAGAGCAAAACTACATGGGCTCCACAATGATGTATTTATTATATCTACACCGTTCATCCATTTTGCGAGATCATTTTAGAGTATGAGACCAAAAATTATTCGTATCTAAAGCTAAAGTGCACCATACCACAAATAACAGTGGGATAATGATTTTCACCGTTAAAACATTTGTAGGGACATTTTCTATCCAATATATTCATAAGGTCACACAGACCTGGACGGAGAAGAAAAAAAATATCATATTGATCCCAAACTTCTGTGACCCAAGAAGGATTTCAATGGTGGACGTTCAATACCCCACTAATTTTTGTATTGTGGTCCACTGAATCTTTAGATCTGTCTTATTTTTCGGCTTAATCGTTACAAAGATATCGCAAAATGGACAGACGGTCTGGATATAACACGTAGCATAGAACTTGGTGACGTCAACACACCAGGCATGTCGGTGGTGCCAATCTGCTTCCCATTGAATCGCGTCTACTATTTGCCAACTGGTGATGCCTGCACGGGATCGAATCCGTTCATCAGTTGGGCCCACTATTTTAATTTCTCGTTTTTTTTGACAGCAAAGATGATTGGAGGAGCTGAGTCGATCATGGGATTAACTGCTGTTGCTGTGGCCCACGCATTAGTAGTGGCTGTGATGATCTCAGCGGCTCTGCACATTTCGGGTGGTCATCTTAATCCGGCGGTAACGCTGGGCTTAGCCGTTGGGGGCTACATAACCATCTTTCGATCCATTCTCTATTGGATCGCTCAGATTATCGGCTCTACACTCGCCTGCCTTCTGCTCAAGTATTTAACTGGAGGGTTGGTGAGTCACATGAGAAAACACCCTTTCTTAATTCATCTGTGTAGATGGAGGCCGTGGCTTGCTGATCCAAGTCGTTGATTTTCTGGGACATACCGTGGATCAGGGGTGCCCCCGAAAATTTCCCATGTTGGAAGATCCTAACCATTCGATCAGTGGCCCACAAAAGGGGCGGTCAAGTAAAAGTATCGGATGGCAAGGATCTTCTAATCTGATGGGTTCCTAGAAATCTTTCTGTCCACTGTCTGAATAACTGACTAATGGACCTCCTTTTTAAGAAATAGGCGCATCAGATTATGAAGTTTTCCAGGAAGGATCTTGCCTAGTGGGCCATTCTGCTGTGCTGGTGAATTAACTCCCCCATGTGATGATCTAGACCGTTCTTTTAGAGATCTCATAGATGAACGGGTCGGATCATCACGCGGTGGGCCAAAAGGATGAGAAGGGCCGTGAAGATCCTTGTTAGCAAAACTCATCCTCATATATGGATGTGCCAGAAAGTCAACAAGTTCCATGACAGCCTTAAACACTGTAATCAGTACCGACCATACTACAAAGTGGACATATTTTTGTACACGTGGACGGCCTAAAAACCATGATAATTGAAAATACATTACTTTACACGTGTGCAGGCTACTCCAGTGCACACACTCGCTAGTGGGGTGGGGTTTATCCAAGGAATTATCATGGAGATCGTTCTCACATTCTCTCTGTTGTTCACTGTCTACGCTACGATGGTTGACCCCAAAAAGCTGATTCCTGTAGGGCTGGGTCCCATGCTTGTTGGGTTTGTGGTGGGGGCCAATATCTTAGCTGGTGGGCCCTTCTCAGGGGCATCCATGAACCCTGCAAGGTCATTAGGGCCTGCTTTGGCTAGCTGGGATTGGACAGATCATTGGGTTTATTGGGTGGGACCCCTTGTTGGTGGAGGTCTTGCTGGCCTTGTCTATGAGAATTTCTTCACCATAAAAACTCATGTTCCTCTCCCAAGAGAGGAAGATGCTTTCTAAGGATATTTATGTTACATCTGGTTGTAGGGGATGTTGTTGAGAGTGTATGTGGGTTTTCTTTCTTCCTTTTAGGTATGCTTGTTTACTTAAAAACTTATGTAGGCCGGGCGTTTCTATCTTATATTTAATTTGGTTATTATTGTATGCTTAACCTCTATGTACTTAAGTTGATTGAAAAGGTGACTTATTTAATCATGATGACATAAAGATGCTGTTCATGTGGCACATATGTGCCTCGGTCCAAACTGTGCAGTTTGCAGGCACGTTTTGGATCTATGTATGATTGATTGGATGTGATCCTATTGTTGGTTGGTGATGATTAAAATGAAAATGATTAACAGTACAAATGTATTTTAAGAGAGCAGGTGAGAGAAACGAGAAAGTGATAAAGAAAAAGGTGTGTACTCCGAGCTAGCTCGGTTAGGTTGCTCGACTCGACCTGAAAAAGCCCGATTTGACTCGGTTCGAAGCTAAGTTCGAGCCGAGTCGAGCTGATTTTTTAGCTCAAAAATGAGTTCGAGCAGGCCCCACTCGACTCGACTCGGATCGAACTAGTTCGGTGACTCAGTTACTTTGCCATTGATGTTGCTTACCAACTGTTCGATAAAATGACTCAACGAAATGTGGCTGGTGGCAAGGAAGGTTTGGTACAGGCAACTGCAACGTGAAGCAGTGCAATAGCTACCCACACTAGCTTCTTGTCGATGAAAAACTAGATAAGTTTTTTATTTGATTGCCATTGTCGATGATGTATGACAAGGCAGGTTTGGTACAAGCAACTGCAACGTGAAGCAGTGCAATAGCTACCCACACTAGCTTCATATGACCAATTTTAACTACAATAGCTACCCACCCTGATAGCGAAAACAGTCCCATACCCAATTCAAAGGTGGCGAGAACCACAACAACATAAGCTTTCAAGAGAAATTCGTGATGTGGGTTTTCATAAACCCTGATGGAAATACCTTTTTTTTTCTTTGTTTTTTTAGTTTTTATGTTACTTAGAAGGTGTTTGATAAAATACCTGTAAAATCATTGCCTCTGTATGTAAAACAGTGAAATTTTGAAGTTGCAGTTCAGGTGTTTGTGGAAATGCCTCAATGGCGAACTCGGCTGGATCGTGGCTCGAACTCGGCCCTTGCTGGCCCAAGCTGCTGACCAAACTGAGCCGAGCTGGCCAGTCAGGCTCGAGGACTGAGCCAAGCCGAGCTTGAACTGAGGTCAGCCAGTGTTCGAGCCAAGTCGAGCTGAGGCCAGCTCGACTCAGTTCGACTCGATGTACACCCATAACTACATGCAGAGAGAAAAAATGCTAGTAGCTTCAACCCATCTCTACCTTTTCTCTCTACTTTTCTAGTTCTATGGCCCACTTGGCTTTTGGATTGTTCGTTGCCGATGTCTTAACATGAAGCTAGGCCGGCATGTTTGTTCCCCCATCAGTCCTTCAGCCGAAGGAGGGTCCGTTGGGTGGCCACAAAATCTACACCCAAAACGTTCCATGGGCCTGCAATCAAACCCAAACCCACTCCATCATGGAAGGGCCAGCCCTGGCCCTTTTTCAGGGAATGAGTACATGGGAGCGGATTAGGTGTGGCCCTGGCCTCACCCAAGACGGTGTGGTCCTTATGGGGCCCACCTTGATGTATGTGTTCTATCTCCATCGCTGTTCATATATTTTGTTAGATCATCTTAGGACGTGATCTAAAAAATGAAGCAGATCCAAATCTAAGGTGGACCATACTATAGGAAACATTGGTAATTGAATGCCGTGCCATTAAAAACTTCCCAGGGCCACCCGAATGTTTATTTTCCTTCCAACGTATTGATGAGGTCATACAGTGCCTTGGATGAAGGAAATAAAGAAAGAAAAAAAATAAATAAATATCAGCTTGATCCAAAACTTTTGTGGCATAGTAACCGTCAATTACCACTGTTTTCTATGGTATGGTCCCCCAATTAAAACTTTTGTGGCATAGTAACCGTCAATTACCACTGTTTTCTATGGTATGATCCCCCTAGGAATTGGATCTTTCATTATTTTTATTGGTTCTTTCATTTTTGGGCTCATGCCTTAAAGCCTTAAAATTTCAACAGTAGCGTCGACTTCACGGTTGCTAGCGGTGGCCCAACTAATATTTGCATTTGTTTCATTTTGGGCCAGCCCCTTTTGTGATCTGAAAATCCAGATGGACGGCAAGGATTTAAAATAAATGCATCAAGGTGGGGTCCACAGGTTGGCCCCACGCGCTGCTGCCTTGCAGCGTGTAAACCTACATGCTGTGGGGGTGCAGCGGGGGTTGTCGACACTTGCCCACCCTCCCCTTTGGTGTTATATGCCAAATGCAATGGTGGCTTTTGTCCGGCAGTGTGGTTCGTTTAACCGCGGGTGTTTAATCACCACTGTTTCCAAATAGTGTGACCTACCTGATTTTTGGGCCACTAGCATAAATTGGTGTGGGCCATCTTACGGACAAAGTGGATTTAGAACACTTATATCAGGGTGGACCTCACTTGCTGTCCATTCTTACCCGTGAGAAGGTTTCAACAGTGGGTTTAGAGATATTTTTAAATATTTAGAGATTTAAAGATTTTATTTTTAAATAAAAAATAAAAATAAGTTAATATTTGAGTTGGTAGAGATATTTTTAATTGAGAGAGAGGTTTAGGGATCAATTCTTGAAGTAGTAATAATATATATATATATATATATATATATATATATATATATATATATATATATATATATATATATATAATGTCATAAAATAAATTCAAATTCACTTGATTACGTAAGTTCCAATACTTAGTTTTTTTTTTAAATTTTTTTTTAAATTTTTTATTATGTTGTTAATTTCTTCTTGATCTATATAATAGATGATGTGGATTATCCAAATGATCACTGTATGAGTGTGTAGAGACAATTTTAACAAAGTGATGCTTTATAATTTTAGATCTGTTCAGTATTATTTTAAGAATAAATTTAATGAGTGTAATCTGATCGAATTATATTAAATCTGTACGAATCATATGATCCATAAGACTAAAATATACAAGGGCTCTAATTTTTCGATCAATCCGATCATCAGATGGACCACATTAGTCAGATCTAGAAGTGTTTAATAAAAAAATTTTAAATTTTTTCGCAAGTGTTGGTATTACTTGGCGTAGAAGGTCAAGATGGGCCATTGGTGTATATGTGGTTAGATTCATACCATTCATCCAACGTATAGAAGTAAACAAGACCTCAGAAATCTGAATGATCATCAAACGTATAGAGGCAAACAAGACCTTAGGAATTTGAATGATCTAATCATCCGATGGGCCACACGATCAAATAATTTTTGATCAATTTTATGATCTTAAAAAGAAAATAAAAGATAGAAATATAAAATAGAAATTTTAATTATTTGATCATTTTGGATTTGGTCACCTATGGATTTGGTCATCTAGGATGTTAATCTAAGGTGGGCCCTACTATGTAATAAAAATATATGAATAATAATATCGTTGATATAATTGATAGAATCTTGGAATTCAAACGAATCTAATTACTCTGCAGAGTCTATACTACCAGACTCAGGTGAGTAACCTAACTTGTCTCATAATTCATTAAAATTAAAATAAATCGTTTGCGATTGTTTGATTGATTGATATACTGATTTGAGAATTTTGTTATGAGAATTATATGTAAAATTCATATGTGAATATTCTAATCAAAACAACTATACCAAATATAAAAAATATGCATTTACATATCATCCATCATTTATTACATTGTATAATGTATAATTGATCTTAGAGATCCTCCTTGAAAGAAATGTCGATCTTGGTAGAGCGTTACCAGATGCGGGGTATGTCCAAACCTACCGAAAGGTGGAAGCCTACCCAATGGGTGAATGCGGGTTGACGACCTCCAACCCAAGCAGATGGGCGATCACTCCATCTGATGCATTCATACACCATTTGCATCCATATCATTGTGTATACATTTTTATGCTATTTTAATTGCTATGATTATGAACCATACCGGGTTATTTCACTAAGCCTGGGCAACTTATCTTTTTATTAATAGAAAAACTGTATAGAGGAGCCATTAGTAGATGATATGGTGCAAGAAGCAGAAGGATCTACTGTACCTGAATACGACCTATGTGAAACGTGGTCATACTTATCTGAAGATGAAGTGTCGACATTAGAAAATTTCTGATTATGTGATTTATTTGTTAGTATAGTTTGATTAATATATAATGTATATTGGTATTGATTTTAAAATTTTAATAAATTATTTAGATTTATTTTATTGAAACAATGTTAGAATGGAATAAACATCATTATACATGGTATAATAAATGAATGATTTTTAAGGTTTATTTTATTTTAAGAGTCGTCAAGATTTATATATGTCTGGTTGATTGGCGCTAAGTATTATGTATGTGTGATTAAAATTGTGGTGGAACTTAAATTGAATGTAATTATCACATTTGATTTAACTGATTAAGGAATTAAGTTGTACACTTTGTGTACGAGTTACGAACTCAAACTCAGGTCTTAAGGATGCACACTCTATACTCGAATTTCGGGGCGTGACACATGGACTTATCAGCCCTTATACACACGTATACTAAAAAGTTAAAGGGACCTATCAACCCTTGGATAAAAATAAAAATAAAAATAAAAATCATAGATGATCTTAATGACTTCAATGGTCGGATGAGGCCCATGGGGTGGCCCACTTGGTTTTTGGGTCCACTGCAAATTGTGAATCATGTTCAAAGCATGAATGAGCCAAGCTTACACCAGCGATGGATCCCACGGATGTGGGCCTACACAAGTTTTAAAGTTAAGCAGATTTTTTGTTGTATAAATGGGTTCGGTCTATTTTTGGGTCCGATTTGTGACCACATGGGGCCCACATTTGGTGAGGGACTACCACTCTTGTATAGTTTTATATGAGGGATTTAAAACTCCTAATGTGGGGTCCGCTGATTGTCCATGTATAATTTTTGATGCAAGGCTAAATATGACTAACTAAATCTCTCTCTCTCTCCTCAAAATTCTTTGGATTTTTCAAGTATTGTAAGAGAAGAAATGCTAGAGAGAATCCATTCTTATACAAAGAAAAATGGTATGGTGTGGGATGTGATGTTGCATTTTGTGCAAATGACATTAGTGCAAAATGATGCGGATTGATGAGGTAGCTTGGATAGTGGAAATAGTACTATGCGATAATTTTACAAATTCCTATTGGTGCTTGGGTTGTTGAGGTGGATTGATGATGTGGAAGGGCTGAACAAATGCATTGGCCAAGCAGGATAGTGCCGTGACATGCATTGATTACTAAAGTGGTGGATGGTGAGATGGCACGTGATGTGTATGCAAGTGGGCTATGATTGGTGGAAAAAGTTGTCATGGCTATTCCAAGTCCATGTATTGGTTGCATGTGAGATGAGATGACAATAAGCATTTGCCTCATCTCATGGTGAGTTATGATGATGGTTAGAGAAGAGAGCTTCTCTTGTTTTTTGGTGTGTATTGGGGCCTAATTTTGTATCGTAGCTGGTGTACTTGTGCTATGGGCTTAAAGGGCATTAAACCATGGGTTTCGGCTTTGGCCTTTTCGGCCTATGCTCACTAGGTTGTTTGTTTAATAAGGTATGTGATTCGGGTCGTAGATTCAACGGTCGTATCTCATTGTCGCACAATTGGCACCTTTGTGCTCATGGTGCTAGTGTAGTTGATATGACATAATTTTCGGGGTGCAAAGAGCTCCTGCTGTTTGGATGCCTGTATGTATGCTTAGATTCTCCTGTCTATTGGTCGGCCAGTCGACACACATGTGTGACTGTGAGGTGATTCTAAGGACCGGTGTCCTACATCTAGCCCTTGAGGTTCGGGGATCCTTGTCTAGTTGTCTTTATCTTAAAAAACTTTAGTGGTTGCAGATTTGATCTTTAATGGACCGCGAACAACTCCTTCACATGTATATTAACTATGAGAAGAAGATCCGAGAAGTTAGGGAGTTTGGATCTCGCTGGAGTTTTTATTTTTTATATTTTTCCCATCCAAGTCGTCAATTCTTTATCAATCAAGAAAATTTTCATTTCCATAAGTGTAACATGAGCACGAAGGATCCAAAAGCAATAAAGAAACCTCAACAAGAGTTTCACTGCCTCGACAATCTATGAGCAGTCGAATAATAACTTGAGACCTTATACCTAAAATATCAATCTATCTTTTAGATTACCTTTTATTTATCTTGCCTAGCATAACTTAGCCTATCCTAATTTTACATGACTATTGCTTAATGGCTCTCACTACAATATATTAGAAGTAGAAGTAATTTTTTCTATAACCTTAAGTTGTAGCACCATGATCATCTAAGTTTCATTTTACTTTATCACACCCACTTCAATCGTTTGTTCCGATAAGTGCATCAAGTATTTATCTATTCTCTTTTCGTATGTTCATTTGGTTGTCCCAGTAATTTGTCAATTGTAATGATTATCATTTCTAAATATTAATGAAATTGGTAACATTATCTTTTTTAGTTCGTGTCTATATTCTTATTTTTTTTGAAAATATTTTGAATCGAGAGTACTAATGAAAGAACAAATCATTAAGTCTGTAAACTTCCTTAACTATGTAAATTCACGTATACTATAACAAGACAAGAAAAGAAAAAATAAAAAAAAACTACGCTTAAAAGGGCTAGCTCTTACCCATTCCCAAAGAGCCCAATGAAGGTACAAATATCGGTGGCTGAAATGACTACAGATCTTTGATTAGTCTTAGGCAGGAACACTAGCTCTTACACTTTCACAAATATCCCGGACATACAAATATTGGTGGTTGAAATGACTATAAATCTTCGACTCCAGTTTCCAATTTATTATCGTAAGTACACTAGTGGTTCGATATAATTAATTTGATTGAATTGGCCCCTAGGAGTACCGGACATGGACTATATAGGCCGTAGCATGATGGTCCATTGCTCATGTGGCGTATCCCACTGAGTTTTAAATGCGTACGATCCTCGCGTTTCATAACACCTCTGAAAAGTCTTATCAAATGTATGGTTTGCATTAAACATTAACATCAAAGGGGGAGCCAGCATGTGGAAGCAGATTTTCTACTGCCCTCTAACTATAATCCGTCCAGATAGGGCTCTGTGGGGCCACTGTGATAATGGGTTTTAACCATGCCGTTAATCCATTTTTCTAAATTATTTTAATATATAAATCCATAAATAAAGCAGATCCAAGGCTCAAGTGGACCACACCACAGTAAGCGGGGGCGATAATGACACCCACCGTTGAAACCTTCTTAGAGGCCACCTTGATATTTATTTTCCATCCAACCTATTTATATGGTCGTATATAGAAGTAGATTAATGGAATAAAAAACAAATATCAGCTTGATCCAAAACTTCTTTTTAACGGTGAGCGTTCAATCTCCACGGTGTAATTGACTTGAGCCCCGGATCTGCTTCAATTTTGACTCCTTAGAGTTCATACCATAAAATGATCTTTAAAAATAGATGAACGGATGGATAATAACCATTTATCACGGTGGGCCGCACATACCCCTCTGGCAGGACGCAATCCGCTTCTCAGCAGAGGGGAGGTGATTTCCACTTTAACGTAGTTGAATCACTCGCACTCTCAGGTTGATGTGACGGCAGATACAGCCGTGTTAATGCGACGACACGTACCATCAACGAAAGCAGCACAATAATCAAATATCAAACGGACGGCAACGATGGAATGACAGAATCAGCTCATTAACTACTATCCAAAAATACTCAAAAATTACAAATATTTAAATAAGATGCATTGGCTTGATTTCATCCTAGTAAAATTCTACATGGATAGAAATAAAGATAACGACACGTGACTTATAATCTGAGAGATGCCTTACATAGGACTCCTGATTGTGGAGGATATGGAGTGGGCCCGACTGTGATATCCTTACATAGGACTTTCATTAATGAGATGATCGGGAGTGGGGCCCGACTTCGTTATCCTTACGTAGGACTTTCTTTAATTATGGATGAACTGTAGTGGCCCCTACTTTGATATCCTTACGTAGGACTTTCTTTAATTGTGGATGATCTGGAGTGGGCCCACAGGGTAGGATTCATGGACGCGGTTTGGCTGGTGAGCCAACACTAGCCAGCTAGCTGATGTTAAAGAATTGTGGGCCCACTATGGGGTATGTGTTTCATCCAAGCCGTCTATACATTTTGCAAGCTCATTTTAAGGTATTTTCCCAGGAATGAGGCAAAGCTCAAGTGAGACACACCGCATGAAACGGTGGGGATTGAACTCTTACAGCTGGAAACTTCTTGGGAGATAGAGAAGTTTTGCATCAAGCTCATATTTTATTTTTTTTTACTTTCGTCTGGGGTTATACGACCTAATCAACAGGTTAGACGGCAAATAAACATTACAATGGGCCCTAAGAAGTTTTTAAGGGTGTGAGTTCAATCTCCACTGTTTCCTGTGGTATGATCCACCTGAGATTTAGATCTGTCTCATTTTTTGCATCATATCCTAAAATGAACTCGAAAAATGGATGGACGGCATGGATAAAACACACACATCATGATGGGCCCCACAGAGGTTTGACATCAGCTAGCTAGCTGATCTTGGGGTCACAGCCAAACCACGTTCGGGATTCATCGCATGCTCACATCTCTCTCTCTCTCTCTCTCTCTCTCTCTCTCTCTCTCTCTCTCTCTCTCTCTAATACATTCCTAGTAGCTTCTTCTCTACCCATGCAGGCGACAAAACGGGACATACCTCAGAATCCATCTCCTTCCTCACATCACTCCACTCATCTTCCTCCCAACCCACCCTCCTCTGCTCCCCCTGCAACAACATGACCCGCCACACCTTAATCGTCCCATCAGAACTCGCACTATAAACCAGCAACCCCATCACCACCTTCTCCATCTCCAAACAAGCAGACATGCATTTCACAGCACCCCGATGACCTTCAAGGACCACAAGGCATGTATGGTACCCACTCTCCTCCCTCCTCCACACCCTTATTGTTGTATCCTCCGACCCACTGAAAACCAACCTCTCTATAGCCACCAAGCAAAGCACAGAGAACTGGTGTCCTGGTAAGAACCCACCATGATTGTATCGCTCTGATACCGTCTCCTTCTCCCAGAAATTCACATACCCATCTGATGATCCTGAATAAAGATAGCAAGTGTTGCAGGATGAGCTGAGAGCGAGTGCATTGACTGGAGATGATTTGAACCTTAGTGTCATGGTTAGTGTATGTGAGCTTTCTTCATACACTCTCCTCCATATCTTGACTGACCCATCTGCCGATGAGGTGAAAACACAACCGTCTTCTTGGCGGACGACGATCGCGCTGACTTGATCATCATGAGCCAGGAAAGAGTCAACGCATTCTCCATTGGCGACCCTCCATGCTTTAACGGTTCTGTCGTGGGACCCACTGTAGAGTAGGCATTCTGCATGGTAGTAGGCTAGGCATGAGATGGTGTCTTTATGTTGCTTTGATTGCACCCATGGAAATGGTAGGATAGAGGTCTTTCTTGGTAAGGAGGCGATCTTCTTTGATCGGCGGCGGTTGTTGATTGACGTGGCCCAAATACGGATCCTGCGGTCCTTGTGTGTGGTGAAGAGAGTGTTACCATAGGCGACGATGGCGCGAACATGGCTTGAATTTGATTTGATGTGGCCCCACTCAATGCACTCTGGAAGACGCCAGATGCGGATGCGGTTGCTGGCTGAGCCGGTGAAGGCGATACCTTTGGAGATGGCGATGGAGAAGATGTTGCCGTCTTGGCGGTGGAGGGAAGCGAGGCAGTGGTAGAGGAGAGAAGGTGGAGGTGATCTGTAGAGGGGAGATAATGTCCATGGAGAACCTGGGCTGGATGGTGCATGTGAGAGCGTGGAAGCTGTAGAATGCCTTCTAGGACTCATCTGGTGGTCTGTTTCAAGTTCTTCTTGTTGTTGGTGGGGTCTGGAGGAGTGATGGGTGGGATATTGTATGCTCCTTTGCTCTTCATCGATGAAGCTCCGAAGGCTTCTCCTGCTGTAGAATTCCATGGGGGAGGGGGGTACAGAGAGAGAGAGAGAGAGAGAGAGAGAGAGAGGTAGTTTGTGGGGGAGCTTCTATGGTTATTTGAAGAGTGGAGAGAGTTGGTACCATTCAATGCATTAAGAGGATTGGAAGGAAAGACAAATTCTACAGTGAAATCGACTAAGGAATGGAACGGGATGGTACACATGACAATTTCCAAAGAAGTGTCATTTTCTTATAAATACTGGGACGCGGATCAGATATTGACAGGTTGAGCAGCGAGTCCGCTACCGAAGCGACCTCACCAATTTCTGAAGGCCTACTATGATATATGTGTTGTATCCGCACCGTCCATACATTTTGAGATATCATTTTAGGATATGAGCCAAAGAATGAGGTAGATAAAAATCTGTAGTGACCCCACCATAAAATACAATGGGGAGAGTGATTCCCACCATTGAAACTATCTTAAGGCCAACAACCGGTTCAAAAGTTAAAAAATGCATGAAAGAGAGTAAAACACACATATCAACTTGATCTAAAATATTTGTAGCCTTAAGAAGGTTTTAATGGTGGGTGTTATTGTCTACACTATTTTATGTTATGGGTTCCACTGGAGCTTTGGATTTAACTCATTCTTTGGATATTGCCTTAAAAAATGATCTCTTCAAATGGATGGAAGGCGTTGATACAAAACATACATCATGGTGGGGTCACGGAACTTGGTGTTGTCACTTCATTAGAGAGTTTGGCTACTCACTGTTCACACCCCAAGTATAGGTTTGCGATGTACTAATAATCTCGGTAAGATGGAGGTTGAATCCATAAAAATTGAACCTTGTATATAATTTGAAAATAACTAGAATTATAACAAAGATGAGAACTAGGATGCCAAGGATCCACTTGTAACAATCGGGAAGCTACCTTACATTGATTCAAGAACATAATTGGAATCAGAGTCCTATCTTTTCTAATTGGTAGGAAGAGATTTGTCAGAGCTCTTAACTTCTCATGCATCTAATCATCAATAGATAGAATTGGTGAAGAGTTGAAAGTGATTCCGTTACCTAACCATGCCCAGGAGATGATGACAAACAACATAAATTTACCAATCTCATAGCCAATCATAAAAGAATTGTGAAAGTTAGGAAGGATTCTGTCACCCTGCCATGCCCATGGGACAATGGTGAACAACAGGACTACCTAATTCCGCAATCTCAATTCAGGAAGAAAATATTCAAAGCAATCGCAGTCCCATTGTAATTTGAGTCATAACAAACCATTAAAAACTAAAAATATTCCTTCATAATCAAACTAAAATCTAAGAGAGTTTAATAAACGAATCAAAACAAAGTAACCATCCTAATTACGCTACAAGCTTCACCTGTTAGCCCTCACTAAAGAGGTTTAGCTAACCATAAGCATGATTAACTAAAAACTTTTAAAAGAATAAAAAAAGAAATTTAAAGGGGAAAGAAACTCCTGATGGCCTGCCAATCTCCACGTTCTCTCCCTCTTTCTCTCTCTTTCTGCCTTTGCTTCCCACCACGCCTCCATGGTTGCACGTCCCTGGATAATTCAGGGCTCTCTCTCTTCTCTCCTTTTATAACTGTTGTAATCGGTCGGCTGGATTGAGTCATTGGTGAAGGTGTGCGAAGCAGCAGCAGAAAACATGGAAACAGCCGCGTTTAATGGCTGTTGGAGAACCCTGCTACCAACAGAAATCGAATCTACTTCCTTGGTGGTGGTCGTGGCCACCTGTTTTAGATTTTGGACGGTCCAGATTGTTGATACGATCACGGACATGATCGCAGAATGGCCATGAAAAGCGGATAGCGTCCGGGCGTGTTTCCTATGCACATATTGACCTGAGAAGCTTAGTGGGCCCTAGAGTGATATATTTGGTAAAATACACCCCGTCCATTGTATTTCTTGCGAAAAATAAGTTGAAAAAGAGTAATTTTTATCAGATTTTGGTGCGGTTCACTGTATCAAACCAACTCACTGTTAATCTTACATTTTTCGACGATCCACATAGATACATGAGTATGGAGCCAAAATTCCACCTATGCGAGGGTCTTACCTACGCCAGAATGCAATGGATGGGTCTGATCATCATAATGTATGATGGATATGGCCCACAAGAGAAACCCAATCAGAAGCACATACGTCACTGGACGTTTTTGAAAATTTTGAGAGATTTAGTCAGTCAGCATGCGCTGATCGACTTTAAATGTAATGGTACACAGATGGGCCTTGTGTACATTGTGTACATGCACCACACTATGGGTTCCAATATGATGTTTTTGGGAGATCCGTTCCGACCATCCATTTTATCACCCTGTTTAAGGGGTTGAGACCAGATTTGAAGCATAACAGATATCAGGCGGGCCCCAAATCAGGATTTTAGGGGATGATCTGTTCGTTGGGAACTTTCAAAAGGATCCAATGGTTGAAATTTTATATGTATGGGTAATTTATGGTCCTCAGGTTATATATGAAGTTTCGAGCTAAACGGATGGTGAGAACCCTACGATCTTGCATTCTGGACGATTTTCAGGCCTCTTTAGCGGGAAACACTGAATTTTCTATAATCTTGGGCGCGTAAATTCTTCGATCTCGGTCCCATGGAGTCCTTCCCTTTCTTTGGCAACTTCGGAGTATTAATTCCATATTTTTAGTACCCTTTTTGAGTCCAGCTCCTAAATTCACCTTGCAACACAAACACGATTAAAATAGGATATTAAACAATATTATATTCATAAAAGTAGGTAATAACTGTGGTCTAATATGTAATATTTGACCTTTAATATTCAACCTATCTGTATCTAATCCACGCCCTAAATACTGAACGTGAATTTCCTGAAACTGTGACTTTCTTACTATTTTCAATGATCATTAAACGATGGAGTTGAGGAATTTTATGGATTTTTCATGCTGATAGTGTACATGGTATGGGCCTCACCATGGTTGGGTGATGGTGTAGATATTGAAGGTGAGATGTAGAACTCTCCTCTCTAGTGGGTCTTAAATTCATATGAGATAAGAAAATTCAAATTATTTTATTGAAGTCCATCTCTAAAACAAGATTATAAAGCTTTAAATTATAAGATGCAACCTTAATTAAGAGTCCTAATATAAATAAATAGAAACTTTTCCAAAATAGTAAAACTTATGAAAAATAGAAAGTCTCAATTTGATTACGCAAGATGATTCCTGACAGGATAATAAACAAATCCTAAGAAGACATCGAATATTAAAACTTTAAGATAAAAAAGATATGTCAAATCTAAAACTTATTAAAAATAGTAAGTTTTTTGAAAAACATGTATTTTGAATAGGAATAAGTTGTTTTCTCATTAAACATAATAATGCAAGGCTCGTTTTAGTCAAAATTCTTAGGTTGTGCATTCTGTAACTAATTCTAAATCAAAAGTTATGCCCGATTTATGGTTTACATGGCTTTTAACGATAATTTTTTTCAATCTAGAATATAAATTTTTTCGATTCGCGTGCACCTGGAGCACAGTTACTTCGTGCCTTACGTAAAACTGGGTCCGAATATGATGGATTAGGTCCATTTCTGTTTGGGCTTTTTTCAATCCATCTAGGCTAAGAATAGGTTTGCAACCCGCTTTACATCAAAGTTCCAACAAACAAAATGACAATGAACAAAAGTATGCAAGCCAATTAATGAGGCATTAAGTCAGCGCTTTATACATCTCGCATGGGGTTTCCAAATCTCCTATATTGTTTCCTAATATGAAGCCTTGTTTTTGTAGGCCTTGGGCAGAGCTCATTGTACATAATTTCTTTACATATTTTATTTTAGAAATTTTTATCAAAATGACCCTAGGGTATGGTCATTCTAAGAAAACAGCTTCTCTTTTCATTTCACCTTTATTTTTTATTTTTATTTATTTATTTAAAGAAGCTTACTAATCATTTTTAGCTTTTTCATGGACCAAAATTCCCTTGCTTTTGGGAAGCTGCTCCCTTGCTTTTCCTTATGGGATAAGCTTTCAAGCTCCACCTCTTATGTATGAGGTGGCCATAACATGATGATTGGCCCTATTTGAAGGCAGATTAAATCCGTTCATTCTCCTCGTGGCCTACTATTTCAGTGTAAATACACTAACTTCACCTTGATATGAGCTCCTAATGTCTTAAACAAACAATAATGATGGTCGTTTACTCTTATCTATTTTTCTGTGGTGTGGTCCATTTGATCTATGAATGTAGAACATTCTTTGGCCTATGGCCCAAATGCTGACTCCAATGGACAGAGTGGATTCGGTACATACCTAATGGTAAGCCCCACAGACGATGTCTTTATAGTGTTAAGGGTTAGGGTCTAGGTTGTCATGTGTTAAGGGTTGTAGTTATTGTATTTTAAGGGTTGTAATTATCTATGTTAAGGGTTGTGGGACCCATCATGGGGTATGTGTCAAATCTACTCTGTCCATTGGATTCATAATTTAATTTAAGATTATAGGCTAAAAAATTAGTCACATTTGTAAATAAGGTGGACCATATTACATGAAAATAGTTGAAAGTAAATAGACACTATTATTGGTTGTTGTGGGCTACATAGAGCTTATATCCAGTTAAAATTTGTGTCCATCTATTGAAATGATAGGCCAGGAAGAAAATAAGCCGATTAAATATACCTTTAAGGGGGCCCAATCATTACGCGGTGTCATATCATGCTTTGAAATCAAGACTTCTTACGGAAGTAAAGGCGCATACTGACAAAACCCAAAAACGTAAGGGTATTTTGGTCTTAAAAAATTAAAAAGATATTAACAGGCAAAAAAAAAAAAAGCAAAGGAAAGGAAGACTATTTTCTTGGAACGGACATACCTTGGAGGCATTTTGGTAAAAAAAATATTCTTTATTTTATAAAAAAGAGAAAGTAGATGAAAAGAGAAGTACATTTTTACAACTTTTTTGATGCAATATTTTTATGCGTGTCAAGAAAGTGAGAGACATGACTTGTTGTGAAGGCTGCCCAACGTGGAATGGGTGTTCGTATGTGCGTTATTCTTTGGTAGAATGTTATTAGTTTGATTTGGCTTGCTTTTGTTTCTTTGGTTGTGCAATGTCTCAAGGGTAGGCTTTTTATGTATGGGATATGCTTTAAGTTTTAGAAGTTGCTACTATCCAATGAAGCTATTGAATTAATGGTCGATTAGAAACCGTACAGTCACTGATGGAGTGGGAAATTGTGAAACTTCCTGACTTAAGTGACTCTTGTAGTAGGTTTATGACCGTAGGTTCTAGGTTAGGATTTAAGTGAGGGAAGAGGAAGGGGCTAGGCACTCTCTCCAACTTATACAATGTGCATTCTCTACTTTACAGGGCTTATCGACTTTTAGAGAGATTTAATAGTGTTTTGACATTATTTATCTAGCCATGCTTTGCATAACCCTCAAGGGGCTAGGCAGGAACAAATAAAAAGTCCTTAAGTCTTATTTTGCAAAGCCAAGTGACTTCAGATAGGCAAAATGAAAATAGAGTAAGTATAATGAGTTGCACACTAAAACTCACATTGCAAAGTTTAAGATCCTGGGTAGATGAATGTAAAGAGGTAACGAGTTGAAAAAAAGATGAAAATATAGTGTGAGTTGATAATGCATATATATCAAGGAATGTATGAAAAGGAATGTAAATTGAGCTTAATCGAGATGTGAGAAAGAAAATAAGAAATCAAACACCCTTCTTGTTCAAAAGGTATGGTTGGATGTCCTCGATATTCTAACCCCACTCATTGACTTTACTAGCTTCTTTAGTGGAGTGCTTTTCCCAAGATTGACTTTTAAAGTAGGGCTTTGACGCTGATAAGGAATCTTTGAAATAGTCGGAGAAGAGGACTGTAGACACCCCACTAGCTATACCCCGATAAAACTGTGCCTAGAATTCCAAATTACAGTCGCATAATCAATTAAATCTGGAGGGAGAACCCCATGCTTGTCCCAGTCCAAGATACTGGGCTAGACGTAGAGATTTCTTACTCTTGGCCCCTAAATTAGAGCCATTGATCAACACTCGGTAAAATTCACTATCCTTGTTACATTTTAATAAAACTGCAGTTATCCACTAAATGGGACTTTAAAAGTTAACCAGATAGAAAATATTGGGTACAGGCCCCTTTTAGAATATAATGAATGGTTCAGAACCCTTGATATATAGCTTTATAACTCAAAATCAGCCGTGGGAAAGCTAAAGAAAAAGGAAGGTACAAGATCATTGGACCAAAATTGAAAATTAGCGGCCCATAGACTATCTTATAGCCTTTCTCACCAACCAGATATCTCGATCCCCATCGATAGATTTTTCATGTCAGAATTGTGACAGGTGTCCACTGTCGGCCCACTAAGACCCTTACCTGGACTTCTACAACTGCATGACAACCACAAGAGTCGTATTAGGAATTTTACGATCCCTTACCTTCAAGGTAGGCTCGCGGATTGTAGTAGATCATGAACACAAACAAACTTGATCGACTAGTGACAACTTTAAATTATTGAACATACTCATTTTACCCCCTTAGAAAAGTATTGCACAAAGGAAATAAAAACAACCAAATCAAATCCAGAGCATCTTATATTACACTGAAGAGTGACAGGCGCATGAGCTTCCTGTTGAGGAGAAGCCTTCAATCTTCAAGTTTTCATGTTGCTCGACCGGTTGTGGGAGGTGCTCGACCGGTCGTAGGTTCGAGCCCTGGCACGACTCGAAGTCCAGCGAGTTGTGCTGTTTTTTTTTCCAGTCTAGGACCAGTCCTGAAATTTCCAGGACCAGTCTTAGGGGTCTAGGACCGGTCGTAGGAGGGCTAGGACCGGTCGTAGGAGGGCTAGGACCGGTCGTAGGTTGCGCAGTTTGTTTCACGAATTTGCGCAAAACTGCGGATTTGAGTCCTTTCGCAACTGGGATGCAAAAGGGAAGTTGCCTAAACTATAAATAAGTGTTCCTAGGGCTTTTCTAGGTATGAAAAAAGCTTTCTAAAGGGGTTTTAGGATTTCTAAAGGGTGTAGCAAGGGTGAGATTCGAGGTTGTTCGAATCGGGTAAGTCCTTTCTCTTTGTAATTGATGCTTTCATAGTGGAGATCTGTCGCTTTGTGCTGTGGTTTTTTCCTGCAAGAGTTTTTCACGTTAAATCTGTGTGTTCTCTTGTGTGCTTGGTGCCATTGGATTGCCATCCTAGATCTAGATCTATGTGATTTCGCAGGTCAAAACCCCCAACAACTGGTATCAGAGCTAAAGTTGGGGCACAGATCTGAACCTGAGGGATTAGTAATAATGGCGAGTGCCAGGTATGAGTTTGAAAAGTATTCAGGAAAAAATAATTTTGAGTTATGGAAGGTTAAGATGATTAGCCTATTAACCAAGCAAGGCGAGGATGGTGCTCTTGAGGAGCGGAAGTCTACTATAAAAGATGATGAATAGAATACTCTTGATAAGAAGGCTTTATCATCGATCCGTTTATGTCTCACGGATGAGGTTCTCTACAACGTCATGAGGGAGAAAACTGCGGCTGGTTTGTGGGCGAAGTTAGAGGATGTTTATGTGAAGAAATCCTCAGAAAATTTCCTACACTTGAAGCGGTAGTGGTATAACTTCAAGATGACAGAGGGTGGAGATCTTGAGGCTCACATCAGCAACTTTAATAAATTGGTTTGCAAATTGATGGATATGGAGGAAGTGATGAAAGATGAAGAACAAGCATGTATGTTGCTGAATTCTCTCCCGGTGTCCTATGAGGCATTCAAGGACACTATGTGCAGTATGAATAAAACCCTAAGTGTCAACACAGTTATCTTAGCCCTTCAAGGGAAGGCTATGAGACAACTAAATAGCGACATGAAGACGTCTTCTGATGCACTGTTTACATTGGATAGAAATTCTGGACAAGGTACAGGTTCTTCTGGTTATAGATCCAAATCCAGGGGTAAGGGCAAAGAAAAAGTAAAGTGCTGGAATTGTGGGAAGGAAGGACATGTGAAGAAGGATTGTGAAAATCCTAATTCGAAGAGGAAAGATTCTAAGGCTTCATGCAGAGAGGCCAATGTTACCACGTCAGATGGATCGAGTGAATGTGATGGTGATGTTTTATCTGTGTTTTCACTCAGATGGTCATACGATGATCGTAAAGACAAGTGGATGCTAGACACAGGGGCATCTTTTCACATGACTCCTCATTGGAGTTGGTTCACCAGCTACAGGGAGTGCGATGGTGGACAGGTATTTATGGGTAATGACATTACTTGTAATGTTGTGGCTGTTGGTTCTGTGCGCATCAGGATGTTTGATGGGGTGGAGCGTACCTTGACAGATGTGAGGCACGTTCCTGATTTGAAGAAGAATTTGATTTCTCTCGGTGTGCTTGAGGCAAAAGGATGCAAGTACATAGGTATTCATGGTGCTCTTAATGTATCTAAGGGGGCACGGGTAGTCATGAAGGCGCAACGACTCGATAGCTTGTACAGGTTGATCGAGAGCACTTCAAAAGGTGGAGCTGCAGTGGATGTAGCGGATTCCACCTCTACACGTGTGTGGCATGTTGGACATGGGCACATGAGCGGGCAGGACAGGAAGGCTGAGACGTGCGGACAGGGATACAGAGCAGGTGGAGCAGCCACCTGTGTGAAGAATCACACGGCATGATCGCAGTACATCGGTGAGGTACATGGATGACTCCAATATTACAGGATATTCATCTTCTATTCAGATGGCTCTAGGTGAGCCTGTTGTTGAAAAGTGAAAGGTGACTGTGGGTGATGTGATGGATTCGTTGTACCGGACCGACATCTGGGAGCGGGTGGAGCTTCCAGTGGACCGGAGAGCGGTTGGATGCAGGTGGATCTTCAGGAGGATACAACATAGTGCAGGGCGAGGTTGGTACGAAGGGTTATGCTTAAAGAGAAGGGATCGGCTTCTCAGAGATATTCACACAGACAGTATAGCAGGTATCTATTAGATCCTTGATTGGCGCTGATTGGCCAATGTGATTTTAAGTAATGATGAGATGCAAAAATAAGAGAAGAGGTCAAGGAGCTACACAGTTGAAGAATGAAGACTTGGTGGAGATTGTTGAGGAGAAGCCTTCAATCTTCAAGTTTTCATGTTGCTCGACTGGTCGTGGGGGAGCCACGATTGGTCGTGGGAGGTGCTCGACCGGTCGTAGGTTCGAGCCCTGGCACGACTCGAAGTCCAGCGAGTTGTGCTGTTTTTTTTTCCAGTCTAGGACCAGTCCTGAAATTTCCAGGACCAGTCTTAGGGGTCTAGGACCGGTCGTAGGAGGGCTAGGACCGGTCGTAGGATAGCTAGGACCGGTCATAGGTTGCGCAGTTTGTTTCATGAATTTATGCGAAACTGCGGATTTGAGTCCTTTCGCAACTGGGATGCGAAAGGGAAGTTGCCTAAACTGTAAATAGGTGTTCCTAAGGCTTTTCTAGGTATGACAAAAGCTTTCTAAAGGGGTTCTAGGGTTTCTAAAGGGTGTAGCAAGGGTGATATTTGAGGTTGTTCGAATTGAGTAAGTCCTTTCTCTTTGTAATTGATACTTTCATAGTGGAGATCTGTCGCTTTGTGCCGTGGTTTTTTCCCGCAAGGGTTTTCCATGTTAAATCTGTGTGTTCTCTTGTGTGCTTGGTGCCATTGGATTGCCATCCTAGATCTAGATCTGTGTGATTTCACAGGTCAAAACTCCCAACACTTCCTCCCTCTACGCCCTCCTGACAGACTGTTACGAGACGACAAGGGTGAGCCTTACAGACAATGTGTATAGAATGACGACTCTACCGGGAACTACCAACATTATTCATTAGCCAAGGTCGAGGTACAACTTTTAGAAAAATTTACTACCTATAAATACTAGTTTGATTTACTTTTGCATGCCTACTGATCAGCCAGTGAATAATGTTCAACGCCAATCTCCACAACTACAACAACAATGCCATGTAGCGCTAAATTTTTTCGCCACTATATGTGAAAATCCGCTGCTATAATCTATAGCAGCGGATCCTCAATTGAATAAGTATTCGCCATTGTTGTCACCATCACTATATATATTTCATGACAGATGGCTAATTTGCCACTATTTGTAAAATTATTGAGGTGCGAATATTCGCTGGAATATGTCATTAAAATATAGCGGTGATCATTCCTATCCACCGCTGTTTATAAAATTATTGCGGTGGAATACTGTCGGTATATACCATTAAAGCACAATGACAATGTCTATAGTCCGCCGTGAATGTAACTTATAGTGGTGGGTATTTCCAACTCTGTAGGTCTTGCAAAATCATATATTAATACATTGGCTAATTATAGTGTCCGTTGCTACCAATACTATAATGGTGGAAAGTAAAATCTGTCATTAAATAGTTTGATATATATATATATATATATATATATATATATATATATATATATATATATATATATATATATATAATACAACATCTATTATATTTTGTAAAGATAAGAATATCGTATTAGCGTTTTTTTTTTAAAATTTTTTAAATTTATAATTTTTTTTTATTAGACTCCATGTAACTAACAAAAGAGTTGTCTACATATCATTTTGATAGATTTCAATCACTGTAGTTCGTCGTCATTAAACTGAATTGCAATTGATTCTATTTTCTTCATATTTAGATGAATACGAAGAGAAATGAGAAACATGCAGCTTGTATGAACTCCATGAGAAAATGTACATCTTGATGTAAGGCCTGCATAATAAGATCAGCTATTAGCGGATTGGGTTGACCAAACAATGCGGGCCCAAGTCACTAACCAAAAGTTCTCAAGCCGCTAACAAAAGATCTCTAGCTACATTGCAGTAAGAAATCTATTAGTTGAACTCTACGCCAAAGATGCGTGTTTGCTATGACACTCATGCAAGTTACTTGTGTCTCTTTCATGTTATCATTATTCCAAACTGGAAGATAAATAGGATCTATGGGATCCCAAGTTATATCTATGATGATGAACTACAGTGACTTGAACCAATTATATCTGATGATAAAATCAGGTCATTGTAGTTCATTAATAAGAAGGGTGTTATAGATTTAGAGTTGGAAATATATGGGACTCAAGTTAGAGGAGCACTTCTTTCATTAGGTGTCGAAAAATTTTCATTAGGTGGAGCATATAAACAATGTTACTCTAATTATTAGTATAAAGAAATACAAGTATTATAATTCTTAATTTTAAAGAAATGTAAAATAGAAAATTATTATCTGTGGTATATCTACAATAATGTTTATAATAAACATGCATATATGCATATGTTAACTATTTATTCAATCAATATATTTAGACGACTAAGATAATTTGCACAATAATGAGTCGTATCATAGATTGCTTATGATTTTAAGGAATCACTTCTATCAGGCAATTTTAACCATCTCATCCCCCGCATATACATCACAGTGGTACTACGCCAGTGGGTCCCGCATGAGTTCGAATCTGACTCTCCGTTTTTTTTTTTTTACACAATGAGGTCGGGGAGGGTTTTAATGGACAGGTCGCCCTGATGTTGCTGTTGAGAAATTTATACAGGTTAATATAATTTCTATATAATGTGGAAACCGAAAAAATAAAAAATTATCTGATCTAAGGACAGGCTGAAGCACGTCTGAAACGCTGTCCTTAAAGCATTATTTGCCCCTACTCAAGTGAATTGAGTATGCTGATAGGTTACAGGCAAACCACTTCTAAGATGCGACGAGCCTAATGTGGGTCTGCGTTCAGCAAACACGAAGGCTCACTAATGGAACTCTGTTACACAGTCTGACAGAAATACATAAAAAAGAAAAAATTTTAGAATAAAGAAAAGGAAGAAAAATTATTTTAGACCACTGCACTAGTCAAGTCTTCAGCCACTGGTTCAGTTGAACCGTTCTAGACTACACCGTTGGTCTGTTCTTCTTGCAATGGTTTAACCGTTGCTATCTTGCTGGAATTACTGGAGTATAGAGAGAGGATTAGTGGGCTGTCTCAATTTTGTATAGAAGTGCTGGATTGGGTTGTGAGATGGTTTGAAAACCTATCCAGGGCCTCCTTTTATAAGCTATGGTGGCTGGGGGTTATGGTCCAGGGAAATAAATCTTATGATCGTTTTCTGGCTGTTGGAGAAAACTAGTCGTTTTATGGCCATTTTTTGACTATTGTGTATGGGCTATTAAGCTGCTGCATGCTGACTATTATGAGACAGCAGCTAGCTATTTTCTAGCTATTTGGGCTAGCCATGCAGCAGTTTCAGTTGGACCCTGCACTTATTGTACAACTGTTACAGATTTTCTGTAACAGCTCTTTTTTCAGCCCTCTATATATTCTGGAGGATTCTCATTCAGTCCTCTAGTCTCTCTATCACCCAGCCATCTGCCTTACCCACTTAGTCGCACCGTGACTCGCACACGTCTCACTCCGGTTCGCAAAGAGAGCGACCCTTTGCGACACGATGCGCACGTGCGAAGTGCAAAGTGCGTCACTAGCGCCTCTACAGCCACACTACCTCACATGCCCACGCCCTCGCACAGAGCCCGTGATCGAGACAGACCGATCCCGTGTCCGTGCCCGTGCCCGTGCCCGTGCCTGAGCCAGTGCCCGTGCCCTAGCCCGAGCCCGAGCCCGTGCGCGGTGTTCTAGTGCTTCGCACTGGAACACGCAAGTCCCATGGTTCTTAGACTATGTGAGCAAATATTAAGGTACTCCCCTCTTTTCATTTAAACCATAAAGCTTTCTTCTCCCTTTCCCATGTGGGACTATTTTCAAAAAACCCAAAAAGTAGTTTTTTTAAACACTTTTAATATTATATATTATTTTTATTATAAAAATATATTTTATTAAAACAATATTTTTGCAACAATCCCCCACTTGATTTTATAAAATATATTTTCTCGGTTACACATTTCTTCCAGAATAATCAGCTTATATGCATAAAGAAAAATATCTTTCGATTTTAATCTTCCCTTAGTGTAAGTATCTCAAAACTCTATCGAAATAATTGGTAGCCGCAGTTTTGAACGAGTTATTCCTAAATAACAGAGTTGGAGAAACCACACACATATTCGCTATGTATTGTTAGAGTTCCCACAATCTTTCTTAGCACAATTAATGGTCATGTGCTTATCCTAATTCGTGAATGATCCTGAGAGAAAACTCCTAACTCTCATGAGAGACGGCACCATCTCTACGTTCATATAAGTGAAATCCTTCCAGTATCTCCGTTACTATAAGACACTTGTCCTAAAGACTGAATTTTATTAAGAGTTCTAAGATTCAACCTTCTTTCGTAATGCTCAACACTTACCTATTATGGATGAGGTTATATATTTTAGTGCTGAAAACTTTTCACATATCAGTGACTTGTTCTTACCCATTAAACTCAAGATTAGAGATTTTCTGACTTTAGGTTGGGTTACCATCACTGGTGAAACTTTGGTTGAAGAGTTTCAACCTCATCCCTCTAGATGTAGCCTTTACTACCTCTCTCGGTAGAGGTTTAGTAAAAGGATCTGCTAGGCTATTGCTTGATTTCACATATGAAATAGCAATGATTCTATCTCGAATCAACTGTCTGACATAATCATGTCGAAGACTGATATGTCTAGATTTACCATTATAAGTGCCGCTATAGGCTCTAACTAATGTGGCTTCACTATCACAATGTAATGACAAAGCTGATATAGGCTTTACAAAAAAATAAATTTCTAATAGAAGATCCCTTAGCCACTCAGCCTCTTTGCATGTTGCAGCCAGGGCTATGAATTCAGACTCCATAGTCGAGTGCATTATGCAAGTCTGTTTCTTGAATCCCCAAGATACAACTGCACCTCCTAGGGTGAATACCCACCCTATAGTAGACTTGTTGTCACCTTCACTCGATATCCAGCTCGCATCGGTATATCCTTCCAATACGGCAGGAAACTCTGAATAAAATAGTCCTAAGTCTTTGGTTGTTTTTAAGTAACCAAGGACTCTACTGATTGCATTCCAGTGTTCAGTACTGGGGTTACTAGTAAACGTACTAAGTTTACTCACAGCATATACGATATCAGGTCTAGTGCATTGCATAACATATATAAGACTTCCTATAGCACTCGCATATTCTAATTGTGCACTTGTTCTTCCAGTTTTTTCTTTTATCTTGATACTTGATCAAATGAAGTTTTTACTTTCTTTATATTTAGATGGTTAAACTTGTTTAGTATCTTCTCAATATAATGAGATTGACACAAAACATAACCCCCACAATGTTTATTAACTTTGGTACCTAGGATGGTATCAACTTGTCAAAGATCCTTCATTTTAAATACAGAAGAAAAAAATTTCTTTGTTTCAGTCATACCTTCCATTTTATTACTTATTATTGACATGTCATCAACATACAAACAGATAATAATGATATAATTACCATCTACTTTATAATATATGCATTTGTCAGCTACATTATGCATGAAACCATGATATAGTAATTTGGAATCAAACTTCTCATGCCACTGTTTTGGTACTTGTTTTAATCCATATAATGATTTGACTAATCTACATACTTTGTTTTCATTTCCTGGTAGAACGAAACTTTCAGGTTGTTCCATATATACCTTTTCATTGAGGTCACCATTCAGGAATACAGTTTTTACATCCATTTGGTGGATATGAAGATGATGTATGGAAGCTAGCGCAAATAATATCCTAATAGATGTTATCCTAGCTACAGGTGAATATGTGTTAAAGTAATTTATCCATTCTTTTTATCTAAAACCTTTAACTACTAGTCGAGCTTTAAAGGTTTGGATAGTCCCATTAGTGTGATATTTCTTCCTAAATACCTACTTACAACCTATGAGTTTAGAGCCTGGAGGTAAGTTTACTAGTTTCCATGTTTGATTTGACATTATGGATTCCATTTCATCATTTATAGCTTCTTTCCAGAAAGCTGAGTCTCTAGATGATACAACTTCTTTATATGTTTTAGGATCATTTTCTATAGTTATTACTATAGGTATTTGTCTCATAATATTTTCTCTATCTGCTTCTACTAGATGAAAAATGACGCGTTGTGAGTCTATGTAGTCATCTCTTAGACTCTTTTCTATTCTTATTCTTTGACTTCTACGGGGTTCAATAGGAACTTTCACTATTTGTGGAGCTGTGCTATCTGGTTCTCTATTAGGAGTTTGGATTTCATTATCCTTTGATTCCAAGGATAGTGAGTTCTCAAAGAATTCAATGTCTCTTTATTCTATAATTTATTAGACTCCATGTCTAAAAGTCTATAAGCTTTACTATTTTGTGCATACCCTACGAAGGCGCACTTAATAGCTTTTGGTCCTAACTTAGTTCTTTTTAGATCAGGGATTCTGCAGTATGCAAGACACCTCCACACTTTAAGATATCCTAAGTTAGGTTTTCTACCTCTCCATGTTTCATATGGAGATATTTTATATTTTTTAGACGAAATTCTGTTTATTATATGGCATGCTGCAAGCAGTGCCTCACCCTATAGATTTAGTGGCAACTTTGCTCTTATCAGCATTGAGTTGACCATCTTTACTAATGTTTTATTCTTTCTTTCAGCTATTCCATTTTGTTGAGGTGTGTATGGAGCTGTACATTGATGTACCAGTCCATGTTCTTCACAGAAGTTATCGAATTCATTCGATAAATATTATCTTATTCTATCGCTACGGAGAATTTTTATTTTCTTATTTAGTTGATTCTTTACTTCTGCTTTATATATTTTAAACATGTTCAATACTTCATCTTTGCTATTTAACAGATAAACATATACATATTTAGAGCAATCATCTATAAAGGTTATGAAGTACCGTTTACCTCCATGAGTAAGAATGGCGTTTAACTTACAGATATCATTGTGCACAAGATCCAATATTTGAGACAATTTATCAACACTTGGAAAAGGTTTCTTCGTCATTTTGGATCGTATGCACACTTCACATTTATCGATTTCATTATCTGTGTATGAGATTAAACCATTCTTAGCCATGAACTTTAAGGTACTATACCCTATATGGGCTAGTCTATCATGTCACAATCCAACGAATTCAACTATATACTCAGAAGTACTACTTTCATTCAGAGAAAACTTAACCATTCCGTTACAAGCATATCCATTTTTGACAAAATTCTCATTCTTATACAGAATCAGTTTTCCTGACTCGTATACCACCCTTATACCTAGTTTTTTCAGAAGATCCTCAGAAATTAAGTTTCGCCTCATGTCTGGGACGTGCAATACATTAGTCAGAATCACTTTCTTTCAAGAGGTGAATATCAGTTCGACAGTTCTTTTGTCGATGACCTTTGATCAGACTTCATTATCCATTTGGACTTCTTGACCATCGGTCAATTCTTCATAAGTTTTGAAGGCGGATTTTTCGTAGCACACATGTACTGTAGCGACAGTATTATACCATGTAAGACCCGTGTCCTACTCCGTACTATTCCGTTGGCCTCGGTGGTCCTTCCGGTCGAAATTCATAAATCCTCAACCCATTTCTGATGTTTGCGCGCGATCCTAAGCTGAGACCTGTATGCCAAAGTCGGCTAAAATCGAAACCTATACCTTAGCGACCGCATTGTCGCCGCGATTCTAACGCCGCGACTCACGCACCGACCCGATACCCAGGGTAAAAGATGTAGGCCCGCGTTCAATTCGAAGAAAACACCGCACGTTTTGAATTACGAGGGAATCTCTATGAGATGTCCCATCAATCAATCAATCACTAATGTCAAGTACAAGCCCCATCCCTCCTTTTTCCTTCAAGTCAACTCTCTTTCCACCTCACCATCTCCCTTTACAAAAATTTCAACCATAACCATACCTCTTTTACCAATTTTCAAACCAAACCATACCCATCTATCTCCCATTCTTACAACCACCACATCACCCCATCCCTTAAGCCATTACTTCGTTTTCTCTCTCTCATTTTATCTCTCTACTCCCAAGTAACACACCACCCCACGTCTAAGCATTTCCAAGCTTTCCAAAAATATCAAGTGTGGCCCACCCTCCATCTCTCATCCTCACCATTAAGATCCTATCATCCACCGTTAAAAGTCGAGCATAGGAGCTTACAAGCCTACGGGAGTAAGGAGAAGGCCTAGAGGTGGGTGATCAACCGTTAGATTTCAATTTTTATAAAAACTCCTTGTAGTGGGGCCCACAATGATGTACGTATTGTAGTAAGGGGCCCATAGTGGCGGGGTCCCTCTATCTCACCCGTGTTCTCTTTCTCTCTCTCTCTCTCTCTCTCTCTCTCTCTCTCTCTTTCTCTTTCTTTGATGTGATTTCTTGTGGCCACCATGTGCAAGGTGATCTTGGCTGCCTGATCGTAAGGCCCATCTTGCAATGGGTTAATTGGACGGCCAAGATGATGGAAAAACACAAATATCATGTTGATCTAAAAGGTGGGCCACGTTCATGTGGGACCCACCTTAATGTGTGGGCCACGTACATGTGGGGCCCACCTTGATGTCTGTGTTTATCCACGCCATCCAGCATCCCTGGACACTGGACGTGCGGGTTGGCTTACATGGAGATGTGTACTGGCATGGGTGCATACTAGTAAGCTTTTAATACACACACACACACACACACACACACACACACACACACACACACACACACACACATGCTTTTGGGGTGGGTCGCTCATGCGGGCTCCACTTTGATGTATGTATATAATCTGAGCCGTCCATTACGTTTCCCAGCTCATTTTAGCCACAGAATCGAGAAATGAAGCCGATTCCATTCTCTGAAGAGCCATACCATAGGAAATAGTGGTGTTTGCCATTAAAACACATTTTGATCTCTTTTTCTCGCCAGATAATACCATATATTGGACTCTTTTGGCTTGTCTTGAGCCGTTAGAGTGAGTGGCTGGGTCGGATTTGTTTAAGGTGGGCCTCACCTACCAAGAACCACGGAAGTTTGCATTTTCAAAAAAAAAATCAATCAAACAGCAGCAGCAGCTGCTGCTGTCAGAACGCATGTAGGCAGCGCCTGCGTGCTGGCGGGCGGGCGAGCGGCCAGGCCTCACGGCCCAACTGTGGGCCCCCATCGTGATGCGTTTCGAACATCAACACCTAGCATTTGATGGGTCCCCTTTATCTATGGTGCATCCCCAAAAATCAGCCGTATACGGAACTCAAGTGGGCCATACCATCTAAAATCATGTGAAGACATGCCTAAAACATATAACATCACTTGGTGGGGCCTACCTGAAATTTGGATGTGGGTGATACTTGGTCAGAACCCTCAGCCAGGTGAGACTCACATAATGGGCGATTTGGCTTTGTGGACCACATCACTGTGGACCCCCTGACCGTGTGGCCTTATAAATAGGTTGGGTGGCAAACGAACATTACAGAGGGCCCCATAATCATGTGACCCTATCAACAGCTTGTAGAAAATAAGCATCACCGTGGGCCCCTGGCCCACGTAACCTTATGAATAGATTGGATGAAAATAAACATTGTGGTGGGCCCGAATGAAAATAAACATTGTGGTGGGCCCCTGGTTCACGTGCCCTCACCCACAAGTTGGTTGATAAATAAATATTACAGTGGGCCCTAAGCCCATGTGACCTTATGTACAGGTTGGAAAATAAATATTATAGTGGGCCCTAAGCCCATGTGACCTTATGTACAGGTTGGAAAATAAACATTACAGTGGGCCCCTTGGTCCATGTGACCATATCAATAAGTTGGCTGGAAAATAGACATTTTGGTGGGCCCCTTATTTATGTGACCTTATTAACAGATTGGATAAGAAAATAAACATTATGGCGGGCCTCACATGAGGCTCACTTTGTTATATATGGGCCCATGTATTTATGCCCTTCTTGAGGTATTTTTAGGCCCATTATTGAGGCTCGCTTGGATGCATATGGACTCACGTATTTAGGCCCATCTTGGCATGTATATAGGCCCAATGTTGAGGCCCACTTTGTTATATATGGGCCCATGTGTGTAAGCCCATTTGGTGTATTTGTGTCCCATTGTTGAGGCCCACTTTGGTATATATAAGGCCTATGTGATTAGGCCCATTTGATGCACATAGAGCTCATGTGATTTGGCTCGTTTTAATGCATTTTAAGGCCCATTGGTGGTGGCCATTGCAAAGTACCTAAGACCCATTGGTGAGGCCCATTGAGGTGGCCCACTTGATGAATATAAGGCCCATGAGATACGGCCCATTTGATGTATTTGAGGCCCAAGGGATGTACCTAAGGCACATTGCAATGTGTGATTCCGCCATGATTTATTGATATTTAAGGTGAACCGAGCCTTGGGAGCAATGATGGTTAGATGCCCACATTGTCAGGGTGATGTCAGTTAAATGTCCGCATTTTCACTCATCCTAAGGCCCACTGATAAGAAAATACTTATAGTGTGAAGGCCGTCTAGGCCCATCTTAGTTATGCACAGGACCCATCACCATATAACATGTTCAGTATAGATCCATGATTCATGATCATATGCATTATATGTATGCCTGATATGAGGAGTGACTGACCATAGTATGTGCCTTCGGGCAGATTGTTTATGGGCTCCCTGATAGGTGGAGTTGCCCTACATGAGCGCATGGTAGCACAGGATTATTGCATGTCTGGTAGAGTGATTCATGCACTTGCATTTATGTGATTATGATTATTGTATGCCCTAGCGACATCAGGGTCATAAGCTCTACAGACACATCGTGGGTGGCTGGATTGGATACCGAAAATATTTAGTTTTAGCATATGGGCGCCATAGATGTCCTTAGGTAAAAATCTCTAAACCCGATGTACCAGAGGATGACTCCAACGTCGAGACCGAGTGGATGTATGAGAGCATGAGGGCCGATTACCAGGAGGCTGCGTCTCCCCCTGTGTCGTGGTCGGTTGGAAAGGGGTGTGGCCTTACTCGCCCGAGGGTAGGGGGCAATACTAGGCTGAGTTTAACTAGCTCGTGAATGGGTCCGCTATCGTCGTGTCGGATAGGTATTAGCAGACTATTGGCCAGGCGGATAGTGAGGTTTCTTACGCTCACTTGGACTATGCGGTTTGGGGAGCGGCAGTGCCATTTGGAGTGTACTAAACCCCGGTGATTATCCAGAATGAGAACTATACTAATATATGATGAGGATTGGCATGCTTTAGTTGCATCTCACATCACATGGTTTGGATATGGCCGATAACATTCATATCTTTCACCGCATAGCCTTGGTACGGCTGATTGCATTCATGTATTCATCCGTATGATTCCGCATTACTCTGACCCTGCATTTTGAGCACGATTATATTGCGCACACACTTACACCACCTTTTAAGCTTTCTATAAGCTTATGCACTATTCATGTGTGCAGGTGATGCCAGGACGCAGCCTTAGTGTAACACCCCATACCTTTAGTACACGGGTGTTACCGTTTAAACCACATTAACCTAAAGCAGATTGGGTTAATCAAAAAAGCTTGAACTCCACATACACAGGATGGGGATTCCGGTCAACATTGAAGCCATCCATCAGGGTCTCAAAGAGTCAGCACACGCCCTACGATAGCCAGGAAGGTGAGACTATTCGAACACTCTAAAATTTGGAGCCATTATGTTAGTTAATACTGGTGCAAAACACTTGTCACTAACACTTGAGAATTTGTTGGCAACAAACAGAACATTCATCATGACTAATACCTTATACTAACCGTTGAAAAAGTTTATCAGGCTCACCCGACCGATGGATCATGTCATAGGGGCCTATGATGGCCCAAAGGTGTATATAACGGCCCACCTAGGGCTCACCAACGACCCAAAATGGGCCAGGGTCCCTATGAAGGGTTCCCAATGCAAATGGACGAAGTGGATTAGGTTATTCACACTTCAGTGGGTCCCTACACATTGCATGTGCACTAAAGGTGCTTATGCATTAGGAACACCAAAACTTTTAGCTCGGTCAGACTGACTCAAGCGAGCACCTCTCAAGTGAGATTAAAATATCTTCTTCCCGCCTTTCTCCTCTATTTCTAACCGAGCACATGTGCGAAGTGCAGCGAGTCCTCTCCTTGATCGGACACGTCCCGACCGACTGTTGTGAATACAAATCTCCCGCCTTTCTCTCTCCGTTTAACACGTATGCGAGGTGCAGCAAGTCCTCTCCACGATTGGACACGTCTCGACCGACTGTTGCAAATACGAATCTCAACCGTCCATTGTCGGAGCAATCTCAGCCGCTCTCTCTCTCTCACTCCCTCTATAAGATAGGTCCTGGAGCCTTAGAAAATTCGGAAGAAAGAGAGAGTGGAAGAGAAGAAAAAGAAATAGAGAGCTGCTTCCCCCCTCCTTAGGTGACCATTTCTCTTTCCATTTCCTTCGTTCTGTTTCGGCTAGAATGAGGCCTCAGGGATGTCTGCATCAGGCCGAAAGCTAGCTAAGAAATGGCCATGCTTTCGGATGAAGAACAGACCATCAGAACCATTGTTGAAATGAAAGCTGTCGAGCCTCTGTTTGTGCTGGGACTGACCAAACAATGGTCGGGTCTCAAGCAAACACTAATCCTAAATGTGGCCATAGATGGGTTAAAAACTAGCCATGTAATGGCTGTGGTCACGCCAACATCAAGGCATTTTAGTGGGTCCTTGTTTGAAATCGAAACTGAGCCAATCCATAGCTCTGTTCCGAGCTGAGAACCACCCCATCTGCAGCGCCTGTTTCGGGCCAAAACTCAGCCAAATAATGGTCGTGCGTCAGGCCATGGATAAGGTGGAGCGGAAGCTCCATTTTGAGCTCTTTATAGAGGCTCAAAACCAGCTCAGGTTCGGAGGAAGACCAGCCAATCAATGGCTATGAGTTAGCCCGAGAAAACAGTGAGTTTGGTCCCTGTTTGGACTGAAGACAGGCCCCGCAGATGGCGGTACCTTGGAGCTGGGGTCAGGACAAACGGTGGCCATCTAATCAGGTGGAGGACAGGCCTCTGTCGAGCTCTGTTTTGAGCTAGGAGAGCTGTCCAAACGGTGGCCATGGTTAGGGCGTTCTTTGATGGTGAAAATGGGCCGCTCCAAACGGCAATGTGGGCTGCGCCAAACTGCAGGTGGGCCACACCTTGCATCTCTTGGTGGGCCTCACGCTGATGCCAGGTGGGCCACACTGGGCTACAAGGGACCGTCCATCAAGGGACGTTGAGTCCTGACCGTCCAGTGCTGGACGTTTTGATTTAAAGAAAGTAAAAAAAAGAGAGAAATATAAAATAAAATATATATCTGCCAACAAAAATTTTTGAGATCTCATCATAGCTGATGATTTTGGGGAATCTGAACGGTCCACATGGAGCAGAACCTCAGGAAACCCCCTGGTTCCAATTTTTACTTTGAACCGAAACTTCGGAGGGCCATGGTTAATGCAAACAGTTTCTACCCTTGAAATTGCATTTATCTCTGCTATGGCCCACCTGAATCTTAGATCAGGGTGAAACTTCACCCCCTAAGGTTTCTCAGGATTCCACATCTTATGGACCGTTCGGATTCGACACCATGCTCACGTGGGACCCACTAGGTGCTCACATGCATAATACATGTGTGAAACAAGTAGCTAGTACATGCATTAATGCATGAAACAGTTTACGTGAATCCTATGCCAAGGAAAAAAGTTGAGATCTCATCATACCTGATGAGTCTTGAAAATTTGAACCGTCCACATGGAACAAAACCTCGAGAAAGCCCCTGGTTCCAATTTCTATTTTGAACCAAAACTCCTATGGGCCATGATTGATGCAAACAGTTTCTTCCCTTGGAATCACATTTATCTTATCCATGGCCCACCGAAATTTTAGATTAGGGTGAGAATTTAACTCCTCAGGTTTCTCGAGATTCCACATCTCATGAACCGTTCAGATTCAACACCCATGTCACATGTATGAAGAAATGCACGTGTCCATAGTTAGACATGCCTCATAAATCCATGCATGGTGAGGCCTACACATGTAACCACTCTTAAGCACGCTGTATATACGTACCGTATGTTGCAAATGAAATATCGTGTTGTATACATAAATATACTACATAATGCATATAATGTGTACATATGAACCATATGATGCAATACATGATGTATACACGGATACACTGTATGATGTATATGTAATAGGTGTAGTGTGGTGACCATCCATATGGTGGTGAGTCACGTATGGGGGTCCCACCATGATAAAAATGCTTATCCACGGGGTTTATGCAATGGAACCCACCAACTAAATAAATTATATATTAAGCCCACCTATTGGGACAAGTATTGTCGGGCCTATAATCCTCTCAAATAAGCGCCCAAACCACTATGATTAGGGCCATTCGACCAACCATGGCATCCTAGAATCTTAAGATTTATCAGCTAATGCCAGGGATAAACCCAGGAATCTGTTCAAGTGGCACGGAGACTCTAGCTTCTCAAGAGAGCCCACACTAAAGGACACCCAACAACGTATCTGTGATGATTCTTTCCCCTTAAGCTTTCCACCTTTAACTAGATCAGAAATAGCAGCTTTGTTAGTATAAATGGCTAGCTAGACTAATGATGAACTGTGTGTTGCAATAAACCGTATTTACTTGATTTACCTATTTAACATGATAATTCTCATGCTTAATATTATTTAGATTCTCGATTTTCTCTGAACTACTTAAGTGAATAATCTAGTCCTTTTATGCCTTGTAAATTCAGTTGTTATATATTGATAGGAATACGTGTGTCATTCCTTATTTTCCTTTCACATTGTAATATATGTTGCTATGACACACATACTGCTAAAATCTCTCCATGGGAAGTCCTAGTAAAGGAGAGTCCGTGCTTGGGGTGTAACTAGATTGGTTATAACATAAGTAGGCCCTGACATGGAGGTTTTGGTGGTGGTGTTTAACCATAGGGCTTACCATCTATGTGTGTTTCACCTAACTGACTTGGGGTGGACTTCTTACCACTTCTAAATACCGTTGTTTACTCGTTCTTTTTGAATCATTCACACCGACATGTTTAAACCGCCACTTTTAGTAGTTTCAACATTTCACCCCTAGTCGGTATTGGTGGTAACCCCTTTATGTTGAATTGATTGACCACATGTTAGTGGGTGCTACACACACCCTAAGACGGTAGTCTCATGGGCCGGGGATGGTGGAATGAGACACTATGCCCGAGCCGTCGGCCTACGCTGGGCCATGTGCTCCCCGTAGTGACCATGAACTTACTTAAATTGGCTGGTTGCAAATGGACTAATAATGGGCTGACAAGTCATGCATACATGGCATATTTCGATGACTTGGATCACTCTGCCCTGCGATTACGCTGCGTGTTGCGCTTATGACCAGTCATTCGATTGTGATATTGACTCGGATTATCATGCCCTGCGATTACGCTGCGTGTTGCGCTGATAACCAGTCTTACCTCTGGGTGACGACCCCAAGTCCGTCCGAATGTTTTTCCCAGGACTTAGGCCGTCTGGATGTTTTACCCGGGCTGACAATCATAGGCCATCTGGATGTTTTACCCGAGCCGACGATTGCATTCATACATCCATGCATTTAATAAGACTTCATCTATTGTGTTTTGGATTGCCTGTATGCTTTTATGTTATTCCTTATTTAGGGCGGTGGTGTGTAATCTTAGCGGGAGATCACACTGAGTTGGCCAGGTAGCACAGGTGGCCCTGATAATGTTTACATTCATACTGATGAGGAGCCGGGTTCAAGGGCCAAGATTGCCTGATTATATCTACCTTGAGGAGTTGAGGGGTCTTGTAACTTTAATTTACTTGCATTATATTATTTCTCATGTATTGGATCATGAAATTCTTGTATTTGTAAATTTTGGAGACATTGGTTTGTATAAGTCATTATGGGCACTCACTTGTATATTCTAAATGAAATTTGAAATTTCTCTTTATGCTTACTTGTTCATTCTACGCTCATCTGTTTACTCTGATGAAAGATAAAAGAAAAAAGTATATATATACTTGACTTTGACCATTCCTTTAAAGTTAACACTCGGGTTTTTGGGAAACGAGTCGTGTACTCGGGTCCTAAAAAGTCGGGGCGTTACACTTAGTCTCGCCATCGTTGGAGTGTGTAGCCGAGTTTCTGAAGTTTTTGTTATTGTCACTATCTTGTATTTCCCTTTCTTACACATTGTACCTAAAGTTTTTGATCATAGTGGATTTTGTAGTGGTGTTCTTATGGTTATTGTTCATGGGTGATACTTTTGGTTATGCTCATCACGAATCAAATCATATGAGAAATCCTCCTTGTAGCATCTTAGGATCAGAACCTGGTATATGGGTGCCGGGAGCTGAGAATGGGGTACTACGGAGGTTGTCGGTGCTGGATTCGGCAATCAGAAATTTTGTGAGCCCGGTTTCTGAGTTTAGGGCGTGACATACCACCAATCCAGAACTTTGCCTTGGATGGTATTCACTTCAGTGATCATAGCCACGATATCGTCTTCTTCTGCTGCACTTGCCTCTTTTTTAGATTTGTGATATCGGCATACTCGAGCATAGTGCCCGATTTTTCCACAGACATGGCATGAGCTTTTGAACTTTTCGTTCTTCTTTTGGGCATTTTTCTTGAATTTCCTTTTATTGGGTTTTAGGGAATCGTCCTTCTCAGGATTCTTGTTATTGGTGTTCTTTACTACATGTACCTTGGACGAAGCATTCCCGTTATCATTCTTTTTGTCATGGTTACGGAATTCTTCCTCAATCTTAAGGTGTTTTTGGATTTGTTCCAGTGTGTAGTACTTGGTTTTATGCAGCAACTTCTTTCTATAGTTTTTCCACATCGGTGACAATTTAGCAATTATAGCCCCGACTTGGAATGATTCAGGAAGATCGATTTTTATCGCTTTGATTTTGTTTACTATTAGTTGCAGTTCTTGGATTTGGGGCAGCAACGGTTTATTATCTACCATGCTGAAGTCAAAATACTTGGCGATGAGAAATTTGTTGGTTCCTTCTTCTTCAGCTTTGTACTTGAACTCCAGAGCGGCCCAGATTTCCTTTGTTGATGATGTCTGTTGGTACAGATCGTACAAACGGTCGGAGAGGGTGTTCAAAATGTGTCCTCGACACAAGAGTTCATCTTCGGCTCGTTTGGCACGTGTAGACACTTGTTCAGGTGTATCTTTGTTTGTTGCTTCAGGTAGTGCTTGCAAATTTGGATCTAGTATGTACTAGATCTTTAGCGCCGTCAGGAGAAATTTCAGCTTGTCTTGCCATCTTGTAAAATTGGTTTCATCGAACCGATCAAGACGTATCAAGTCCTGATTCATCAACTTGATGGACGAAACACCGTCGGCTTCCATCTCAAATAACACTTTAAGATTGTTGAGAAATTTATACAGATTAATATAATTTCTATATAATGTGGAAACCGAAAAACTAAAAAATTATCTAATCTAAGGATAGGCTGAAGCACGTCTGAAACGCTGTCCTTAAAGCGTTATTTGCCCCTACTCAAGTGAATTGATTATGTTGATAGGTTACAGGCAAACCACTTCTAGGATACGATGAGCCTAATGTGGGTCTGCGTTCAGCAAACACGAAGGCCCACTAATGGAACTCTAGTACACAGTCTGACAAAAATACATAAAAAAGAAAAAATTCCAGAATAAAGAAAAGGAAGAAAAATTATTTTAGACCACTGCGCTGGTCAAGTCTTCAGCCACTGGTTCAGTTGAACCGTTCCAGACCATACCATTGGTCTGTTCTTCTTGTAATGGTTTAACCGTTGCTATCTTGCTGGAATGACTGGAGTATAGAAAGAGGATTACTGGGTTGTCTCAGTTTCGTATGGAAGTGCTGGATTGGGTTGTGAGATGGTTTGGAAATCTATCCAGGGCCTCCTTTTATAGGCTATGGTAGCTGGGGGTTATGGTCCAGGGAAATAAATTCCATGACCGTTTTCTGGCTGTTGGAGAAAACTAGCCGTTTTATGGCTGTTTTCTGACTGTTGTACATGGGCCATTAAGCTGCTGTATGCTGACTGTTGTGAGACAGCAGCTAGCCGTTTTTTAGTTGTTAGGCTAGCAATGCAGTAATTTCAGTTGGACCCTGCACTTATTTCACAACTCTTTTTTCAGTCATCTATATATTCTGGAGGATTCTCATTCAGTCCTCTAGTCTCTCCATCATCCAGCCATCTGCCTTAGCCACTTAATCGCACCGCAACTCGCACGCTATCCGGTTCGCGAAGGGAGCACGTGCGAAGTGCAAAGTACGCCACTAGCGCCTCTACAACCACACTGCCTCACATGCTCACGCCCTCGCACCGTGATCGTGACCGAGCCCGTGCTCGTGCTCGTGCGCGCAAGTCTCATGGTCTTTAGATTATGTGAGCAAATATTAAGGTAGTCTCCTCTTTTCATTTAAACCACAAAACTTTCCTCTCCCTTTTTCATGTAGGACTATTCCCAAAAAACCCAAAAAGTAATTTTTTTTAAACACTTTTAATATTATATATTATTTTTATTATAAAAATATATTTTATTAAAACAATATTTTTGCAACAGTTGCAACGGTGGCCATTCCCTCCTTTGGACAGACAGTGTATATATAAATACATGTATCAAAGTGGGGTCCATAACACCGGGACGGTCTAGATCGATGGACGGTCTGGATCTAACATATAAATCTTTGTACGTTCAGTAGTAGGTGGGCAGCGTTGCAAAGCTGCCCATACGCTCCCCCTGTTTTTAAAATATAGTTGGGTCCACGTCTGGACCGACGAAGGTTACAACGGTGGGAACTCAACGACCGGAGTTCCTCGTCGTACGGTTCACCCAACTTTCGTGATATATATGGTGTTCATGTCCTTGCTAGGAAATTTTCTGTCCCTTGCATTTTTATTGTACCGTATCATCAGTAATGACACTATTACGGAAACGGATTGGCTACTCCCCCTGACACCAGCTCCGTGGCTGGTGTTCGGTGATCTGTGGCCCCAGCATGGTGTATGTGGTTCATCCATTCCGTTCATCCATTTTTAAAGAGAATTTTATTATCCAAAAAAAAAAATGAGAGGGATATAAATATCAGGTGGACCACACCACATGAAAACAATATTGATTGGATATCAACCATTAAAATCATCCTATGGCCCACTATACTGTTTATTTGACATCCAATCTGTTGATTAGGTCATAAAGGCCCAGATGAAGATAAAAAACAATTACCAGCTTAATCCAAAACTTTTATGGCCCCCAAAATGTTTTTAATGGTTGACCCTCATTCAACACTATTTCCTGTAACGTGATCCACTTGAGATTTGGATATATCTCATTTTTGGATGTATACCGTTAAATGATCTGTAAAAACAGATGGATGGCATGGATGAAACACAAACATCATGGTGTGGCCCACATAGCACCGACCAGCAGCCATTGGCTGGTGTCAGGGGGAGTAGCCAATCCGTTCCCCACTATTACTGTTCTAAAGCAATAATGTCTGATGACACGTGGCCGATAAAATACAGAAAATGAAGTTCTCAACAATAAAGGATCGAACTCTGCTGTGTTCCTCTTGGGCCGCACAATGCCTTTGTTTTATTTGGGATTTGGTTGCGTAGGGAACATCCGTTTGTGGTAATGTGATAGGGGCATATCAGTACATGTAATATTTAATACAGCAATAGTAGTTATGATTGTACGAATCACAAAGCAGGAAAACAGGTTTTTCTGTAAAGCGGATTTAATGTAAAGCCTTTAATACACAGTTTTTGCGTTCGAAACTTAGGTGGGACCATTGTAATGTTTGCAAGAATTCCACTTCATCTACCTATCTTGTGAGATCATTTTAAGACGGAGGTAAAAAATGAGCCCGATACAATACTTAAGTATGTAAGGATTGAATCCCCACAGTTGAAATACTCGTGGGGCTGCACAAGTTTTGAATCGGGCTAATATTTATTTTTTCATTCATCTTAGTAAGAATGATGACATGAATGGTATCAATGGCATGTAAATATCACCATGGAGGTTTCAACGGTAGGGATTTTCCTTCCCATATTTTCCTTTAGTGTGACCTACCTGTGTCTTGGATCTTGATTATTTTAGTCCCAAGCCATAAAATGCGCTGACAAAATGGATGAATGGTGTGAAATTTTTACAAACATCACAGTGGCCCCACTTAGGTTTCGAGTTAGGAACTTTCTGGAAACTGAAATCCGCGACCGGTTTTTCCGGTTTAAGAGCGAGCCAGCCTTTAACATGCAGTTCCTGCGATGGAAACTTATGTGGCGCTTACTGTTATGTTTTTGATGAATCTATCTCTTCCATTAGTTTTCTGAGATCGTTTTAGCACTTGAGGTCAAAAGTGAAAAGTATCCATCATGATTGTTTTTGTTTCATCCATGCCGTCCACCCATTCTTACAGATCATTTTACAATATAAGCCAAAAAATAAAGTTGTTCCAAATCTCAAGTGGACCACACAATATTGATTGTACGCCCACCATTAAAAACTTATTGGGACCATAAAAGTTTTGGATCAAGCTGATATATATATTTTTCCCTTCATCCAAGTCTGTATGACCTAATCAACAGGTTAGATGTCAAATAACCATTACAGTGGGCCCTAGGAGGTTTTTAATGGTAGACATTCAATCACAACTTTTTTCCCATGGTGTGGTCCACCTGATATTTAGATCTACTTAATTTTTGGGGTTAAGCCCTAAAATTATCTTTAAAAATTGATGGACGGCGTGGATAAAATACATACATCATGGTGGGGTCCACACAGCACCGACCACTAGCCACCTGGCTGGTGTCAGCGTCACTAGCCAAACCGCGTCCGTATGTCCGTATGTGTTGTATTCAAATACCTTCCCTCCGTTTCACGGTACCATTTTTCAGTGAGAAAAAAAAAAAGAAAAAAAAAAGAAAAAGAAAAAGAAAAAGAAAAAAAGAAGAAGCAAATCCAATCTCAGGTGGACCACGCTTTTGGAGGCAGCAGTGGGTGCCTAGGGTCCACCTTGATGTGTGTGTTAGATTCACACCCTCCATCCAGTTGTCCAGATCATTCGAGCGTATGAGCCCAAAAACGAAGCAGACCCAAAGCTTAAGGGGAACATACTACATGAAGCAACGGTGGATAAATCTCCGCTGTTAAAGACTGCTTGGGGCCCACCACCATTATATATACACTTTAAAATCCACCGTCATCTAGCTGGGTACGGTTTAGCAATGAAGCAGATTCGAATCATCTTGTGGGTCCCCACCGTTTAAAACAAAGGGGAGAATGACAACCACCGTTAAAGCCTACATATGGCCCAAGTAGCTGTAGATAAGGTTAGTCAAACTTGGAAAAAAAAACAAACCAAATGCCTACTTGAAAACCAAGCTGGTGTGGGTCCAACCAACAGAACGGCGGCGATCCAACTCTTACCATTGGAACCTGGGGCCCAAGTTTCAGCAGGTAACCTCAGATGGACCCCACCACCAGTGAAAACAGTCGAGATAATGACTCCCACCGTTGAAAGCTTCCTAGGACCTACCATGATGCATGCGTTGGATCCAGACCGTCCACCCGTTCTTTTCTGCTAAGTGGGTCAGCAACATGGTGGTCCGATGCAGATACGTTGTTTGACTTTAACCTTTATTGACGCCGGGATGAATCGTGATGAGGTTGATCACAGTCTTCCTCAAGGATAACTACTCCTAATCTATGGAGCTGCCCTGGACTCTTCATGGAGACTTCTTAAATCCGCGAGGGAAGAAAACAAGAAGAGTAGAAATAAATTCTAATAAATACATAATTTGATTGATGACTGAAATAAAGGGGTTCACAGCCGGAACACCAAGTAATGAAAGAGAAATTAGAAGCAAACTACAACTAAAACTCTTAGAATTCCCAACTTACTATAAATAGTAAACTTACTATTTATAAATGGTCATGGTGTCTACTAGGGCGTAAGGTTTTTGGCCAAAAATAGTAAGTATTCTATTTGGCTTTACGCAGTTGTTCTCCTAGGGCGTGTTTGGATTCATGTATAGTATTGTATTGTTTTGTATTTGGGTACTATTCATGTATACATTGGATGATTTTCAGAATACATCCAAATCAATCAGATACTAATCAATGTTTGGATTGGAGGTATTGTTTGGCATAGTATACAATATGTTATATAGATCAATGTTTGGATAAGACGTATTATGTCTGCGTATTGTACAATCTTAATTGAGTCATGTGGCCTGTTTGACGTATGGAACTTTCTGATTTCTAGCCAATATGATTTTCACGTTGAAATGTACCAACTGAACGGTCCCGATCTTACACTGCATAGGTACCAAATATCTTGTAATCGTACAAATTTTAAACTTTCATCCGCTGCCAAATACAGTGCAATGAATACGAAGTATTGACTGCAAGCCCGTATTTTGATAACACTATACTGCGCTTTCAATTTTTTGAAAACGGATGAAATCACCCGCATAAGATATGACGCTTATACACTCCTATCCAAACACTAAATAATGAGAATATTTGAGAATATTCAGTTATAATACAATACAATGCACTCTTATACGCGAATCCAAACAGGCCCCTAATTATTCGAAGCTTGTAACTCTTAAAGCCCAGCGGATGAATAGTTATAATCAAACTAAAACTTATTATTTATAGTAAAAATAGAATTAAAAATAGGAAAATGACCGTCTATTTGAGGGTATTTTACAAATCCGACTTGTACAACCCTACATAGTAGGGTTAGGTGGCTAAAGTAGCTTATTCTACCCCAAAGTCATATATTTTACGTCCGATAACTCATTTTGGATTACGAAATACGCTCGATCGAAGGTCTAACAGTCTGGATCACTTTTGTCATTGACCGGGCCTTTTATAATCTATCTTGGTCATGAAACTGCCGGCGACCCGCTCTAATCATTTATGGGTTTTCATGAGTACAATAATTAGCTTTTAACTCTCATAGTTAATTGTCCCAGTATATTATAAAGAAAGTACACATACCATATATGCAAACACATCATAATTTTGATTGTTTATAAATAATGGACATATCAAGAAAGCACACACCTGCATGCAATTGCCACATTGGAGTGGATCTTCCAATTCTCACATAGAAACACAACCTTCCATTTTCTTCAACATAAATATTCTATATAACAGTTTCTTTCATTCTAGTTAACTAATTTAAATTGTTAAGGAAATTATAAAAGAACACAAGTACAATTGCTAACCGACTTATTATAAATTGCACATAACATTCAAGTAAAATATACAAATAAATGTTCTTTAACAGTCGATGTGCCTTTTGGATAATGCAAAATACTAAAGAAAAAAAATGGAAAACTTTTACATTAATACTGTTGATGTATTTTTTTATGAATGGATCTTTCGCTTAGCCTGTCCTTCGCCTGCACGATAACAAATACCAAAGGGAACCCTGGCTTGAGCCGGGGAATCCTCCGATGCTTAAGTTAGTATCTTGAATTAAGGTAAAGAGTTTAGGGTTTTTCTGTTACGTACCTTCTTCTGTAAAGGACATGGTTATTTATATGTCTGGATGAATCTTATCATACGAGGATTTTTCTCCTTCATATTCGGAGATTTGATCCTTTTGATTGATTTCGTTCGATCCCGAGGATCTCGGGATCGGACACCTGTACTCCTGAATTTTCGGGACGACATTTATATTCACGCCGCCTTTTCTTGTCTTGGCTCGGCCGTTACCGACTCTGAGAGAGTCTCGTCCAGCTTAAGAGAATAGGCTTTTTGCCTTCTTACGAGCGGAATAGTCTCGGTATTTATCCGTCATCCTTCCTTACTCTGTGGCCGACGAAACCAACTCATTTGGTTCGTTTCTTCTATCGGTCGGGTGGCTTATAACTTATTTAGCCTTTTGTAGGCTTACGCAGACGCTGTTAACTCTCTGACCAAGTAACTTAAGTCGTCTTATACTTTTGCCTCTTGGCCTTATACACTATTCTCTCGGCTCTAACTATTGTCTCGGACTCCTCGGGCAGTGTCGCAGGGCCGACCTACTCTATATCCGAGGCTCCGGACTTAACGTATTTTTTCCCAACAGTGTAACGCCCGTGAAAAATCCGTACTTGGAATCGAGTACCGATCTGACCCGAAATCGCGTATAAATAATTTCCATGGAAACTAAACGTAAGTTAGCTGACGCAACGCTAGAGTAGCTGGGAAATAGTCCCTGATCACTTTAAATACGTTCTACAAGACCCAAATCGAGTAGAACAGACAACTCTACAATACTCTATAACCTTGGATCCAACTCTAAGCAGGTTTGTCCTCTAGACCATATGGAACTTTTGTATTGGATTTAGACCGCGCGTCGAAGGTCTGATACCTCCTATCTTAGACCGTTAGAACCGCCCAGCTGGACTTGACAATCATCTCGAAAATCAAGTCAAACCGATAATCACAGAGTATTTCGTTGAACCCGGACTGAAGCGACCGCGAATAGGGACGAATTGGGAATTTCAAATTTAGATCTGGCACACGACTTGACGCGTCAGTATTAAGCGTTCTGACCGTCAGAATTCATCCAGATTACACCCTCGGATCAGGAAAAATATCTATTTATTATCACGGAACTTTCAGTCCTGATCTATGTGCGGTGACCGCTGAACTGAAACTGGTCCGCCACGTGCGATCTGCGAACCCTGCCAGACTGAAAACTTAATACGAGGTACATCTGGTACCCATGAGCTTAAGTCTGATCGCAATCGACCAGGGGACCACCAGAAATCAGTTTTTGGACCGAAACAGCCCCGAAATGGATAGGCAATAAGTAAACTTCGTCCCGGAGCCTATTTCGGGCGTTTCCAAGCTTATAAAAGGGGTTGAAACCCTCATTCCTTCCTTGCATACGAATTTCCCTAAACCCTAGAAAAGAGAGAGAGAGTTTGAGAGAAAGGGAAGAGGAGATTTTTCCCGCTTCCGAGCCACCAACGGTTGCTGCATCAACGCTTCCTTCCAATCACCTGGCTGGTGATTTCTACACTTTTTCAGGTATAGAAAAACCCCAACAACTTGCTGATTTAGGGTTTATATCGATTCTGAACGTGTTAGCTAACGTCTTCCATAAATCAGGATCTCCCACTGTCGTAGACGAAGCGTACACGCTCCGTTCAAATTCCCGCGACCGTAAGAGATTAGGTGAGGATTTTAGACGCTTTGATTGACGGTTTACAACGCTTTCAATGTCGTTTAATAGTAGATTATCGACGGCATCGCCGTTTGACATGTACAATATGCTCTCCGTTTCCTGTTTCGCAAATTAACGAAGAATATGAGATTTAGGGCATTTTAGTCATTTGTAGGAAGTACGGTCTCCATGCATATTTTGCTGACATGATTGACATGATTTGTCGCCGCATTAGAGAGTTAGGAATGCTTGCATAATCAGTTTGGCGAAGAGATTCGCCAAGTTGCGCACTTTGGGTCGACATACTATATGTGGACTTAAGTGTGTAGGGTATGTGTTTGTACAAATGCTTGTAATAGTATGTATTGTATTGAATGATGTTATGTAGTAGTTTGAGATTGATTTCATGATTAATATGCTGACCTAAATGTTTTCCTACATGCTTACCTTATGCATGATTACACTACATGCATAGAAAGTACGCCTTGAAGATTTGCTTAAGTTGAATATACATGGGAAGTATGCCTTGAAGATTTGCCTTAGTTGAATGTTATAACATGTGCTAATATGCTCACATGATGTGTTTCAATTCCAATACCCTGATGTATAGTGTTAATGTAATTCCATAGATGTGTGGGACTTGACTTAGTCCAGGCAGTCGGTAACCGAGCGAATTCGTGGCTGACTGGTCATAGCCACGAACGACGCGTCGATGAATGTGATTCGTGTTGAGAGTTGGCGGCAGTGGTTAGGCCACGCGAAGTGTTTTACGCACTTCATGTCGTTCAATTCGAGATGCGATCGCGCTAGTCGAGCCCGTCAAGTAACCCGACTGGCCGATGTTTGTTCACCTTGTATGTATCATAACTGCTTGAACCTAGGGTACTGAACTTACCATTGTAAACCCTATTAACCGTGGTACCTTAATCCACGAAGACTCATGAGCCGGGCATGGTGGTATGGGACACCGTGGTCGAGCTGTCGGCCTACGCTGGGGCCACAAACCTCCCCGTAGTGACCAATGAGCACCTTGACTCGTGAGCAGATTATGGTGGTATGGGACACTATATTCTAGCTGTCGGCCTACACTGATCAGGCGACGAGCCCTTTGTAGTGACCGCGAGCGTATTCTGAGTTCACGGGAGGCGACGACCCTTCCGTGCAGTAGAGTACAGTAGGCCTGTATTGATAAGGTGATGGGGGAGCGGTGCAACGAGTGCGAGCAACAGCCCTGGCAGCCCTTGCAGTGACCTACGAAATGTACATCGTATGAGATTACTAGGAGTGACGACCCTAGACAGGATCCGTGTTGGGATTGATACAAGGGAGGTACCTTAGTTTCCCAATCCTGCTGTTTGAATGGACTAATAACAACTTGGTAATCATATCACCATAGCATTGCATGTGCCTGGAAGATGTGGAGCACTCTAGGGAGTGTGGCATGCCGCGGTCGTAAGATGTTGCCGTATGAGGGTGATCGTCGGTGAGGGCATACATCATGTCATATCATCTTGCATTAAACAACAGTATTAGGATTGTCTGATTTACTGCTTTACTATTATCGCGTGATTGAATTGTAAACATGCTAATCTTTGCTCTATGATTCCACTGAGTTGATCACTCATTCCCACGTTACGGGATGGTGTTTGCAACACCCACCAGACCCTGTTGTAGTTGTAGGTGACGACGAGATCCAGGAGGTGGAGCTAGATGATGACGAGGACCAGGATGAGTTCTCGTTTATGCAGTATCATGACGGCTTCCCGTAGGCGACCTGGATCGAGGGGACATCAGTGGGACTTTTCTTTTTGAACATTATTCTTTTGTCTATTTACATGTATATGAGACTCAGAGATGTAGTCATACTTTGGAGACAGTCGAGATTACTTTGTTTTTCCATACAGTGATATATATATTGCTTAGTCTTCCGCTTGCTTTTATCACTGGATCTGAAGTATGAATTGCAGTTTTGGTATACTTTTACTCATGTGAATGCTTTAAATCAGACAACATTGAATCACAACCATATTTGTTGCATAAGTGACGGTCTGGAACTCGGGAGTTGAGTTTATACACGACCCCCGATTTTCAGGGTGTTACAAGTTGCAATGCGTTCGAACAACAGATATTCGCCGAACAATCGCCCATCTACGTCCTCCTCTGTGCTAGTATTGCCAGAGCAAGGGGTTAAATACACTATATACACTGACGCGTCTAGCGTTGGTTTGGGTTGTGTCCTTATGCAGAGGGACAGGGTAATTTCGTATGCCTCGAGACAATTAAGGAAGCACGAGGAGAATTACCCTACACACGACCTGGAGTTGGCAGCCGTTATATTCGCACTGAGACTCTGGAGACATTACCTCTACGGAGAGGAGTTCGAGCTCTTTTGCGACCACAAGAGCCTCAAGTACATATTCACGCAGCGAGACTTGAATATGAGGCAGCGGCGATGGATGGAGACGCTGAAGGACTTCAAGTTTGAAGTCTCTTACCATCTTGGGAAGGCGAACCTTGTGGCTGATGCGTTGAGCCGCAAGAAGGCGATAGAGTTTGCGGCTCCGCTGATGGTTGCCGAGTGGGATATGGTTGAGTTTTTGCGAGACTTTGAGCAGAAACTCACCGTAGAGGAGCCATTTGAGTTCATCGCACATATTCAGGTGCGATCCCCGATCGATGACCGTGTCATCGAGGCGCAGAGGGACGACGCGCATCTTACTGAGCTTCGAGAGCAGGCCAGTGATGATGCTGACGCCGACTGGCGAGTTGGCATGGATGGGGGCTTACGTTACCGTGGCCGCCTATGCGTTCCTGATGTCCCTGACTTGAGACGAGAGATTCTCGAGGCTGCGCATTCTACTAGACTCGCGATGCATCCTGGCAGCACGAAGATGTATCGTGACGTGAAGAGGACGTACTGGTGGGAAGGTATGAAGACCCACATTGCTGAGTTTGTGTCCCGTTGTCTCACTTGTCAGCAGGTGAAGGCAGAGCATCGCCGACTACCTGGACTTTTGCAGCCTATGCCGATTGCAGAGTGGAAGTGGGATTTCATTTCCATGGACTTCATTTCTGGGTTGCCGAAGACGAGGAAGGGGCATGATTCCATTTGGGTGATCGTCGACCGATTGACGAAGTCGGCGCACTTCCTACCGATCAGAGTTACGAACTCTGCAGACGAGCTGGCTAGATTGTATATCCGAGAGATTGTGCGTCTGCATGGAGTTCCGTTGGAGATCGTGTCGGACAGAGACACGCGGTTCACTTCTATTTTCTGGACTCGCATTCAGGAGGCTATGGGTGTGAAGTTGAAGTTCAGTACTGCCTTCCACCCACAGACGGACGGACAGACAGAGCGAGTGAACCAGATCCTGGAGGACATGTTGCGAGCTTGCGCATTGGACTTCAAGGACAGTTGGGATGACTCGGGTAAGACATCCAGACGGTCTGTGCCTCAGGTAAAACATCCAGACAGACAAATATGTATGATAACAACAGATGGTGGTTAGTGTCTCGGGTAAGACATCTAGATAGGCGAATCTTTATGTTACGTATGACAACAATGTACGATAACAACAGATGATGGTTGGTAAGACATCCAGACAGGCGAATCTGTATTTTCGTATAACAGCAATAGATGCTGTCTGTGCTATGCATGTATGATTAGTCAACCCGTTATTAGTCCAATTGCAACCAGTCAATTTAAATAAGCTCACGGTCACTACGGGGAGCACATGACTCAGCGTAGGCCGACGGTTCGGGCATAATGTCCCATTCCACCATCCTCGGCCCATGAGACTACCATCTTAAGATGTTTAATGGAAATCCGTTGACTAGTGGCCAATCATATTACAGTATGTGGGGCTTACCATCGCATGGTTGTACCGTATAAGTCATCCAACCCATATAGGAAAAATACTAGAACAAAGCCACATAGGGCGATATCAAAGTAGGCCACATAGGGCGAGTATCATAACCATGCGATAAAAGACCATCCTTGAAAACCATCAGACACAACAACTCTGGATGGTAGGCCCACATTAATGATCCATCTAGACCACCACTCAATAACCATCAAGTCTAAGGTCCAGTACGATCGCAATTAGTCAAGTTACATCTCAAGTATGGGTGTACATTTATAGGTGAGAGTTTCCCATTAATGTACCAGTTTAAAGTCCATAAGCAATACACAAATAATCCACAAGCATGAATAAATATACAGGATAATCATAAAGCATATAATACAACAATTCAATTTCTACCAGCCAACATATGTGATTATAAAGGGAGATATCGATTATGAATTTAAATAAAAGCTATAACTTAAGCTAATGAGAAAATGGAAAGATCAAGGGGAAGAATCATCACCTGAGCTATTTGTAGCACGTTCCTAGATGCAAACTCCTATAGGTAGTTAGCGGCTCCACGATACTTGGATACTTTCCTGAAGGAGGTTTCGTTTATATTAGATCATCATCTAAGGTTTTTAGAACACCAAGGTCAGTTAGATGATCCAAAATCACTATGGTTTTAGTTCTCATCAAAGGGGCTCGTAGGCCCAGCCGTGATACTACTGTACTCGAATGAGACATGGCCCGCCTGATCATTAGACCAGCCCCACATCTCCATTTAGACCCTTAGGTTGAGCTTGCCAGCCGTAATGGGCCCACATAAAATATATGCATGTATCACATATATGCATCTGGTGTAGAGGTGGCCCTTATAAAATGTTTTGTTACATATTGCATGCATAGAAGGGTTTTCTAGCCCATTTCAACAGTTGAGGTGGGCCCACTATTTTGAATGGTGGGGCACCGTGCATGCATTAACATAGTGTTAGGATTCAAACATCCAGGTCCGAACAGTGTATATTCATTAGTGCAAGGTGGGTTTTACACGTATGTGGGTCCTACCCAAGCATGGGTATCGAATCCAAACGGTCCATAAGATGTGGAATCCCAAGAAACCCTAGGGGGTGAATTTTCACCCTGATCTAAGATTCTGGTGGGCCATAGCAAAGATAAATGTAATTTCAAGGGAAGAAACTGTTTGCATTAATCATGGCCCACCGAAGTTTTGGTTCAAAGTAAAAATTGGCACCAGGGGGTTTCATGAGGTTCTGCTCACTGTGGACCGTTCAGATCTTCAAGGCTCATCAAACATTAGGAGATCTCGACTTTTTTTCTTGGCATAGGATTCACGTAAACTGATTGGCAGGGCCTTCATGCATGCATCGTGCACTTGTTTCATAGGTGGGTTCCACATGATTGGTAGGCCCCACGTATGTAGAATAAGGTGGATCTCATCAACACGTGGGTCTCACATGGGGCCCAGGGACCCAGTTGCCGTGTGAGATGGCCTGACCATGCAGCCCACCTGCATTTTGGTGAGGCCTAGCATAGTGCATTCCACTAGCTGCAAGCGTCCAAAAACGGCCTCCTTGCCATGCCTTCAGAGGCCACTTCCGACCCATTTTTCAGCTCAACACGGCCCGTCCCTGGCCGTTTTTCAATTCCCAACTAGAGGCATGATGGCTGCTACACTCACAGTCAAAGAAATGTCCCGAAACTGGGTCATTTTTACCTTCATTTTAGGACTAATATCAGTCCGTGATTCAGCTCAAAACAGAGCTCGTGTTTCTCTTGGTTTTTGGCCTGACGTTCGGCCATTGTTTAGCCGGGTCTCGGTCTGAAACCGGTGCTTGTTGAGGGTCAAATATTGCATATTAGACCCCAGTTATTGCCTGGATTTACGAACTTTGTACTGTCTAATAGCCCGATTTAATCGTGTTTGTGATGCAGGGTGTCTTTATGAGCTTGAACTGAAAATAGGTGTTTAAAATATGGATTTAACGATCTGAAGACACCAAGGCCAGGGACGGACTACAAGGGACCAAGATCGACGGAATTACATGCCAGAGATCTGCAAAAATCGAGAAACTGAAGCTCAAGTGGCCCAAAATTGATCCAGAATGCAAGATTACAGGGTTTTCACCATCCGTTCAGTTCGAAACTTCATACACGGAATGAGGACCATAAATTAACCGTACGCGTAAAATTTCAGCCATTGGATCGCTATGGAAGTTCCCCAACTGATAGATCAGCCCATAAACCATTGATTCGGGGCCCACCCGATATCTGGAATTGCCTCAAATCTAGTCTCAAAGCTTTAAAAGGGGAGACCAATCAAATGGTTGGAGTGGATTTCTAGAAACATCAAGATGGGACCCACTTTACATATTGTGAGCATGCACATCTCATGTGCACAGGAGGTGCACTGAACCAATGAACAAGTTCAGCAGTCGCTGACCTGACAGGATTTGGAAACCAGGATTTACGCAAACAGGGAGTTACGTTTGATTCCTGGTGGGCCGCAACCACAGTCTATTTCAATAATCTACACCGTTCATTAGGTTGAGGAGGTCAAACCGACCGTACCTTGATCGACAGCCTGATTTCCTCAGATGTTGCAGGGACTTGACAGATCCAAACGGAAAAGAAACGGTAGAACAAAGATCTTAATGGGCCACACCAAATTCAAGCCAGTCAATTCCATTTCCGACCGATTTTTCCTGAAAAACACAATGATCAGAATGGATTGCATCTCTGGCTTCAATCAAGGGCTCACCAATTACATTGCTCGTCATCAGCGTTCACACGTTGTCTTCCAGCGGCCGAACAGGGGTCCCGGTGTGATGTTCGTGAGTCCACACCGTCCATCAAACCTATGATCAAAACCGTCCATTCGATTCAAGAGGTGTCAGAAACTGTTGTCAAGGTTTCTTCTTGGTTCCATGCATGCAATCAGGCAATCCCCACCACAAAATGCAAGATAGACGGTGGAAATATTTGACACGTAGGCCGCACTAAACTCAAGAAAAAGTACACGTTTCTAGCTGGTTTTTCATTTTGAAGCTAATGGACGGAGTGGATTTCATAGATATTGGAAGGAGTGGCCCCACCTTTAGCCAGCGCTCCTTGCGATGGATCTGTTACGCGAATCCGGAAAAACCGGACGTTCCGGATCATCCTGGCCCACCATTAATGATCGGATGGCCGATCTGAACCGTCCATCATGTATGCCATCCCAAAAAAACCCCAGGGGACGTTAGTATTTTGGACAAAATCATAGTAACAGGGGAGTAAAGAGGACCTGTTCTTGGCTACGTAAGGGAAGTTGCGAAAAATGTCACCGACAATCTGTTATGCGTAAAGGCTACGCACGCAAACTTTCGCATTGCCTCTTCTGCCGTCTCCACCACCACCTGTAGTGCTTATAAAAAGGGGAGAGAGAGAGATGGGAGGGACATTCAGATCCAAGATAGGAATTCAATCTCGGTTTGGAAGCTTGGAGCCGTGGAGAGTGGTTTGCGTAGAGTTTTTCTTTTTATTTTATTTTATTTTTTTTCTTATGTGTTTAGCCTAACCATGGTTGGCTAAATCCTCTTAGCTAGGGCTAAGAGGTGAAGCTTGTAGCATGATGGGAGATCCTCGGCTTGTGCCTTTTATTTGAAGCTGAATTGATATTGATTTAAGTTATTTAATGGAAATATTTTTAGTCTTTAATGGTTTGTTGTGACTGTAATTACAGTGGGTCTGCAATGGCTTTGAATATTCCCTTTTTCTTTTGATGTTCATGACGTCAGGAAACCCTGTTGTTCACCATCGTTTCCTGGGCATGGTTGGATGTCGGTACCCTTCTTAACCTTCATACATGTGATTGGTTGGAAATTAGTTTAATTCTGTTGTTTGCCATAGTCTCTTAGGCATGGTTTGGTGATGGAATCCATTCTAATTCATATACCTTTCATCTCTTGAAAACTAGATCAATGACAGTTCAGTTTAATTTTCATGAAACAGGTGTAAGATCTCCCTGATCTCTATAAGTGGATCCTCTGAATCCCTAGTTCCCTATTTCTGATTTATTCAAGTTTTAGATTAATAATTCACCATTATTCCCTCAAATTCATTGGTTTAGAATTCATCTTAGTCTAGTTCTAGTTCTAAGTAGTTTCAGATAACGTACAAGTATCAGTCCCTTGGGATTCGACCTCAGTCTTACCGAGTTTATTACTACATCACAACCCTGCACTTGGGGAGTGAACAGTGCTGCAGATGGGTCAGTTTTCAGCCTGAAATAGGGCCATGGGTTGGCTCTATTCCACTCCGAAAATAGGGACCCAACAACTGCTTTCTCTAGTCTATTCCACAGCCTTCGATTGGCTTGCTTACAGAGCTGGTTTTCGAAGCTCTACAGAGAGCTCAAAACAACACTCGAATGCGTACTCGTTATAGAACTTGGCTTGACTGTGTTGCAGCTCGAAGTGAGGCCATCACTTGGCTTAACTTCAGCCTTCCAAACATAGGTACGGTCGGACCGATTCTCAGCCATTACTTGGCATGGTTCTGGTCCAGACGTGTAACACTTATAACTACAAGAAAGAGGAAAAACAACGAACAAGGAAAGAACGTAGGGCAGTTTGCTGCCTTTCTCACCTAGCTGAAACAGAGGATCGGTTTCCCTGACTCACTCTCTCTCCGATTTCTCTCTTTCTCCTCTCCTTTCTCACCTTCGTATGTGAATTCTGAGAGCTACAGGGCTCCCTTTATATAGAGGGAGAGAGAGATGAGGGAACGGCTGGGATTATTTTCCCAAATGGATGGTTGAGATTCATCCTTCCTAAAGAGGAAGGGAGGTTTCGTTTTCACAGGCTCTGGTCGGGTAGTTTTTGGCATGGATTGGATGGTGGCATCCAATCTCCTTCGTCCGCTTACAAATGATCAAACGACTATATCGTTTTGTTCGTGTGGGTCCCATGAAGATATTGGACAGCTTGGATGGCTCGGAAAGTAGCCGTGGCGGGCCACCTAGAGGCTGGAAGTAAGTCGGTTTAGATGGAGAGGAGGGCGGGAGAATGCAAGAATTCGGGTTTTTGAAAGGTGTTCGGCCAGAGCTAGTTCGATCGAGTCCCTGCTTCTAGTGCACCTCGTGCACGAGCACTCTTAGTGCACATGCACCGCGTAGGGGCCCGCCGTGATGTCGGTATCATAATCCATACCGTCCATTTGCATTGGGAACCCTTCATAGGGACCCTGACCCATTTTTGGGGCACATGTGAGGCCCAAGTGGGCCCCATGACTTGATTCAGGTCTTGTTTATGAATTTCCTGCTAATTTATTGTTCGGATTAGCCCAAAATTGAACGTCAACGGTTAAAACAGTCCAAGGGACTATTTAAGCTAAGACCCAATGGTTAGGTTACGGATATATGGCCTGTTCTAATTTTTATAACACTAAAATTATGTTATACTAAATTTAATAATATCATTTACTATAATAATAATAATAATTATTATTATCATTATTATAATTATTATTATTATTCTAAATTAAATTTGTCGGGCCTACCTCTAGTTAGAACTATTCCTCCAGGTGAGTAGATTACTTCGAGTTATGTACTTTATCCTTCGATTAATTTTTAACTGGTAAATGAGCCACACCAAGTGAACGTCCACTTATTACTTTCAATATTCTCATGATCTGAATATTCAATGGTTGGATTTAGGCTAGAATGTACGTGAACGTTTGCTTAAGCTAGACTTGTATTACATTACATGGTAACACTCAAGTACTGGAAAGTACGGGGTGTTACATTCCACCCCCCTTAAAGAAAATCTCGCCCTCGAGATTTGGTAAGAAGGTGTACCTTATTTCGGGTATGCCTTAGTGTGAAACTTCTAATGCTATATTCCAATCTACCACAACCCTTAACTCTCTATCCTAGCCAATCACTGGTGCATTTAGGTTCCACTAAATGTTAGAATTATTTCAGTGTTAACTAAAACTAGGGGATCTTACTAGTGCTTGTCAACATCTGGGTTTCTCTTAGCACTTACTAAGGTTTTCAGTTCATTTAGGTGACTAATACTAATATCTTAGCTTTGCTTTTACTTTCCTTTACCTTTAATGATAATTCTCAACATCTAAAGTACAATACACTTTTCTGGTTTTTGTTGTTTGAGCTGTCATGGATAGATGGTTGTAGTGAGTTTGAGCCCGATACATCGATCCTTTGCCTACGTAAAACAGAGGATTTTCTTTATCAATCCCTAATCCGGGTAAATCTCAACTTTCTGCCTGATCAGGGCATCGAAATCTTTAGAATCTGCTAGGATATGGGGTTTGGATCAAACGACGCAACTTCGCTTAAATGTTGTTCCATCAACCGGTGATTTTGATTATTCTAAATTCCTGGGAAATATCAATTACTCTTCTACCTCCAAAACGGATAAGACCATATGGCCCATTACGCTTCTAATGCGCTCTCTGATTAACCAAGTACTCGATAACCCTTTCGAGACCAGAGTTTCAACATAAAATTTTGGTTTAAAAGTTTGTTAAACTTATCCCCATTTCTCAAATCTGGGCCCAATATGTTCAGTTTAAGGTTGAAAACTTACCCAAAATCCCATGACTACACCTCTAATTAATTTCATGTGCTAAAATTTGTAGGGAATATTAATTCCAAGTAAAGAGATGTGTTAAGGCATTCAACTACATTTCCCTTAGTCAAAAATCTTAGAAAGCACATGTGTTCGATCAAGTCTATAATTTGGTGGTCACGAAATTCCTACGAAGCGTAAGTTCGTTTCATTCACTAAGTATTGTGACCATGTTATCTTTGACTAAGGGAAATTACAGAAATGGTTTGGATTCCTAAATTTCTAATACGTTCGTTGGGTATTTCGTTCTTCCATGTGCATGGGTTTAATTTTTAAGCCCAAACAATGATGATGGCAGTTGTCATAGAAATCAAGGTATGACTAAACCTGAGATGTTCAAATGGTCTAAAGTTTGAAGTTTCTAAGTTCTCAACCTCCCTTAACTCAAGGGAATCTCATTTGAGTTTTGAATGACACTCCAACAATTCCAAAGGGAACCTAAGTCCAATTTCTAAGTTCCATGGTTATCCAAACAACCGTTCAGGGCGCATAACATTTTGATTTCCTATGTTCTCAATTCCTCCTAGTTACAAAGGAAATTCTCAATAGTTGCTCTAATAATTCTAAGGGAACCTAAATTTGGGTCTCTACATTCCCAATAATTCTTCCAAGTTTAAGGAAAATTCTCCTAAGTTCAATTTCTAATTTCAAACATCCTAACTTGAGACATTTAAGGCTTGTATAAGATCATTTTTCAAGGCCAAGTTTGTCTAAACTATGCTCTGATACCACCTGTAATGCCCCGACTTTTCAAGACCCGAGTACATGACCCGTGTCCCAAAAACTCGAGTGTTAACCTTAAAGGATGGTCAGATATAATATTTTTCTTTTATCAGAGTAAGCAGATGAGCGTAGAGTGGACAAATTAGTATATAAGAAAATCACAATTTCATATAGAGTATACAAGAGAGTGCCCATAATGACTTATACAAACCAATGTCTTCATTTTTACGAATATAAAATGAAATAACATTGCATGTGAAACAAGTAAATTTACAATAATCTTGAAATGTGAAATCCTGTAGCAGCTCTTAGCAAATGTAATCATGCACCCTTATCAACTATAGTCTGCTTCTCAGCAATATGAATGTGAACATCATTAGGGCCACCTGCGCTACTTGTACGGTTATATATTTGATGGATGAGTGGCCAACTCAGTGTGAATTCTCCTCAAGATTACACACCGCCGCATTAGGTAAGAAATAATATGAAACATGCAGACAACCAAAATAGAGTAAATGCCGTCTTATTAGATGCATGGATGCGTGAATGCAATCAGTCCCAGGTAAAACATCCAGACGGACATAGGGGTCGTCACCCATGCAATCATCGACCCGGGTAAGACATCCAGACGGTCTGTGCCTCGGATAAAACATCCAGACAGGCAAATATGTACGATAACAACAGATGGTGGTTAGTGCCTCGGGTAAGACATCCAGATAGGCGAATCTGTATGTTACGTACGACAGCAATGTACGATAACAATAGATGATGGTTGGTGCTTCGGGTAAGACATCCAGACAGGTGAATCTGTATTTTCGTATAACAGCAATAGATGCTGGTCTGTGCTATACATGCATGATTAGTCAACCCGTTATTAGTCCAATTGTAATGGCTCGACTTCAGCAATAGACGATGTTCTTCCAAACAAAACCCCTAATCTTCTGTTCGGTTATCTTCGCTAATGGCTCGGCTTCAGCCCATTTCGTACAATAATCCATCGTAACCACGACAAACTTGGTCTGACCCTTTCCTAACGAGAATAGTCCGATGATGTCGATCCCCCACTGTGTAAAGGGCCAAGGTCCAGTCATCGGGGTCAATTTCTCAGGAAGCTCCCTCGTGATAGCTACAAATCGCTGACACTTGTTGCACCTTTGGACAAACTTCTTAGTGTCATGTTGTACGGTCGGCCAGTAATATCCCTACCGCAGTACTTTATTGGCGAGCGAATGTCCCCCTGAGTGATTTTCGCATATCCTTTCGTGTACTTCTCGTAATACGTAGTCAGCTTCATGAGAATTCAAACATCGTAGTAAGGGAGCGTAGAATCCTTTCTTGTACAGTACCCCGTTCAAGATGGTGTAGCACGACGCTCGGACCTTTAGCCGTCGAGCCTCGGTATGATCTTTCGGTAGCTTCCCCTCATTGAGATAATGGACGATAGGATCGAACCAAGTAGGTTCCGAGTCAATGGCATGTATACCCGAGTCTGTCGGCTCATTTATACTTAGTTTAGCTACGTATTCAATCGGGACCGACCTAGGTATATCATCTTCGTCAGCTGAAGTAAGCTTTGCTAACAAGTCGATTTTGGCATTCTCGGTCCTCGAAATTCGAACTACTTCACATTGTCGAAATTCATCGATTAATTCTTTAGCCTTCTCTGTGTATGCTTTCAGTTGTTCTTTTTGTGTTTGATAAATACCAGTAACCTGGTTGACGACTAACTGAGAATCACAGAAGACATTGAGATGAGTTACACCTAAATTCACGGCGAGTCGAAGGGCAAGTAACAAGGCCTCATATTCTGCTGTGTTATTCGATGCTTGAAATGCAAGTCATAAGGTATATTGTATACAGGTTTGATCGGGAGTCTCTAATACTATGCAAGCCCTGCTTGCCTTAGAGTTGGAAGAGTCGTTGATGAATAATTTTCAAGGGACAGGGTCGGGTGACGGGTCGAGGGAAGAAGATGCCGATGCTCCGATAATCCTGTTAGATTCAGACATTTTGCTGTCTTGTGAAGTCACTTTGACAATAAAGTTGGCTACAACTTGCCCTTTTATGGCTGTTCTTGGCCTGTACTGTATGTCAAACTCGCTCAACTCGATAGCCCACTTTGTAAGTCGGCCGGAACCTTCTGGTTTCTGAAGGATCCGACGCAAAGGTAAGTCGGTCATGACGATGATGGTGTAAGCTTGAAAGTATGACCAGAGTCTTCGCGAGGATACTATCAAGATTAAGGCTACCTTTTCAAGGGGAGGATACCTTATCTCTACCGGTAGTAAAGGTTTGTTAACTTAATATACCGGTAATTGCCTTCCTTTGTCTTCTCGTATGAGAACCGAGCTAATCGCTGCGTCGGATACAACCAAATATAATAACAAAACTTCTCCTGACTCGGGTTTGGATAACAGCGGTGGAGACCCAAGATAAGACTTCAGTTGCTGGAACGCTATTTCACACTCTTCCGTCCATTCCATCAATTGTCGCCCCTTCAATTGCTTAAGAACAGGAGACATTTATCGGTGTCTCGAGATAGGAAGCGGTTGAGCGCAATTACTCTCCCGGTCAGCCTTTGTACGACTTTAATTATCTTGGGAGACTCCATCTCAAGTAGAGCCTTGATTTTCTCGGGATTCGCTTCGATTCTACGCTGACTAACAAGAAAATCGAGGAACTTTCCCGAGCTTACACCAAAAGCACACTTGCTCAGGTTTAACTTCATCTTATACTTGCGCAAGGTCAGGAACATTTCTTCTAGGTCCGCTATATGGTCGGCCGTGTGTATACTTTTGACGAGCATATCATTTATATACACTTCTATGATTCGGTCGATCTACCGAGCGAATATTTTGTTCACCAAGCTTTGATACGTCGCTTCGGCATTTTTCAAACTAAATGACATCACTTGGTAACAATAAAGACCTTTGTCAGTGAAAAAGGTAGTCTTAAATTTATCAGATTCATGCATTATAATTTGATTATACCCAGAGTAGGTATTCATAAAACTAAGTAATTCATGTCCTGCAGTATTATCTACCAACTGATCAATGCGAGGAAGAGGAAAGTTGTCCTTGGGGTAGGATTTATTCAGATCTGTATAATCAATACAGAGACGCCACTTCCCGTTGGCCTTTCTCACAAGCACGACATTAGCTATCCACTCTGGATAGTATATCTCTTCTATGATTTTAGCCTTGAGGAGTTTGCCGACTTCTTCTTTGATGATAGCGTACCTTTCAAGGCCAAGAGGACGTCTTTTCTGCCGGATTGGCCTGTAGGTTGGATCGATGTTGAGTCGGTGCGTCATGACCGAGGGATCGATCCCAGGCATATCTTCATGGCTCCACGCGAATACGTCAGCATACCATCGAAGCAAGGCGATCAAATCTTTTTTGAAAGGTGACTTCAGAGATGAGCCGATTTGTACTACTTTCGACTCGTCTGTATCGGTTAATGGTTCTGAGACAAGTTCTTTCATTGGTTTCCCCCGTTCATGAGATCCAACTTGAGGGTCCAACGACTCGATCATCGATATCTCCGTCGGGAATTTTACTGCTGTTGCATAGCAGCGTCGGGCATCTTGCTGATCCCCTTTTACGATTCCTACTCCCGACTCGGTCGAGAATTTCATGGAAAGGTAGTACGTAGATACCACAGCTTGAAAGAGGCTTAGGGATGGTCGACTGAGTATGACATTGTAAACTGACACTTGGTTGACGATCAGGAAGTCGACCATTGTAGTTGTCTGATGGGGTGGACTTCCGGCTGTAAGTGATAGTGAAGCGATTCCCTCAGGAAGCACTTGTCCACCCGAGAATCCTATGAGCGGGGTTAGGACTGGGTGTAAAGCCGATCGTCTAATGCCCATGTTTTCGAACGCCTAGGTGAACAATACGTCCGCAGACGACCCAGTGTCCACCAACACTCAGAAAACTTTCCTGTTGGTAATTGTGAGAACAATGACCAGCGCATCGTCATGAGGATGATGAATGCCTCGGGCGTCGTCTTTAGTGAATGAGATACAGTACTTCTCTCTCCTCTTTTCTTTTGAAGGTCGAGACAGCAGGAGAATCTCGGATTCCAGATGATTGATGCTTCTAGTGTGATTCTTCCGAGCATTATTGGAGTCTCCACTGCCTTGATGCCCTCCAATAATAGTTCGAATCTCCTCTGTAGGCCGATTTTTGCTCGGGCCTTCTTCTACAGTTCCTGACCCTTCCACATGCTCTCTGAGTCGACCTTTTTTAATGAGTCGCTCGATTTCATCTTTTAAGTGATAAAATCACTTGTGTTATGACCGTGGTCGCGATGATAATGACAGTACTTATTTTTACTCCACCGATTCAAATTTTCTCGGAGCTTCCCGGGCCAGTTAACAATGCCTTTATTTTATTTCCATTAACACCTGCTCTTGAGATTTATTTAAAGGGGTATATGTATTCAAAGGGGTGTATATAGAAAACCTTTTGTCGGGTCGTTTGCCTGACCTACCGTCATCTCGCGCTCGATCTTCTTTACGCTTCTTTCCTCCAGCTGAGTTGGCTTCTTTCTTAGCCGACTCTTTAGTTGTACGCTTTGCGTTCTGGACTATCTCACGCAGGAGCTGGATGTCTTCTGCATCTGCATATTTGTCCGAGCCAGCTATAAACTCACCCAGAGTGTCCGGTGAATTTTTGTCCAAGGATGCTACAAAGGGCTTATCTTTCACCCCTTGCATGAGCGTATTAAGTACTGTCTCCTCCGAGTGTTTTCGAACCTGAAGAGATTTGAAGTTGAAACGCTTGATATAGTCTTTCAGTAATTCTCCTTCCTTCTGAACTATATTGTTCAGGTGTGCGGGTGGCTTTAGTTTCTTCTTCCTTCCGATGAAGTTAGTAAGGAAGGCATCGCTTAGTTCTACAAACGAACTGATTGACTTCGGTTTTAACTGTTTAAACCAAAGCCGAGCTATATCAGTTAACGTGAGAGAGAAAGCTCGGCACATAAAAGCATCCGAGGCATCATGCAACTCCATATAAGTTTTGAAGCATTCAATATGCTCTGTCGGATCAGTTTTTTCAGAAAAGAGAGTAATCTGGGGTAGGTGAAATCTCTCCGGTAACCGAGCCTGCATTACTTCATCCATAAATGGAGAAACTTTTACCTCGGACTTCGTCGGGTATGCATTCCGACCGTGTTTCATGTCTGCCATCTCTCTTGCCATCTCTTCTCGAACTTCTTTTTTGAAGTCCTGGATATCAGCCGTCCAAGGTTTCGTGCTCTCTGCTGTTTCTTCCATAGGAAATCGACTTCACCTCCTTTGATCTATTCTGTGTCGTAAATCAGAGGGGGGTAATGCGACTGTTGCTGAGCGGGCTGGTGCTAGTTCAGCCGAATCTTAGTGTTGACTCGACTGATGGAGCGATCGAGGAGCAGTAGGCTGAGCACCAGACGTTGGCGAGGGAACTTGTGTTGCCTCGTGATGCTGCTACATCTATTGGTTACACAGTTGTTCCAACATCCGTTTCATGACATTCATATCGGATCCCATTTCTTGGATCTCTTGATCCAATCGCGCGTTTCCTCGGCCCTGTCGACTGGTGGTTGTGGCAAATGCTGCAGGCGGAGGTGTAGTCGGTGCCACTGGCGGGGCTCCTTGAGCCACGCTGGCAGCGGCTTTGTTTGTTTCATTCCATCTAGTCGTCACCATTAAAGCTTATTTTTCAGCTTTCAGATAGAGCGTGAGAAATGACTTTTTGCACGTTTCCCACAGACAGTGCCAAACTGTTGATGTATTTTTTTATGAATGGATCTTTCGCTCAGCCCGTCCTTCGCCTGCACGATAACAAATACCAAAGGAAACCCTGGCTTGAGCCGGGGAATCCTCTGATGCTTAAGTTAGTATCTCGAACTAAGGGAAAGGGTTTAGGATTTTTCTGTTGCGTATCTTCTTCCGTAAAGGAAATGGTTATTTATAGGTCTAGATGAATCTTATCATACGAGGATTCTTCTCCTTCATATTCAGAGATTTGATCCTTTTGACTGATTTCGTCCGATCCCGAGATCGGAATCGGGATCGGACACCTGTACTCCTGGATTTTCGGGACGACATTTATATTCACACCGCCTTTTCTTGTCTTGGCTCGGCCGTTACCGACTCTAAGAGAGTCTCGGCCGGCTTAAGAGAATAAGTTTTTTTCCTTCTTACGGGCAAAATAGTCTCAGTATTTATCCGTCATCCTTCCTTACTCCGTGGCCGACGAAACTAACTCATTTGGTCGGTTTCTTTTATCGGTCGGGTGGCTTATAACTTATTTGACCTTTTGTAGGCTTACGCAGATGCTGTTAACTCTCCGACCGAGTAACTTAAGTCGTCTTATACTTTTGCCTCTTGGCCTTATGCACTATTCTCTCGGTTTTAACCATTGTCTCGGACTCTCGGGCAGTGTCAGCAGGGCCGACCTACTCCATATCCGAGGCTTCGGACTTAACATATTTTTCCGCAACAAATACAACCATACCTACTTATAAAGATTGCAAAACCAAGAGATCAAAGCAATCAAATTCTGACTTTGACTAGTGTCTATTGATAGTGGCTTTCTCACTCATAATAAGAAGTATCCTAAATCAGCAACATATCCTACCCTCAAAGGAAATCAAGCCTTGAGCAACAAATTTAAACTTCAAGAAGAATTACGAGCTTCCTTCCCAAGAACAACACTTTCGTAATACATCATTCTCATCATTCCATGCAAGCATGTGGGGAACAATTAAAATTCATTCTTGCAATTGAGTCCCATGATTAAAACCCATGTGCGTACTTTTTATCGAATAACAAACAAACTAATAGAAGTAACACAAATAAGAAGAATGTCTAAAAGATAATAAAAGAATGCATAAGCAAAGATAAATTAAGAAGAAAAAAAATAAAACACTCTAGAATGTTGGAACTATAGAAGCACATATAGATGAATCAAGTAAAGTAATATTACTCACACAACCAAGTCTAAACATAAACAATTCAAATTTTATGTGGACAAACCCTAAAGTTAGCAAGTAGGATGATTGTGTCCATTGGGTGAAAGATCCTTAAACCCACCGAATCCTTTGGAGTCTCCTTTATATATGACGTATTAATACAATTGTGTATGCAGAATTGGAATACTACGAGCAGACGGACCTCTACTATTAGTTTTTCCTTTTTCAGCAAATTAAGATTAGTTTGAATTTCAATTTAGTTTTGTGCTTTATATTTAGTTTGAATTCTAAATTTCGATGTAGGAAAAAAACTATCAAGATATTTGAATTTAGTAAACATTATATGATTTCAACAATAATTTTCTTTTAGATGAATTTAAATATCTATTAAATTTGATGTAATTATATTAATTGTAATGAATATTAATCTACTAAACCTCTTGAATTTGAGATTCGGGTCTCGAATACCCTACTTGAGTACCGGGATTTCAGGGTGTGATAATAAGGGTTCACATGTTCCTTATCCATTCCATCCTTGTATCTTCTAATGTAGAGCGGGTCGCGGACAATTTCATGGCCAAGATGGATCAGAAAAGGCATGGTCGACAACATAAGTGATCCGGACCGTTGGACCTTAGATCGGGCGTATCTTGCAATTCGGAATGAGTTATCTGACGTAAAATATATAATTTTGAGGTAGAACGAGCTACTTTAGCCAACCAACCCCGCTATGCTGGGTTGCGTAGCCCGGATTTGCGAGAAACCCCCTGATCGACGATCGTTTTCCCGTTTTAATTTCATTTTTACTATAAATAGTAAGTTTTAGTTTGCTTATAGCTCTTCATCCGTTGGGCTTTAGGAGTTGTGTCCAACATGAAAAGTGCTTAGAAAAATTAGGAGAATGGTTTGGTGAAGCCAAATAGGACACTTACTATTTTTGGCCGAAAACCTTGCACACTAGTAGACATCACGACTGTCTATAAATAGTAAGTTTACTATTTATAGTAAGTCGTGGATTCTAAGAGTTTTAGTTGTAGTTTGAGTCTGATTTCTTTCCTATTGCTTGGTTCCCTTATTTAAAGGGGTGTAAATTCATTTTTATTCAGTCAACAATTAATTTTGAATTTTATTAAAGTTTATTCCTATTCTCTTGCTTTCTTTCCTCATGGATTCGAGAAGTCTCTGTGAGGAGTCTAGAGAAGCTCCATGGATTCGGTGTAGTTATCCTTAAGGAAGACGGTGTTCGACCTCATCACGTTCATCCCTGCATCATCTTCCAAACACCAATTGATTGATGATTTCACATTGTTTATTAACTAATCCATCATAATGGTCACATAATCATCTATTTACTTGGCATTTTCAAATTCACCAAATTGTCCATCATATACTATACACGGTATCCATCTATCCACTCATCAAATTATTTATTGAACGTCCGTATGAATTCTTTTCTATTTTCTTAAAATCTTTTCCATTCATGCATGCATTTACCCAATGAATACATCACACATGTACATTTAGTGAGCAGAGGATGTGACATTTTGTGTAAACTAAAAGAAGGGAACAATATGTTACATTTGGAGACTCCTTGTGGTGATAGGGAGACTCATGTTCTAGTGTGAGGTGTTCCAACCAATATAATCTGTTATGGAAAAAATGGAGTGACTCATGAAAAGAGGTTAAACGAACAATCATTACGGACCAGTGGGTCAAGCTACTCAAAAGCTAACCACTGTCAAAGAAGGGTCGACCATAAAATAGGTCGGCTCAACCTTAGGTCAGCATAACCTTCAATGAGCTTCCTTGAAGAACAACATAACAGGGCTGTCAAGATTAGCAAAGGTGGCTAAAGACTAATGGAATCAAGGATCTCAGAGCTTGCTTAGTCGATGTTATCGTTGGAATGATACCAACCTACTGAAAGATCGGTATTGTCGGTCTTTAAGACATTGTCTGTCTCTATCATCCAACCTTATCTATGGGATGAACAGATCTATTAACTCTGCTGAGACTTCGCTCCCATCCAAGGGAAACAACTCAGGGGTCTCTCCTAAAATCTCGGGAGATAGGGTCGGAATCCCAAAAATCTCGGATGTCAACGATCTCGAGAAGATCTTCGGGATATGAGGAGTCCTGAAATAGAAAGGAACTTCAACGGTGTGATCTTCCCTCTATCAAACAAGATCTCCAATGGTGTGATTTTTTCTCTAATAGAAAAGATCTTCCGACTGTGTGATCTTTCCTCTCATATAAATGGGGAAGCTCTTAAACAGTGAAAGATACATATTGAAACATAACCCTAAAACTCATATACGTTGGTGACTCTTTTTCTGTAAAGATCATTTCTACAAAGATCCAGATCCCTGACTTTGGCATCGAAGGGTCCCCTGCATTAACCAAAGTCTTCCTTGCTTTGTTTTGTGTGCAAGCATCCAAGGGTCTAAGAAGGGTCCACCGGAAAACTGCATCAATAAAATCCAAGTGTGAGGTGTTCTGACTAGTTAAATCAAAATGTTAGGTGTCCCAACCAATAGAATTTAAGTGAGTGATATTCAATGAATAGAAACTTAGCATGATCTAATAAAATTGAAAGATGATGTGGACCAATATGATTGAATGAGTAAAAATTTAGGACTTTAAGGGCTAATGAGGAGGGAGTGTCCTATGTGTGCACCTACCCATGTGGAGCTCATTTCCTATTTAGAGAGGACGTGTGGGAGGAGGTGTGCTACATGAATTGGAGAGAGAGAGAGAGAGAGAGAGAGAGAGAGAGAGAGAGAGAGAGAGAGAGAGAGAGAGAGAGAGAGAGAGAGAGAGAGAGAGAGAGAGAGAGAGATTTTTTCTTAAGAGCTAGGTGAGTAAATCTCTCACGTGATCTCTTTGAAACCTTTATTTTAATTTTATTTCATGCACATTTTATTAATTATGATATTTATACTTTCTGATCTTCCTTACTTTATAAAACTTCATCCGGAAATAGTCATTTTTCTTTTCGAGTTTAGCCTTTTTGCCATTGGGGTTAGCTATTTTCCTTTTAAAAGTTTAGTTATACAACTGATTAACTCCTTTTTGAAATTATAGAAATTTCAAAGGTATAATTCTTAATTATTTTATATTCTTCTCTTAAATTTTACTTGTTAAAATGATAACCTTTTATCCCCTTTCAAAAACCCATTTTGATATGAGTTAATGTCTTTCTTTAATTCTTTAAATTTAAAATTTCTTTTGTTTTATTTTTTTAGTTCCATTGTAAGAAGTTATTTGATTAGTTATATTGTTAAAAAATTATGATTATATTTTAGGAGACCAAATTAGGGCTTTATTCACTCCTCTCAAATTTTGAATCATTTGATCCTTTTGGGTTATGATATGAGTATAATATTACAAAATAAAAATTTCTAGACATAACTAAAATTTCAAAAAATAGTTCAACTGTACTCTATGATATTGTGTGTACTAATTTTAAAAAATTTCAAAAAATAGTTCAACTGTACAGAAATTACAGGGAATAAATTCTGAAAGTACAAAATTTAGCACTATGTCTAAAACTTTGAACTATAGTGTAGAAATTTAGTTTTAAGGGTATTTATGTAAAATTTTAGATTTCATTTATTTATTTAACTTAATTTTTTGTTATTGAAATTTTAAAGATTTGAATTTTATACAACTATGTTTTATATAGTAGCATGATCAATCAATCATGAGAAAGCATGATTATTTAAGGGCAATCGTGTATAGATTTTTAATTTTTAGATTTTAATTAATTATTTATATTGGTTACTGACTATTTTTTTTTTTAAATGTTTATTAGATTATTGAGATAATTTTAAAAGCATTTAGTTTAAGAGTTTTATATGTAGGCACACTTGGTAAATTTAAAGCATGCATTAAACGACATAAGAGTACGTAGATTTATGGAAAGCTTGTTTGTGACTTAAATAAATTTTTAAAAGAGAATTTATCATATTGAATTCTTATATTCATATCAAACATGTATCATGAGTTGCTTATGGAACCTGGATAAAATAGTGGGTGCATTGTCCTAGGTATTCCTTAAAAGCATAAACACGTTGGGAAATCATGACCATTGGATCAAAGTCCGTGAAACCCATTGGTACCTTTGGATTCTCCACTATGAGTACATGTGTGTGGGCATACAGGGTTGTATGTTGTCACACACTCTTGAGTACAGCTCGAGTAGTAGTCCGACCGACTAAAGATGAAATGAGTCCTTCATTGCAGAGTATAGGTGTGCGGGCATATAGGTTACGTGTTGCCACGCACCACGTGTAGGTGGAAGTGGTTTGACTAGCCATAAATGAATCTCCTCATTACGAGTACAAGTTGGTGGGCGCATTACCAGAGGTTTCTAACAATTATGTGTGTGTGACAATGGTTGTCAAACTTGTATGAGGTCATCACAGTGGGTTGTGTTAGCTCACCCTTCTTGGAAATCTTTTCATGTTTAAATTTGAATATTACGTGCTTGAAGGATATTATTAGTTTTTCTTATATTTAGTTGTTTTCGGATTTAGCTCGATTTACTTCTAAATACTTAATGTAATCAAACATTATTTTATAGTTGTTATTTAGTTGATAAATTAGTCATTATTTAGTTGATAAATTAGTCAATGAGGATCTGATACTTTTGGACTTTGGTCAATTATGCAATGATGATTATTCTTCATATCTTTCATGGATGGATGTTTATATTATTTTATATGTGATATATGCGAGTGATATGAGTGATGTGAGAGTTGTGCTTTCGAGATTCATATCATGAGTAGTCCTACTCGGATACCAGATTTCGGGGTGGCCCATCTGAGTTCTGGATCTGCCTTATGATAAGGAGAACATGAGAGGGCTCATATGATGGAAAGAATGAATATTGTTTATACATCTACGGCGAGACGCCGAGCTCGGTAAATTGCCTTGTAGTTTAAGCTTAATTTGAGAAGGGTTGTATTCAATGTAACTACTAACAATACCAAATCACATTACAATTTGGTCATTTCCTCTTGAACATCTGCACGAAGCCTTATGCCCTGAACTGGCTATTGTGGCCTAAGTTGTGGACTTGGTTAATTTTATGCTCATCTTGTATGTAGATGTTTCGTACATATGTAGAGATTTCTAGAAAATAGTAAGAGTATGGAAAGTTGTAGAGAATAATCAATGGGGGTAGAAAAATGTAGAAAATTTTAGAATTGTGTGGAAGTGTCTAGAGTTATGTAGCGATCTCAGAAATTTTTTAGAGAATTCTAGTAAGATCTTAAGTAGAGAATTGCAAAATATTCCAAAAACATTTTAGAGAATTCTTGACCAAACCTAATCATACATGTGTGGGTTCTAAAGTTTTCCAATCTCTACATAAGAAGAGGTCCTATTTGTAAAATTTAACAAATTACTACCTCATTAACTAGTTATTTATATCTTGGTAAATTTTTATTTTTTTTTTGGTGAAAAGGTTTTCAATAAGCTATCCTAATAATTAATGTTTTATTCGTGACCACCTTTCATTAGATTTCTTTAACGGAAGTTGGGGTTATGTGGTGCCAGCAAGGGATTGGCAGCACAGGTGGCTTCCCTCATGGTGTTTATATGAAATCCAGTCCGACCATCACATGTGTTACCTCATGATAGGCTGAGGGCCCAAAACTCAGTCCTATCCATAATTCAGGTAGACCACACGATTGGAAATAGTATACAAGGTAACGTTCATCCTCCACACTATTTCCCTTGGTGTAGCCCACCTAAATTACAGATAGGTTTGAGTTTTGGACTCCAGGCCTAAATTTTAGTTTGTTTGAAATCCAATGATTGTAGTGGATTTCACATAATCATCATAATGGGCCCTGTAAAAATCAATGGTGAATGTTGCTCTCCCAATTGTTTCCATTGGTGTGGCCAACTTGAAATCAAGATCAACCTGATTTTTTATTTAAAAAAATAAAAAAATCTTTAGCCAAAAGTGATATTACACCTCTAATGGTTAGAGATTTTACATATACATTATGGCGGGCCTCTTAAAAAATCAATGGCAAGAGACCATGTTCATAAAATTTTTATAGAAAAAGAGAAGGTTGTGTTGGGGGCTTTGGACAAAACCTTGGGATTTAGCCTCCTAAAACAAACCAGAATTATGGATAATAAAGTAATGAAATAAATCAAAGCATAAAACACACCTCATAAGAGATTTTTACGTGGAAAACCCTAAAAGAGGTAAAAACCATGGGACCTCGTCTAGATCAACAATCCACTATGAAGTAGAACATTACAAACGTCTTCACTCACGCAGGAGTGGACAAACAATGAGAGAATAAAAGAAAAACGGAGATATCTCACCGATTACGAGGACGTAGAAGCGCTGAAATATAAATTGCACAGTAGATTACCTCCACGAGCATAACCTCCCTTTTACAAGCTTTTTCTCTCTCTTTTTCTCACTCTCTCACACCTTTGATAACCCTCTTGTATTTTTTTTTGTATCTAAAAAAAACCTAGGAACCCTTATTTATAGTTTTAGGAAACTCTTTTCTGCATCCTAGTTGCGAAAGGACTCAGATTTCCACAATCCGTAAAATCGCGGAACGAATCTGCGTAACCACGACCGATCGAGATGAGGACATGACCGATCAGCACCCTGGAGAAAAATAGCCCAAAGTCGCTGGACTTCGAGTTGAGTCAGGTCTCGACTTCACGATTGGTCGTGCACCAGCCCTCGACCAGTCGTGTAAGGCTCACGACCGGTCAATCACGAGACAAAAAATTCTATCAAATTTCTTCCTTTTTGTCCAGGAGGGATTCACCTTCTTCAAGCAAGCCTAGTTTCTACAAACCTCAAACTAGCCCTTGAGCAAAGCCTTGGTCATCATATCTGATTCATTATCGTCCGTGTGGACATTCTCAAGCTGTAACACCTTCTGTTCAAAAGTATCCCTAATCGAGTGATACCGAATCTCTATGTGCTTCGACTTGGAATGCTAACTTGGATTCTTGCTCAAGTGTATAGCATTCTGACTATCGCAATAGACCACGTGCTGCTCTTGCTTCAGGCTAAGTTCCTGTAGGAACCTCTTCATCCAAAACATCTCTTTACATGCCTCTGTGACTACAATGTACTCGGCCTCTGTCATCGACAATGCTCAACCTCTGTAGCTTGCTCTACCAAGAAACTGCTCTCCCTACAAATGTGAACATGAACCCCGATGTAGACTTCCTTGAGTTTATGTCACCTGTCATATCTGCATTTGTGTAGCCCTCTAACATAGGTTTTTCATCACCATAGCATAGAATCAACCTGCATGAGCCTCTTAGTTACCGCAGTATCTATTTCACCACCACCCAATGCTCTTTGCCAGGAATGGCAAGATACCGGCTAACAAAACCAACCGCATATGCTATATCTAGGAGTGTATATACCATAACATACATCAAACTTCCTATAGCTGACGCGTAGGGTATCTTATGCATCTCTTTCACTTCTGCCTTCATCTTAGAACACTGTCTGTCGCTCAATTTGAAGTGACCATCTAGTGGAATACTGACCGACTTTGCTGCATTATATTGAACCGCTCTAGGACTTTCTTAATATACCGCTCTTGTGACAGTCAAAGCTTCTTGTAAGACCCGTATCCCAGTCTCTACTGTTCCATCGACTCTCACGATCCTTCCCATCGAAGTCTGACAATCCGCGACCTATAATCAATGTTTGCGCGCGACCCTAAGTCTTATCCCATAGATTTGAGTCGGCTTAATCCAAGACCTTGTACCATTGCGATCGCACCATCGCTACAGTTTCAATACCGCGTTATGCATACTAATTCAATATCATGGTAGGGAGATGTGGGCCGACATTTATTTCGAAGAAAACACCGTGCATTTGTAACCCCAAACGAATCTCTACAACATGTCCCATTAATCAATCACTCAAATCAATCAATCAATCACCTCATGTCAAGTACAAGAGCAACCCATGATTTTTTTTCTCCACAAGTCAAGTAAACCCTAAAAGTCAACAAATCTATCACCTCACCCATCACTCACCTCACATCCATCACTCCATCACCCATCACCTCTCTCTTACAACCATCTCATTCTCTTCACACTTTCCAAGCAACACCAAAGAAGCAAAAGAGTGTGGACGTCCATAGTTTTTCATGAGAGAAAAGAGTGTTGTGTGGCCCACTTTCTCTCTCAAAAACCTTCATCCTAGCCATTCATTTCTCATCTTTCACCATCAAAGTGAGACACAAGGAGATCGGCTTTCCAACGGACTAAAGAGATCGAACGGTGGGTGCTTTATAGGCTAGATTTTTATATTTTTAACAAATGGCCAAGTGAGGCCTACCGATTGATGGTATGGATCTCACTTTGGACCCTAGGTGTGGCCGATGGCCTACCTTGATTCTCATGATCATTCCATGATGTGGCCATTCTCCATGGACCCTATCATGATGTTTATTTTCTTTGCATGGATAAAGATCATTTAGACTTTCCATTTTGGTGAAGGAGGAATCTCCACCATTGATCTTTTATTTGGTGGGCCCACATGTATTGGGACCCACTTGATGTATGATTGAATGCAAGGGAGGGCCCATAGTGTCGGGGTCCCTCCATCATCACGTCTCTCTCTCTCTCTTTCTCCCTCTCTTTTATTTTTTTTCCTATTGTATGTGATGATATGGCTATGTGGCCCACCCGGATGGACCCCACCATAGGGCATGTATTTTACCCAAGTTATCTATAGGTGGGGCCCACTTTATATGTGTTGTATCCACACCATCCATCATTTGGTGGCCCACCTGAGCAGGCCCACCTTTTGCACTCATTTGAAAAACACAAATATTAGCTTGGTTCCACAAGCTATTTAGGTGGGCCACTTGTGTAGGCCCCACCCTGACATGTGGATTTAATCCACGTCGTCCATCCTATTTCCCAACTCATTTTAGGCATTGAGCCGAAAAAGAAGCCAATCTGATCATCTGGCAGGCCATAGCATAGAAGACAATATTTTCTACCGTTGAAATCCACCCTGCTATTTTTGTATACCAAAATATGTCGAATATTGGGCTTGATGGGTCTATCTTAAGCCTTGGAATCCAACGGCTGGGTCGGATTCCACTGATGCAGGCCTTACCTATGAAAAACCTCGAGAAAATAATTTTTTTTAAAAATAAAAATAAAAATATATGTAGCAGCCCTTCCGCTGACGTCCACCGAACGTACAGCAGGGCACTACTGTGCTTCTGCATGGATGGTTGGCCAGGGACCGTGGGTCCCCAAACATGGGCCCCACTGTGATGTTTTTTGAATATCCACACCATCCATTTTGTAGGCCCCCTTAGGGCAGTGGGCCACCCCAAGAATTAGCTGTATATACAGCTCAAGTGGCCCACATCATAGGAAACAACGGTGATTTAACGTCAGCCATTGAAACCATTTTTGGGTATTATAGAAGTTTTGAATCAGTATGAAATTTATTTTTCCTTTCATCCAGGTCAGCGTGACCTTATTAACGGGTTGGACAACATATAACATTATGGTGGGCCCCAATGATGTAAGTGTTTTCTCCACACCATCCATCCTTATGGGACCCACCATGATGCATGTGTTGCATCCAACCGTTCAACCATTTTGAAAGCTCATTTTTTTGGCATGAGCTAAAGAATGAGTTAGATCCATGGTTCAAGTGGATCCCCACCGCTGAAAAATAGTGGGGATGGTGACATTCACCGTTCAAAACTTCTTAAGGGCCACGGTAGTTCCTAGTGAGCTGATGTTTTTGCTCTCACTCCATCTATCTCCATGTTAACTTATGAATAGATTGGATCCCAAAACAAATACATAACGGTGGGCCCTGTAGGATTTTAATGGCGGAAATCATTCTCACTACTATTATTTGGAGTGCGGTACAGTCGATCTTTTGATATGATTTATTTTTATAATACTCTACATTGATTTCTATAATAGATGAGTTGGACTCAGCCCATTTAAATTGGCCCATTCCACTTGGCCCATTTGAATTGGCCCATTCAACTCAGTCCATCCATTCAGCCCATTTGATTAGGCCCAATGGGTTATACGAGGCCCGTTGTTGAGGCCCACCTTGATATATTTGAGGCCCATGGGTCGAGGCCCAATGGGATATACATAAGGTCTATTATATGTGTGATTCCACCATGGTATGTGTAATGATATGTACGGCGGGCCATGCCTTGGGAACAATGATGGTTTGACGTCCACATTATAAGAATAATGTTGGTTAAATGTCCACATTATAACTCTCCCTAGGGCCCATTGATAGGCTCATACTTGTTATGTATAGGCCGTCTAGGCCCATCTACGTTGTTAGGATAGTTCATTACTTTATAACATGCTTAGTACAATTCCATGATTCATGCTCATACACATCATATGTATGCTTGATATAAGGAATGCTTATCATAGCATAAGCCGTTGGGCTAGACATTTACGGAACTCTTTATGAGACAGAGTGCCTCACATGATCGTGTGGTACGCGTGAGATTACTGTTTGATTGTACGGTGTGACTCATGCATCTAGCATATGTGTGACTTAATCATTATACACCCTAACGATATCAAGGTCATGGCTCCACAGGCACATTGTGGATGGCCGTATCGAATATCAAAAATGCTTAGTTCTAACACTATGGGCACTTAGGATGTCATTGAGTGAAAATTTCAGAACCTTTTTGGTATTAGGAGCTGCTTCAATGTCTAGACTGAGTGGATACACGAGTGCCCGAGTACTGAATACCAGTAGGCCGCGTCTCCCACTATGTCGTAGTCGATTGAAATGAGGTGTGACCTTATCTGCCTGAGTGAGGGGGCTATAAGCTAGGCTAAGTTTGACCAGCTCACAAATGAGTTCGCTATCGATGAGCTGGGTAGGATTGGCAGAATACTGGTCAGGTGAATAGTGAGGTCTATTCCCCTCGCTGGGCTCTAAGGCTAGGGAGGCGACAATCAGTGTGGAGTGAACTAAACTCCGGTGATATCTCAGAGAGGAACTGTACTGATATGTGTACTTGATAAGTACTGGCATGCTTGCTTTGAATCTCGCATATGACATTTGGCTACATAGGCCTCGCATCACATGGTCTTGGTATGGCCGATAACATTCATGTCTTGCATCACATAGCCTTGGTACGACTGATTGTATTTATGGACTTACCATCATATTTTAACATTACTCTGATATTGTATACTTGACGTTTGCCTTACGCACACACTTACACCACCCTCTAAGCTTTTATAAACTTATGCACAACCATTATGTGCAAGTGGCATTGGATCGCAGCAGCGCTGAGGCAAGAGCACCCAATAGATTATCTTGGAGTTTTTGATCACCCTGTATTTTTCTTTCCTTATTGTACTTAAAGTTTTTGATATAGTGGATATGTAGTGATGTTATTTTGTGACTTGGTTATGCTCTATTAAAAAAAATTCATACTGAAAATCTTCCTTATAGGATCCCAGGACTAGAATCTGGCATGTGAGTGCTGGGATCTGAGAATAAAGCACTAAGGAGGCTGTTGGCACCGGATTCAGTAATCAAAAACTTTGTGAGCCCCTTTTTCGAGTTTGGGATGTCACACTTCCTGCTGCTTCTATCACGGTTTATCTCCATTCCTATGATTTGTTTACCTGGACTCAAGTCTTTCATCGCAAACGACTTGCCCAACTCTTGTTTCAGCCTATCGATCTTCTTGATGTCTTTTCCCATGATGAGCACGTCATCAAGGTATAATAGCAGAACTAAGAAATCACCATCTGAGAACTTGCACGTGAACACATAGTGGTCCGACTCCGTTCTGTCATACCCATGCTTAAACATAAACGAGTCGAACTTCTTATACCATTGCTGTGGAGCTTATTTCAGCCCATACAAGCTCTTCCTCAGCCTACACACTATATGCTCTTTGCCCTTGACTCCAAACCTCTCTGGTTGGTGCATGTAAATCTCTTCTTCCAGGTCACCATGGAGGAAAGCAGTTTTAACGTCCAACTGTTTTATCTCCAGATCCATGCTAGCCACCAACCAAGCAACACTCGTATGGATGTCATCTTTATCACTAGTGAGAATATCTCCTCGAAGTCTATGCCTTTCCTTTGACCGAACCCTTTTACCACAAGTCTAGCCTTGAACCTCGTCTGTGAATTCTTCTACTCAACCTTCTTTCTGAACACCCACTTGTTGCTTAAAACTTTTTTACCCTTAGGAGGTTTCACCATGTCATAGGTGTAGTACTTATGCAAGGATTCCATCTCCTCTTACATATCTTTCAACCACTCCTCCTTATGCTGGTTGGCTAGGGCCTCATAATAATCTTTTGGCTTTCCCTCATCAGTCAGCATAATGTACTCATACGGCGAGTACCTCTTGGAAGGCAGTCTTTCCCTAGATGACCTCCTCACTTGTAGCTCAACAGGTGGATCAAGTGGGGGCTTCTCCCTTGGTCCACTTCTGAAAGAACTCCCTCATTGTAAGCCCCATATCCTAAACCGTACCGTTTCGTAGACTTCCGCGGTCTTTTCGGTCAAATTTCGGCAACTTTTGATCCTTATCTGATGTTTGCGCATGACCCAGAGATGCATGCCGTTAACCCGAGTCGACTCAACCTGAGAGTTGTACCCTAGCGACCGCGTCGTCACCGCGGTTCCGATGCCGCGACTCACCCGCCTATCCGATACCCTGGCTAGGAGATGTGGGCCTGCGTTCAGTTCAAAAAAACACCGCGCGTTGTAAAACCCAAGAGAATCTCTACGATATGTCACATCCATACATCAATCAATCAATCAATCCCATCATGTCAAGTACACATCACCTCTCACACCCTTCCCCAAGCAGCCCCAAAGTCAAAAAGTTCTTACACAAGCCACCTTTTTCTTACACACATCACTCTCTCCGATCACTTCTTACATCACTCTCTCTCATCTCTCTCATTTCTCCCAAAAACACTATGAGAGCAACCGTCCAAGCTTCCATGGAGGAGCTAGATGTGGCCCACTTCCTACCACCCATCCCCACCATCCAAAGATCATCTAGACCGTTGAAAACATTCCCTTGGAGCTCTAAAGGCTATAGGCGGAAGAAGGAAGATGAGATCAAAGGCGGGCGAATCTTTATTGTTTATGAGTGCTTCTTTCTTTCTCTGTCTCTTTTCTTTTGTTGTCGTACGACCCACCTGATGTGTGTGATATATCCACGCCTTTCATCATGGTGGACCCACTTTGATGTATGTGGTGTATCCACCATCCAATAACTTGGACGGTGAAGACCCACCATGCTGTGTGCGCTTCTTCCATCCGACCGTCCATTTAGACGCGGCCCACTGTGATGTGGGCTTCAGCCACGCCGTGCACCCCGTTTGTAGCAGCAGCAGTTGATGCTGCTGACGTCATTGGACAAATGGGGCCCACCTCTTATGATATATGTGTTAGATCCAAAACCGTTCAGATGGTGGGACGCACCTGATGTATGCGTTGTATCTTGACCGTCCATACTGCTGGACCCTGCCTCTGATGTATGTAATATTTACACACCATACATCCAGTTTGGCTAGATCATGGGCCCACCTGATCTGATCCTGACCGTCCAAGTGATTGACGTCCAGTAACAACTACTGCTGGACCGTAAAAAGGAAAAAAATAAATAAATAACAGTTTGATTCAAAACCTAGCTGGGCCACGCTGGCGTGGAACCCACCAGACGAGAGCTTGATCTAGCCCATCCGTCCACGTGGGACATAGGATGTGGGACCCATCGATTTCATCCAGGACGTCCAGTCCCTAGATGTGCTAGTGTACCCCAACATGAATTTTCATCCAGGCCGTCCAGGGCCTGGATGTTGTGGTTAATTATAATATAATATAATATAATATACATACATACATATATATATATATATATATATATATATATATATATATATATATATATATATATATATATATATATATATATATATATATATATATATATATATATATATATAGCTGGTGGGCTCCATGTGGGACCCACCCTGATGTATTTATTCCATATCCTCACCGTCCATATGCCAGGACGGTGGGACCAAACCCCTGTGATATGTGTTATCCACACCATCTATTCACGTGGGATCCACCACCATCCGTCCATTTCCTCTGGTGGACCACCATGATTTTATGTGTTGCATCCCACAGTCCATCCGGACGGTAGAAATCTTACAGCTGGGAGCTGCAGTGTACGTCAGTAGGCTCAGGACCAAACGTGATGTGTGTGTTCTGAGCACACCATCCATCTGCTAGTGGGGCCCTGACCATGATGCATATGATATATCCTAACTGTCCATCTGTCTGGACGTGGGCCCCACCCTAGCCATATGGCTGCTGTATGATGTCAGTGGTCGAGTGGGCCCTGACTGTGATGTGTGTTGTATATCCAACCATTCACCCACGTGGGCACCACATGATGTGTACCTTATATCCACACCGTCCATCTCTCTGGACGGTGGAATTCACTGTGATGTTTATGCCGTTCATCGGTGTGTGACCCACGTGATGTGGAACCCACACATGATATAGTGTTTTATCCATGTTGGATGTGGGGCCACCTCACATGTGTGACTCGTGTGAGGGTGGAGCCCACCCATATGTATGTATTTTTATCCAACACCGTCCACCTGGACGGTGCATGTGAAGACCCCACCGTGGTGTACGTGCCTTACGCTCCACCGTCCATTCACGACCCACCTTAATGTATTGACGCCACCTAGTTATGTGGGCCACACCATGTTGTATTTGTTCCATCCACACCGTCCAAATGATCTGGACGATGCTGGAGTGATTGGTCGGTGCATAGCTGCCACCGTGATGTATGTGGATAATCCACACTGTCCGTCAGGCAAGTGTACATGCTATGAACGTTAGCTGCAAGATTATATATATATATATATATATATATATATATATATATATATATATATATATATATATATATATATATATATATATATATATAATATTATATAATATGATAAATGTATATGATATATATATTCATACATATCTGTGGGCCCCACGTGGGACTCACCTGTTGAATTAAAATATTATATAATATTATATATAGATGGTATATTGATGTTAGCTGGGGTCTGATGATCCAGACCGTCCATCCATTTGAGGACGTGAGACCCCAACACCGTCCACTTCCTTCTGTCTTATGGGCAATCCCACATGCATGGCATGTGTGGGATGGGACCCACTTTGATGTACGTGCATTCATCCTAGGCGTCCATCCATTTGAAAACGGTGGACCCTACAGATGTATGTATTTTATGCATTTCGTCCATGCATTTGGGATGTGGGGCCACCTCACAGGTCTGACGCATGTGGGTGGGACCCACCTTGATTTATATGTTTTTATCCGCACCGTCCATGGTAGGGATGGTGGGTTTCCACCATGATGTAACTAGTCATCCAGGCCATGCGGCCATGCACCCCACCATGATGTATTTATCCATACCGTCCAGATGGTGCAGGACGGTGTTGGACGATGTTTGAACGGTGCTGATTTACATGAATAGTGGTTGGACAGTACTGATTTATATGGATAATGGTTGGATGGCACCGATTTACATGGATAATGTTTAGACAGTACTGGTTTACATGGACAATGTTTGGACAGTGTTGATCATCATACGTGGGCTATGTGTGCAGTGATACACATGTTACACCTACAACCATTGAAATAATTTTTGGTGCGGCCCATATGATGAGGTCCACCTTGATATATTTGTGACCATCCATGAGGCCCGCCTTGATGTATTTATGGCTCATTCATGAGGCCCACCTTGATATATTAGTGCGGCCCATTTAATGCAACCCACTTGACCGTATATGAGGCCCATATGATGAGGCCCGCCTTGATGTATACGAGGCCCACTATGATGTGTATTAGGCCCGTATTTTGCGGCCCATTGTGTTATATATTAGGCCCATGTGTAGGGCCCACCTATTGTGTATTTGAAGCCCATGGGTTACGGCCCGTGGCTGCGATCCGCTTGATGTATTTGATGGCCCATGGGTTGATGCCCAATGTGATGTATATAAGGGCCATGAGTAAGGCCCAATGAGATGTATGCGGGGCCTTTGAATGGGGCCCAATGTGATGTATATGAGGCCCAAGTTATGTAGCCCACTTGTTGTATAAGCCCATTTATTGAGGCCCTTGTGTGAGGTTATGGGCCCACTATATGTTTGACTCTACGTGGGCTACTCTTTAGGAGCAATGTCGGTTAAATGACCATATTGATGGGCAATGATGGTTTAATGTCCACATTGTGACCTTCCATTAGGCCTTGTTAGGCCCATTCTTATCGACTCAGATTGTCGTGACCGATTACTGATTATCGATCAAGGTCGATTACAGATTCTGATAGCCGATTGCCGATTTTCGATCGAGGTCGATTACCGAATCTGATGGCCGATTACCAATTCTGATTCGTCGTGGCCGATTGTTGATTATCGATCGAGGCAGATTACCGATTCTGATGGCTAATTACCGATTATCGATCGAGGTCGATTATCTATTTTGATGGTTGATTACCAATTCTGATTCATTGTGGCCGATTGTCGATTATCGATCGAGGCCGATTACCGATTTTGATTTGTCGTGGCCGATTGTCGATTATCAATCGAGGCCGATTACCGATTTTGATTTGTCGTGGCTGATTGTCGATTATCGATCGAGGCCGATTATCGATTTTGATTTGTCGTGGCCGGTTGTCGATTTTGATTGTCAGGGCCCAATGTGATATACATGCGACCCGTATTTGAGGCCCAACGTGATGTGTATTCAGCCCATGTCTAAGGCCCAATGTGATTTATATTGAGGCTTAGGTGATGAGGCCCATTGTGATGCATTTAAGGGCCAGGAAAAGGAGCTCATTGTGATGTATATTAGGCCCATGAGCAGGGCCCATCGGTTTTGTATATGTGGCCCTTGAACAAGGCCCATTGTATTGTATATTAGGTCTTTGTGTGAGGTCATGGGTCCATTATATGTTTGATTCTATGTGGGTCATTCCTTGGGGGCAATGTTGGTTAAATGTCCACATTGTCGAAGCCGATCGTTGATACCGATTATGAGTATATGACAACATAGCATCATGGTACATGCCCATACGTATCATCTGTATGTTTATTCTGAGATGTGATTGACCATTGCATATGTCATTGTGCAGGATGATATGAGACTCCCTAATAGGTGGAGGTTATCTCATATGAGCGCATGGTATGCGTAGGACTGATGTATGACTGGATTGTATGACTCATACATCTTACATTATGTTGTGATTACTATACGCCCTAGCGACATCAGAGCCATAGCCTCCACAGGCATGTCGTGGATGGCCAGATAGGACACCAAAAATTTATTCTACATGGGGTGCTATAGATATCCCTGGGTGAAAGTTCCTAAACCCTCTTAGATCCAGAGGTTTCTCCAATGTCTAGACCGAGTGGATGCATGACCGCATTAGGGCCGTTTACCGTTAAGCCGTGTCTCCCACTGTGTCGTGGTCGGTTGAAAGGGGGTGGGGCCTTATCTGCCCGAGAGGAGGGGGCAATGCTAGGCTGAGTTTGACCAGCTCGAGGAATGGGTCCGCTATCGACGAGCCGAGCCCGATATTGGCAGGCGGATAGTGAGGTCTCTTCCACTCACCTTATTGCGCGCGATGGGGGGCCATTTTGGTTTGGAGTGTAATAGACTCCGGTGATGATCCCAGAGAGTAACCGTACTGATATGTGGACTTATTGAGTAGGAATTGTATATTCATTCATTCATTCATTCACTATCCACTCGGGCTGGTGGTGTGTAACTAATTATTGTGTACCTTCATTATGGCAAGGATTTCGGTTGGGCGCGCGACTAACCTGAGATCAGGAGTTTACCACATCGAGTCTGACTATCCAAATATAGGTATGGGACTGGTTTGGATAGAAGTCAGTTGTGATGGACCCCATAGCCTGCGATACTACGTACTATCATCCTGACTTCACACTCCAGCATGGTCATTCCATTCGCACCGCATATTGCATTACATCCGCAGCATATAGCATTTTGGGTTACTGTGTTTCTACATTTATATGGTCTAGATATGGCTGACGCTATTCGTGAACTCATCAGGAATTGGGTACTGCATCGCGTCTTCGGCATCTGACATTTGGCTCTTTATGACTCCTCATTTACATAACTGACTTGCATTGTGTACCTTGATATTGTATGTCTCATGCACTTGTCAGTATTTTCACTTACTCTGTTATCGTGTGATTTATGACTTTGTCAGTATTTCTATTTACTCTGATAACTCATGATCCTATCAGTATTTTTGCTTATTTAGACATTGTATGATTTATGGATTACCACTTTTTTTCGGTATTGTATGATTATGGCATTGTATTGAATGCTTGACACTTACTTTGTGCACACACTTACACCACCCTCTAAGCTTTCTATAAGCTTATGCACGATAGATGCGTGCAGGTGATGTTAGGTTGCAGCAATGTTGAGCTTGGAGCGTGCAGTGGTCTTCTGGAGCTTGATTTTCTATTTATGTATTTCCCTTTTGGTGTTGTAATCAAATTATTATATTAGTGGTTATGTGATGATGATGTTGCCTTTGTGAATTGGGTAATCTTGTGGTTATGCTTATTACTAGTTAAATGTACATTCAATATATATATATATATATATATATATATATATATATATATATATATATATATATATATATATATATATATATATATATATATATATATATAAAATTCTCCTTGTAGGATCCCGGGATCGAAATCTGGCATATGAATGTTAAGAGCCGAGAATGGGGTACTACGGAGGCTGTCGGCACCGGATTCGGTTATCGGGATTTCTATGAATCCGATTTTCGGGTTTGGGGCATGACACTCATCCTCTGCATCTTACTGTACTCCCCCATTATCAGGCATCATGGGAGTAATAATTGGATCCATGTCCTCTAGTTCACTTAAACTAGGCTGGTTCTTCTCTGGCTTACCAATGTCTTTTATACATTGATCTTCAAAGAAAACTACATCTCTGCTCTTGACGAGCTTCCTCTCGGTCGGATCCCATAATCTGTAATCAAATTTTTCATCACCGTATCCCAAGAACATACACTGCCTGATCTTCATATCGAGTTTGGACCTCTCATCCTTTGGTACATGAACGGATGCCCCGCATCCAAACACCTTGAGATGATTCTACGATGGATCCTGTCCAGTCTACACCTTCTCAGGTACTTCTCCATTCAACGGGATTGATGGAGACCTTTTTATCAAATACACCGCTGTGTGTATTGCTTCTCCGCAGAACGTCTTGGGCAATTTTGCATGGGATAACATATATCTGATTCTCTTAATAATGGTGCGATTCATTCGCTCAGCTACACCATTATGCTGGGGGGTCTTGGGAACTGTCTGTTCATGCTGTATACCCAAGGACTTACAATACTCATGAAAGTCGCTAATATATTCACCACCATTGTCAGTGCGGATGCACTTTAATTATCTACCCGTCTCTCTCTCGACCATAACATGAAATAATTTAAACACACCAAAGACCTCGTCCTTGGATTTCAAAGTATAAACTCAAACCCTCCTAAATGTATCATCTATAAAAGTGACAAAATACAATGCCTCACCCAAGGTTTTTATCCTCATAGGATCATAAACATCAGAATAAACCAAATTTAATGCATGCACTTTATTAACATGAGAAATAGTTTTAACAAATGAAACTCTATGCTGTTTCCCTGATAAAAAATTAAGATAGGTTTTGAGAGGTGTACCTATCACGTCTGGAAGGAGTCGCTTTCTTGCTAATAGTTGAAGCCCTTTTTTCACTCATGTGACCTAGATGCCTGTGCCACATGTTAATAGATGAATCTTTCGCTTCATTTAACCCACCCTTGCACACACTGACACTTTCCTTGTACAGGGTGCAACACTTCTTTCCTTTGGCTGCGATTAATGAACTGTTGATGAGCTTCCAACACCCATCAACAAATCGGTTTTTATAGCCATCATCATCCAACCTTCTCGTCAACATCAAGTTGAGGCCCTCACATCCCATAGAACTAATGTGCAGCCTACATCGGTCTTCACACAAATATCACCGACCCCTACGATCTTCGATATGGCAGAATTTCTTATCTTCACGGTCCGATAGTCACCTGACTTGTAGCTTATGAAGAAATCTCTGCGTGGAGTCGCATAAAAAAAGGCTTCTGAGTTTATCATCCAGTTGGTGTCTTGACTTGTAGCCGTGAGACATATATCATGATCTGCTAAAAGAATAACTACAACGTGGCCATCTGAAGCGACCGCAGTAGAATCTGATTCATCTTCCTTCTCATTTTCTTTTCCTTTCTTGTCGTTCTTATTTTTACGACATTCATGCTTATAATGTGACCCTTTTTTTAGCATTCAACATCCTTCCTGGTACTCAGCTTGCCTCTTGATTTATCTCAGGCCTTTCCGCCCTTCCTGTTCTTTCATCTCCCCCATTCTTGTGTCACAAGGGCTTCTTGTTGAGTAGACCCCTGAGACTTCCTCCTTGTCTCCTCATTGAAGATACAACTGGTTACCTGTTCCATGGATATCTTTTCGTCCGACGCGGAGTTACTTAGAGACACCACCAATGTCTCCCAACTGTCAAGTAACGAACTAAGAAAAGTAAAGCCTGCAATTCATCATCCAGGACCATCTTCATATAGGAGAGTTGGTTCACTATATTGCTGAAATCATTCATATTCTCGGCCACGAAACCACTATTCTTAAACTCGAGATTCACAAGTCACCTTATTAGAAAATTTTTATTAACGGCTGTCTTCCTCTCATACAGCCCTTCTAATTTCAGCCATAGGCTAGCGGCTGAGGTCTTCATAGACACATGGTGGAACATAAAATCATCCAACCATTGTCTAATAAACCCTACCGCCTTTCGGTCCATCTTCTTCCAATCATCATTAGACATATCCTTAGATTTTGCTTATATGCCTAAAATTGGAGAGTATAGGTCCTTGCAATAAAGCAAGTCCTCTATCTTAGCCTTCCATATGGTCTAGTTAGAACCATTGAGGCTAATCATCCTTGATGAGGCACCTTCCATAATTCAAAATCGATCCTACCCCTTTCAATGAACATGGCTCTGATACCATTTTTTTGGGGGCCTTGCACAAAACCTTAGGATCTAGCCTCCCAAAACAAACTAGAATTATGGATAATAAAGCAATGAAATAAATCAAAGCATAAAACATACACCTCATAAGAGATTTTTACATGGAAAACCCTCAAAGAGGTAAAAACCACGGGACCTCGTCTAGATCAATAATTCATTATGAAGTAAAACGTTACAACCATCTTCACTCACGTAGGAGTGGATAAACAATGAGAGAATAAAAGAAAAATGGAGAGATCTCACTGATTACGAGGACGTAGAAGCGCTGAGATATAAAGTGCATAGTAGACAACCTCCACGAGCATAACTTCCCTTTTACAAGCTTCTTCTCTCTCTCTCTCTCACACACACATTTGATAGCCCTATTGTATTTTTCCTGTACTTAGAAAAACCTAAGAACCCTTATTTATAGTTTTAGAAAACTTCTTTCCACATCTCAGTTGCGAAAGGACTCAGATTTCTGCAATTCGCAAAATCGTGGAATAAATTTACATAACCACGACCGGTCGAGTGCGATCCACGACCGGTCGAACACCCCAGAGAAAAATAACCTAAAGTCGCTAGACTTCGAGTCGAGTCAGGGCTCGACTCCACGACTGGTCGTGCACTAGCCCTCGATTGGTCGTGTAGGGCTCACGACCGGTCGAGCATGGGATAAAAAATCCCATCAGGTTGCACGTTCAATTAATTAGGACACAAATTACAAACCATCCAAAGGTACCTTCCAACTTTTCATATGCATGCAACATCGAACCCATTCAATAGGTTGGAATCACCATGATGATTTCTTTATACAAAAATTTGTTAAATTTACTCATTTATTGGATCTCACTTGTATTTTAATATTTATCAATGGTTAAAATTGTTTTCTATAGTTTGGCCAACCAGGTACTTAGCTAAGATTAGTTTTTACTAGGTGATCCTTATTGTGAGGCCAACTTATTAGAAACGAGTGATGTTGATTCAATCAATAGTTTGGAAGCTATCCATGGGGTGGATCAAAAATTGTGGTCCAATGAGTTGGATTTGACACATTTTCATTTTAAAAAAGTTATTGGACTAACTACCCTTAATTTGTTGTGGGGCACACCTAGATGTGTATAAGAGATCCACTCCCACAACTAGGGGTGCACATCGAACCGTAGAACTGTGGAACTGGACCGGAATCGACCAAACGGTCCGGTTTGGTCCGATTCTAAAGTGTACCGGTTCCAAAAATTAAAGAACTGTTTAGTTTGGTTCGGTTCCAATTTGGGGGTATGTAGAACCGAACTGAACCATGGATAAGAATCGTGAATCCAAACCGTGGATCCGATCCGTGGAATTGAACTTGGAACCAAACCTGGAATCGTGGGTTTACAATATATTTTAGTTGTATATTTGACTCATGATTTATGGTTTACAATGCACCCTTTGCTTGTTTTTATAAATATATTTTTTCACACCATATACAATATTTAAACCATTCATCAAGTGGATCACGACACGAATGGACATGGTCCAAATTATAAAATAGAACATAGACTTGGGCCGGATTATAAAAAGCCTAGAACCGTGGAATCGAACCGGTTTTCACAGTCCAGTTCCGGTTTGGTTATAGGGTGCTAACGGTCCGATTCCAAAAATCCTGGAATCATAAGGAACCTTTTGGTTCCAGTTTCACCCCAGAACCGAACCGAGCCGAGCCGAGCCGAACCGTGTGCACCCCTACCCACAACTACACATGTGATCCTCGGTTAGCTCCATGGATTAAAATCAAGTTTATATGTGAGTAGGTGAGCCACACCAAAGGAAATAGTTGGGAGAGACATGTCTACCCTTAATTTCTACATGACCCACAATTATGCTTATATGAAATCCATTCTAACCATTAGATTCCAAACCAAAATTTAAGCCCAAGGCTAAAAAATTAAACATATCCATGATTTAGGTGAGCTAAACTAAGGGAAGTAGTGTGGAGGGTGGGTGTTATCCTATACACTATTTTCAATCCTGTGGTCCACCTCAATTACAAATAATCCTAATTTTTTGAGACCTAAGCCTAACAACACATGAAGTCCGAGTGGAATATTTAAATAAACATCAAACTGGGACTCTATCTTCAATTAAAAATAAATCGAAGGCAGGTACTTGGATGATAGTTGGTTGGATTAATGGGTATCTTATTGAAAATCTTTTTGAAAAGTACATGTGATATAAATACCAAATTAATTAACGAGATGATAATTTATACAGTAGCTTGGATAGGTCCCACAAGGTATTCTTTCAAATGCGCGTCTCTCTTACCTTCTATTAACTTTACTGCTTAGCACGTGGGATATTCAATTGAGGAAGGCTATAACACTTGGTACTGACTTACTATGAGTCCGGATCCTCTGTTTGCCAGAGGCTGCATCGTCACTGTCCTTGCCATTATTTACGTTGTGCAGCATTCAATGCGTTATTATATGGTCCAATTAGATTGCAACACGCGAGATTTTATTGCTTGTGGCCAGCAGATGATCGGACGCGGATTATATACTGATAGGTTGAGTAGCGAGTCGGCTACTGAAGTGATGTCACCAAGTTATGTGGGCCCCACTATGTTGTATGTGTTATATCCCCACAGTACATTCATTTTTAGATATAATTTTAGGATATAAACCAAAGAATGAAGCAAATAAAAATTTGTAGTGGACCCCACTAAAGAAAATAATAGGGAGAGTGATTCCGACCATTGAAACTATCCTAAGGCCCATCATAATGTTTATTTGAAATCCAACTTATTCAAAAGTTAAAAAATGTAGTAAATAAGGGAAAACACAAATATCAGCTTGATCTAAAACTTTTGTGGCCTTTAGTGTTGGGGGCCTTACACAAAACCTTAGGATCTAGCCCTCCAGAACAAACCAAAATTATGGGATAATAAAAAGCAATGAAGTAAATCAAAGCATCAATCACACAACACCAGAGATTTTTACATGGAAAACCCTCAAAGAGGTAAAAATCATGGGACCTCGTCCAGATCAACAATCCACTATAAAGCAGAACGTTACAACCGATCACAAGCATACACTGCTTGGATCAAACCTTCATCACTCACGCAGGAGCGGATAAACAGTAAGAGAAATAAAGAAGATGGAGAGATCTCACCGATTACGAGGACGTGAAAGCGTTGAGATAAGGTAGATACCTCTACGAGTATAGCCTCCCTTCCACAAGATTCCTCTCTCTCTTTCTCTCTCTCTCACAACCCTAAGCCCTTTAGCGAACCCTTGCAAAGCTTTAGGAAACCCTAGAATATCCTGTGATACACCCCAATCCCAGATACACCCCTTTATATAAGAACAGAAAGAAGTAGAACCCAAATAGGAAATAAAATCCGCAAAATCTGTGCTTCCGCAATCGCATCTGCGGAAATCTTCGATCATATCGACGGTCTCTCGATAACAGCGTCGATGCCATCTGAAAGTCGCTCGATCATATCGAGACAGGGCCAAAACTGTCCAACAACCAGGGGTAAAATTCCATCAATTATCGATGCCATCGAGACACTCTCGATACATCCTCGATAACATCCTCGATAACATCCTCGATATGATTGACGGGTCACTCGATCATATTGATAGGACAAAAAACAGTCCAACGACCAGGATTGAAAAATTCCATAATTATCGATGATATCAAAAAACATTCAATTTCATTGATTCCACCAATGAGGAGAAAAATCCCCATCATTTAGAAGTTTTTAATGGTAAGCGTTATAGTTCCACTGTTTTGTGTGCTGGAGTCGGCTGGAGCTTTGGATTTAACTCGTTGTTTGGATATTGCCCTAAAATGATCTCTCCAAATGGATGGAAGGTGTGGATATGAAACATACATTATGGTGGGGCCCACAGAACTTGCTTACGTCACTTCAGTAGCTAATCCGCGTCCCAGATGATCCGCATTCCTCCTTGGTAGACGCTGATTTCCTGCTGGAGCCTTTGGCATGAAATTCCTGCGCTACAATGCTACGTGGGGCCTACCAAGATGTTTTTGAAAAATCCACCCCGGTCATCCGTTTTTTCAGATCATTTTAAAATATGAGACTAAAAATTATGTGGATCAAAAACTCAAGAAGTCCATCCGAAAAGGACCGGAGAAAGAGTTTTTCACTCTTGAAACCTTTCTAACCTCTATCTTGATGTTTATATGCTATCCAAACTATTTATAAGTTTTACATGTTCATTTCCACTGCGACGAAATAAAAACACAAAACTATTAGCCTTGTAATAAACTTTTATGGCCATACAAATGTTTAAACGGTAGTCACTAAATCTCAAGTGTTTCCTCTCATGTAGCCCACTTGAGTTTAAGACTCTTGATTTTTTAGTCTAATGTCTTAAAATGATATGAAAAAATAGATGAACCGTGTGAATTTTTCATAAACATCGTGATGGCTGCTGGTGGGTGCCCTATGGGCCCAGCATAATGTATGTATTTCATCCATTACATTTATTCATTTTTTAAGATTATTTTAGGAATTTATCCCAAAAATATCCCAAAAATGAGAGGTATATAAATATCAGGTGGCCCTCACCACATGAAAACAATAGTGATTGGATATATTAAAATCCTTCTAAGGTCCATTGTATTGTTTATTTGACATTCAATCTGTTTATTAGGTCATACAGCCCAGATGAAGGGAAAAACTAAAAATCATCTTGATCCAAAACTTTCATGACTCCCAGAATGTTTTTAATAGTTGATGCTCATTTAACATTGTTTCCTATAATGTAGTCCATTTCAGAGTGGGATATAGCTCATTTTTGGTCTCATGCCGTAAAATAATGTTTAAAAATAGATGGACGGCTTGGATGAAACACATACATCATGGTAGGGGCCTGCAGAGGATCAACCACCAGCTATGGCTGGTGTCAGGCGAGTAGCCAGTCCGTTCTCCGTGATGGCCCCCGTAGCATCCGGACGTAATAACTCTTTGGTACAGGCTTTGGCAGGAAATCCGCCTAGAATGCGACATTGCTTGAAAATGGGAACGGTGTGGATGTTTCATAAACATGTGTTTTAGCCCCACGTGGCATCCCAGCTTAATAACTTTTTATTGCTTAGACATCCCAATATCCCATCTTCTTGAATTTTGAGCTGTTTTATCCTTCTTCAAAATGGAAGCCCCGGGAGGACATGTTACTGCATATCTGAAAATATCTTCATCCCATGACCATCTCGCTTTATGGAATATGAATCTATACTACAAATAGAAGGAGGCAAAAAAGAAAGTGCGTCTTTTGCCTAACATTCCTGACTTTCCCTAACGGTAGTCACGATCACGGCATGGCTAGCATGAATGCATCTCGCAGTAAACCTATTAGGAATAGTGATGACCACTACAGGACAGTACATCCAATCGTCACCTTCGTTCCGCCGAAGTTTAATGGCCTTGCCAACCTAAACGGCTTTAATAGGAAGGGACTGGCCCTAGTAACCTGAATGGAGGATCACCTATAGGAATGACATAATGCTAATCCATGTTCCACATAGTCAAGAAAGCATCGTTTTTTAATATAATTATGACTTGATCGTCCGGAAGAGAATCGTTCTCGTTTAGAATAGGCCGTGACTACGTTTTTTATAATGAAAGCTTTTATGAATTGTTATTAATAAATAAAAATTAACATGAAGCGCTGAAAGTGAGCGAAGCGAACGAAGAGCTTCCTGGGTAGGAAGCTCGGGTGAAGTGAAGCGTTTGTTCGCTAGCATTGAACAAGCGCCAATCGCTTGTGCAATGCTAGCTTTTACAAATGACTAGCTTTTACAAATGACCAGGGACTCCCTGCCTACAGGCGCGGGTACTGAGCTACGAAGCGTAGCGAAGAGAAGGACCTCTCCCAAGAGGAAAGGCTTTTGCAGGAAATCTGCGTCGCCTTGAATGCAATATTATTTCAAAATGGAAAGCGGAGTGGCTGGCATACCACACACTATCAACTGGCTACTACGTTGATGTCACCAAGTTGTGTGGGTCCCATCAAAGGTGTGTTATATCCCAACCATCCTTCTAATTGGCCAGCTGGTCTGAAGTTTTGAGCCCACGCTGTGGAAACCACAGGCGGTTTGAACGTCTACCATTGAAACTCTTTTGGGGTCGCACAAATTTTGGATCAATATGGTCTTTGGTTTTTTCGTATTCATCTAAGTCATATGACCTCATGTGGAAAATAAACTTAATGGTGTGCTGAACGAATATTTTAATGGTGAGAATCATCATCCCACTGTTATTTATGGTGTGGTCCAGTAAGCTTTGTATATAAATCATTTTTGATATCATGCTTTATAATGATCTCAAAAAATGGATGAACGGTGTGGATATAATAAATACATCATTTTGGGTCATGTAACTTTGATATCCTTTGTACCGTTATAACCTGGACACCCAGTGAGCGTAAAATTAAAAAATTAACAAAAAAAAACGGAAAAAAAGAAGAAAGAGGAACCTGGGGACCCACGGGGGAAACGGATTGGCTACTCCCCTGCGATCAGCCAATGGCTGATGGTTTGTGCTTTGTGGGCCTCATACTGATGTCTGTGTTTCATCCATTCCGTCCATCTATTTTTCCATATCATTTTATGATATGAGACCATAAATGAGATATATTCCAATCTCAAGTAGACCACATTATAGGAAACAATGTTAAATGAGTGTTGACTATTAATAACCTTCTTAGTTTTTGATCAAGCTGAATTTTGTTGTTTTCCCTTCATCTGGGTCTTTATGACCTAATCAACAGATTGGATTTCAAATAAACAGTACAGTGAGCCTTAAGAAGATTTCAATGGTGGATATCCAATCATTATGGTTTTCCTGTGGTGTAGTCTACTTAAGATTTATATCTCTATAATTTTTTTTATTAATCCCTGAAATGATTTGTAAAATTGGATGAACAGAATGGATGAAACATATACATCATGGTGGGGCCCACAAAGCACCAACTATCAGCCACGGGGATGATGGCAGGGGGAGTAGCCAATCCGTTTCAACCCAAGGGGTCCTTGCGATTAGAGCTTCAACACCGGGTCAAGGGTTCAGTACCATGGGGGTGAAATTCCACTACTGTGTGAGTGTGTGCCTTTTGCGTGTAAAAATTAAAATAAAAAGCCCAGACCGGAAGCTCTGAGGATGGTCTGCACCCACAGCAGCTCCATATCGGTGGTGTGAGGTATACCAGCAAATCCGCTTCTCCAAAATCAAGCGGGTGGACCAGACATATTTCATACACACGCTGGCCCACCTGATGAATTGGCAGCCCCTGTGCACGGTCAATATCATGTCGACCTCAACAGCGGCATTGAATTAAACACGTGCCACATGTACCTGTTGCTTTCAGCCGTGTATGTTTGTTTTATTCATTCGTAAATGCCTAGTAAATTAGTAATGATTATTTTCTTACACATTTTCTTGTATTTGATACGATGTTCTACTTTCTTTTAAGGTTATAAAACATTTGTAGGTCTTACCATGATGTGTGTCACTTATCTACCCAATTCATCCATTATGCTAGCTGAATTTATAGCATGAGCTAAAAAATGAGGCATATGTAAAGCTTAGTTAAACCATGTCATAGGAAAAAGGGAATCGAATCCTCATCGTTGAAACTTTTTTGAGCCACTATTTCTTTTAGTGTGGGCAACTTAAGTGTTAGATCTTCCTCGATTTTTTGCGTTTATATCAAAATTCTGTTGTAAAATGGATGAACCGAATGGATATATAATATACATTATTGTATGGTTCAAAAATTAAAATTATATATTTTAAACTAGTTTCCAATATACAAATTCTTATGAATTTTCAAACGCGCATAAATGATAATAATACCACGGTATTTACGTTTGCTTTGAAATGCTCACATACCTACTCTGGTTCCCATGCCTCAAAGTATTCACTCTATACCTACATGGTCTATCTGTTTTGTCAGCTTTTATTTTAAGATAAATACTGCAAATATTAAGTAGATAAAAATTTAAGGTGGAGCATATCACTGGAAACATTAGTCATTGACCATTAACAATTTGTTTTAGGCTGTAAAAAGTTTGAATCAAAGTGATATATGTCTTTTACTTTCATTCAAGTACGTGGGACACTATAAAAAGTTGGGTGGTAAATAAACATTATGATACACGTTAAGAAGTTTTTAATGGTGGTCATTCAATCATCACTTTTATTTGCTTTATTTTTGAGACCCCCCCCCCCAATTGCTGGTTCCCGGTGGCAGCAAGTCTTGCTCGTTGCGAATTACTTATTAGGATTCAGAAACCCAGTGATGAAATACCGACACGTGTTCCTAAGGTGAATGCAAATATACAGTTGTCCTTATCCATATGACACGATCTAAAGCAACGGTTGGGATGCCTTTTATGATTGTAGCGGCTGATTTAAAGGTCTCAATGAGGGGCCTTTTAAAAGCCACAGCTACCCATCAGGCAAACCGAAAGATTTGATGTGCCTTACCAATCCGAACCGTTAGAATGAAGGACCCACTCTAAAAGCGTGGAGTAATCAAACCGCTGATTAGTAGCCATTGGTTTGTTGGGTTCTTTCACTTCTGTTATGATGCAGGGATGGATGGACGTGCTATACTCCTCATTTGTAAAATTTAACGAATTACTATCTCATTAACTAGTTATTTATATCTTGGTACTATTTTAGAAAATATTTCCAATAAGGTATCCTATTGATTAATGTTTTATCAGCTATCAGCTACTACCTAATTTCATTAGATAAGTTGGTTTCCGTGGTGGGAGCAAGGGATTGGCAACATAAGTGGCTCCTCTCATAGTGTTTATATGAAATCTACTATGATGTGTTACCTCATGATATACTTAGGGCCAAAACTCAGCCTTATCTATTATTCAAGTGGACCACATGATTGGAAACTGTGTACAAGATAATGCTCACTCTTCACACTATTTTCCTTGGGCTACATAATGCTCACTCTTCACAGTATTTTCCTTGGTGTAGCCCACTTAAAATACAGATAGATTTGATTTTTGGACTACAAGCCTAAATTTCGCTTTGAAATTTAATGATTGTAGTGGATTTTACATGATAATCAGTGGGTCCTGTAAAAATCAATGGTGGATGTGGCTCTCCCAATTGTTTCCATTGGTGTGGCCCACTTGAAACATTCAAGGCAAACCTTATTTAAAAAAAAAAAAAAAAAAATCTTGAGCAAAAAGTGACATTACACATCTAATGGTTAGAGTAAATTTTACATACACATTATGATAGGCCTCTTAAAAAATCAATGACAAGAGACCATGTCCATTAATTTTAGTAGAAAAAGAGAAGGCTGCACATTCAATTAATTTGGCCACAAATTACAGACTGTTCAAAGGTACCTTCCAACCTTTCATAAGCATGCAGCATCCAACCCATTTGTTAGGCTGAAATCACCATAATGATTTTTTTATGCAAAAATTTGTTAAATTTACTCATTTACTGGATCCCACTTGTATTTTAATCTTTACCAATGGTTAAAATTGTTTTTTATTGTCCCTTCCTGCCGGCCAAATAATTAATTAAGATTATTTTTTGTTAGGTGATCCTTATTATGAGGCCAGCCTATTAGAAAGGAGTGATGTTGATTCTATCAATAGTTTGGAAGTTATCTATGGGGTGGATCATAACTTGGGGTCTACTTGATTGGATTTGACACATTCTCTTATATTTTTTTATTAGACTACTGCCCTTTATTTTTATAGGGCACATCTAGATGTGTTTGGAAAGATCCCCTCCCACAAGCAGACATGTAATCTCTCGTTAAATTCTTAAATTAAAATCAAATCAAGCTGATATGTGAGTAGGTGAGGTAGACATGTCACCCCTTAAATTTTACCGGACCCATAGTTATGCTTATATAAGCCACTCTAATCATTAGATTCCATGCCAAAATTTAACCTCTAGGACAAAAAATTAATCATAACCGTGATTTAGGTGAGCTACACCATAGGAAGTAGTGTTGATGGTGAATATTGTCTTATGCATTATTTCTAATTGTGTGGTCCACCTGAATCATAGATGAGACTAATTTTTTGAGTCCCAAGCCCAACTAAAAAAAATAAATCAAAGGAAGGTAGATGATAGTTGGTTGGATTAATGGGTATCTTATTGAAAATCTTCTTGAAAAGAATATGAGATATAAATACCTAATGAATTAATGAGACGATAATATGCAAAGTAGCTTAGAGAGGTCGTACAAGGTATTCTTTCAAACGCGCGTCTCTCCTACGTTCTAGCTCCTGGGACATGCGATTGAGGAAGGCTCATACGACATAAGTATACAACCTAGTTTTTCCGGGCGCAGACTGGATAATGACAGCTTGATTTAGTAGCGAGACTCGCTGCAAAACTGACGTCACCAAGTTCTGCGGGCTCCACCATGATGTATATTTTGTATCCACGCTGTCCATCCATCTGGAGAGACCATTTTACTGTAAGATTCAAAGAATGAGTTACATACAAAGTTCCAATAGACCTCACTACAGAAAACAGTGGAGAGAGTGGCACCACCATTAAAAACTTCTAAAGGCCATGAAAGTTTTCAATCAACCTAATATTTGTGTTTTCCTTTACTTAATGTCTTTGTTAATTTTTGAACAGGTTGGATTTTGAAAAAAACATCATGGGCCTTAAGAAGGTTTCAACGGTGGGCATCAATCTTCCGACTGTTTTCAGTGGTCAGATCCGCTAAAGCTTTGGATGTACCTCATTCTCTAGCTCATGCATTCAAATAATATCTCCAAATGGATAGACGCTGTGGATACAACACAAACATCATCGTGAGATCCACAGAACTTGGTGACGTCAAGCTAAAGATCAAGTAGATGATACCGCAAAAAGTAGTGGGAGATCGAATGTCTACCATTAAAACCCATTTGGGGTAACATGAGTTTTGAATCAACATTATATTTGTTTTTCCTCTTCATACACGTCGGTGTTACCTTATTAATAAATTGGATGGAAAATAAATGTGATGTTGGGCTGTATAAATGTTTTAATTGTGAGAATCATTGTATCACTGCTATTATGGTGGACAAACCTTGTATATGAGTCGTTATTAAAATCGTGCTTTAGAATGATATTGAAAAGTGAACGAAAGGTGTGTATATAATAAATACAATATTTTGGGGCCATGTAACTTTTTTTTTTTTTTCTACATACGCACACACACCACCGCACACCCACGCCATGGTGGGATTTCACCACCCATGGGTACCCGAACCCTCAACCAGGTGTTGGAACTCCCGAGAGACTACCACTAAGAGTAAGGACCCATGCACAGTCTTTCCCAAAATCAAGCCGGTCCAACACGTGTATAGAGCGATGGTGACATGTGTCATGCACACGCTGGCCCACCTGATGAATCGGCAGCCTCACCTTTTAGGCGTGTGTACGGTCGAATGATATCGTCCTGACTTATGGCATGGAATTAAACACGTGCCACATACACCTGTTCGTTCTGTCTTATATGTGCTCCTAAAGAAGTCAGAGCCAAGTTAACCCCACCTGGATGTACTCATTGTCTACCTCACTTTTTAGGCCGTTCATCTGTTTTATATATCTAAACCGTTCATCTGAAAGGGGGTACATCACAGTAAACATTAGTCATTGGCCATTAAAAATCTTTTTGAAGCTATAAAAATTTTGAATCAAGATGATTTTTTTATCTTGTCTTTATCAACAAGTTGGATGGTAAATAAGTATTATGATAGTTCCTGGAAAGTTTTCCAGGGTAGTCATTGAATGACCACTGTTTCCTGTGGTGTGGTCCATTTGAAATTTTTATCTTCTTTATTTTTAGGATGCCCTAAAATAAGCTTGCAAAACCAATGGACAGTGTGAACATACAATGAAGACAGCGTAGGCCCTACAGGCAGTGTCCCACACCCACGTTGCTGGTTATAGTTGGCAACTAGTCTCGGTAGTTGCGAGTTAGTTATTAGGATTCAAAGCCCAGTGCTGGAATAGTGACAGTTGTGCTATAGGTGCATGCAATTCCACAGTTGTCCTTCCCTACAGGACGTGATCTAAGGCTACGGTTGGGGTACCTTTTATGGTTGGATAGGCTGATTTAAAGGTCTCAATGATGGGCTTTTTAAAGCCACATCTACCCCATAGGCAAAACGACAGATTTGATGTGCCTTATCAAATCCAACCTTAGAATCAAGACCTTGTTATAAACGCGTTGAGTACTCCTATCAAGTGAGCTATACATGATCATTAGTTCAGATTTGACCATTGGATGATTCAAATTAAGTGATTCAGTGGGGCCCACTATAGTTATGATAATTATATATAAGGTTGGGGCGGGATGCTTGAACCGATATCTCTATACATAGTTATTAAGCGGGATATGGAAACCTACGGTGTGGAGACCCTAAAAGGAAGAAATGTGATGGATAAGCTTCTAGCCCTCCCTCTTATAAATAGATGTCTTGGTCTCGTCACCAACATAAGAGAGAAAACCCTAGTCCTAATGAAGGTTCTCCTAAAGAATGTGAGGTGTGGAAGATCAAGATTTCTATTGAGGGAATGTCTTCCCAATTAGGTATGCTTTTAGATTATGATTTTGAATCTCCATTGTTAATGCATTGATGATCCGTTGATTTCACAATACAGGTATAACAAAGTAATCATACCTTTGATTAGTAGTCATTTGTTTGTTGGGTTCTTTCGCTTTTAACCATATGTTATGATGCATGAATGGATGTGATAAGGTCGAGCACCATCTTCATCGGGTGATGATTATTCTGAATCCACGTAACTTCTCTATACTCCTCATAGAGATCCCTCGAATCCACAAGGGAGATAAAATAAGAATAAATTATAATAAAGTATGAAATAAATTGATTAACAATTAAAAAAAAAGTTTAAAATCCCTTAAATAGTGTTATGAACCCTAATAAGAAGTTTCAGAATCAAATTCCAGCTCAAACTCTCTAAAATTGTGACTTACCGTAAATAGTAAACTTACTAGTTATAGACCATCATGATTTTCACTAGACTTCATGTTTTTTGGCTAAAAATAATAAATGTCCTATTTAGCTAAACAATAATATTCTACTAATTTTTCTAAGTACTTTTTCATGTTGGACACAACTCTTAAAACACAATGGATCAAAAGTTATGATTGAACTAAAACTTGCTATAAATAATAAAAACTGAAATAAAATGAATTTTCGGTTGTCGATCGATCTGATGGAATCTCACAAATTCGGCATAGGCAACCCAGGGTAATAGGGTTGGATGGCTAAAGTACCTTCTTCTACCTTAAAATCATATATGTTACATCAAATAACTCATTCTAATGTGTTAGATATGCTTGTTTTAAGGTTATAACAGTTCGACTTACTTCTGCACTATAATGGACCTGCCAGTTGCATGAACTAAATCGAAGTAAACGTTTGAAGTATCCTTCATTACAATGATAACTACTTTCTTTAGAAATTGAGGAACACCAAAAAATTAAAGGGAAATGAAGTAAAAAGAGGCACAATCATCGACTGACATAATGCTGCCATTAACAGATCTCAACCAACCATTAATTTTGAGTACGATGGCCAGCAGATTTAGCTTTTGAGTACTCAAAATGGGGTTTATGCCTTTCTAACCACATTTTCTAAACAACAAGAAAAGAAAGAAGATCTTAGACGGAATTAAAACTGAAGTTGATTCCCTTGTACGAGAAAACCACTTCACAATTGCAGTTTGATTGGTTAATTTATGAAGAAAATCCTATTAAATAACTTACTAAAATGCTTCCCTGTTGCTTGGGCTAATCCTCTTTGAATGTTTCAACGTTGAATGAAAAGGTGTTGCAGGTCCTCTTTGAACGTTTCAACGTTGGTATTGTGGTGTTGGAAAATGCAACAGTTGCCTGACGCAAGGATGGACATGATGAGGTTGATCACCATCTTCCTCAAGGGGATAACTACTCCAAATCCATAGAGTTTCTCTGGATTCCTTATGGGGATAACTACTCCAAATCCATAGAGTTTCTCTGGATTCCTTATGGAGATACCTCAAATCCATGAATAAAATTAAAAAAATATAAATAAATTTTAGAAATTATTGATGAAAAAATAAATTTACAACCTTTAGATAGTGATACCAAACCTTGGAACAAGTTTCATAATCAAATTACAACTCAAACTCTTTAAAATTCGTGACTTACTATTTATAGAGGATCATTATTTCCACTAGACCTCATGGTTTTCGGTAAAAAAAAAAAAAAAAAAAGTGTCCTATTTGGCTTAATCATATTATTCTCCTAATTTTTCTAAGCACTTTTCATGTTTGACAGAACTCTGAAAGATCAAAGGATGAAGAGTTATAATCAAAATAAAACATACTATAAATAGTAAAAATGTAAAAATAAAATAAAATGAATTTTCGACCGTCAGTCTAATAGAATCTCGCAAATTTGACGTGGGCAACCCGACATAGTAGATTAAGTGGCTAAAGTAGCTTCTCCTATCCTAAAATCATATATTGTATGTCGAATAAAGTAGTTGCTCCGATGGTAGACTCTCAGGAGTTTCAACACCTGGTCAAGGGTTCGAGTACCCATAGGTGGGGCTCACCGTGATGTAAGTGTTTAGCCACGCCGTTCATCGCTTTTCTCATATCATTTTAAGGTATGATCATAAAATGAAGCAGGTCCACGGCTCCAATGGACCACACCAAATGAAGTTGTGATAATGACACCCACAACTTGTTTGTTAACAAACATTTGAAATGTTTGAAATATGCATGTTAATTTGACACATTTACCCCTATCTCTAGTTTGGAAGCATTTTACATATAAAGAAAATTTTTTTTATTAAATGAAAATAAAATTATTTTATTTAATTCAAATAAATAAAGTACTTAATAGAAAATTAAAATATCATTATTCATAAAAAAAAGAAGAAGATAAAAATGAGGTAGTGTTCTATGCGGCTGACTGTGATGTATATGATTTATCAACACCGTGTATCCACTTTTTCATATCGTTTGGGGGCATGAAATAAAAAATGAGGTAGATATAAGGCTCAAAAAGGCCACATTGCAAGAAATAGTGAAAATTGGAATTGGGCGCCTATCATTGAAAATTTCCCATGGCCCTAATCATGCTTAAGTTTGTATTTTTCCCTTTTCATCAAAGTACATGTGACCTTACGAAGAGGTTATATGAGAAACAAACATTACATTGGATTCTTAAAAAGTTTCAACAATAGTTTTATTCAATTTCAGTTGGTTTCTATGCGGTCCACTTGAGTTTTACATGTATCTCATTTTTGGACTCATGCACTTGAATGATCTGAAAAAGTTGATGGATGGTGTGAATCAAACACATAAATCATAGTGGGGCATAAAGAAGTTTCACATGTTAATTGGTTTTCTGTTATGCAAATAATTTAAAGAAAAAAAATTCCATAATAACTTAAAAAGGGATAATTTTGGAAGCATTTTTTTTTTAAAAGAAAAATTTATGGAGCACATTCCACATTCACTATTAAGCCAGACTCGTGGAAAGAATTCAATGAAAAATCACTTCGTGCTTTCCTTCTTTTGTGTTAACAAACACCTAATTTCACGTTAAGTGCAAAAATTCAACATTAACAAACAGGCCCCAAGTCTTGGCCTCTCTTTCCAACTCTCTTTCCACCAACACATTTCAAATACATGCTGTTAAATATATTCATATGAATTTTAGTGAATTTCGATTACAAGCTACCAAATATAATTATTGGTGATTTCAATTCATATGAATTTGTCAGTAATTATTCATGCACACTAAATGCACACTGCCAAATGAACCCTAATAGTTTGCTTTTGCATAATTTCTTGCAGGGAGAACCAGTCACGGTGGAAGTACATAGTAAACCTCATTTTTACAATTCTACCCATTGCAAGGGGCAGGGCTGACGTGGATTTTACGGGACAACTTTATATGTGTGTGTCATTGACACTTTATCTATTTTGCGATCTCATTTTAGGCCATGTATGAGCTTAAAAATGAGGCAGATCTGAAGCATTGGTGGACCCCACCATAGGAAAATCTCAAGCTCAGATTATCTTCTCTTCATCCATGTTAGTGTGGCCCTATCAATACATTGGATGGCCCTGATAAATTACATCAGGATGGCCCAAGGAAGTTTCCAACTGTGGGCGTAGAAACATGCTGCGCATAGACGGGTGTGGTTTGGCTAATGACCCCAACACTAGCCAACTAGCTAGGGTCAAAGCTATGTGGTCCCACCATGATCTATGTGTTTTATTCATGCCATCCATCCATCTTGTCAGCTTATATATTTTAGCGCACGCTATAAAAAATGAAGCAGATCCAAATCTAACTGGGACAACACCCAAGAAACTATGGTGATATGCTCACCATTAAAAACTTTCCGAGGGCCCCTAAAGTTTTGTATCAAACAGATATCTATGTTTTCATTTTATCCTTTTCTGTATTTTCATTGGTCCACGTTATTGCCAGTGACTCCTAACAAGATACGCTGGATTTCTCTCTCTAATGGACTGGGTGCTGCATAACATAACTTTTAATGTATAGAACTTATTTGGGCCTACAATGATTTATGTTTTAAATCCACACCATCTATCAAATTTTAAAGATCATTCTAGAGCATGAACCCAAAAATTAGAAACATATATACTAAGCTCAAGTGGACCACACCATAGAAAGCAACAAGCATTGAAAGACTACTGTTGAAACCTTTTTAGGCTCCATTAGAAGGTTTATTTGCCATTGAACCTCTTCATAAGGTCACACAGACCTAGATAAAGGAAAAAAATCAAATATCAGCTTGATCAGATCCTTCTATAACCCTAAAAAGTTTTCAACATCAGGCGTCCCATTCCCACTGTTTCTGTAGTATGGCTCACTTGAGTGTTAGATCTGCCTTGATTTCTGCCTCAATCCATAAAATTGTATGAAAAAAATGGATGGACGGTGTGGATTTGATACATACATCATGATGGGACCCACGAAAGTTCCACATGTCAACACTTACAGTTTTCTCTACTCCACCGGAATGTGCAGCACCATGGAGCAGATTAAGTGAGACCCCGGCCACACTTAAGATGATGCGGCCCTTACCATGGTGTGACTTAAGTACGTATACTGTATCTACTCCATCCATTCGTTTTTCCAAATCATTTGAAGGCATTATCCAAAAATTGAAGTAAATTCATAGAAAACAATGTAATTGACCATTAATGGACCACAAAATTTTTAGATCAAATTAAGCTGATTTTTATTTTTCTCTTCATCCAGGATTACATGAACTTATCAACAGATTGGATGGCAAATAAAAACTAAGGAAACATTAAGGTTATCCCTAAGAAGTTTTTATGACAGCTTGTTCAATCACCACTGTTTGCTGAATTATGGTCCATCTGATAATTAGATCTTCCTAATTTGTGGTATCATGCTCTAAAATGATATGAAAAAAAATAGATGGATGTAGTGGATATAGAATACACACATCAAGGTGGGCCCATGGTAAGGGCGTCTTGGGTGAGGCCGGGTCTCACCTAATCTGTTTCCCTACACCACACAACAAGTGGCGAAATTTCTTGATGTGTGAAATTTACGTGAACCTACTGATTTATTTCTTAAATTTACACTGTCCATTCATTTTCATTTTCAGATCATTCTAAGATATGAACCCAAAAACAATATAGATCTAAAGCAATAGTGGACTAGGGGTGCATACAGGTCAGTTCAGTCTGATTCTGGGGTGAAACTGGAACTGAATTGTTCCTAACGGTTCTAGGAGAAACGGAACTGGAACTAGACTGTTAGCATGCTAGAACCGAATCGGAACTGGAACTAGACAGTTAGCACACTAGAACCGAATCGGAACTGGACCGTTAAAACTAGTTCAGTTCCATGGCTCTGCGCACGAGAGAGAGAGAGAGAGAGAGAGAGAGAGAGAGAGAGGAATGGATGGGGATTGGGGGGAGTCGTAGCAAGGGTGGCGTTAAGAGTGAAGTGAAGGGAGTGAACTTGGTTTGGTTTTTTTTTTGGAAATATATGGTTCAGTTCCACGGTTTGATTCTATAGATCGGTTTATGGTTCAGTTCTACATATCCCAACCGAGAATCGAACCGAACTAATTGATTTTTTGATTTTTGGAACCGGAATCGGTGTACTCTAGAACTAAACCAAACCGTACGGTTTAGTTAGTCCCGGTTTAGTTCCACGATTCTACCAATTCCATGTGTACTTCTAAAGTGGACCATGCCACTGAAGACCGTAGGAATCGATGATACCGTTGAAAACTTCATGGGGCCACAGACAACTCTAATTAAGTTGATATATGTATTTTAACTTCATCCGTGATCTTATGAACAAGTTACATGGAAAATAAGCCTCGCGGTTGGCCCTAGTAAAGTTTTAATGGTAGTTTATTCAATCTTCCACTGCTTTTTAGTGTGATCCACTAGAGCTTTTGGATGTACCTCAGTTTTGGGCTCTTGCTCTAAAATTATCTAGGAAAAATAAATAAATTGATGGATGGTTTAGATCTAACACAAAAATCATGGTGAGACCCAGAAAAGTTCCACATGTTAAAAGTTGTTGTATAGTTGGCAATCGATTTGCAAGAGAGAAATCCAATTCCTTCAACATAGACGATCAACACTCATACACTAGGATGGTCAATGGGTTGGGTAGTCCTGATGGGCCTTCAAGTTTGGCCTATATTGAGCTGGGTTTGGGGTGGTGTATCAGCCCGACGGTCAGGCTCCAGCTTAAATCAAGAGCCCAATAGTAAATTGGGCCGAACTAGGGCTTAGCACCCAAAAGCCCATAAACCTATCCCGACCCAATAGGTCATTTCTAAACGTAATTTTTCCTCTTTTCTTTCATTCTCTCCCCCTCTCTCACATGAGGCATACTAAAATATCATTTATCCACACAGATGTTGTAACATCTTGAAAATCGGGGGTTGAGTATAAACTCCACTCCCGAGTTCCAGAACATAACTTATGCAACATAAAAGCTTATGATTGAATGTTGTCTATGTTAGTGTATTAAATATGAGTGAGATTAAGCCAAAACAACATATTATACTCCAGAGACAGTTAAATTATGTGAGCGGAAGACTGTGATAGTATATATAACATATATAGACTGTTGTAAGTCTCCAGAGTGTGAACATGTTACCAGGTTAAATATATACATGTATACTCCAAAAATGAACAAAAAGAATATACATGAATGCTCCAAAAGAGCAAAATGACAAGTGTCATGGCGTCTAATCAACCTCCCTGTAATCCCATCTATCAGAACACGGTCTACAAAGACCCACCCGATAGCTGCTTATAGGAGAAACCCTCCTCATCATCATGAAAGTCCTGCTCCACTTCACAAGCAGCGCCATGATCTGAAATTAAAATAAGGACTAGTTGGTGTGTACAACACCGTCCCGTAATGTGGGAGTGAGTGATCAACTCAGTGGAATCATAGAGCAAATGTTAACATATTATCAATTCAGTCAAGCAGTAATGATAAAGCAAGCAAATCAAACATTCCTAAATACTGTGATTAATGCAAGGATGAGATGCAATAATGATGCATGCCCTCGCCAACATACTCCCTCATGCGACATCATCTTACGTTCGCGGCGTGCTTTCGTCCCTCAAGTGCTCCACATCTTCTAAGCACATGCAATGCGATATGGGTATGATTACCGAGTTGTTATTAGTCCTTTTCATACAGCTGGATTGAGAAATTAAAGTACCTCCCTTATATCATTCCCAAACAAGGATCCTGTCTAGGGTCGTCACTCCTAGTTAATCTCATACGATGATGCGGTTCTAGGTCGCTGCAAGGGCTGTACACGCACTCGTTGCACCACTCCCCCATCACCTTATCAATACAGGCCTAGTTTATACTCTTTTTACTACGGGAAGGCTCGTCGCCTCTCCGCAGATTCAGAGTATGCTTGAGGTCACTACAAAGGGCTGTCAAGGCTGTTACACACACTCGTTGCACCGCTCCTCCATCACCTTATCAGTGTAGGCCAATAGCTCGAATATAGTGTCCCATACCACCATAATCGGCTCACCAGTCTGGATTGCTCACTGGTCACTACAGGGAGGCTCGTGGCCCCAACATAGGCTGACAGCTCGACCACGGTGTCCCATACCACCATGCCCGGCTCATGAGTCTTAATGGATCAAGGTACTACGGTTATCAGAGTTTTCACTAATAAGTTCAATACCCTAGGTTCAAGCAGTTATGACCAATACAAAATGAACATACAATGGTCAATCGGGTTACTTAACTATTTCGACTAGTACAAGCGCCTGTTGAGTTGTACGACATGAAGTGCATAAGCACTTCGTGTGGCCTAACCACTGTCGACAAGCAACGCACGACTCATGTTCGTCAAAGACGTCTTGCGTGGCGAATAGAGGCCAACCACGAGCTCAAATCTTTTACCAATTGCCTGGACCATAACATAGCCCCAAACACATTAGATATTAACCAGTAAACTTATACGGTAGCCAGAACATAAATAACCAAATAGTTCAAGCATATTTCCCAACATGTTATAAGATACAATATGAACAAGAATCCATACGCATGCATTTCAAAGTAAAGCGACCAAGTTAAACAACTTGCATGGAGAAAATCATAAACATCGCTAAGGTAGTTGAGAATCCTATCTCAACACCTAAGTAAAGCATTATTTACTATATATATACTCATACAAGCATTTATACAAACACTTAGACTACACATATTAGCCTACACATCATATGTTGGCTAAAACCTGTATTAGGAAAAATTCTTTTGCCAAATAGATACTGCATCCATAACTCGCATGTATATACGACAAATAATCATGGCAATCACATTTACAAAATTTATACGTATACGATATTTTCTACAAATACCTAAAATACATAAAATTTCATATACTTCGTATATATTCGAAATGAAAAATGGACAACATGTTCTACATATGAAATAGCATCCTCGTCAATAATCTACCATTAGCCGACATTGAAAACTTTGAAAATTGACAACCTAAGCATCTAAAATCCATATCTTACGCTGTAGAAGTGTAACGAATTCAATAAAGACTCTAAGTCTTTGTCAACGACTGATTGACAACCTATAGTATGATTTAGGTTAGCTACTTCACCACTTGCACCAATTGAAACCTAGAACAGGTTAGGGTTAGGCTTTCTTACCTAAGACAAAGTTAGAATCGCCGGAAAAGTGATTAGATCGTGATGGTTAAGCATGTAGGATAGCAGGAAGATCCTCCCACTTCTCTCATACTTTCTCTCTCTTTTCTCTCTTCTCTCTCTTAGGTTTTCCCAAATTCGTATGGGATGAGAGAGTGAGGGTTTAAGGTCCTTATATAGGCCCAAAATTCTCTAAATTAGACTCAGGGCCATGGTATACTTAGGTTATGTCCAAATACGGACTGTTCCGTCTCAACGGAGCACTTCTGAAGGTCCTGTTACTAAATGCGGTCGGACTTAAGCTCATAGATGCTGGATCTTGATCAAGTTAAGTTTTCAGTTCGATCGAATTTCTAGATCGACCGTGGCGGACCAGTTTCAGTTCAGCGGTCACCGAAACTTGATCAGGGCCACAAGTGCTATGACATGTATGGGCCACCTATCCTGATCCGAGGGTGAATTAGGTTGAAATCTAACGGTCAGAATGCTTAGAAACATCACGTAAGCGACACGTTCCAGATTACTTAAAATTATATTTAATTTCTTAAAAATATTCATTTTCTCACTCTCTTTACTCCGGACTCAAGGAAATGGTCTCAAGACATCGTTTGGCCTTGATTTTCGAGGAGATAGTCAAGTCCAACTAGGCGGTCATACTGGTCTAAGTTCATCGCTATCAGACTTTTTAGGTGCGGTCTAGATCCAATACGGAGTTTCAAAGTGCTCCCGAGAGCAAACGGGAATAGAGATTGATCCGGGATTTTAGGATAGCATAGCGTTACTGATTCTACAGGTTTTGGGTCTTACAGATCGTATTTAAAGTGGTTAGTGCTTATTTCACAGGTAATCTAGTGTAGCGCTAGTTAATTCACATTAAATTTCTAAAGAATTTCGTTCTAAATGATTTCTTTGGCTTTGGAATTGAGCTTTAAGAGTGCTATGGTTGACCCATTGCCTAAGGACGTCTAAGTCCATGTTGGCAAAAATTCAGGCTGTTACAATCTACCCCCCTTAAAATAAAATTTCATCCTCGAAATTGCCTAAGGGTAATAAGGAAAGATTAATTATTTCTTTTGCCTAAGTTTTATTGATTTCAAGTTTTTATACGTGGTAGGGTGTATACGATCTATACTAGTCTGGTTCCTTTTTGTCTACCCCCTTAAAAACTTACTTCTTTATCCATTTCTTACACCCTGATGGTTTGCTACAATTTATTTTTTTACCTATTTGGAGTCTTGACGACAATTTCCAACTATATAGAGTAAGATATTCATTTCTAATGGTCGATCAATACGGAGAGACAGTTGTAGTGGGCTTAATCCCGATGCATTGATTATTTACCTGGCCAGGGTAGAAGGCTCAATGTATCCCTTCCAAACCCTGGTGGATCCGGGTCTTCTGCTCGGCTAAACAGTGAGTCCATTGGTAATCGTCCAGGATTGAGAATTGGGTCGAGCCGCAAATGTTTTGCAGTTGTATATTTCGGTAACTCCGCAGTCCGATCACTCTAAAAGCTTAGGGAATGCCCACCACTGAAAGGTTCAAATTTTCTATTTCTAAGGTTGCTCTTTGGGTCTTGGTCTAAGAGAGTCCTCGCCTTGGTCCAAGGTAGGAGTTAATACATAGCTTAATAGATCATCCTAAAAGAGTTTCTAATCGTATAGAGTGGGTCAAGCCTATGAATGGGTTCAACACTTAAGTCATAATTGTTTCTCTTTAAAGACTTCATTATTGACATTCTAAGGATGATTGAGATCTTATTTAATGACCTAACCTTACGTATAACCTAAATCAATTACCTTCGATCCTGAGCCAGTGGGGAAGGGGCCAACCACGCTTCCGCTGTGCTACTCTAATCGAACGGTTGTATTAGCTGACCTAACTAGATTGGGCTCATAAAGTTCTACCCCCCTTAAAAATTTATTTCTACTCTCAAGGCTCAAGAATGTATGTCTTGATCCGTATGTCGGAACGAGGTGTAATTTAGGACTTATCCTTGACATGAAAGCATTGGCACATATGGTTATAGAATGAGCCTAGTCTCTATTGTGGTTGATTTCAGGGGCAGGTGTGAGTTGGTGACAAGATATCTAATTCTCTACTGGCTACTCTACTGGCTATATGTCCTTAACATTTTCTAAGGGTAAAGCAATAACTTTTGGTTATAGGTAGTCAGGCCAGTACGGAAGGAAAGTTGTGTAGTAGGTCTGAGCCGGATATATAGATTTTCTGCCTAGTTCGGACAAAAAATTTATCATATCAGTTCTTAATCCAAGTTGATCCCGATCTTCTGCTTGATCAGAGCATTGGATTTATTGGTAACTACCAGGATTAAGAAGTCGATTCAAACCGTGAATACTTCGCTTATATATAATTTCTCTACTCCGTGTTCCCAATTGTACTAAGTCCTTGGGAGGGCAAATCTAAGGGGCGTGCTGGTTTATCCTAGCATTTGATCTGAGGGGTATATAAGTTTTTCCCCAAACGTGACTCGTTCTAAGTCAAGAAAGCTTCCTAAGAGTTACTAAATAATCTCATAAGTATTAAGGGGATTCGACGAAGGGATGAGGTCTCACTCTAACCTAATCAAGCCAACTAACTAAGTCTATATTCCAATTACCTTAGTAACATCAGTCCTTTACATTCCTCAGTATAACTAGTAACTTAGTCTTATCTTATACATAGCGGCAATTCACTAGTTGTAATCCAAAGTCTATGTTTATACGCTAGATGGTTTCATATCATTTCTAATACCAGAAATTATTTTATCGCTTAGGATCAAAAGTTGTCTAATTGAAATTGAGTTGCTCGGACTTGAATTTCGCTGCGCTTGAGCACTACACACATGCTCATACTTGCTAAGAAAGTTCTAGGGTTCACGTTATTCACGTTATTAATTTATTGAATTTCTTACACTGTCAAATCCTTTGAAATCTAAGCGTACCAACTTTTGGTCTAAACTCTAAGGGCCTGATTGATTATTAAGTTGTATTACATGGATTGCGTTGCTTAACCCACCTCGGGATTGGAATTGACATGTTTGGAAGGAGGGTGGGGTGAGATTAAAATTAATTTAATAGGCTTTGAAAAATGAGCCTTGTGTTGGAGAGTGTGAGATGGGATTTTCAAATTCCATGATGATGAAATTTCAAGTATAATTTAAAAGGAAATCCCCATATTTATTATTAATTGCATACAATCCAACTATAGCATTGGAAACCATGGGTTACACCCAAATCTAAGGACAATACCTTACACATGCATTTATTGTTACTTTTACAATTCTATCTATCCTAATCTTACCTAATGCAGTTGGTCGAACGGGCCCTAAATGTCTCATCATTTGGAAGTGTGTAGGTTATGGGACACAAAAATGTGAGTTTTGTGCCCATATGAGAGGGTATAATGAAGGTGAAAAGTTATACAGAGTAGTTTTTGGGTAATGGTGGTTGATGGGTGTAAGATGTAGAAGAAGATGAAAGCTTGAGTGAATAGAAGTGGGGATGTGGGATCATTTTACATGGTCTCGGTTACGTATGGGCTATTCTACGGAAGTTAATCTCGCCTGTTGGCGACACTTGGAATGCTAATGTTTTTTCTAAATTCCATCGCCCCCTTTTTAAGTCAGAGTGTGTCAGTGTGCGTCGTGTTACCATAATCCAGGTCCAGTTTAATCCAAATCATGCTCTGATACCACGTGTAACATCTTAAAAATCAGGGGTTGAGCAAAAACTCCACTCCCGAGTTCCAGAACATAACTTATGCAACATAAATGCTTATGAATGAATGTTGTCTATGTTAGTGTATTAAACATGAGTGGGATTAAGCCAAAACAACATATCATACTCCAAAGAGTTAAATTATGCGAGCGGAAGACTGTGATAGTATATATAACATATATAGACTGTTGTAAGTTTTCAGAGTGTAAACATGTTACCAGGTTAAATATATACATGTATACTCCAAAATTGAATAAAAAGAATATACATGAGTGCCCCAAAAGAGTAAAATGACAAGTGTCATGGCGTCTAATCAACCTCCCTGTAATCCCGTCGATCAAAACACGGTCTACATACACCCGCCTGATAGCTGCCTATAGGAGAAACCCTCCTCATCATCATGAAAGTCCGGCTCCGCTTCACAAGCAGCGCCATGATCTGAAACTAAAATAAGGACTGGTTGGTGTGTACAACATCGTCCCGTAACGTGGGAGTGAGTGATCAACTCAGTGGAATCATAGAATAAAGGTTAACATGTTATCAATTCAGTCAAGCAGTAATGATAAAGTAAGAAAATCAAACATTCCTAAATACTGTGATTAATACAAGGATGAGATGCAATAATGATGCATGCCCTCGCCAACATACTCCCTCATGTGACACCATCTTACGTTCGCGGCATGCTTTCGTCCCTCAAGTGCTCTACATCTTCCAAGCACATGCAATGCGATATGGGCATGATTACCGAGTTGTTGTTAGTCCTTTTCATACAGTAGGATTGAGAAACTAAGGTACCTCTCTTATATCATTCCCAAACAAGGATCCTGTCTAGGGTCGTCACTCCTAGTTAATCTCATACGATGATGCGGTTCTAGGTCACTGCCAGGGCTGTTAGGGCTGTTACACGCACTCGTTGCACCGCTTCCCCATCACCTTATCAATACAGGCCTAGTTTATACTCTGTTTATTATGGGAAGGCTCGTCGCCTCTCCGCAGATTCAGAGTATGCTCGAGGTCACTACAAAGGGCTATCAGGGCTGTTACATGCACTCGTTGCACCGCTCTCCCATCACCTTATCAATGTAGGCCGACAACTCGAATATAGTGTCTCATACTACCATAATCAGCTCACGAGTCTGGATTGTTCACTGGTCACTACAGGGAGGCTCGTGGCCCCAGCGTAGGCTGACAGCTCGACCACGGTGTCACATACCACCATGCCCGGCTCATGAGTCTTAATGGATCAAGGTACCACGGTTATCAGAGTTTTCACTCGTAAGTTCAGTACCCTAGGTTCAAGCAATGATGACTAATACAAGATGAACATACAACGGTCAATCGGGTTACTTGACGATTTCGACTAGTACGAGCGCCCGTTGAGTCGTACGACATGAAGTGCATAAGCACTTCGTGTGGCCTAACTACTGCCAACAAACAACGCACGACTCGGGTTCGTCAAACACGTCTTGCGTGGCGAATAGAGGCCAACCACGAGCTCAAATCTGTTACCAATTTCCTGGACCATAACATAGCCGCAAACACATTCCATATTAACTAGTAAACATGTACAGTAGCTAGAACATAAATAACCAAATAATTCAAGCATATTTCTCAACATGTTATAAGATACAACATGAACAAGAATCCATACGCATGCATTTCAAAGTAAAGCGACTAAGTTAAACAACTTGTATGAAGGAAATCATAAACATCACTAAGGTAGTTGAGAATCCTATCTCAATACCCAAGTAAAACATTATTTACTACGTATATACTCATACAAGCATTTATACAAACACTTAGACTACACATATTAGCCTACACATCATATGTTGGCTAAAACCTGTATTAGGGTGAATCCTTTCGCCAAACAGATACTGCATCCCTAACTCGCATGTATATAGGACAAATACTCATGGCAATCACATTTACAAAATTTATACATATACAGTATTTTCTACAAATAGCTAAAATACATAAGATTTCATATACTTCGAATGTATTCGAAATGGAAAATGGACAACATGTTCTACATGTGAAATAGCATCCTCGTCAATAATCTACCATTAGCTGACATTGAAAGCTTTGAAAAATGACAACCTAAGCATCTAAAATCCGCACCTTACGCTATAGAAGTGTAACGAATTCAATAGAGACTCTAAGTCTTTGTCAACGACTGATTGGCAACCTACAGTATGATTTAGGTTAGTTACTTCGCCACTTGCACCAATTGAAATCCTAGAACAGGTTAGAGTTAAGCTTTCTTACCAAAGAATGAAGTTAGAATCGCCGGAAAAGTAATTAGATCGTGATGGTTAAGCACGTAGGATAGCAGGGTAGGATAGCAGGAAGATCCTCCCACTTCTCTCACACTTTCTCTATCTTTTCTCTCTTCTCTCCTCTAGGTTTTTCCAAATTCGTATGGGATGAAAGAGTGAGGGTTTAAGGTCCTTATATAGGCCCAAAACTCTCCAAATTAGACTCAAGGCCATGGTATACTTAGGTTATGTTCAAATACGGACTGTTTCATCTCAATGGAGCACTTTTGGAGGTCCTGTTACTAAATGTGGTCAGACTTAAGCTCATAGATATGCTGGATCTTGATCAAGTTAAGTTTTCAGTTCGATCGGATTTCTAGATCGACCGTGGCGGACCAGTTTTAGTTCAGCGGTCACCGAAACTCAATCAGGGCCACAAGTGCTATGACATGTATGGGCCACCTATCCTGATCCGAGGGTGAATTCAGGTTGAACTATAACGGTCAGAATGCTTAGAAACATCACGTAAGCGACACGTTCTAGATTACTTAAAATTATATTTAATTTCTTAAAAATCTTCGTTTTCTCACTCTCTTTACTCCGGACTCAAGGAAATGGTCTCAAAACATCGTTTGGCCTTAATTTTTGAGGAGATAGTCAAGTCCAACTAGGCGGTCATACTGGTCTAAGTTCATCGCCATCAGCTTTTGAGGTGCAGTCTAGATCCAATACGGAGTTTCAAAGTGCTCCCAAGAGCAAACGGGAATAGAGATTGATCTGGGATTTTAGGTTAGCGTAGCGTTACTGATTCTACAGGTTTTGGGTCTTACAGATAATATTTATTTCACAGGTAATCTAGTGTAGTGCTAGTTAATTCACGTTAAATTTCTAAACAATTTCGTTCTAAATGATTTCTTTGGTTTTGAAATTAAGATTTAAGAGTGCTATGGTTGACCCATTGTCTAAGGACGTCTAACTCCAGGTTGGCAAAAATTTGGGGTGTTACAGATATTTAGGGCTCAGGCTCAGTGGAATCGAGTTGGGCTTTGTGTAAATGTCCTGGGCTGGACTCGATCTGGACTATTTTATCCCGTCATGGCCCTCCGCTCGATTTGGGGTTAGGTTTAGAATTACAGGATGAGCTTGGATAGAGCTCGCCTCGGCCCTAACCCACCCCATTAACAACCCTATCTTATACCAAATGAGAATGAATGAAGAGAGGCTTTCTTAAATGAGAAAGAATGAGGGCAATTTTGTCATTTTGAAAGATATGTATCAGAAACTATATACAACCTAGGAATTGAGCGAGGGAAGCTAAAAATTCAGCGAAGCAAGCTAAAAATTGAGCGAGGAAACCTAGGAATTGAGTGAAGCAACCTAGAAATTGAGCGAGGGAAGCTAGAATTTAAGCGAGGGAACCTATGAATTGAGCAAGGCAACCTAAGAATTGAGCGAGGGAAGCTAGAAATTTAGCGAGGCAAGCTAAAAATTGAGTGAGAGAACCTAGGAATTAAGTGCGGCAACCCAGGAATTGAGTAAGGGAAGCTAAAAATTAAGCAAGGAAGCTAGAAATTGAGTGAGAGAACATAAGATTTGAACGAGGCAACCTAGGAATTGAGCGAGTGAAGCTACAAATTGAGCGAGGGAAGCTAGAAATTGAGCGAGGTAACCTATAAATTGAGTGCGACAACCTAGAAATTGAACGAGGCATGCTAAAACTTGAGCGAGGGAACCTAAAAATTGAACAAAGGAAGCTAGAAATTGAGCGAGGGAACCTAGGAATTGAGCGAGGTGACCTATAAATTGAGCGAGGCAACCTAGGAATTGAGCAAGGTAACCTAGGAATTGAGTGAGGGAACCTAGGAATTGATCGAGATAACCTAGAAATTGAGCGAGGGAACATATGATTTGAGCAAAACAACATACAAATTGAGCGAGGCAACCTAGGAATTGAGCGAGGAAAGTTAGAAATTGAGCGAGGCACGTTAAAAATTGAGTGAGAGAAGCTAGAAATTGAGCTAGGGAAGCTATACATTGAGTGAGGCAACCTAAGAATTAAGCAAGGCAACGTAGAAATTGAGCGAGGCAACTTACAAATTGAGGGCGAACTCCATCTCAGTAAATTTTTTATGGGCCATTGAACTACTGAATGAAGCTTGCATCTTGGTTTTTGTTCATCCATGTAAAAATCATCCTATGAACATGATGGATTATAAATAAAACAGCATTATGGGGGCATAAAAAGGTTTCTACAGTGGAACCACTGTTTCCTATGGTATGATGCACTTGATGTTTCGATATGCCACCATTTTGGGCTGAAACCCTTACTTTAGATGGAAAAATGGATGAATGTCGTGGATAGTCCACATACATTCAAGGTGGGCCCAACTCAATTAACTCTGTACTATAAGATTGTACTGAGAAAATTGTAAATCCAATTTGTGAGAGGTTTTGGTCCATTTGACCTACTTCCTGGTTCATGATTGGTGAAATTTCCCAAGCAATTCATAAATTTGACAGAGATATCAGAAAAATATGATGGAGAACTTCCATAGATTCATGTAATGTAACGAAAAATTTTATGAACCGCTCGGTCAATTTCATTAATTGCTTGGTCAAATTCACCGAAAAGAATTTCATGTAAAGCTCGGTTAATTTCATTAATTACTCGGTCAAATTCACTAAAGAGAAAATTGTTAGGTTAGTTCAATTACATTTAAAGTTTTGAACTTTAAATTACATTCCAATTCATATTAGCCTTGCTGAATTTCATGTTCGCCACTTTGAATTTCAAGTTTGCCTCACCCAATTTCAAGCTTGCCTCACTCAAATTCATGTTTTCCTTGCTCAATTTCTAGGTTACCTTGCTCACTTTCCATCTTGCCTCACTCAATTTTCACCTTGCCTTGGTCAATTTTCACCTTGCCTTACCCAATTTCTTGTTTGCCTTGCTTAATTATAAGGTCACCTCGCTGAATTTCTGGGTCACTTAACTGAATTCTTAGGTTCAATCACTCAATTTCTATGTTGTCTCGTTGAATTTATAGTTTCACTCACTCAAATTCTAGATTGCCTTGCTCAATTTCTACATTGTCTCACTGAATTTCTAAGTTCCGTCGCTCAATTTTTAGGTTGCCTCATTCAATTTCTACGTTACCTCGTGTAATTTCTAAGTTGCTTTGCTGAATTTTTAGGTTGCCTCACTGAATTTCTATAGGTTTCCTTACTCAATTTCTATGTTGTCTCACATAATTTTTAGGTTGCCTCACTCAATTTCTAGGTTTCATCGTACAATTTTTAAATTGTCTCGCTCAATTTCTAGGTTCATTCGCTCAATTTTTAGGTTGCCTCATTCAATTTTTACGTTGCCTCGGGCAATTCCTAGGTTCCATCGCTGAATTTTTACGTTGCGTCACTGAATTTTTAGGTTTCCTCACTCAATTTCTAGCTTCCCTCGCTCAACTCTTAAGTTACCTTGCTTAATTCGTAGGTTGCCTCACTCAATTCGTAAGTTATCTCGCTTAATTCCTAGGTTACCGCGCTCAATTTATAGGTTGCCTCGCTTAATTTCTAGCTTCCCTCACTCAATTTTTAGCTTTTCTTGGTCAATTCCTAGGTTGCCTTGTTCAATTTGTAGGTTGCCTCACTCAAAATCTTTCTTACGTCTCTCAATTCCTAGGTTGGCTCGCTCAAATCCTAGGTTGGCTCGCTAAATTTCTAGGTTCCTCGCTTAATTTCTAGCTTCCCTTGCTCAAATCCTAGGTTACCTCACTGAAATTCTACGTTGCCTCACTCAATTCCTAGGTTCCCTCGCTCAATTTCTTAGTTGCCTCGCTCAATTTCTAGCTTCCCTCGCTCAATTCAGAAGACTTTTTTTACTGCATAGATGTTATCTTCCAGAACCCCAGCCAAGGAATGAGGATAATCTCATTTAGCAACTCAATCATCGCAGTCATAATTATGTTAATTCTGCCTAAAAATCTCTTCAGGTGATCAAGAGGGTCTCCTTTTTCAGTAGATGAGATTAGGATGAAAGGTATTATCTCAAAACTTCTTTTCTGTCTTGCTCTAAAAAATCATTGAATCCAAAGCCCTCGAAGAAAAGAGATCTCTCTCCTGATAAAAAATGAGAGGGATCTCTCTTCTATATTATATATATGAGAAAAGATATAGAGATCTTATCTCTTCTGTCAATTCATCTATCTATGAGAGAATAGATAGTCTCTCAATAAAAGTTGTTCTCATCTTTGTTGATGATTTAACTAGGGGTATATTTTATTAAAAAAGAAAGATTCCCTATTCCGCAAGCAACGACGAAAAGCCCAACAAACAGAGGAGTAAGTGAAGGCAGTAAGAAAATGGTTGCAGCTTTAAAGTCGATGCAGCTTCAAAGTCGTTGTTTGTTGCTAGCGTTCAATCCGTTGGTTGCCTCGATGAATTTCTATGTTGTCTCGTTAAATTTTTAGGTTCCCTCGCTCAATTTCTGGCTTTCCTTGCTCAATTCCTAGGTTGCCTCACTAAATATCTATGTTGCCTCGCTCAATTCATAGGTTTCCTCACTCAATTTCTAGGTTGCCTCGCTCAATTTTTAGCTTTTCTTGCTCAATTCCTAGGTTGCCTCATTCAATTTATAGGTTACCTTGCTGAATTTCTAGGTTCCCTCTCTCAATTTCTAGCTTCACTTGCTTATTTTCTAGGTTCCCTCGCTCAATTTCTAGCTTCCCTCACTCAATTCCTAAGTTTTCTCATTAAATTTCTACATTACCTCGCTCAATTCCTAGGTTCCCTTGCAAAATTTTTAGGTTCCCTCACTCAAATTCTAGGTTCCCTCGCTCAATTCCTAGGTTTCCTCGCTCAATTTCTAGGTTGTCTTGATAAATTTCTAGGTTTCCTCGCTCAATTCTAGCTTTTCTCACTCAAATCCTAGGTTCCCTCGCTGAAATCCTAGGTTCCCTCACTAAAATCCTAGATTCCCTCGCTCAATTCCTAGCTTCCCTCGCTCAATTCTTAGGTTCCCTCACTCAATTTCTAGCTTCCCTCATTAAATTTCTACATTGCCTCGCTCAATTCCTAGGTTGTCTGGCTTAATTCCTAGGTTCCCTCACTCAAATTCTAGGTTCCCTCACTCAATTCCTAACTTCTCTCGCTCAATTCCTAGATTGCCTCGCTCAAATTCTAGGTTTCCTCGTTGAATTTTTGGGTTCCCTCGCTCAATTTCTAGCTCCCTCACTCAATTCATAGGTTGCCTTGCCGAATTTATAGGTTGCCTCGCCCAATTTCTAGCTTCCCTCGCTTAATTGATAGGTTGCCTCACTCAATTTCTAGGTTCCTTCGTTTAAATCCTAGGTTCCCTCACTCAAATCCTAGGTTGTCTCGCTGAATTCCTATGTTACCTCACTCAATTCCTTGATTCCCTTTCTTAATTGCTAGGTTACCTCGCTCAAGTCCTAAATTTGTTTAGTTAATCCCCTTCTCGTTTCTATTGCATGTTACATCTTTTATATTTATAGGGGTGATATTTCACCTTCTTTTTTTAAGATACAAAGGTGATCTACTATTTGAGATCAAGGGGAGATGATTGCAATTTATCGAGATGGACTTCGCCCTCATTAGGGGTCTTAAGACTGGAGATCTTACTGTACTGAAAAATTGTTGCACTACGAATACATTAAGAGAGACATTCCTTAATGTGTTTTCTTTTTTAATTTTCTTACATGTATTGAACTTTGATCATATTTGTAACAGCAAAGCCTTAGGGGGTGTTTGCTGGTTTTGATCGCATACCGGGCCTCCAAATCGGCATCAGAATGGGCCTCGCTAATAGGCAAGCTAACCACGGCCTACGCAATTGGCAAGCAGCGGGATAAACCATACGCTAAAGCGATTGGGTGTTATGAACGGGTAATGCATTCGTCACATAGCATCATCTCTAACTGTTTTGTGCTCTATCATATTTTGACTAATATATTATTTTTTGAATCATGAACAGGTGTATATATGCGCCCATAAATTATGAAAATTCACATTGGTTTTTGCTGGTCATCTATCCTAAAGTAAGAGAAATCTTTATTGTGGATAGTTTATGCACAAATTCATTACTAAAGTACAAGTAGAAGATGAAGAAGATAACTGATGCACTCTCCATTCTCTTCCATGCCTTTAGAGACAGCACTGCGCTTAAAGGGAATAAGTGGACCGTCAGAGTCGATGAATCGGCGCTGAAGCATGACAATGGTTATGACTGCAGCATATTCGTAATGAAATTCATTGACATTTTATGTAGCGGTCTTACCTTGGCTGGAACAAACATGTAAAAATTCACTGCCGATTGGAAGAAGTCAACAACATATGGTTGTTTGTCTCTAGTCTGTAGATGATATTTGTCAAGGGCATGGGAGGAATTTTGGAGAGATGTTGTATTATATACATTGTATTAATTTCATTGTTGAATATACATTGTACATTGTTGTCCTACTCATGCACCATTTCATGTTATTCACATTATATTATATACATCGTTGAATATACATTGTACAAGGTTTACAGTAATCTTGGAGTACAAAAAAATTCAAGTTTGTGCATTTTAGTCCAAGTTCCTTCTCTAATCATAATAACCTTGGGAGGGTACATCTGAAGGATGGGTTGACTACAAAAGGGCTGATTAAAACTATATTGGATTATCTTCCTGGTCCTGAAATCATTATGCCAACAAGATAACCCAATATAGTTTTAATTGGCCCTTTTGCAATCAACCCATCCCTCGGGTCAACCTTCTCAAGGCTATCGTGATTAGAGAAAGAATTCGGATTGAAATGCACATAATTGAAAATTTTCTGTACTACAAGATTACTGTAAACCTCGTACAATTTACTTGAAAATTTTCTTCAGTTGTAAGTCATCTGGTATAAAGAGCTTGTCCTTCTCTACTAACCGAATATAAAATATGAAGTCAATGACAATTTTTCAGCCTATAAATCTTGTGTATATGCAGAAAAGCAATAGAAGTGGTTAATGCTTTTAATCATTCAATGTCCAGCTACTCCACATTTTTTATTTTCTCATCTGCAATCATATATCAGAACTAAGGTCATTAATGGCAATTTCCAGATCAATTATATGGGATTTTTAATAACCAAAATCTCTGCTAGATATCTATTCACCAAGGCTAGAGAATCAGAGACTAGCATTGTATTTTGTGTTTCAAAGATGATCCAAGTGTCAGAACTATGTGTATCTGTGGCAACTATCTTAATTCCAAAATGCCAAATAGTGAGATTTTTCTAAGTTTTGCCTATTACTTGTATGGTTCAGTTGTAGAGGCAAGGAATGATATTAACCTACCATTGATTAACAATGAATTTCATGCTTGCCCCGCTCAACTTTCAGTTTGCCCTATTGAATTTCATGTTTGCTCCATTGAATTTCATGCTTACCCTGCTCAATTTCTTATTTACCCCACTCAATTTCATGCTCGCTCTACTGAATTTTATGCTTGCCCCACTCAATTTCATGTTTTCCCCGCTCAATTTCATGCTTGCCCCACTGAATTTCATGTTTACCCCGATCAATTTCATGATTACCCCACTTAAATTGCAGTTTGTCCTGCTGAATTTCATGATTGCCTCGCTCAATTTCATGTTTACCTTGCTGAATTTTATATTTGCCCCGCTTAATTTCATGTTTGCCCCGCTGAATTTCATGCTTGCTCCACTTAATTTTCAATTTGCCCCGCTGAATTTCATGCTTGCCCTGCTCAACTCCTAGGTTGTCTCGTTCAATTTCTAGGTTCCCTCGCTTAATAATTTGTGTAGTCTTTTTATATATATATAATTAATTTGTGTAGTCTAAATAGTATTTATGTAAATTAATAGATAAAAATCATTGGTAAGTCACTCGGATGTGATCATGTGCTTGTCGCATATCCAAGACTTGGACTTTCTTCATTTTGAGGTAAAATATATAATTTCATGGGTTTAGTATAAATAGTACGTCAAACATTACATACATTCCTAGGTTGCCTCACTCAATTCCTAAGTTCTCTTGTTCAATTTTTAGCTTGCCTCACTGAATTTCTAGCTTCCCTTGCTCAATTCCTATGTTCCATCGCTCAATTTCTACTTTCCCTCGCTTAATTTCTAGCTTCCTTCGCTCAATTCGTAGGTTGTGTCACTCAATTCCTAGGTTCCCTCGCTCAAATCGTATGTTCCCTCGCTTAATTCATAGGTTCTCTCACTCAATTTTTAGCTTGTCTCGCTCAATTCCTAGGTTCTCTCGCACACTGTTAAGTTGATGGCAAAGTTAATAGATGGTACTGTTAAGCCCACCCATGGGCTACAACCATGAGTGAAATGATCATATTGACTTAACGAAAGACGATTAGATCATCTAATGGGAGACCATAAGGAGTACCATTTCCAAGCAATTAAAGATTAAGCCCACATGAGGGTCCTAACTAAAGATCAAACCATCGAAGCTGAATATCTGAATAATGAATTAAGATCCAACCATCCAAGTTGAAGACCAGAACCAACCAACTGTCTAAGTTAGAGATTAAGATCATATCATAAACCAAACTTACTTATCTCAAATAGGTTACTTATTTACTGATGTAAGTAGAAAAAGTAACTTATTTAGTGGTATCCAAACGGGGTTGACTGGGTAAGTGAATAGATATTCGGGGTCGATCGGGTCCACTGATTTTTTAGATAGACGGGGTCGACCGGATCCACTAAGTTTTGATTATGTGAGTTTTGATTGTATGAGGCTTGTACCAAGCTGTGCAATATTGGGATACTCTGGCTTGAGAGGAAGTGTTGAGTGTGAGGCTTGTACTAAGTTGTGCAATATTGGGATACTCTGGCTTGAGAGGAAGTTTTAAGTGTGAGGCTTGTACCAAGGCTTGCTGAATACAGATGCTTTCTTAGGAAAATCTTCCGATGTTACAAAAACAGGAGGTTTATCGGATGCCATCTATTGGTAGCATTTCTGCAGGCATTGAATAGAAGCCACAACCATCAAGCTCAAGTTGGGAGAGTTGTTGCCACATATCCATCGATAGACCCATTGCCGTTTTAATTTGGATTATCGCTAATCTATTTTTTCTATTAATTCGTATTTTTTCTACTTGTATTGATCTTTGATTACGTTTATAATAGGCATGCCTTCAAACTAGTATGTAGACTCTAAAGGCATATTGGGACTCGAAGTATGCAGAATCTTTACCGAGATGGACTTCACCCTCAATTTGTAGCTTGCCTTACTCAATATCTACGTTTCCTCGCTCAATTTCTAGCTTCCCTCACTCAATTTCTAGCGTGCCTCGTTCAATTCCTAGGTTGCCTCGCTCAATTTCTAGCTTCCTTCGCTCAATTTCTAGGTTGCCTTGCTCAAATCCTATGTTGCCTCGCTCAAATCCTAAGTTGCCTCACTCAATTGCGAGGTTTCCTCACTCAATTTCTAACTTCCCTCGCTCAATTTCCTAGGTTCCGTCGCTCAATTTTTAGCATGCCTCGCTCAATACCTAGGTTGCCTCGTTCAATTTGTAGGTTTCCTCGCTCAAATCCTATGTTCCCTCACTCAATTTCTAGCTTCCCTCGCTTAATTTCTAGATTCCCACACTCAATTCCTAGGTTGCCTCGCTTAATTCCTAAGCTTTCTAGCTCAATTGTTAGCTTGCCTTGCTGAATTTCTAGCTTCCCTCAATTCCTGGGTTGCCTCGTTCAATTCATAGGTTCTCTTGCTCAATTTTTAGCTTTCTTTGCTAAATTTCCAGCTTCCATCTCTTAATTCCTAGGTTGCCTCGCTCAATTGCAAGGTTCCCTTGCTCAATTTTTAGCTTGCCTCTCTCAATTCCTAGGTTGCCTGCTCAATTCCTAGCTTCCCTCGCTTAATTAATAGGTTCCTTCACTCAATTCGTAGGTTGCCTCACTCAATTCCTAGGTTATCTCGCTCAATTGCAAGGTTCCCTCGCTCAACTTTTAGCTTGCCTCGTTAAATTCCTAGGTAGCCTCACTCAATTTCTAGGAGTGTGTGGTCCTAATTTTGGATAAGATTTTAGATGCACCTTTGGCTGGGGTATGACCCCTTTTTTTTCTTTTTCCGAGAAAGTGGGCTCATGCCACAATTTCATTAAACACAAAATATACAGCTTTTCGGGTGGGCCCCAACAGAGGGGGGGGGGGGCACGCCTATCATGTAGCTTAAAGGCCTACAAAGATAGAGAAAGGCTAGAGAAAAGTCTTGAGATTTCTCCCTAACGGCACATAAACCAATTTTGTCTAGACTGATTAGACCTCTAATTTCAGCAGGGAGATCTAATATTGAGTTGAAGGAGGAGAAGCTTTGAGAGTTGCTCCCAAGACGAGCCAGAGCATCCGCCGGGCCATTCATCTCCCGCGGAATGTGATGAAAGGAGAAGATCCCACATGACATGAGAGATTGGATTCTCTTAAGCCAATGGATCTACGCCCAATTTACGTTGGTTTTTCCCCCAATCAGATCTATAACAAAGCGAGAATCCGATTCCATTTCAACCTTAGAGAAGCCAAGGGTGAAACAAGAAAAGAGTCCATTCCATACCACATGAAGCTCTACCCTGTTACTGGACCCATCACCATAACCCATAGAGAAAGCGAAAAGAAAGTTCCGTTCAAAATTCTTGCAGAGTCCTCCACCACCCGAAGGACCCGGATTACCATGCGTTGACCTGTCGAAGTTAAGCTTGACCTAGTCCTCTTTCGGTTTCCCCCACCTGACGATATCGAATCTGGGCTTATGAGGGTATGACCCTTTTGGACTATTCTAAGCTTTAAGATAATAATCGATATGCCACATGGCTTAGTCCAATTCATAGCATGCTTGGAATATTGTTATTTCAGTAATTTTTTAAGGCTATTGCAAACTAATCGAATGGGTTAAGTTGTTGTGCCAATTTGAACCTAACCTTTTGTTGGAAGGCTGCTTCCACCGTGCTAGTTCTAGTTGCACTGACTTTTAGCTAGTTATATTGGAATCTGAGTCATCTCACAGGTGGATGGTTGCTTATGCCCAACTACTGGCTATTCTAACTTTAGGCAGAGACATGGTTTTTAACTACCACTAATTAAAAAACATACTTTAACTAATACTAAAATACATACTTTGCATGTTGTTGCTCTCATTATTAGTAAATCTTATGCTTCCTTATCTTTCATTTATACAATCTGTATCCATGATCAGTTGGGTTTTCTTATTCTATTTGTTTAGTTGAATGAGTATGCCTGGCATGCCATCAATTCTCTTCCTCGGTGTCTCACATGGTTAGTTGGTTTCGATGAAGTGCCTTAAGGGTTGTTTGGATGTGTGGATCTCCCCACTTAAGCTCAATGGAATCTGAGTTTCTAAAATGAGAGTGTCATGGATAGAGAAGTCCCTTCTTCTTCTTCTTCTTCTTCATATTCTTTTTCGATCCCAGTATTGGCCATGCCATGAGAATTTAGTGGTTTCTGACATTTTGTATACTTTTAAACAGGGCGATTGTTGAAGCAGTTGATTTTTGGATAAGGCCAAACAAGGAATGGTTTACCTGAGGGATGGGATGGATTTTATGCATGTTATATCATTTAACCATCATTTGAGAATGTTGGATCATTTTTCACTTTCTTCTCTAAGAAATTGATCGCTTCTTGTTCTATGCCTCTCTAATTTATTTCTTTTACAGGAATGATTGTTCTATACGTGTTTAGATTCATAAGTGTTTCGATAAATGATGCATGTGAAATTTGCCTCATTGTATTTGATGCCCAAATGCAAGAAGAATGCATCATGATGCTTGATTTTGCAAGAAAAGATTCGCAAATTCATGTTGTTTTCATCTTGCATTAGAAATCGTAATTGCCACTTTTCATATTGTAGTAGAAAAATGCTACTTGAATCAACTTAATGTGGGTGGAGCATGGCCGAAAAAGCTACATCTCACCGACCCGGTTGACCCTCGTTTCAATGTCTTGTCCCAATGTCAGGGCTGGCTATCAGATTGACAATGGTGCCTATAGCTACGGTTATAATTCGTAGCTATAAAGGGCCACCAAATCCATAGCCGTAGACTGGCTTACTTAAAAAGTAAGGGTATTTTCATCCTCAAATTTGTTGTCCGCACGTGCTAGTCTAAGTTGGTCACTTAAGTTTGTATTGCTTCATAAAAATCGCTGGATAAAAGGTTTTGTCTACAGTGATAAATTTCTCTAATCCGCACCCCAAATGATCCATATTCCTCCTTAGAAGACGTTGATTTCCTGCTGGAGCCTTTGGCATGAAATTCCAGCACTACAATGCTACATGGGCCTACCATGATGTTTCTGAATCCGTATTTTTAAAACATGAGACTAAAAATCACGTGGGTCAAAAACTCAAGAAGTCCATGCAAAAAGGACCGGAGAAAGAGTTTTTCACCATGGAAACCTTTCTAAGCTCTATCTTGATGTTTATATGCCATCCAAATTGTTTATAAGTTTTACAAGTTCATTTCCACTAGGATGAAGTAAAAACACAAAACTATTAGCCTTCCAATAAACTTCTGTAGCCATACAAATGTGAAAACAGTGGTCACTAAATCTCAAGTGTTTCCTCCCATGCAGCCCACTTGAGTTTAAGACTCTTAGCTTTTTGGTCTAATGTCTTAAAATGATCTGAAAAAAATAGACGACCGGTGTGAATTTTTAATAAACAACACGACGGCCCCTCGTAGCATCCCAACGTAATAGCTTTTTGGGAAAGGCTTTTGCAGGAAATCCACCATGAATGCAACATTGTTTCAAAATGAGAACGGTGTGAATTTTTCATAAGCCTCGTGATGGCCCCACGTAGCATCCCAGTGTAATAACTTTTTGGCTTTTGCATGAAATCCGCGTTCGATGCGACATTGTTTCAAAATGGAAAGCGGAATGGCTGGTATAACACAGACTATCAACCTGGCTGCTACGTTGATGACACCAAGTTGTGTGGATCCCATCACAACGTATAACACGTATGTGTTATGTCCCAACCATCATTCCAGTCGGCGAGCTCGTCTGAAGTTTTGAACCTATGCTGTAAAAAGCACGGGTGAATTGAACGTCTATCATTGAAACTCTTTTGGGGTTACACAAGATCAGTATAATATTTGTTTTTTCCTCTTCATCCAAGCCTACATGACCTTATGAACATAGAAAATAAACCTAATGGCGGGCTGAAAGAATATTTTAAAGTCGAGAATCATCATCCCACTGTTATTTATGGTGTGGTCCACTTAAGCTTTGTATATGAATCATTTTTGAGATCATGCTTTAAAATGATCTCAAAAAATGGATGAACGGTTTTGATATAATAAATACATCATTTTAGGTCAGATAACTTTGATATCCTTTGAACTGTTATAACCGGGAGCACCAAAGGGGTCCTTACTCTTGCTCCGGTGGTGGACTCTCAAGAGTTTCAACAAAGGTTTGAGTATCATAGGTGATGTATTCACTGTATATCTACACCGGTTATCTGTTTTGTAAATATTATCACTGGAAACAACGTAGATAAAAACTAAAGGTGAAGCATATCACTGGAAACATTAGTCATTGGCCATTAAAAATCTTTTTTTAGGATGTAAAAAATTTGAATCGAGGTGATATTTGCCTTTTTCTTTCATTAAGGTATGTGGGACACTACCAACAGGTTGGATGGTAAATAAACATCATAATACACGTTAAGAAGTTTTTAATGGTGGTCATTGAATGACCGCTTTTGTTTGCTTTATTTTTGAGACCATGCCCTAAAATTAGCCAGTAAAACCGATGGACAGCATGGATTTACTAAGCATACATCGAGGCGGGCCCTATAGTTAGTGTCCCACCCACATTGCTGGTTACCAGTGGCATCAAGTCTTGCTCGCTGCGAATTACTTACTAGGATTCAGAAACCCAGTGATGAAATAGCAACTCGGATACCTGAGGTGTATGCAAATCCACAGTTGTCCTTATCTATACTGTAGCTGCTGATTTAAAGCAACGGTTGGGATGCCTTTTATGAGTGTAGCTGCTGATTTAATGGTCTCAATGAGGGGCCTTTTAAAAGCCACAGCTACCCATTTGGCAAACCGACAAGTTTGATGTACCTAACCAATCCGAACCATTAGAATCAAGGACCACTATAAAAGCGTGGAGTAATCAGACGGCTGATTAGTAGCCATTTGTTTGTTGGGTTCTTTCACTTGTGTTATGACGCACGGATGGACGGACGTGCTGCACTCCTCATTTGTAAAATTTAACGAATTACTGTCTCATTAACTAGTTATTTATATCTTGGTACTATTTTAAAAAATATTTCCAATAAGGTATCCTATTAATTAATGTTTTATCAACTATCAGCTACTACCTTTCATTAGATAAGTTTGGGTTCTCTGGTGGAGGCAAGGGATTGGCAAGACAAGTGGCTCCTCTCAAGGTGTTTACATGAAATCTACTCTGATGCGTTACATCGTGATAGGCTCAGGGCCAAAACTCAGCCTTTTATCTATTATTTAGGTAGACCACATGATTGGAAACATTGTACAAGATCTTCACACTATTTCCCAATTGGTGTAGCCCACATAAATTACGGATAGGTTTGATTTTTGGACTCTAGGCCTAAATTTTACTTTGAAATCTAATGATTGTAGTGGATTTCACATAATAATCACAATGGGTCCTGTAAAAATCAATGGTAGATGTTGCTCTCCCAATTGTTTCTATTGGTGTGGCCCACCTGGAATATTCAAGGCAAACCTGATTTTTTAAAAAAAAAACTTGAGCCAAGTTAGAGTAGATTTCACATATACATTATGATTTGCCTCTTAAAAAATCAATGACGAGAGACCATGTTAATAAATTTTAGAAGAAAAAGAGAAGGCTGCATGTTTAATTAATTTGGCCACAAATTACATACCATTCAAAGGTACCTTCCAACCTTTCATATGCATGCAACATCCAAACCATTCAATAGGCTGAAATCACCATAATGATTTTTTATGCAAAAATTTGTTAAATTTACTCATTGGATCCCACTTGTATTTTAATCTTTATTGATGGTTAAAATTGTTTTCTATTGTCCCATCCAGCCAACCAAATAATTGATTAAGATTATTTTTTGTTAGGTGATCCTTTTTATGAGGCCAACCTATTAGAAAGGAGTGATGTTGATTCGATCGCTAGTTTGGAAGTTATTTATGGGGGTGGATCATAACTTAGGGTCCAATTGATAGGATTTGACACATTCTCTTAATTTTTTTTATTAGACTAATGCCCTTTATTTTTATAGGGCACACCTAGATGTGTATGGGAAGATGCACTCCCACAACTAGACATGTATTCCCCCGTTAGCTTCATGAATTAAAATCGAACCAAGCTGACATGTGAGTAGGTGAGCTAGACATGTCAACTCTTAATTTTTACCTGACCCACAGTTATGCTTATATGAAAGCCACTCTAATCATTAGATTCCGTACCAAAATTTAACCCCAAAGACAAAAAATTAAACATAACCATGATTTAGGTGGGCTACACCAAAGGAAGCAGCATTGAGGGTGAACTGTCCTATACACTATTTTCAATTGTGTGGTCCACTTGGATCATGGATCAGACTAATCTTTTGAGAACCAAGCCTAACATCTAGTGATACGAATGAAGTCCAAGTGGAGTTTTATATTAACATCATAGTGAGACTCAACTTCCATTATAAAAAGAATTAAATCAAAGGAAGGTAGATGATAGTTGGTTGGATTAATGGGTATCTTATTGAAATCTTTCTTGAAGAGTATATGAGATATAAATACCTAATTAATTAACGAGACGATAATCTGCAAAGTAGCTTAGAGAGGTCGTATGAGGTATTCTTTCAAACGAGCCTCTCTTACGTTCTATTTGACCTTACTGCTTAGCACGTGGGACATGCAATTGAGGAAGGGTCATGCGACATAACTATACAACGTAGTTTTGCCGGGCGCGGATTCGATAATGACAGGTTGACTGAGTAGCGAGACTCTACCGAACTGACGTCACCATGTTATGTGGGCCCACCATGATGTATATTTTGTATCCACGCCGTCCAGCCATATGGAGAGATCATTTTAGTATATGATTCAAAGAACGAGTTACATACAAAGCTCCAGTAAACCCCACTACAGAAAACAGTGGAGAGCGTGACACAATCATTAAAAACTTCTAAAGGATACAAAAGTTTTCAATCAAGCTTATATTTGTATTTTTCCCTTCTTTAATATCTTTGTTAATTTTTGAGAGGTTAGATTTCGAAAAAATATCATGGTAGGCTTAAGAAGGTTTCAATATTAGGCATCAATTTTCCTCTGTTTTCTGTGATGGGTCCACTAAAGATTTAGATCTGCCTCCTTCTCTAGTTCATGCATTAAAATAATATCTCCAAATGGATGGAAGCTGTGGATGCAATACAAAGATTATAGTGGGATCTACGAGAACTAGGTAACGTCACTTCAGTAGCCAGTCTCGCTACTCAACCTGTCGGTGTCTAATCCGCGTCCAGTTTTAACTCAGAGAAACCCTGGGGCTATAACACTTTATAGTGAGTTTCGATGTTATTTTTAGGCTTGACAGTGCGGTCCACGAGGGATAACTCATCAGGAATATTCTCCGGTGAATATGTTTCAAAATCGGAAGCAGATTGACTGGGGTACTACACACCACCAGCGTGGCTGCTGTGTTGACGTTACCAAGTTTTGTTGGTCCTTTCATGAGGTATATGTTATATCCTAACCATCCTTTCATTTGGCGAGCTTGTTGTAAGTTTTAAGTCACTAAATAAGATATATACAAAGATCAAGTAGATCATACTGCAAAAAGTAATGGCGGATTGAACGCCTACCATTGAAACCCTTTTGGGGTCACATGAGTTTTGGATCAACATGATATTTGTTTTTTCTCTTTGTCCACGTCCGTGTAACCTTAAGAATAAATTGGATGGAAAATAAACGTGATGGTGGGCTGTATAAATGTTTTAATGGTGAGAATCATTGTATCACTACTATTTATGGTGTGGTCCACTTAAACTTTGTATATGAATCATTTTTGAAATCATGCTTTAAAATGATCTCGAAAAGTCGATGAACGGCGTATGTATAATAAATACAATATCTTGGGGCATGTAACTTTGATCTCCTTTCAACAGCTCGTACAACTTGGAACTGGAGGAGCGGCAGTGATCGTCTACGCACCTTTTAGGCAGTTCATCTGTTTTATATATCTGCGCCGTTCATCTGAAAGGTGGAGTATGTCATGGGAAACATTAGTTATTGACCATTAAAAAGCTGTAAATTTTTTTAATCAAGATGATTTTTTTATTTTATTTTTGTCTTGTCCTTATCAACAGGTTGTATGGTCAATAAATATTATGATAGACCCTAGAAAGTTTTCAATGGTAGTCATTGAATGACCACTGTTTCCTGTGGCGTGGTCCACCTGAAATTTTTATCTCCTTTATTTTTGGGATGCCCTAAAATAAGCTTGCAAAACCAATGGACAGCATGAACATACAATGAATACATCATGGGCCCTACAGTCGGGGTCCCTCCCACGCTGGTTGCGAATTAGTAATTAGGATTCAAAATCCGGCGCTGGAATAGTGATACATGTGCCTGAGGTGTATGCAATTCCACAGTTGTCCTTATCTACAGGACATGATCTAAGGTAACGGTTGGGTACCTATTATGATTGCAGAGGCTAATTTAAAGGTCTCAATGATGGGCCTTCTAAAGCCACAACTACCCCTTAGGCAAAATGGCAGATTTGATGTGCCTTATCAATTCCAACCTTAGAATCAAGACCTCACTTTGAATGCGCTGAGTATATAAGACTCTTATCAAGTGGGCCACACATGATCATCAGGTCAGTGATTCAGTGGGCCTCACTATAGTTGTAATAATTGTATATAAGTTTGGGATAGGACGCTTGAACCAATATTCCTATACGCAGTTATTAAGCCGGATATGGAAACTTATGGTATAGAGATCCTAAAAGGGAGAAGTGTGATGGATAAGCTTTTAGCCCTCTTTCCTATAAATAAACGTCTTGGTCCCCTCACCAATACTAAAGAAAAAACCCTAGTCCCAATGAAGGTTCTCCTAAAGGGTGTGAGGTGCAGAAGATCAAGATTTCTGTCAACGGAATGTCTTTCCAATCAGGTATGCTTTTAGATTATGGTTTTGAATCTCTATTGTTGATGCATAGACGATCTGTCAATTTCACAATACAGGTATAGCAGAGTAATCATACCTCTGATTAGTAGTCTTTTGTTTGTTGGGTTCTTTTGCTTTTAACCATCTGTGATGATGCATTGATGGATGTGATGAGGTCGAGCACCACCCGATGATTACTTTGAATCCATCTAACTTCTCTATAGTACTCCTCATAGAGATCCCTCAAATCAACAAGGGAAATATAAAAGAAGAATAAATTCTAATAAAGTATGAAATAAATTAATTAACAATCATTAAATAAATTTAAAATTCCTTAAATAGTGATATGAACCCTAGTAAGAAGTTTCATAATCAAATTCCAGCTCAAACTCTTTAAAATTGTGACTAACCATAAATAGTAAACTTACTAGTTATAGACCACCATGATTTTCACTAGACTTCGTGTTTTTCGGCTAAAAATAATGAATGTCCTATTTAGCTAAACCATATTATTCTAATAATTTTTCTGAGCACTTTTCATGTTGGACACAACTCCTAAAACACAATGGATCAAAAGTTATGATCGAACTAAAACTTGCTATAAATAATAAAAATGGAAATAAAATGGATTTTTGACCGTTGATCGACCTAATGGAATCTCACAAATTCGGCATGAGCAACCCGGTGTAGCGGGGTTGGATGATTAAAGTACATTTTCCTACCTCAAAATCATATATGGTATATCGAATAACTCATTCTGGTTTGCGAGATATGTCTGTTATAACGTTCTGTCGATTCGAATCCCTTCCGCACTATAGTGGACCCGCAAGTTGCACAGACTGAATTGAAGTAAAAGTTTGAAATATCCTTCATTCCAATGATAACTACTTTCTTTGGAAATTAAGGAAGAAATAAAGTAAAACGAGGCACAATCACCGACCCATATAATGCTGCCATTAATAGATCTCAACCATCCATTAATTTTGAGTACGACGGCCAACAAATTAGCTTTTGAGTACTCAAAATGGGGTTTGTACCTTTATGACCACATTTTCTAAACAATAAGAAAAGAAAGAAGATCTTAGACAGAATTAAAACTGAAGTCAATTCCCTTGTAAGAGAAAACCACTTCACAACTGCAGTTTCATTGGTTGATTTACCAAGAAAATCCTATTAAATAACTTACTAAAATGCTTTCCTGTTGCTTGGGCTAATCCTCTTTGAATGTTTCAATGTTGGTTTGTGATGTTGGAAAATGCAACAATTGCCCGACACAAGGATGGACGTGACGAGTTTGATCACCATCTTCCTCAAGGGGATAACTACTCTGAATCCATAGAGCTTCTCTGGATTCCTTACAGAGATACCTCGAATCCATGAGAAAAATTAATAAAATAGAAGTAAATTTTAGAAATTATTGATGATAAAAACAAATATACAACCTTTAAATAGTGATACCAAACCTTAAAAGAAGTTTCATAATCAAATTACAACTCAAACTCCTTAAAATTCGTGCCATACTATGTAGTAAATTTACTATTTATAGACGATCATTATTTCCACTAGACCTCATGGTTTTAGGTAAAAAATAGTAAGTGTCCTATTTGGCTTAATTATATTATTCTCTTAATTTTCTAAGCACTTTTCATGTTCAACAGATCTTCGAAAGATCAAAGGATGATGAGTTATAATCAAAATAAAACATACTATAAATAGTAAAAATGGAAAAAATAAAACAATATGGATTTTCAACCATCAATCTAATAGAATCTTGCAAATTCGACATGGGCAACCCAGCATAGTGGATTAGGTGGCTAAAGTAGCTTCTCCTATCCCAAAATCATATATTTTATGTCAAAGAAAGTAGTTGCTCCGGTGGTAGACTCTCAGGAGTTTCAACACCTGGTCAAGTGTCATGCCCCAAACTCGGAAACCGGGCTTACAAAATTTTCAATCGCCAAATCCGGAGAGGATTTTCAACGTCAGTTTGATTCGTAATAAGCATAACCAAAAGCATAACCCACAAACAACAACCAAGAACTCCATTACATTTTCAATATGATCAAAAACTTTACAAGTACAATGAATATAAAGGGAAATACAATGGTAAAGAATAAAAACTCCAAAATGATCTGCAACGTGCTCCTGCCTCAGCGCTGCTGCGAACCAACGTCATCTGCACGCAACGATCGTGCATAAGCTTATAGAAAGCTAAGAGGATGGTGAAAGTGTGTGCGCAAGGTAGTAATATGAACATGCAATGTTAGAGTAATGCGGAATATGCAGATGGATCCATAATATCATGAGTCAGACCAAGGCTATGCGATGCAAGACATGAATGGTATCGGCCATCCCAAGGCCATGCGATGTGCAATGCAACTGAAGCATACAGATCCTCATCTATGTTCACACATCAATACAGCTCAAATATGAGATATCACCGGGGTCTAGTACACTCTAAACTAGATTGTCGCCACATCGCGCACAATAAGGTAAGTGAAAAAGACCTCACTATCCGTCTGCCAATATCGGGCGCGACTCGTCGATAGCGGACCCATTCCTCGAGCTGGTCAGACTCAGCCTAGCATTGCTCCCTACTCTCGGGCGGGTAACGCCGCACCCCCTTCCAACCGACCACGACACAGTGAAGAGCACAACCGTCTGGTAATCAGCACTTAACGCTCATCTACCCACTCGGTATAGACGTTGGAGCAACCTCTTGGTACCATAAGGGTTTAAGAACTTTCACCCAGGGATATCTATAGCACCTCATATAGAACGAGATTTCCGGTATCCAATCCTGCCAACCACGATCTGCCTATGGAGGCTACGGCCCTGATGTTGCTAAGGCGTACAACAACCATGTCATACAATGCGAAATGCATGAGTCACACTATCCAATCATGCAATAAATTCTACGTGTATCGTGCGCTCATGCAGGGCAACACCGCCTAATCGAGAGCCCATAAACAACCTGCCCAAAGGCATATGCTATGATCAGACAATTCTCACGTCAAGTATACATATGATGCGTATGATCATGAGTCATGGAACTGTACTCAACATGTTATAATGAAATGAACTATTTTACAATGCAGATGGACCTGCACGGCCTATACACAATAAGTATGGGCCTAACAATGGGCCCCAAGGAGAGTCGTAATGTGGACATCCAACCAGCGTTACACTCGCAATGTGGACGTCAAACCAACATTGCTCCCAAGGCACGATCGTCGTAAACATCGTACATAATTTGTGTTGAGATCACTCATTGCAATGGACCTTAGGTACATCCCATTGGGCCTTAAATACATCAAATGGGCTCTATCATATGGGCCTTTTATTCATCAATGGGTCACATCAATGGGCCACACCAATGGGCCTTAAGTGCGTTGCAATGGGTCAAAACCCATGGGCCTTGGATTGCATCAATTGGGCCTAGTCTCATGAGTCTAATATGTAACTAATGGGCCACACCAATTGGACCCCACATGTAGATCAAATGGGCCTCAACCCATAGGCCTTATAGTACATCAAATGGGCCTAGTCCCACAGGCCTTGGAACACATCAAATGGGTCCAATCCCATGGGCCTTGGGATATATCAAATGGGCCTAGTCCCATGGACTTGAAACATATTAAGTGTGCCTAAACCCATTGGCCTTAGATATCAAGTGGGCCTAAGCCCATAGGCTTTACATATCAAGTGGGCTCAAGTCCATAGGCCTTATATGAATCAAATGGGCCTAACCCATAGGCCTTTCATAGATCAAATGGGCCTAACCCTTAGGCCTTTTGTAATTTAAATGGGCCTAGCCCATAGGCCTGTTATCAATCAAATGGGCCTAACCCATACATGAGTGGCCCACCCAATCAACAACTCATGCCTTAAAATGATCTCACCAAATGGATGGACGGTCTGGATGCATCACATGCATCATGGTGGGTCCCACTGCCGCTGGACAGTAGGGATGACACATGCATCAAGGAGGGCTCCACCGTCCACTGGACGGTGGAGACAATACAACATCAAGGTGGGCGCCACCGTCCACTAGACGGTGGACTTAAAACATATACATCATTGTGGGTCCCATGTGGGGCCCACTGTAATGTTTAAGTGTCATCCAAACCGTTCATAAGGTCACTTGGACCTGGAGGAAGAGAAGACACAAATCTCAGATTGATCTGAAACTTTTGTGGCCCATGAGAGGGGTCCCAATGGTAGGGGTTCAATCCCACTGTTTCATGTGGTGTGGGCCACCTGAGTTTTGGATCGGTCTCATTTTTGGAGGGGGGCCCACTACTGGGGTGGCCCACCTCATGAGCAGGTTGGATAACAAATAAAAATCACGGTGGGGCCCACAAGCAGGGCCGTGGTGGCTACACGGCCGCCCACCTGCTGCTGCAGGCGTCAGAGACAGAGGCTATGCCTCTTGGTCATTTGTTAAAAAAAAAAAGAAAACCCTTTTGTTTGGGGTTTTTCAAGGGTAGGGCCCGTATCATACAAATCCATCCCGTCCATTGGCTCCCCTGGCTCGAAACAAGCCCAACGAGTCCAGAGTTTGTGATTTTTGGATTTATAGAAACGTTAGAAAGTTCCTCAATGGTAACCACCAATGGTCCCAATGTTATGGCCCACCAGATGCTCATATCAGGCCCATTCTCCTACTCAATGGTTAAAATGGGGTCGGCAAGAGGATGGACGGCTTGGATCTTACCCCAACATCAAGGTGGGGCCTATGAGAGGACCACCCCAAAGCTTCATTTTCTTTTCTTTCCCTTTTCTTTTTTTTTTTCTTCACAGGGGCGTCCAGCGTCCCAGACGCTGGACAGTCTCGTTTTTTTTTTAAAAAAAATTACATTATGGTGGGCCTGTTAAGGTGGGCCACCACAGGTGAATGTTGAGGGTACAACATGTAAGGTGGGCCCCACTTGAAGAACATTTGGACAAAAATAAGTACCTTAAGGTGGGGTCCATTTAAGTGGGCTACACCACCCTATTATACAAAATAAAATAAAATAAAAATAAAAAGAAATAAAAAGAGAGAGATGGAGAGTGGGACACGCTTGCGATGGGGGGCCCCGCCACTATGAGCCCTCCAAAATAATAAAATCATACAATCCAAGGGATCCCTTTACACATGGGACCATAAAATTTAAAAATCAACGGTGGGGATCCTTTCCCCACCAATATGAACGGTCTAGATGACCTTGCTAAAGAAATAAACATCATGATGGGGTCCATGGAGAATGGCCCCATCATGAAATGATCATGATGATCCTAGTGGGCCATCGACCACATATTAGGGTCCCAAATGAGATCCACACCATTGATCGGTGGGCCGCACTTGGCCCATCATAAAAATAAGAAAGAAACTACCCTATAGAGGCACCCACCATCCGATCTTCTTGCTCCTAACGGTTCCTTGACACCTTTGCTTCAACTTCAATAGATGAGATGAGGAATGGAGGGTTGAGATGGGAGATGGTGGGGTAGGAAAGTGGGCCACTTGGAGCTTAGGAATGCTTAGAGAATTCCGTACGTATGGAGCTTGGGATTTTTTTTTTTTTGAGATTTGAAATGAGAAAGAGAGAAAGAGAGAGAGTTGTAAAGGAAGAGAGAGTGTGTGATGGGTGATGGAGTGATGGATGGGAGAGAGATGGGGTGTAAGAAATCCTTGACTTTTGTGGCCTTTTGTGTAAGAGAGGTATGGGTTTGGAAGACTTTTGTGGTCTTTGTGTAAGAAAGGTATGGGCATGGAAGACTTTTGTGGCTTGCTTGGGAAAAGGGGTGAGAGTGATGTGTACTTGACATATACTTGACATGTGATGGATTGATGGATGATTGATTGATGTGATTGATGTGACACATCGTAGAGATTTCCTTGGGTTTCGCAACGCGCGACGTTTCCTCGCACCGAACGTCGGTCTACAACTCTTGACCAGGGTATCGCCTCGGCGCGCAAGTTGCGGTATCGGAACCGCAGCGACGGCGCGGTCGCTATGGTATTGGTCTCGGGTTGAGTCGACTCGGGTTGACGGCGAAAGAATCAGGGTCGCGCATGACTATCGATTAAGGGTCGAAGGTTGCCGGAATTCGACCAGTAAGACCGCGAAAGTCTATAGAATGGTACGGACTAAGATACGGGTCTTACATCAAGGGTTGGAGTACCCATAGGTGGTGAAATTCCACTACAACGTGAGTGTGTGGGGTGTGTGTGCGTGTGTAAAAAATAAATAAATAAATTTTAAAAAAAAAAAGAAAAGAAAAAAGGCGGAATCATATAAAACTTGATCGAATCTTTAAGTCGAACGGTTTTACCTCAAAATGAAGTTAAGTACATAAATTTTAATTATCTAAGGCCCCATTTATGCAATCTGAAGTCTAAAGCTTGAATTTGAAATCTAAAGGCTAAATCTCAGACGCGGATTACGTCTCCCCCTCCCCTCCTTCCCCTTGTGGCGCCCACCGTGATGTAAATGTTTTATCCATGCCGTTCATCGCTTTTCCCATATCATTTTAAGGTATGATCATAAAAATGAAGCAAGTCCATGGCTCCAGTGGACCACACCAAATGAAGCTGCAGTGATAATGACACCCACAACTTGTTTGTCAACAAACATTTGAAATGTCTGAAATATGTTAATTTGACACATTTGCCCCTATCTCTTGTTTGGAAATATTTTACATTATAAAGAAATTATTTTTTATTAAATGAAAATAAAATTATTTTATTCAATTCAAATAAATAAAGTACTTAATAGAAAATTAAAATATCATTATTCATAAAAACAAATAAAAATGAGGTAGTGGGTCTGTGGGGCCGACGGTGACGTATATGATTTATCGACACCATCTATCCACTTTTTCATATCATTTGGGGGCACGAAATAAAAAATGAGGTAGATATAACGCTCAAGTGGGCCACATTGCAGGAAATAGTGAAAATTGGGCGCCTAGCATTGAAAATTTCTCATGGCCCTAATCATGCTGAAATTTATATTTTTCCCTTTTCATCAAAGTATACGAAAAGGTTATATGAGAAATAAACATTGCATTGGATTCTAGGAAAGTTTCAACAATAGTTTTATTCAATTTTTGTTGATTTCTATGTGTGGTCCACTTGAGTTTTACATGTACCTCATTTCTAGACTCATGCACTTGAATGATCTGAAAAAGTTGATGGACGGTGTGAATCAAACACATAAATCATGGTGGGACATAAAGAAGTTTTACATGTTAAAAGTTGGTCTTGTATTGTGCAAACAATTTAAAGAGAAAATTTCCATAGTTACTTGAAAAGGGATAATTTTGAAAGCAATGTTTCTTTTTATTGTTTTAAAGAAAGAAAAATTTATGGAGTGCATTCCGCATTCATCGTTAAGCCAGACTCCTATTGCAAAAAGAATTCAATGAAAAATCACTTAGCGCTTTCCTTCCTCCGCATTAACAAACACCATTAAATATAGAACATTTTCCTAATTCCGCGTTAAGTGCAAAAATTCAGCATTAACAAACAGGCCCTAAGTCTCGGCCTCTCTTTCTAACTCTCTTTCCACCAACACATTTCAAATACATGTTGTTAAATATATTCATACCAGTTTTAGTGAATTTCGATTACAAGCTACCATATATAATTATTGGTGATTTCAATTCATATGAATTTGACAGTAATTATTCATGCATACTAAATGCACACTCCCAAATGAACCCTAATAGTTTGTTTTTGCATAATTTTTTGTAGGGAGAAACAGTCGTGGTGGAAGTACATAGTAAACCTCAATTTTACAATTCTACCCATTGCAAGGGGCAGGGCTGACGTGGATTTTATGGGGCAACTTTATATGTGTGTGTCATTGACACTATCTATCTATTCTGCGATCTCATTTTAGGCCATGCAAGAGATAAAAAATGAGGCAGATCTGAAGCATTGGTGGACCCCACCATAGGAAAATCTCAAGCTCAGATTGTGTCTTCTCTTCATCCATGTTTGTGTGGCCTTATCAATACATTGGATGGCCCTGATAAATTACATCAGGATGGCCCAAGGAAGTTTCCAACTGTGGGTGTAGAAACATGCTGCACATAGATGCTCAGGTCAAGTTGACGGGTGTGGTCTGGCTAATGACCCCAACACTAGCAAACTAGCTAGTGTCAAAGCTATGTCGTCCCACCATGATATATGTGTTTTATTCATGCCATCCATCCATCTTGTTAGCTTATTTTAGTGCAAGAGATAAAAAATGAAGCAAATCCAAATCTAAGGTGGACAACACCCAAGAAACTATATACGGTGATATGCTCACCATTAAAAACTTCCCGAGGGCCACTAAAGTTTTGTATCAAACAGATATCTATGTTTTCCTTTTATCGTTATCCGTGTTTTCATTGGTCCACGTCATTGCCGGTGACTCCTAACAAGATAGGCTGGATTTCTCACTCCCAAATGGACAGAGTGCTGCATAACATAACTTTTAATATATAGAACTTATTTTGGCCTACAATGATTTATGTTTTAAATCCACACCATCTATCATTTAAATATCACTCTAGAGCATGAACCCAAAAATTATAAACATACAAAACTCAAGTGGACCACACCATAGAAAGCAACAAGCATTGAACGAATACTGTTGAAACCTTTTTAGGCTCCATTATAAGGTTTAGTTGCCATCGAACCTCTTCATAAGGTCACACAGACCTAGATAAAGGGAAAAATCAAATATCATCTTGATCAGATCCTTCTGTGGCCCTAAAAAGTTTTCAACTTCAGGCATCAATTCCCACTGTTTCTGTAGTGTAGCTCACTTGAGCGTTAGATCTGCCTTGATTTCCACCTCATTCCATAAAATTGTATGAAAAAATGGATGGACGGTGTGGATCTGATACATACATCATGATGGGACCCATGAAAGCTCCACATGTCAACACTTACAGTTTTCTCCACTCCACCGGAATGTGCAGCACCACGGAGCAGATTAGGGGAGACCCCGGCAACACATAAGATGGTGTGGTCCTTACCATGGTGTGACTTACGTATTCTGTATCCACCCCATCCATTCGATTTTCCATATCATTTGAAGGCATTATCCAAAAATTAAAGTAAATTCATAGAAAACAGTGTAATTGACCATTAATGGACCACGAAATTTTTAGATCAATGCTGATTTTTGTTTTTCTCTTCATCCGGGATTACGTGAACTTATCAATAGATAGGATGGCAAATAAAAACTAAGGAAACATTAAGGTTATCCTTAAGAAGTTTTTATGACAGCGTGTTCAATCACCACTATTTGCTGAATTATGGTCCATCTGATAATTGGATCTTCTTAATTTGTGGTATCATGCTTTAAAATGATCTAAAAAAACAGATGGATGTAGTGGATACAGATTACACACATCAAGGTGGGCCCACGGTAAGGGGGTCTTGGGTGAGGCCAGGTCTCACCTAATCTACTTGCCAGCACCACACAACAAGTAGCGAAATTTCTTGATGTGTGAAATTTACGTGAACCTCACTGATTTATTTCTTAAATTTACACCATCCATTCATTTTCATTTTTAGATCATTCTAAGATATGAACCCAAAAATACTATAGATCCAAAGCAAAAGTGGACTAGCGGTGCACACAGGTCGGTTCGGTCCGATTCTGGGGTGAAACTGGAACTGAACCGTTCCTAACGGTTCTTGGACAATCGAAACTGGAACCAGACCGTTAGCACCTGAATCAAAACTCGACCGTTAAAACTGGTTCGGTTCCATGGCTCTGGGCTAGAGAGAGAGAGAGAGAGGAATGGATGGGGATTGGGGGGAGCCGCAGCAAGGGCGGCGTGAAGAGTGAAGTGAAGGGAATGAACTTGGGTCCTTTACTCTTGCTCAGGTGGTAGACTCTCAGGAGTTTCAACTCCCGGTCAAGGGTTCGAGTACCCATAGGTGGTGAAATTCCACTAGCGTGAGTGTGTGAGGTGTGTGTGCGTGTAAAAAATAAATAAATAAATGAATGAACTTGGGTTTTTTAAAATATATATATATGGTTTCGTTCCACGGTTTGGTTTTACGGATCAGTTCACAGTTCAGTTCTACATACCTAAAACTGAGAATCGAACCAAACTAATCGATTCTTTGATTTTTGGAACTGAAATTGTTGCATTCTAGAACTGAACCAAACCATACGGTTTGGTCGGTTCCGGTCTAGTTCCACGGTTCTTCCAGTTCCATGTGTACCCCTAAAGTGGACCATACCACTGAACACAGTAGGAATTGATACTACGGTTGAAAACTTCTTGGGGCCACAGACAACTCTAATCAAGCTGAAATATGTATTTTAACTTCATCCATGATCTTATGAACAAGTTACATGGAAAGTAAGCCTCACGGTTGGCCCTAGTAAAGTTTCAATGGTAGTTTATTCAATCTCCACTGCTTTTTATAGTATGATCCACTTGAGCTTTGGATGTACTTTAGTTTTGGGCTCATGCTTTAAAATTATCTAAAAATATAAAAATAAAAAGTGATGGACGGTATAGATCTAACACAAAAATCATGGTGAGACCCAGAAAAGTTCCACGTGTTAAAAGTTGTCATATAGTTGGCAATGTATTTGCAAGAGAGAAATCCAGCGCCTTCAACATAGATGATCAACACTCTTATACTAGGATGGTCAATGGGCTGGGTAGTCCTGACGGGCCTTCAAGTTTGGCCCGTATTGGGCTGGGTTTAGGGTGGTGTATCAGCCCGACGGTCAGGCTCCAGCTTAAATCAAGAGCCCAATAGTAAATTGGGCCAAACTAGGGCTTAGCACCCAAAAGCCCATAAGCCCAGCCCGACCCAATAGGTCTTTTTTAAATCTAATTTTTCCTCTTTTCTTTCATTCTCTCCCCCTCTCTCACATGAGGCATACCAAAATATCATTTATCCACATAAATATTTAGGGCTCAGGCTTGGTGGACTCGAGTGGGGCTTTGTGTAACTCGATCTGGACCATTTTAGCCCGTCATGGGCCCCAGCTGGATTTGGGGTTAGGTTCAAAATTACAGGCTGAGCTTGGAGAGAGCTCAGCCCAGCCCTAACCCGCCCCATTGACAACCCTATCTTGTACCAAATGAGAAGGAATGAAGAGAGGCTTTCTCAAATGAGAAAGAATGAGGGCAATTTTGTCATTTTGAAAGATATGCATCAAAAACCACATACAACCCTAATGCTACGGCAGGCGCCTAGATGTCCAACGGTGCAAACTTTAGGCACTTTGATAATTATATTTTGCAAACATGCGTTTAGCCTAAAAGATAGGTGGTTATACAGAAAATTCCCTATTAAAAAAGAGACTTATGTATTTAATGCGGTTTTTATCACAATTTACTCCAATAAATTCTGATAGTGGTCGATTGTTTCGTCACTATATATGTGAAAATCCACTACTATATAACCTATGGTGGCGGATCAGCGGCATAAAAAGTGTCCGTCGTTTTTAGCGGTTGTTAGCTTATCCACCGTTGTTTGTACAATTATTGCAGCAAAAATATCTGCCGGTATATACCATTAAAATATAATGATGTAACCAATAGTGGCAGATTTATCCACCGCTATGGGTCCACACTTGTAGCAGTGGACCATTGCTAATTAGCAGTAATGATAAGATTAGCGACAGCTGGAAGTCGTCACTAAATTTCTTGCATTAAAACCTTCAAAATGAAAATGGAATAAGATATGTATTAAATGGACATGAAGTTTTAAAAATGTTGAATTACAAGGAAAAAAATGGAAAGAAAGTTGAAAAAATAAAGCCCCTTTGGATCTTAACCAATTAGACCATTGATGGAGGCTCCAATAAGGTTATCTTAGTAATATAATTCTCCATTGTAGATCCGACTTTCTAACATCACGAGCAATCTCTTCAAGGAAAAGTTAGTAAGACAAAAATTAAAATAGAAAATTAAAAGCTTTACTAATTTGGGTGAAAAGATGTACATACCAAAATGCTAAACTTGAAGAAAAAAAAAAAGGAAAAGAAAAGAAGAAAAAGAAAGAGTGAAAAAGAAAAAGAAAAAGAATAATGAGCAATTAAAAAAACAGAATTTTGTTAAGGAATAAATAACTATGAACATACGTTTGTCCACCCATATGGGTTCATTGCCTTTAACTCAAAAGTCGTCAACACATGAAATTTTTTCAGGTTGACCATAAACAATTGTAGATGGGTGCTCCAATGACTCCACCACGGAGCACCACCACTGCTGCTTCCAGACCAAAGCTTTATCACTGATCAATAAGTCCATAGGTAATTGAGGTGTGAATTCTCAATAAATAATAAAAAATGAGGTGTGAAGACAAGCTTCATCAACTGAAAAAATAATCTACAAAGACACTTATCCAAGCAATGCCCCACCAAGCAAAAAGGAAAAAATAAAATAAAATAAAATGGATACATCAAGCCTGCAATAAAGTAATGGTTGTATTCTTATCCTTGAATCTTGATACTAAAACGGAATCCATGAAGCCAACCTAGATAGCTAGGAAAACGCTATTTGAGATTAGCACCATTTTTTTTTTTAAAAGGACGCAAAAATATTTCTATTCTCCTATAGCCGGAGTGGCAAGGCTGTAGTTTCACTGGTTTTTTTTTTTTTTTTTTTTCCCAATGAAATTCCCATACACGTTAAAAAAACAAAAAATAAAAACAATTCCTATTTCCCACAAATAATGTATTAAAAATGCAAATGTTTACCAATGCGTAACTATTGAAGTTTGTCCTTGGTTCTTCAATCACCCATTCTATAGGAACGAATGAGTCTAATACTTCCTAAATAGAACAAAACAATTAAGGATATACGACGTAGGGATGAACGTGATGAGGTCGATCACCGTCTTCCTCAAGGATAACTACTCCGAATCAACGGAGCTTCTCTAGACTCCTCACAAAGACTTCTCGAATCCATGAGGAAAGAAAGCAGGAAAATAGAAAAAATTCTAATAAATTCAAAATTATTTGATGAATGAATAAAAATGAGTTTACACCAATTTAAATAAGGGAACCAAGTAATAGGAAAGAAATCAGACTCAAACTACAACTAAAACTCCTAGAATCCGCGACTTACTATAAATAGTAAACTTACTATTTATAGACGGTCGTGATGTCTACTAGTGCGCAAGGTTTTCGGCCAAAAATAGTAAGTGTCCTATTTGGCTTCACCAAACTGTTCTCCTAATTATTCTAAGCACTTTTCATGTTGGACACAACTCCTAAAGCCCAACAGATGAAGAGCTATAAGCAAACTAAAACTTACTATTTATAGTAAAAACGAAAATAAACGGGGAAACGACCGTCGATCAGGGGGTTTCTTGCAAATCTGGGCTGCGCAACCCGGCGTAGCGGGGTTGGTTGGCTAAAGTAGCTCGTTCTACCCCAAAATCAAATATTTTACGTCGGATAACTCATTCCGGATTGCGAGATACGCCCGATCTAAGGTCTGATGGTCCGGATCACTTCTGTCGTCGACCGTGCCTTTTCTGATCCATCTTGGCCATGAAATTGTCCGCGACCCGCTCTACATCAATATATATGAAGAATAAACTACCTGTAACATGCATAGTAGCTGATACAGTGATAATAGTTCCAGTAAAAGCTCAACTTAGTTTAGCAATTCCAAGGTCAGACTAATTACCTCAAGAGGATCTTCGACTGAAAAAAATAGTAATTTTGAGCATTTCATCACAAACCTTTCGAACAATTAGGGGAGGTCATCCATTTTATTCATAGTGCACAAGGTTGAACAGGTGTATGCACATAGAACTAGAAAGGAAACGAGAAAATACAAATGGATTATATACTGCCATGGAAGTAGAGCTTACCTCCACCTCTAATCCAGCAGACAGTCACAGCAACTATGTTCCATACGAGAAAAAGAACTATACCTGACAAAACACAAACCAATAATTAGTTCTTCAACAATTCTCACAAAAACAATTATATTCCACAAACAACAATACTTGAGATAGATCAAAATTTCATAATTCCGAAGATGGTTCATCAGTTGGCAGGTAGTGGAGGATTCCCTGAATGATTTCAGTTTGCAACCCAAAAATTGGACTGATGGGCCACATTTGTAAAATAAAAGAAAACAGGCCTAATTTCATAATTCACTACAATTCAATGAAAATGAAATTTTGGGTCTGGTTCGGCTGATTTTTTACTACTTCGCATGTATGTTTGATTCCACAACTATTGTTATAGACAGTCCAAGTTTAACATACAGTTATGGGATCTGCGGTTAATGTTGGACGTAGACCAGTGGGGCCTACTTGTGAACAATCACTAGTGGGTACAATTGCTTTCAATTAAATTTCAAATTCAAATATGAATTTGATTTTTAATTGAAAACAGGAATGTGAGCGGATTGTGTGGCTTTATCCTAATCCCACCCAAACTCTCCTTCCTCTGTTAGGATGTGAGCGGATTATGTGGCCTTATCCCAATCCCACTCAAACTCTTCTTCCTTTGTTAGGATGTGATCGGCTTATGTGGCCTTATCTCAATCCCACTCAAACTCTCCTTCCTCTATTATAAAAAGGAGTGCACTTCTCTCATGGAAAGCATCGAATCATACGAAACATGAGAGTATACAGAGGGAAATAGAGTGCATTATAGTCTGTCTATTTTGGCTTGTCCTTAGGACGATCTGATCCATAGATCGCAATCCGGGACCACTTATACCGTAGGATCAGAAGTGTGAATAGATCGATCTGCTCCAGTAGTAGATAGGCGGGCCATTGGATCGTCAATCTTCTGCTTTGTGAGGGTTCCAAAACTCATGTAAACCGTCAGATCTTGAGGGCTCACCTTCCGCGCTTCCCTACAGTTATGAGATAAGCGTAGCCCATAGCCATGGGATCTGCAGTTATGACTGCATTTTCTTATTAGATTTTAGTTTATGACTACAACAACAACACTAGAAGGCGCTGGATCATTTATGGTCCCAAATTAAACTAATCCAATCAAAATTTAGCCTAGTAGTAATGATGATTTTGGTTGGTGCCCATAAAGAGTGTCACACTATCTTCTTTTTTTGGTAAACCAAAAGAAGTGGAAAAATATCAGAACGAGAAAATATCAGACCATTCTTAAAACTAAAAGCTGAGTTTTTGAGGCTTTGATCTCTAAATTTGGTGATAGAGCTTATGGGAATTAGAAATTCTCTGGTTGATCGTCAATCTTCACTGTAATGGGATTTATTAAATAAACATCACAAGAGTCATAAAAAAATACCTTCCAAACTAAGATATTTGTGATTACAATCACAAGTATCCTGAATCCTAAAGAACAACATACTACTATAAGCAACTATGAGCCTCTTCAATGGATGCTTACAATAGCATTAGTAAAAGAGGAAGGTTGATGACTAGTAGGCAGCTGAATGTAAAACATTTTCCAATTTACCATTTAAAAGCCAACCCCCAAATTGTTGATGTATTGCTCTCAGAGCACTACAAGTATTTCTCTGAGTTGCATCAGGACACTTGGACAATCCAATGGATCAATCTGGACTGCTCACCAGGCACATCACATATTTCAGGGGCTAGCATCAAAATAGAAAAGACATGCCGACAATAGCTAGTAGCCTCTTCCAACTCCTAAAGGTCTAGAAAGAAAGCATCCAACTTTCTTTCTCCTTGCTTCCAAATCATGTGGAGAACCCTGACATAAAGATGATATTTGTTCATGCAGTGAAATGCTACTCAACCAGAAACATATATTTGACAAAGCATGGAGAAAAATAAAATACACATTAAAAGAATTGACAAACCAATAGAAGATAGAGCCATTGATTCATTCTAAATGAGAAAGCAAGATTTCCTTTGAGGTCAAACAATCTCATAGGCACGTCTTTCACTTTCAAAACTCATGTTGCGTAAACTTTCTCAATATTTGAACTTTGCTATAACGGAAAAAAGGATCCATGAAACCCACAACAGGAACTGATTGGAACCTCCAACCCAGTAAGTGGAAAGAAAAGTGAAACATGAGTTCTGGCTAACAGGAAAAATTGTGCACGTGGACAAAGCTAATAGAGATTGTGAGGTCTACATGGTAGTACTTGAGAACCCAACCATTAAAATCATCTAGTAACAATGAATGCGAACAAAAACAACTAAATGAAATGTCTATCAGATATTTCTTGAAAGAAACCAAACAAAATAAGGTATAGTATTATAGTTATGGTCAGATCAGGGAACCATATTTTAGCAAAAAAGAAAATAAGATCCTACTAACAATTTACAATCCAAGCAATGTAATTCTTTAATTCTTCAATGACTTTCGGGTCGTTTGGCTTTTTTAACCAACTTCTTAAGTTTCTGCAGACCCCCAAAAATTACAATAGTGAAGATTTAGGAAAAACAATTAACATGAATGAGTTGCTTTTATAGTAACTTGAGGAAGAGTCACCTCTCTCTCTGTTGGAAGTTAAACCTCAAATAAGAAATTATATCTCTTCCTGAACCTATAACAAAGCACATATACTTCCCTTTATAGAGAGAATCTTTTGAGACATCCAACAGAACTGGATGTGATTCCACAAGATATATATAGAATGGTCTGCATAAAAGGAAACAGTGGAGGGATTTTGGAGAATAGATAGGCTTTCCACATTAGAAGATTTTAGCCCCAAATACACTGTCCACATTGGCCAGATTTGTGGCCCAAACATGCTGACCACTGGAACATATTTGTGTCCCAAATACACTGTCCACTTGGACAGCTTTGAGGAATAATCTCGCTGTCCAAAACGAGCAGATTTGGGTCCAATGTCATTTTCTAAATCAGACAGATTTGGGGTCCATTCTTGGGTATCCTTGAATGTCTGATTGGAGGTCTATTTTGGACTGAGAAGGCTGCCCTAAAATGGTCAGATTTGGAGGCAATTTGAATGCAATAAGCTTATATACCTTATGGCGGTGGATAAAAATTTTCACCGCTGTCTCACATATAGTTAAAAAAATTGGAGGGAATTGTTTCTATGGCACGAACAAGGTTTGAAATGATGAATTGTCTAATCCGCCGTTAGAGTTCTCAGGAATATAATTAATGGCGGATACAAATTTCCGCTGCAATATGTCTCGCATACAGCCAAAAAAAAAAATTAGAGGGAACGGTTTCGGTGGCGCGGACAAGGTTTACAACAGTGAATTATCTACTCTGCCATTAGAGTTCTTAGGAATATTATGGCGGATAGTAACACCTGCCGCTAAAAAATATTGCCGGGGGGAATGCAGTGCCAGGAACAGGTTTTATAACGACAGAATAGCAGTATCTGCCACTGTAGGTTCTATTATAACAGCGGAAATGATAATCCACTGCTATATCCCCTAATTCTTGTAGTGATTCACATCAAATACACTCCAAAAAATATCAATTACCATAAATTTATATCAATTACTACTAATTACATTTGCATACCACCAAATGCCCCCTTAGGAAGCTTCTTAGAGTGCTCAAGTGCATCTGTCATGTGAGCATCAGTTATGAACTAAACTTATAAGACAACACTAAGGGCCTGTTTGTTAGCGCTGAATTTTTGCAGTTAACGTTGAATTGAGAAAATATTCCACGTTTAGTGGTGTTTGTTAATGCATCATCAATGCGGAAGAAGGAAAGCGCTAAGTGGTTTTTCACTAAATTCTTTCCATGATAAGAGTGTAGCTTAATAGTGAATGCAGAATGCGCTCAGTGATTTTTTTATTAAATAAAAATTTTTGCTTCCCAAATTATTCCTTTTCAAGTTACTACGGCAATATTTTTTCTTTAAATTGTTTTCGTAATACAAAATCAATTTTTAACCTGTGAAACTTCTTTATGCTCCACCATGATGTATATGTTTCATTCATTCCATTCATCCATTTTTAAAGATCATTTTAGGGCTTCATACCAAAAATGAGAGGAATATAAATCTTAGGTGGACCATACCATAGGAAAAAAATAGTGATTGGATATCCACCATTAAAATTCTCCTAAGACTCAATGTACTGTTTATTTGACATCCAATTTGTTGACTAGGTCATATAGACCTAGATGAATGGAAAAAAAAATAAAGATCAGCTTGATCCAAAACTTTTATGGCCCCTAAAAAGTTTTTAATGGTCGACGTTCATTCAGCACTGCTTTCCTGTAATGTGGACCACTTGAGAATGGGATGTACTTCATTTTGGGTCTCATACCATAAAATGATCTAAAAACATAGATGGACGGCATGGATGAAACACACACATCATGGTGGGGCCCACATAGCACCGACCATCAGCCATTGGCTGGTGGTAGGGGAGTAGTCAATCTATTTCCGCGGACGCGGATTGGATACTAACAGGTTGAGTAGCGAGACTCTCTACTGAAGTTACATTACCAAGTTATGTAGGCCCCATCATGATGTATGTTTTGTATGCACGCGTTCATCCATTTGGAAATATAATTTTAGGTAAAGATCCAAAGAATGAGTCAAATCCAAAGCTCCAGTGGACCTCACCATAGAAAACAGTGGGAAGAGTGACGGCTACCATTAAAAACATAAATAGGCTACAAAAGTTTTTGATCAAGTTGATATGTTTTTTCCCTTCTTTCATGTTTGTGTTAACTCATGAACAAGTTGGATTTCAAATAAAAATCACGGTGACCCTTAGGAAGGTTTCAACGGTAGGCATCAATCTTGTCACCATTTTTTGTGGTGGGGTCAACTACATATTTGGATCCCTCATTCTTTAACTCATTCTCTAAAATTAAATCTCCACACAGATGGACGGTGTAAATAAAGCACATACATCATAATGGGCCCATGGAACTTGATGACGTCGCTTCAGTAGCAAATCTTGCTATTCAACCTGTTAGTAGCTAATCCGCGTCCAAGTAGGATTCGGATTGGTTGGTGTACCTATATATCTGCTGTATTGACGTCAAGTTCTGTGGTATGTGTTATATCCAAACCATCCATCCATTTGGCGAGCTCTTATTAAAGCTTGGGACGAAAAATAAGCTGCAAAAGGCAATGGGGGATTGAACAGATCAATAAGATTTTTTTTTTCCCTCTTCATACAGGTATTTGTGACCTTATGAATATATTAGATGAAAAATAAACTTAAATAGGCCATGGAAGTTTTGGATTAATATGTTTTCACTTCATCCAATTGGAAATGACCTTACAAACCGTTTGGATAGCATATAAATATAAGGTGGGCCTTATTTAAAGGTTTTGTTGCTACTAGTGTTCAATCCTATACAACACATAGTGACAATCTTCCCGCTAAGAAGAATTGAGGGTCTTATGATGATATTTTAGTTTTTTATTAAGTATTTTAGTTTATTTAAATTAAATATAATGAATTTATTTTCATTTAATAAAAAATAATTTCTTTATAATGTAAAACATTTCCAAACGAGAGATAGGGAAAAATGTGTCAAATTAACATATTTCACACATTTAAGATGTTTGTTAACAAACAATTTGTTTTAGATTCAGTACTTAAGTTTTAGACTTCAGCAATAATTATCAAATAAGTTTTTTTACTTCAGATTTCAGATTCAAACTTTAAATTTCACATTCAGGCTTTAGATTTCAAATTCGGTCTTTAGACTTCAGATTTAATAAAACGGGGCCTCAGTATATCTTTATAAGACATGATGCAGGAAGATAGAAAAGGATGGAGACTTTCTGAATTCATATCCACTCCCGTGGCCTACATCCAATCAGATGTGTTCGATGAAGTAGTTGTGTCTTCAAGGTCAATCAATGACGTACCTTTGTCAGATTCGAAGATACTTAAAGTGTCATTGTATGATTCAACGGTGGAGCTAAGTAGTTTCAGTAAGGTTTGAATTATTATCCTAGAGATATAGGTCTGTAGATTCATACATAGGCTGCTATATTTAGGGTATTTTTCCTCTATATACGCTTGTGCCATGTCCTAATAGAGTCAGCATGTTGAGGAAAATAATAGATTATTGTTGTTTGTTAGGGGTGCAAAACTCACACTCTCCCCCAACTTGGCCATGACAACCTGTCCATCTTCTCCATGGGCGATTCAATTTTCAGACTATTGCTATGAAGGGATCCATCACAATGTGGGTGCCTTGAAAATCTTCTAGATGACGATGCTACTATGCTTTGTGTAAGTCGTGAGAATGCTATGACTCAACACTCCGTGCGTATAAAATATCACTCGAAAACAATCGACAAACTTTGTGCGTATAAACTTCATTGCCCCGAAATGTATGGTTTGGTCAAGAGCTTTTGTTTTAGTTATCTAAGAGGTTAGGAGTTTAGATAAGTTTAGGTATTTTTTAAATAATTTTCACTATTTTGAAAAAGTTATTATTATTATTATTTTTTGATTAAAAATCTCAGGCTCTTTTGCTTATATAAGATCATTAATTAGATACATTGTGAGCAACATTTTTTTATTAGGACATATTTAATTTAGGATTTCTCTTTTCATGTTTGTTGAGATTTAATTTTTGTTTTTTTTTTTCTTTTACCAAAATTAAAATCTTATTTCCTTATTGCATGTTGAAAATGACAGTGGACAAATGTACCAATATCAGACATATTGACACAAATGTAGCTTAGCAGTTGTAGAAGCAGTTGCACCAGTAGCTCCCTTGAGCTTTTTTGTTGCACGTGCCATTGCCGTTGTACTTTTGATTCACCGATTCTTGCAAGCGTAAAGATCGCAGCTGTTGGGTTTCATGCACCACAATGCACCTGCCTTTGGGACCATGTTCTCAACTGAAGTTAAGATAGAGAATGAGGAGAAAGTAGTGAACGGAAGAAAGCCTAGCCATCTTAATTACCACAACGATTTTTCACTAGGGGTGAAGGTATGACCGGACAAAAAGAACAAATATAATGAGAAAAAATAACATCAAATCTCAACAAGCATGGAAAGAAAATATCCTGAATTAAATTTGTTCTAATATTTTTCGTTGAATAATATTATATTTATATGCTATTTGTAGGAAGAAGATGATGATATCTTCTCTTTCCCCACTGATGTGCTGTGTTATCTTCATATTCCACTGTGCGGCCGAAATTGGAGTATGAGAGCCATCAATTGGAGGCACGAAAAAAAGATTCACTCAAGAGTAGGTAACAATCCACATGCAACAAGCAAAGCTCAGAACTAAGTGGTCACAATTGCTCAATCTATATTACATTTGATCATACTCGCCTTTTGGTGGTCCACTAAATCAATACACATTTGCTAGGTATACAGTTAATGAATCGTACATTCTTCCTTCCACATTTTAATATCCAGTCCTCTAGTCTTTAGTCCTTTTAAAGCCTCACAATCTGAAAGATCATTGCACATTGCCTCATTCATGTGGTGTCCATGGTTTTAAATATCAGCATTAGGTGGCGCATTGACTTGTGGGAAAAATGATATGATACAGTTGAGTCAGTAATTGTGTGCATAACATGAGCCTGTATCAGCAAAATGTTTTGTACCTAAAATATAAAAATAAGGGAAAAATGTAGAACATTAAAATCCACTTTAAAAAATAATAATTTAAAGGTGTATCCAATGGTGTATCAGAATATTCAGTGATTTATCTCAACATTTTTCATATGAACATTGTCGATCAGCTTGACCAAGTAGGCATTAATCAAACATAAATGAATAATAAGTATTAGCCATTTCGTTGAAATAATGTGAAAAAAGTGACATTGAATCCTTTCTTACTATTTTTTACTAATGGTTCATTTCGCTTTGATTGTTGAATTCATTTCAAATCTCGTATTATGATCTCTAAAATAGGCATAGATGTAATATAAAATGAGAATATATTATTCTTGTGATTGAAATGAAGTAAAAAGTATAAAAGATGAGAAAATTAAATGATAATAATAATAATAAAAGAATAGAGAAGGGCCATTTATAGACATATTGGCCATGTAACTCCACATTGGTCTGTATGAACATGGCACATATGACTGATACATGCTGATAAGACCATTTCTCTAGAATTTATAATAAGATTAGTTCATTTCTTATCACTAATGGAAATAACAAATATGGTTATAACGCAACTAACATGGTCGTTTGGTAACTGATATTGAAAATCATGATGTGACCATTGTGAGAAAAGACAGCCACATGCATCTAAATATATATTCATGTCATGCATATAAAAGGAACGCACTTCCTATTGTCATGCTTTTTTCTTCCTCGAACAGTCCATCAGAAAAATGGGATAAGAGAGGGTATCCATATTTGCAAGAATGATAAAGATCCGATTATCTTTTCATATGTAATATAGAAAGATTAAAAAATCCCATTTCAAATCAATCCAAAGAGAGATTATCAAGCGAAAGTTCTTTTGTGGAGGGGATTTCAATTCCAACAAGGAGATCTATGCTCAGTGGTGTAGACCACTAGTATGTTGCGTCCCACCTATGAGTGGAACGATCCTACGTGGTGGGACCCATTGTTAAGTGATCCAAACCATGGATGCTAGGTGCCCACCTCAGATCGGTCCATTCGTCAAAATCTCTAATGTTAGTTCTAAAATCCATCAGAATACATAACTCAGGTGGGCTACACCAAAGGGAGCAATAGGGGACACGTGGGACATTGAGGAGGGTGATGCTCACCGTAGGAACTTCGAGATGGAATGTGGGGTCCACTTTGTAATGTATATTTCATCCAACCCATTCATCAGATGCGTCCCAACTAGGATGAATGAGGCGCCAGAACTCAGGACATTCCAAGACTCGGGTGAGCAACACCACGTGTGTATCTGTATGTTTTAGGACTGCTGTGCTCACTGCCGTGTGTTCCATATTAGTTTTCTAATAGGATGATTCTTGGGATGCACGGTGAAAATGAGCAGATTCACCAGATGCATGGTATGGATTATAGATTAAGATACTGGTGGGGATCACACATAACTAACATATGGTAATTACCTTACATTCGAGCGTATGCGATCATTCCCGATGTTCAACAAATAAACCCAGTTTCTAATCAAGGCGAGGCTTCGGTGGATCCCTGACTGTGGTGCCCACCTTGATTTATGTTCCTTACATCCATGCCGTACATCCGTTTTGAAAGATACTTTTAGGGTATAATCCCATATTTGAATCAGATCCAAGTATCAGGTGGACCACACTACAGGAAACAATGGCGATTGAATACCCACGATTAAAAACTTCTTGGGGGGCACCGAAATGTTTATTTGCCATCCAACCTGTTGATAAGGTCACAAAGATATGGATGAAGGGACCACACAAATATCAGCTTGATGTAAAACTATTGTCGCCCACAAGAAGTTTTTAATTGTCAATCACCACTTTTTCATGTGGTGTGGTCCACCGAAGATTTGTACCTGCTTCATTTTTTGGGTCATTATATAAAATGAGCTGTCAAAACGTATGTACAGCGTGGATGTAAGGCACATACATCAAAGTGGGCCCCACAGTAAGAGGATCCACCGAAGCCACATCCTTCTAATCAAAAGTTGGCTGGCCCAAATCCTTCGAGAGTCGTCCATATCCACCCTCGTCTAGTGGGCCATGCCTGCTCCCAAAGTCTCATTGGATTCCTCTCTCCCTACCTCAGCAAGAAAATATAAAAATTTATATATATATATATGAAACTCAATCGCAAGGACAAGTTTTTTTGTTTGACCGAGTAATTGCCCAAGTGGGGCCAAACTTCCAATAATCTCGTCCTTTCATCTGGTGGGCCACATCGAGTGATAGGGATAGTCTCCCCTACCAAATAATCCTTGCCGTCCAATGAACATGGACGATTAACACCTATGGCCCACATTGGCAATTGGATGGTTAGAGATATCCTAAGAAGAAAAGTATGGGTATTTGACATCCACTAGAGGCCCACCATATAAACGGTTTGGATAACCAAAAGGTTGGGCCGAAAGCATGCTACATCACGTCTCATATATTTCCTAATGTCAGATATACAATCTTAAAAGGCGCAAACCTTATCTATTTCTTCTCTTCAACCTGTCTGGTGCACATGGCCTTCACAGATGATGGTGGGCCCATACAACTCGAACGTTCGAACATATGTGATCATCCACATGTCAGACTTCTGTCCTTTCTCCGTTATGCGAGGGTGGACAAACTTGTCGGTTCATCGCAATTTGCACATGGGATATATGATAAGTGAGTTTAGACCATTCATCTAAGTGGATCCTACGGTGGACAGTAAAAGTAGAGCTATTGATCTGAAGGCTAGAAATCTAAGATCACTGTTTTTTCTTGTACCGTACAGAGTTCTCTATCCATGGCAAAGATTACAAGATGTGTCATGTGTGGCTCGGATCCACCAGTTGTACGGCCTCCATGTTCACCACAATCCATGGTGATGGACCAATAGGGTTCCATCGCGACCAACCTGAATCACGTTCGTCGCTGTGTCAAAGTACGACATGCACCGTTTACCGAGAGATTCGAACTTGGTAATCATTGATTGGTGAAGTTTCTTGATGGATCCGTACCTTCCAATTAGTGGGACATGTCTTCCTTAGGCCTATCCAAGGTGGGGCGTATTAGTTGGTCGGTTCAGATTGATTGACAATACCCATTTCGTTGGATGGATTGATGGTACTCAATGGTCTAGATCACCACCTATCCCATCTATCTGGCAAAAGCTGGCAGAATATCAGGAACCACACACGCACACAAACATTGCACGATTCAAATAATTTACCTAAATCCAACCGTTCAAATAGTGGCACCCAATGTATATGAGCCATAGATTTTGAACGGTCCTCACCTTCTGACAAATAACATTGATTTGTTGAATTCGTGATTTTGAACACATATCGTACCACTCAGGAGCCCAGATCACCATTTCAACAAGTTTTCCTGATTAAATCCCATCTACGGTGGATCTCACGATTTGGATAGTTCAGATTGAATGCATGCATGCCACGTGCGAATTAGATTCGAGTAGGATTATCCAGCGTGCTGGATTATCAATGCTTTTCTCCCGAGAAATTTACCACTGTACGACCATTTATGTTCCATTTACCCGCTTAAGCTCCTTTTTACCTCACTAGAATAAGCCCCAGCTGTACGATGACTTGCTAAAGGTCGAAAATGCCCCCTGCCTTTACCTTCAAGCGGATCGGCTGTTGCTCGAAGACGAGCGAACTTCGAGGTGTACGAACGGTTCAAAAGATATCAACGTTACATGCCCTATGGTTATGTATTTAATATATCCACAACATTCATCTATATTTTTAAATCACTTCGAAGCATTATCCAAAAAAAAAAAAAAAAATCATATCTAAAGATTAACTGGACCACGCCACAAAGAAAAACGAGAAAATTAATCTTCACTGTTAAAATTTTTGTAGGGCCCACCATAATATTTATTTTCCATCCAATCTATTCACAGGGTCATAAAGACTTAGATGAAGAGGAAAAACAAATTTCATAATGATCCAAAACTTCTGCAACTCTGAAAGGGTTTCAATGGTAGATGTTCAATTCCCCACTGCCTTTTACAGTGTGGTCCATTTAATAGTTAGATCTATCTTATTTTGCATCTTAAGCCTTAATATGATCTCTCTAAATAGATAGACGGTTTGGATATAATACAGACCTCATGATGGGACCCACAAAAGTAATAAAAATACCAAGGCAAAAAAAAAAAAAAGGAAGCCCAGACTGCCACGACACTCTGGTAGAATTTATTTTATTTTTTTTACCAGGAGAACTTTTCCCTCTTACATTTTTCCTCTAATACATAATTATGTGTGTATATATATATATATATATATATATATATATATATATATATATATATAAAATATTTTTCTATCTTTTAATTCATTTCTTTGCCAATTTATTTAACAAGCATATCTCTTAAACTAGAACAAGTTACTTAAGGTACCACATGATTTTGGGGTAGGAGAAGCTAATTTATCCAACCAACGTAGTTATTTTTCAAGATTTCATCAGGTTGATGGTTGAAAATCCATTTCATTCACTTCGCGGTCAATTTCATTCACTTCACAGTCAATTTCATTCACTTTATGGTCAATTTCAATCAGTTGGAGGTAAGTTTCATTAACTTCGCAATCAATGTCATGTATTTCGTGGTGAATTCCGGTGAATTCCCTTCACTTCACGGTCAATTCCGTGCATTTCACGTCAATTCTCTTCATTTCACGGTTAATTTCATGCATTTCACGTTCAATACTGGTGATTCCGCTTCACTTCACGGTAAATTCCATGCATTTCACGGTCAATTCCCTTCACTTCACAGTCAATTCCATGCATTTCACAGTCAAATTCAGTCGATTCCCCTTCACTTCACGGTCAATTCCATGTATTTCATGGTCAATCACCGAAATTGAAGGGAATTGATCGTGAAATGCATTGAATTGACCATGAAGTGAAACGGAATCGCAGGAATTGACCGTGAAATGAATGGAAATGACTGTGAAGTGAAGGGAATCGACTGTGAAATGCACGAAATTGACTGTGAAGTGAAGGGAATTGACCGCAAAATGCATTGAATTGACCGTGAAGTGAAAGGGAATCGTCGGGATTGACCATGAAATGAATGGAAATGACCGTGAAGTGAAGGGGATTGATCGTGAAATGAATTGAATTGACCGTGAAGTGAAGGGGAATTGTTGGAATTGACCGTGAAATGAATGGAAATGACCGTGAAGTGAAGGGGATTGATCAAGAAATGAATCGAATTGACTGTGAAGTGAAAGGGAATCGCCAAAATTGATCGTGAAATGCATGAAATTGACCGTGAAATGAAGGGAATTTACCGTGAAATGCGCGGAATTGACCATGAAGTGAAGGGAATTGACCGTGAAATGCATGGAACTGACCGTGAAGAGAAGGGGAATCATCTTGATTGACTGTAAAATGCATGGAATTGACCATGAAATGAAGGGAATTGACCATGAAGTAAAGGGAATTGACTGTAAAATGCATTGAATTGACTATGAAGTGAAAGGGAATCACCGAGATTGACCGTGAAATGAATGGAAATGACCATGAAGAGAAGGGAATCGACCATGAAATTCACATAATTGACCGTGAAGTGAAGGCAATTGACTGTCAATTCAATTCATTTCACGGTCAATTCCCTTCACTTCACAGCGATTTCCCTTTACTTCACGGTCAATTTAATTCATTTCACAGTCAATTCCCTTCACTTCATGGTCAATTCTGCGCATTTCACGGTCAATTCCCTTCATTTCACATTCAATTTCATGCATTTCACGGTCAATTTTGACGATTCCCTTCACTTCACAGTCAATTCAATTCATTTCATGGTCAATCCCCTTTACTTCACAGTCATTTTCATTCATTTCACAGTCAATTCAATGCATTTCACGGTCAATTCCCTTCACTTCACGGTCATTTCCGTGCATTTCACAGTCAATTCCCTTCATTTCACGGTCAATTTCATGCATTTCACAATTAATTCTGGCGATTCCCCTTTACTTCATGGTCAATTTAATTCATTTCATGGTCAATGCCCTTCACTTCATGTTCATTTTCATTCATTTCACGGTCAATCCTGGCGATTCCCTTTCACTTCACGGTCAATTCCCTTCACTTCACGGTCAATTCCCTTCATTTCACGGTCTTTTCCATGCATTTCACGGTCAATCCCGATGATTCCCCTTCTCTTCACAGTCAATTCCATGCATTTCACGGTCAATTCCCTTCACTTCATGGTAAATTCTGTGCATTTCACAGTCAATTCCCTTCATTTCACGGTCAATTCCGATGATTTCGCTTCACTTCACGGTCATTTCCATTCATTTCACGGTCAATTCCCTTCACTTCATGATCATTTTCATGCATTTCAAGGTTAATTCCCTTCACTTCACAGTTGTTTCCATGTATTTCACGGTCAATTTCGGCGATTTCGCTTCACTTCATAGTCATTTTCACTCATTTCATGGACAATTCCTTTCACTTCACGGTCATTTCCATGCATTTCACGGTCAATTCCCTTCACTTCACAGTCAATTTCGTGCATTTCACGGTCAATTCCCTTCATTTGACAGTCAATTCCATGCATTTCACGGTCAATTCCGGTGATTCTGCTCCACTTCACGGTCATTTCCATTCATTTCACAGTCAATTCCCTTCAATTCACGGTCATTTCCATGCATTTCACAGTCAATTTCGGTGATTCCAATTTACTTCACAGTCATTTCCATTCATTTCATGGACAATTCCATTCACTTCATGGTCATTTCCATGCATTTCACGGTCAATTCCCTTCACTTCACGGTCAATTTTGTGCATTTCACGATCAATTCCCTTCATTTCACGATCAATTCCATGCATTTAACATTCAATTCCGGTGATTATGCTTCACTTCACGATCATTTCCATTCATTTCACGGTCAATTCCCTTCACTTCACGGTCATTTCCATGCATTACACGTTCAATTCCCTTCACTTCATAGTCATTTTCATGCATTTCACGGTCAATTCCGGTGACTCCACTTCACTTCATGTCATTTCCATTCATTTCACGAATAATTCCTTTCACCTCACAGTCGTTTCCATGCATTTCACAGTCAATTTCCTTCACTTCACAGTCAATTCCATGCATTTCACGGTCAATTCCAACGATTCTGCTTCACTTCACAGTCAATTCTATGTATTTCACGGTCAAACTCCCTTCATTTCACGGTCAATTCCATGCATTTCACGGTCAATTCTGGCAATTTCCCTTCACTTCACGGTCATTTCCATTCATTTTACGGTCAAATCCCTTCACTTCACGGTCATTTCCATGCATTTCAAGGTCAATTCTGGTGATTCCACTTCACAGTCATTTCCATTCATTTCACAAACAATTCCCTTAACTTCACAGTCATTTCCATGCATTTCACGGTCAATTCCCTTCACTTCACGGTCAATTCTATGCATTTTACGGTCAATTTCCTTCATTTCACAGTCAATTCCATGCATTTTGCTTCACTTCACGGTCATTTCCATTCATTTCACGGTCAATTCCCTTTTCTTCACGGTCATTTCCATACATTTCATGGTCAATTCCCTTCACTTCACGGTCATTTTCCATGCATTTCATGGTAAATTCCAGTGATTCCACTTCATTTCATAGTCAGTTCCATTCATTTCACGGACAATTCCTGTAATACCCCAGATTTTTGTCAACCTGGAGTTAGACGTCCTTAGGCAATGAGTCGATTATAACACCTAAATTGACTTCTCAGAACTCAATCTTAAAGCTTCAAATCCCTTTTCAACCCATTTCATTCAAAATCTCACCTTTCACTACCTCGTTCTTCAAATTTTTCCAAGTACTTTTATATTAGACACTAATCCTAAAGTTTAAATTATGAAGAACTATACTTAAATTAAAACTTACTGTAAATGGTAAATATATGAACAAAATGGGCTTTTGACCATTAACCTTTTTGAAATCTCATGATATAAATAAGTTATTTGGATAAATTAGCTTCTCCTACCTCAAAATCATATATTACGTATCGTATTACACATTCCAGACTGAAAGATGCACCCGTTTCAAGTATCGAATCGGCGAAACCACATCAAACGGACTAGGAGGGCCAAACAACACAAATCGGGGGGACCTGAGGTGGGTCCTGCACATTCGAGGCACCCTAGGGGGGGGGGGGGGGGGGAGGGGGGACGATATCGACCCATCGCCTCAAGGCCCAGTGGCCGGCGAGGACCTCGCCAGTTCCGCGAGGCCTCACTGCCTGGCAGGCCGCAGCGGGTCGGGCGGCCCGTTTTTGTCCTTTTTCTTGCACTTTCATTTGATTTCAAAAATTCATATCTCCCTCGTTATAACTCCGATTTAGATGATTCAAAATTTATATTGAAGTTAAATGAGTCTAGTTTTATATAAAAATAAGTGAAAAATATAATAAAATATTTAATATAGTTAAAAATAGGTTGTTGTGACAATTATCCGAAAATCATTTGTTGGACAATTGCTGCTTCTGAAATTTTTAGAATTTTTCTATAACATGAAATCTCATGAATTTTGGTGGAGAAGAAGTAAACTTGATGATGAACTATTAAAAAAATAATTAAATAATATAATAACTAGAAGTGTCAAAACGGGTATAGAATGACCCTAAGACCTTATTCTATCATAATTAGGGCAGAATTTGGTTAAGTACTGAACTAAACAATCAATGAATTTAGCTTGAACCACTTTAAATATGATTTGTCAGACCCAAAATGAGTAGAACCACTAATGCTACATTACCTAGGAACCTAAGATCAATCTTTAAACCCAGTTACTCTGGGGAGCATCGTGAAACTTCGTATCAGACGTAGACTGCACGTCGAAAGTCTGATTACCCCGAAGCTATACGATTATGACCACCTTGTTGGAATTAACAAGTATCTCAGAAATCAAGTCCTAATAGTACCCAGAAATGCACAACTTGAGCCCGGAGCGAAGTGTGTGAGAAACGCGAATATCTTTAGGAAATGACTGAAACTTAAGTGAATTGAGTCGATTTTCTTGCAGGCCAAATATAAGAATTCAGACCGTCAGAATCTGACCCAATTACACTCTCAGATCAGGAAAAATTTTCCACACATGTCAGTACACTTGTTGCCCTGATAGAATATCGGTGACCGTCGAACCGAAACTGGTCCACCACGGGCGATCTGTAAATTTGATCGGACTGAAAACTTAGATTGACCAAGATCCAGCGTCAAGAAGTTTAAGTCTAACTGCATTCAGCAAAAGGGCCTCCAGAAGTGCTCCGTTGGATCGGAACAGACCCCTTTTAGCTACACCCTAAGTATACCTTGGCCCTGGGACCATTCTCATCACTTTTGAGCCTATATTGTAAGACCCGTATCTTGGTCCGTACCTTTCCGTACACTTCCGCGGTCGTACCGGTCGAATTCTGGCAACTTTCGACCCTTAAACAATATCGACGCACGACCCTGATTCACGTGCCGACAACCCGAGTCGACTCAACCCGAGACCAATACCATAGCGACCGCGCCGTCGTTGCGGTTCTGATACCGCGACTCGCGCGCCAAGGCGATACCCTGATCAAGAGATATGAGCCAACGTTCGGTGCGAGAAAACGCCGCGCGTTGCGAAAACCAAGAGAATCTCAACGATGTGTCACATCAATCACATCAATCCCATCAATCAATCACCCATCAATCCATCACATGTCAAGTACACATCACTTCCATCCCTTTTCCCAAGCAACCACAAAAGTCTCCCAAACCCATACCTCTCTTACACAAAAGCCAACAAAGTCTTCTCAACCCATACCTTTCTTACACAAAAAGCCACAAAAGTCTTCCTAACCCATACTTTTCTTACACAACCATCACTCACCCATCCATCCATCACTCTCTCTCTCTCCCTTTACATCACTCTCTCTCTTTCTCTCTTTCTCATTCCAAAAACTACCAAGCAACAAAAATTTCAAGAGCTCCCACGTATGACATTTCTCCAAAGACCTTAAGCTCCAAGTGGCCCACCTTCCTACCCCAAAATCCTCCATCTCAACCCTCTATTCTTCATCTTAACCCTTGAAGTTGAAGCTTAGGTGCCAAGGAACCCCTAGGAGCGAGAAGATCGGACGGTGGGTGCCTCTATAGGGTAGTTTTTATTGTTTTTATGGTGGACCAAGTGAGGCCCACCGATCCATGGTGTGGATCTCACTTGAGACCCTCATTTGTGGCCGATGGACCACATGGATCATCATGATCATTCCATGATGGGGCCATTCTCCATGGACCCCATCATGATGTTTATTTTCTCTTCAAAGGTCATCTAGACCGTCCATGTCAGTGGGGAAAGGATCCCCACCGTTGAATTTAAATTTCGGTGGTCCCACATTTTTTTAAGGCCCACTTGTTACATGATTTGTTGCTAGGGAGGGCCCATAATGACGGGGTCCCTCCATCACAAGCCGTGTCCCACTCTCCATGTCTCTCTCTCTCTCTCTCTCTCTCTCTTTTATTTTATTTTATTTTATTTTATTTTATTTTATTGCAATAGGAGGGTGTGGCCCACTTGAATGGATCCCACCTTGATGTAATTTTTATTCAAGTGGGGCCCACCTTGGACATTGAGCCCATGGCACCCATCAGTGGTGGCCCACTCCATCAGGGCCCACACTCCAAAAAAAAAATTAATTAACAAAAGACCGTCCAGCGTCTGGGACGCTGGACGTTTCAACAGAAAGGGAATGAAGGAAGGAAGAAAAAGAAAAGGGAAATGATGGGCTGCTCCAACATGGCCCCACCTTGATGTATATTTTTAATCTAAGCCATTCATTTTATTCTCGGGATCGTTTTAGGCGTTGAGCCGAAAAATGAGATCGATCCAATTATCTGGCGGGCCGTGACATTAAGAATACTAGTATCTTCCTTTAAAACTTAAAAAAATGATCTGGGGTCCAGCAGAAGCTTGGACCTACCTGAAACTTGTTTTGGACCCCTATTTTTGTGAGAAACATGCAATGGACGGGATAGATTTATTTAATGTGGGTCCCACCTAGGAAAACAAAAATAAAAAAATTCATGCACGCTTTTGCCTACTTTACGTCCAGAGAAAGAAAGGAAAAGAAGGAAAATGGTGGGCCACTCTTGCAAGCTCCAACTTAATGCATGTATTTAATCCAAGCCTTCCACCATCTTCCTCAGATTAATTTAGGCGTTGAGCCAAAATTTGGGACCAATCCGGAACTCAAGTGGGCCATACCATCTAAAATCATATGACGACATGCCTGAAACATACAAAAGCATTTGGTGGGGCCTATCTGAAATTTGGACGTGGCTGAAACTTGGTTTGGACGCCTAATTTTGTGGAACACATGCAATGGATGGGGTAGATCTGGTTAATGTGGGTCGCACCTAGGATAAAAAAAAAATAAATAATTTTCTTTTTTGGCATGACTTTATGCCATGAGTCCAGAGACGTCCACGTTAAAAAGGGTGGCCGCATTGGCCCACTTGTAGACTCCACCATGGTGTATATTTTACATCTATACCGTTCATTTAATAGGTCCCCTTGAATGGTGCGTTAACTCCAAAAATCATCCACAAACTGAACTCAGGTGGGCCATGCCATCCAAATCATGTGAAGACATGCCTAAATCATATAAAAACACTTGGTGGGGCCTACCTGAATTTTGAATGTAGCTGAAACTTGGTGTGAAGCCTCAAACAGGTGGGACACACGTAATGGACGGGTTAGATTTCAAATAAACATTTTGGTGGGCCCCTTGCTACATGGCCTTATCAACAGGTGGGGTGTAAAATAAACATTTTGGTGGGCTCCTTGCCACACGGCCTTAACAACAGGTTGGGCGGCAAATAAGCAATTCAGTGGGCCCAGGATTGGCTGGAAAATAAATGTTATAGTGGGCCCACATGGGAGTCTACCATGATGCATGAGTTTCATCCAAACCGTCCAACCATTTTGAGATCATTTTAAGGCCATTGTTGAGGCCCATCTTAATGTATTTGTGGCCCGCCCACTAAGGCCCACTTTGTTATTTATGGGCCCATGTGTGTAGTCCCAATTGATGTATTTGTGCCCCATTGTTGAGGCCCACTTTGGTATAAGGCCTATGTGATTAGGCCCATAAAGCTCATGTGATTGGGCTCATTTTTTTTATGAATTCTAAGGCCCATGGGTTATGACCCATTGCAAAGGACCTCAGGGCCATTGGTGAGGCTCATTGAGGTGATCCGCTTGATGAATGTAAGGCCCATATGATACGGCCTAATTGATGTACTTAAGACCCAATTGAGTTCAACTAGGTCCATTGCAATGCGTGATCCCTCTATGGCATATAACGATATTTATAGTAAGTAATGCCTTAGGAACAATGATGGTTAAATGCCCACATTGTAAGGATGACGTCGGTTAAATGTCCGCATTGTCACTCTCCCTAAGGCCCACTAATAGACCTATACTTGTAGTAAGTAGGCTATCTCGGCCCATCTCAGTTATACGCAAAGTCCATCTTGATTATAACATGTTAGTACAGTTCCATGACTCATGATCATACGCATCATATGTATGCTTGACGTGAGGGTTGTCTGATCATAGCATTTGCCTTCGGGCAGGTTGTTTATGGGCTCCAGGTTAGGCGGTGTTGCCCTACATGAGCGCACGTTATGCGCAGGATTGGTTGCATGACTGGATAGTGTGATTCATGCATTCCGCATTTGTGTGACATGGTTACTGTACGCCCTAGCGACATCAGGGCCGCAGCCTCCACAGACAGATCGTGGTTGGTAGGATTGGATACCGGAAATCTTGTTCTACATGGGGTACTATAGATATCCCTGGGTGAAAGTCCCTAAACCCTTATGGTACCAAGAGGTTGCTCCAACGTCTAGACCGAGTGGGTAAATGAGCGTTGAGTGCCGATTACCAGACGGTTACGCTCTCCACTGTGTCGTGGTCGGTTGGAAGGGGGTGCGGCCTTACCCGCCCGAGAGTAGGGGGCAATGCTAGGCTGAGTCTGACCAGCTCGAGGAATGGGTCCGCTATCGACGAGTCGCGCCCGATATTGGCAGACGGATAGTGAGGTCTCTTCCACTTACCTTATTGCGCGCAATGTGGCGGCAATCTGGTTTAGAGTGTACTAGACCCCGGTGATATTCCATACTCTGAGCTGTACTGATATGTGGACATTGATGAGTATCTGTATGCTTGAGTTGCATTGTACATTGCATGACCTTGGGATGGCCGATACCATTCATGTCTTGCATTGCATAGCCTTGGTACGGCTCATGACGTTTTGGTTCCATCTGCATATTCCGCATTACTCTGACATTGCATTCATATTACTACCTTGCGCACACACTTTCACCACCCTCTAAGCTTTCGGTAAGCTTATGCACGACCGTTGCGTGCAGGTGACATTGGACTGCAGCAGCGTTGAGGCAGGAGCGCGTCGCTGATCATTTTGGAGTTTTCTGTTATTTACCATTGTATTTCCCTTTATGCTCATTGTACTTGTAAAAGTTTTTTGATCATAGTGGAAATGTAATGGAGTGCTTGGTTGTTGTTTGTGGGTTATGCCTTTGGTTATGCTTATTACGAATCAAACTGATATTTAAAATCCTCCTTGTAGCATCCCAGGATCGGAACCTGGCGAATGGGAGCTAGGAGCCGAGAATGGGGTTCTACGGAGGCTGTCGGTGCCGGATTCGGCGATCGGGAATTTTGTGAGCCCGGTTTCCGAGTTTGGGGCGTGACAGAAGTTGGTATCAGAGCATAACTTGGGAATAACCGAGAACAACATTACATGTTTGCTATGAGTGAAGAATGGCTAAGTTCTGAAGTTCGGATAGCTTCGCGACTTTCTGATTTAGACCGTTAACATGCGTACATTCGAGAGTTTTTGAAGATGATAGGCGCTTTCGCTCTTTCCTGTAGGATATGGCGCCTGCGAGAGTTACTCGCTCGACTCTCGCACCACCACCTGAGGATTCTGCTTCACCATCGGAGGCTCCAGCTTTACCTCCTGCGTCTCCCGTTCCACCCTCAGAGATCCCTGATTCCTCCCATGAGGATGACATTCCTCTACCTGAGGCTGATGAGGAGCCGACTGTGACTGTGAGTGCCTCTCAGTTACAGCAGATGTTGCAGGCTGTGACAGCTGCACTACAGGGACAGGGCAGGCGCCCAGCTGTTTCACCAGCTCAGGCAGAGCAGGAGCGCGCGAGCGCCCTACTACGTGAGTTCAGGCGGCTTGATCCCCCACGTTTTCAGGGTGAGCCAGATCCGACTGCAGCTGAGAGATGGCGCTCCGATGTGGAGAAGATATTCGATAAAATGTTATGTACGACCGAGCAGCGCGTTCGGTTAGCAGTATTCCTCTTTCAGGGTGAGGCCGAGCATTGGTGGACCTCTGTTACCCGTGTTGCCGGACCTGATTATGTCTGGACATGGGAGAATTTTGTTGACCGATTCGATGAGCAGTACTTTCCCGACCATATCCGCCGTCAGCGAGCTTTAGAGTTCGAGACTCTGGTGCAGGGAGACATGACCGTGGCACAGTACGCGGCCCGTTTTGTGGCTCTCTCGAGATTTGCACCATACATGGTTGATGACGAGGGGCGGAAGGCCCGCCGTTTCGAGCACGGCTTACGTTACGGCCTTCGAGGTCGTGTTGTCGGGCATGAGCTCCCTACCTTTCAGGCTGTAGTGCGGAGGGCTCAGATCTATGAGACTGAGTGGGCTAGCACGCAGGCCGATCGAGATCAGAGGAGGGGTCAGAAGAGACAGGCCCCCTCCAGTAGCTCACAACAGCATCGACGACCACAAAGACACAGGAGCCATCCATCTGCCAGAGTACCAGTAGCACCGTCGGCACCCCCAGTGGCACCACCGCAGAGACAGCTTTCTGACACTTGCTATGGATGCGGTGGGATAGGACACCGTAGGTGGGAGTGTCCCCGACCTCGGCAGCAGCAGCCGAGAGCACCACAACAGCCTCCACAGCAGCCAAGAGCACCACAACAGCCCCCTCAGCAGCAGCACCAGCCTTCGGGACCTCCCCCACAGCAGCAGAGACCTCAGAGGGGACCTACACCTCCCCAGCAGGCTCGGGGCAGATTTTATACCGTCCAGCAGGACCCCCAGTCATCAGGAGTAGTCGTTGACGATTCACGTGACTTGACCCCTACGCCGCCATGATGCATCTTGAGAGTTAGAGCTTAAGATTCGTGAGCGTTATCCCTATCTTTTAGGTGTTTGAATTTGATGATATGTTGTGTTTTGATCATATATGATGTTAAGTTCCCTATCCTATTATGAGTTGTATTTAGCTGCAATCGTAGTGTAAATTTCGAGGACGAAATTTTTATTAGGTGGGGAGAGCTGTAAGACCCGTATCTTGATCCGTACCTTTCCGTACACTTCCGCGGTCGTACCGGTCGAATTCTGGCAACTTTCAACCCTTAAACAATATCGACGCACGACCCTGATTCACGTGCCGACAACCCGAGTCGACTCAACCCGAGACCAATACCATAGCGACCGCGCCGTCGTTGCGGTTCTGATACCGCGACTCGCGCGCCAAGGCGATACCCTGATCAAGAGATATGAGCCAACGTTCGGTGCGAGAAAACGCCGCGCGTTGCGAAAACCAAGAGAATCTCAACGATGTGTCACATCAATCACATCAATCCCATCAATCAATCACCCATCAATCCATCACATGTCAAGTACACATCACTTCCATCCCTTTTCCCAAGCAACCACAAAAGTCTCCCAAACCCATACCTCTCTTACACAAAAGCCAACAAAGTCTTCTCAACCCATACCTTTCTTACACAAAAAGCCACAAAAGTCTTCCTAACCCATACTTTTCTTACACAACCATCACTCACCCATCCATCCATCACTCTCTCTCTCTCCCTTTACATCACTCTCTCTCTTTCTCTCTTTCTCATTCCAAAAACTACCAAGCAACAAAAATTTCAAGAGCTCCCACGTATGACATTTCTCCAAAGACCTTAAGCTCCAAGTGGCCCACCTTCCTACCCCAAAATCCTCCATCTCAACCCTCTATTCTTCATCTTAACCCTTGAAGTTGAAGCTTAGGTGCCAAGGAACCCCTAGGAGCGAGAAGATCGGACGGTGGGTGCCTCTATAGGGTAGTTTTTATTGTTTTTATGGTGGACCAAGTGAGGCCCACCGATCCATGGTGTGGATCTCACTTGAGACCCTCATTTGTGGCCGATGGACCACATGGATCATCATGATCATTCCATGATGGGGCCATTCTCCATGGACCCCATCATGATGTTTATTTTCTCTTCAAAGGTCATCTAGACCGTCCATGTCAGTGGGGAAAGGATCCCCACCGTTGAATTTAAATTTCGGTGGTCCCACATTTTTTTAAGGCCCACTTGTTACATGATTTGTTGCTAGGGAGGGCCCATAATGACGGGGTCCCTCCATCACAAGCCGTGTCCCACTCTCCATGTCTCTCTCTCTCTCTCTCTCTCTCTCTTTTATTTTATTTTATTTTATTTTATTTTATTTTATTGCAATAGGAGGGTGTGGCCCACTTGAATGGATCCCACCTTGATGTAATTTTTATTCAAGTGGGGCCCACCTTGGACATTGAGCCCATGGCACCCATCAGTGGTGGCCCACTCCATCAGGGCCCACACTCCAAAAAAAAAATTAATTAACAAAAGACCGTCCAGCGTCTGGGACGCTGGACGTTTCAACAGAAAGGGAATGAAGGAAGGAAGAAAAAGAAAAGGGAAATGATGGGCTGCTCCAACATGGCCCCACCTTGATGTATATTTTTAATCTAAGCCATTCATTTTATTCTCGGGATCGTTTTAGGCGTTGAGCCGAAAAATGAGATCGATCCAATTATCTGGCGGGCCGTGACATTAAGAATACTAGTATCTTCCTTTAAAACTTAAAAAAATGATCTGGGGTCCAGCAGAAGCTTGGACCTACCTGAAACTTGTTTTGGACCCCTATTTTTGTGAGAAACATGCAATGGACGGGATAGATTTATTTAATGTGGGTCCCACCTAGGAAAACAAAAATAAAAAAATTCATGCACGCTTTTGCCTACTTTACGTCCAGAGAAAGAAAGGAAAAGAAGGAAAATGGTGGGCCACTCTTGCAAGCTCCAACTTAATGCATGTATTTAATCCAAGCCTTCCACCATCTTCCTCAGATTAATTTAGGCGTTGAGCCAAAATTTGGGACCAATCCGGAACTCAAGTGGGCCATACCATCTAAAATCATATGACGACATGCCTGAAACATACAAAAGCATTTGGTGGGGCCTATCTGAAATTTGGACGTGGCTGAAACTTGGTTTGGACGCCTAATTTTGTGGAACACATGCAATGGATGGGGTAGATCTGGTTAATGTGGGTCGCACCTAGGATAAAAAAAAATAAATAATTTTCTTTTTTGGCATGACTTTATGCCATGAGTCCAGAGACGTCCACGTTAAAAAGGGTGGCCGCATTGGCCCACTTGTAGACTCCACCATGGTGTATATTTTACATCTATACCGTTCATTTAATAGGTCCCCTTGAATGGTGCGTTAACTCCAAAAATCATCCACAAACTGAACTCAGGTGGGCCATGCCATCCAAATCATGTGAAGACATGCCTAAATCATATAAAAACACTTGGTGGGGCCTACCTGAATTTTGAATGTAGCTGAAACTTGGTGTGAAGCCTCAAACAGGTGGGACACACGTAATGGACGGGTTAGATTTCAAATAAACATTTTGGTGGGCCCCTTGCTACATGGCCTTATCAACAGGTGGGGTGTAAAATAAACATTTTGGTGGGCTCCTTGCCACACGGCCTTAACAACAGGTTGGGCGGCAAATAAGCAATTCAGTGGGCCCAGGATTGGCTGGAAAATAAATGTTATAGTGGGCCCACATGGGAGTCTACCATGATGCATGAGTTTCATCCAAACCGTCCAACCATTTTGAGATCATTTTAAGGCCATTGTTGAGGCCCATCTTAATGTATTTGTGGCCCGCCCACTAAGGCCCACTTTGTTATTTATGGGCCCATGTGTGTAGTCCCAATTGATGTATTTGTGCCCCATTGTTGAGGCCCACTTTGGTATAAGGCCTATGTGATTAGGCCCATAAAGCTCATGTGATTGGGCTCATTTTTTTTATGAATTCTAAGGCCCATGGGTTATGACCCATTGCAAAGGACCTCAGGGCCATTGGTGAGGCTCATTGAGGTGATCCGCTTGATGAATGTAAGGCCCATATGATACGGCCTAATTGATGTACTTAAGACCCAATTGAGTTCAACTAGGTCCATTGCAATGCGTGATCCCTCTATGGCATATAACGATATTTATAGTAAGTAATGCCTTAGGAACAATGATGGTTAAATGCCCACATTGTAAGGATGACGTCGGTTAAATGTCCGCATTGTCACTCTCCCTAAGGCCCACTAATAGACCTATACTTGTAGTAAGTAGGCTATCTCGGCCCATCTCAGTTATACGCAAAGTCCATCTTGATTATAACATGTTAGTACAGTTCCATGACTCATGATCATACGCATCATATGTATGCTTGACGTGAGGGTTGTCTGATCATAGCATTTGCCTTCGGGCAGGTTGTTTATGGGCTCCAGGTTAGGCGGTGTTGCCCTACATGAGCGCACGTTATGCGCAGGATTGGTTGCATGACTGGATAGTGTGATTCATGCATTCCGCATTTGTGTGACATGGTTACTGTACGCCCTAGCGACATCAGGGCCGCAGCCTCCACAGACAGATCGTGGTTGGTAGGATTGGATACCGGAAATCTTGTTCTACATGGGGTACTATAGATATCCCTGGGTGAAAGTCCCTAAACCCTTATGGTACCAAGAGGTTGCTCCAACGTCTAGACCGAGTGGGTAGATGAGCGTTGAGTGCCGATTACCAGACGGTTACGCTCTCCACTGTGTCGTGGTCGGTTGGAAGGGGGTGCGGCCTTACCCGCCCGAGAGTAGGGGGCAATGCTAGGCTGAGTCTGACCAGCTCGAGGAATGGGTCCGCTATCGACGAGTCGCGCCCGATATTGGCAGACGGATAGTGAGGTCTCTTCCACTTACCTTATTGCGCGTGATGTGGCGGCAATCTGGTTTAGAGTGTACTAGACCCCGGTGATATTCCATACTCTGAGCTGTACTGATATGTGGACATTGATGAGTATCTGTATGCTTGAGTTGCATTGTACATTGCATGGCCTTGGGATGGCCGATACCATTCATGTCTTGCATTGCATAGCCTTGGTACGGCTCATGACGTTTTGGTTCCATCTGCATATTCCGCATTACTCTGACATTGCATTCATATTACTACCTTGCGCACACACTTTCACCACCCTCTAAGCTTTCGGTAAGCTTATGCACGACCGTTGCGTGCAGGTGACGTTGGACTGCAGCAGCGTTGAGGCAGGAGCGCGTCGCTGATCATTTTGGAGTTTTCTGTTATTTACCATTGTATTTCCCTTTATGCTCATTGTACTTGTAAAATTTTTTTGATCATAGTGGAAATGTAATGGAGTGCTTGGTTGTTGTTTGTGGGTTATGCCTTTGGTTATGCTTATTACGAATCAAACTGATATTTAAAATCCTCCTTGTAGCATCCCAGGATCGGAACCTGGCGAATGGGAGCTAGGAGCCGAGAATGGGGTTCTACGGAGGCTGTCGGTGCCGGATTCGGCGATCGGGAATTTTGTGAGCCCGGTTTCCGAGTTTGGGGCGTGACATATATAAAGGGCTTAAACCCTCTCTTTCTCTCAATCCATACGAATTTGGAAACCTAGGAGAGAGAAGAAAGCAAAGAGAGAGGGAAAGAGAGAGAAAGTGTGAGAGAGAGAGAGTCGGGGTTTTCTCCTTGGATTCGATCCCTGTTACTCCACGTACTTAGCTACCACTTCTGCATCGCTATTCCGGCGATTCCGATTCTAAAATTGGATAAAAAATCCTAACTCTAATTTGGTTTAAATATTCAAATAGAAGGAATGGTGAAATAGCTAACCTCTTTCATGTTATAGGTTGTCGTCGTGCTGTAGACAAAAGGCTTAGGGTTTAAACTGAGTTTGTTATGAGTCTACCGGCGAAAGGTGCGGACTATAAATGTTTAGGTTATGATTTTTAAGGCTTTCAATATCAGTAATGGTTTATGACTGACTTGATTGTTATCACATGTGCTTAGCTTCTAGGTTGTCCGTATGTTATGTATATATATAGGATATGTTGATTTATAATGCATTCCATGTATTAGTTGAAGTGTTTGAATGAATATGGAATATGAATTTGTGCTTGCCATAATTATTGATCGTAAATACATGATTGTTGTGCATGTGGTAACTCTTATGTGAAAGGATTTACTATAATATATGTAATAACTACTTTATTACATGTATATTAATATGTGTATTTTAAGTGTTTAATAAAATGTTTAAATGAGAAAATGCTTGATGAAATGTGTTTGATGAAGGTATTGAGATAGGATTCTCGATTACCTTAGTTATAATTACTGTTTCCTTCATGTAACCTACCTCGTTGCTATGTGATATATGGATGAAATGTCTATGTATGCTGACATGTACTCTATGTGTTTGTTAAAATGCTTAAATAAGATTTATATCTGAATTGGCTGCTCATGCTATCTTGACTAGTGCATATGAATGCCTATTGCAATTGACTGTGATTGGGACTACGTTGTAGTCCAGGAAATCAGTAATAATTTCGGTTTGAGTGGTTGAGCTAGTCTCGCTACAATTGATATGTTCGGTGAATCCGAGTCGTATGAGGATCATCGACAATGGTACCTTGTCAATTAATTTAGTGTACGCTCGTACTAGTCGAACTCGTCTAATAAATCAATTGGCTTAATGTATGTTCACCATGTATGGACGCCACTGCTTGAACCTAAGGTACCAAATTTACCAGTGAAAAGCCCCTTTAACCTTGGTACCTTAATCCGCTAAGACTCATGAGCTGGGTATGGTGGTATGAGACACCGTGGTCGAGCTGTCAGACTACGCCGGGGTGACGAGCCCACCCGTAGTGACCAGTGAGCAAATTAGAATCGTGAGCCAAATACGGTGGTATGAGACACTGTATTTGAGCTGTCGGCTTACACTGATCAGGTGATGAGCCCTTTATAGTGACCTCGAGCATACTTTGAGACTGCGTTGAGGCGACGAGTCTTTCCATAGCAGTAGAGTATAAACTAGGCTTATACTGATTAGGTGACAAGCCCTTTGTAGTGACCTAGAACCATAACATCGTATGAGATTTACTAGGACTAACGACCCTAAAATAGATCACTCTTTAGGAATTGATATAAGGGATGTACCTTAGCTTCTTAATCTTGCTGTATGAATAAACCTAAGTAAGAACCTGGCTAATCATGTACATGCACTGCACTGCATGTGCTTTGACGAGGAAGAGCACTTTCGGGAGAATGTCATGCGCGCCGTAAGATGAAGACGTTGAGGGAGTGTAGGCGAGGGTATTCATCATTATTTCATATCATTCTTACATTAACAAAAGTACTTAAGACCTGATTGTTGTATTGCGTTATCATTACTGCTTAACTGAATTGATAACATGTTAACCTTTACTTTATTATTACACTGAGTTGATCACTTCCACGTTACGGGACGGTGTTTTAAACACCAACCAATCCCTATTTTAGTTTCAGATGATAGCGATGCTTATGAAGCGGAGCCAGACTTTTATGATGATAAGGAGGGTTTCTCCTATATGCAGCTATCAGGCAGGTCTATGTAGACCATGTTCTGATCGACGGGGTTATAGGGATGCTGATTAGATGCCATTACACTTGTTATTTTATACTTTTGGAACGCCCATATATATTCATTTTGTTCATTTTTGGAGTATACATATTGAGGGTTAAATATTACATATTAGACCCCAGTTATTACATGAATTTACGAACATGACACGGCTTAATGGATTATTTTAATCATGTTTTTGTTGTAGGGTGTAATTAGGAGCGTTGACTGAAAAAGAGTATTAAAAGTATTGATTTGATGCTCCAGAGGCACTAGAGTAAGGAAAGGACTCCATAGGACTAATATCAACGGATTTACACGTCAGGGATCTGAGAAAATCAAGCCATTCGCATTAAATGAGCCTGAAATTGGTGCAAAATGCAAGATCACATGGTTCCCGCCATCCGATTGACTTGAAACCTTGTACATGGTCTGGGGGATATAAATTAACCGTACACATAAAATTTCATCCATTAGATATCTCGAAAAGTGGCTGAACAGACAGATCAGACCTTTAAATCCTTAAGTGGGGCCCGCCTGATATCTAGATATACTTCAATATCATTCTCAATACTTTAAAGTAGATGGGCAAAAGGATGGACGGAACGAATTTCTCACAAACGTCACAGTGGACCCCACATGTACACATGCATGTACATAGTATAGGTTCACCGGCCGCACGCTGGTCTTCAAGAGTTTGGTCAGCAAGCGCTGATTGAGGATTTCTTTAATTCAAAAAATTTCAACTGTTAACGCTGCCACCATCGGTTCGTGATAGTGGGCCCCACCCATCAGCTATTCAGACAATCTGAACCAACCCTTGCGTCCAGAGGGAGGGAATGAACCTCGCCAAGGTGGCCTTTTTACCCCATGTATGTATACGCACTTGAATCTTTTAAAAAAGCAGGACGAACGACGGAGAAGAAAACCTATGAACCACACTAATTTATTCCAAAAAACAGTCCTTTCCTAATGGTTTTTTGAGAGTAGTCCAATGGACAGACTGAATTTTCCATATGACAATGATCAGGGGCCCACCGATCACGTCACCGAATCCGCTTGCGTATCAGTCGCATCCGGGAAATCCAAAAATTTTGGGCGGTTGTGGACCACCATCCTTGATTGGTTGGATGATCTAAACCGTTCAGATGTCTCTTCAGGGGTCTTTACCCTAACCAAGAAGCCAAAACTGGAGTTTCGGACGGTCAGCCATCTCAAAACTCAGTTAAACGCAAACTGTCCTACGTTCTTACGCATGCTGGCTGCGTAAAGAGTTCTCCACTGCTTTTTGCTGCGCACAAGCATCGATTTCAACACCTCCTGGTGTCTATAAAGAGAGAGGGGAAAGCTCTGGGGGATGGAAGGAGGAGACGTGGAGTAGAGAGAGAAAGAGAAAGGGAGTATAGTTGTGATTTCTTCTTCTTTTTGCTTTCTTTATTTGTGTTTTATTTTTTTTAGAGATAAGTCACATCATGCCTATGCGTGGTTGAACCTCTTAGCTAGGGTTAAGAAGTGAAGCCTGTAGCGTGATGAGAGACTTTGTTTGAGCCTTTTTGTTTAGACTGAACTGATTTTAATAGTTTGATTAAGAGAATGTTTTTAGTTTTTTAATGGTCTATTGTGACTAAAATTACAATGGGTCTGCGATAGCTTTGAGCATATTCTTTTCCTTTATGTTTATGACGTCAGGAAGCCCTGTTGTTCACTATAGTCTCCTGCGCATGGTCGGATGAAGGTACCCTTCCTAACCTTCATACATGTGATTGGTTGGTAATTAGTTTAATTCTGTTGTTTGTTTTGTCTCCTAGGCATGATTTGGTGATGAAATCTATTCTAATTCATATACATTTCATCTCTTTAAAATTATATCAAAGGAAGTTCAGTTTTGATTTCATAGTTACACTCTTCAACTGGATGAAGAGGGGACTCTAAGTCCAGTTGAGTTCCTGGAACAGGCATAAGATCTCCCTGATCTCTACAAGTGGATCCTCTAAATCCCTAATTTTTCTCTTTTGAATTTCTTAAGTTTTAGATTAATATTTCACGATTATTTCCTAAATTCCATTCGATTTAGTTTATATCTTAGTTTAGTTCTAGTTCTACTTAGTTTCAGATAACGTACAGGTATCAATCCCTTAAGATTCGACCTCGGTCTTACCGATTTTATTACTGCATCACAACCTTATACTTGGAGAGTGAAAAATATATGTATATATTTAACCTGGTAACATGTTCACACTCTGGAGACTTACAATAGTTTATATATTTTATATATCTATCACAGTCTTTCACTTGCGAAATTTAACTGTCTTTGGAGTATGATATGTTGTTTTGGTATAATCTCACTCATGTTTAATGCACTAATATGAATAACATTCAATCAACATTATCTATATTGCATAAGTGATGCGTTGGAACTCAGGAGCTGAGCTTCTACTAAAACTTCGATTTTCAGGGCGTTACAATTCCCTTCACCTCACGATCGCTTCCATGCATTTCATGGCCAATTCCCTTCACTTCACGGTCAATTCCATGAATTTTACGGTCAATTCCGGCGATTCTGCTTCACTTCACGGTTAATTCTATGTATTTCACGGTCAAACTCCCTTCATTTCACGGTTAATTTCATGCATTTCATGGTCAATTCCAGCGGTTCCCCTTTACTTCACAGTCATTTCCATTCATTTCACGATCATGTCCCTTCACTTCACGATCATTTCCATACATTTCACGGTCAATTCCGATGGTTCCACCTCACTTCATAGTCATTTTCATTCATTTCACGGATAATTCCCTTCACTTCACGGTCATTTTCATTCATTTCACAATCAATTTCCTTCACTTCACGGTCATTTCCATGCATTTCACGGTCAATTCTGATAATTTCACTTCAATTCATAGTCATTTTCATTCATTTCACGGACAATTCCCTTCACCTCACGGTCATTTCCATGCATTTCATGGTCAATTCCCTTCACTTCATGGTCAATTCCATGCATTTCACAGTCAATTCCGGCAATTTTACTTCACTTCACGGTCAATTCTATGTATTTCGCGGTCAACTCCCTTCATTTCATGGTCAATTTCATGCATTTCATGGTCAATTTCGACGATTCCCCTTCACTTCACGGTGATTTTCATTCATTTCATGGTCAATTCACTTCACTTCACGATCATTTCAATGCATTTTACGGTCAATTCCAACGATTCCCTTTCACTTCACGGTCAATTCTATGTATTTCACGGTTAATTCCCTTCATTTCACAGTCAATTCCATACATTTCACAGCCAATTCCCTTCACTTTCACGGTCATTTCCATGCATTTCACGTTTAATTTTGGCGATTACGCTTCACTTCACGGTCAATTCTATGTATTTCACAGTTAACTCCCTTCATTTCACGGTCAATTCCATGCATTTCACAGTCAATTCTGGCGATTCTCCTTCACTTCACTGTCAATTCAATACATTTCACGGTCAAATCCCTTCATTTCACAGTCATTTTCATGCATTTCACGGTCAATTCCCTTCCCTTCAAGGTCAATTCCACTCATTTCACGGTCAATCTCCTTCACTTGTAGTGATACCGATACTTCCGATTATTGTTGAGACTCAAATATTGTATAATTTTTTCTATTTATCTCTTGATTTTATGAATATAAATCATCTTAATATTCTATTTTACTCATGCATGTGTTGCAAGGTAAATTTAAGTGCTTGGATTGAAAGGGTGTTAAAAAGCATGAATTTGATGCTCAAGATTTACCAAGGAAAGGGATGGATTTTAGGAGACCAAGATTGAAGCATTCACATGTCAAATATTCAAGAAAATCAAGTGACGAATGGAGAGAATCGACGATTTGAAGTGAAGAATCTTGAAATCATCCTGAAAAAGTGTATTTTGAAGCTATGAAGTTTATTTTGAAAAACTGTGCAGTAGGAAGTCTATTTTAAACGAACTAAGCAACGAGAAGTCTATTTTGAAAAAATACGTATATTTGATGCGATTTCTAGGGTTTTCAACTTTGTGCAAAAATTGGAGTTTCCTACTTATAAATAGGGTCTCCTAGGGCATTCCAAAAAAATCATTCAAGGCATCCCAAAGTAAAGTTTAGGGTTTTTGAAGAGTTTTTTTAGTTTTATTGAAGCTTTTAAGTTGTTCTTTTTATTTTATATCTTTTCTAATTTGTATTTTTTTCTTTTTACTTTTTATTTCTGCAATTTAATTATGTTTTTCTAAGTTCCTTCTATCCCAAGCTAGAAGGGAAGCACATGGGTTTAATAATTCTTTAAGATTATGATGATTGATTGTTTTAATAATGAGAAGAATGGTGTATGCATGTTGTTTATTATTTAGGTTTTATTTTTTTATCCTCTTGTGAGATCCATATGTTTCCATTATATGAGATTCACATTGATGGATAGGCTTAACCTAGATCAATCAGATTTCCTAGATAGGAGAGGTTCTCAACCTGTTATATTTCTTTGATATTCATTATCATATAGATCTTGAATACTTAGAATCACGGGCATTTGAGAATATATGTCAATAATGTAGATCTATTATTTTTTAATATTTTATATCACTTTTTAATATTTAAACTGTCTTATTTTCCGACTAGGCTGACCATAGTGCTCGGATCCTAGTTGTGTTATCCAAGTCATCATGATTTTGGAACATTAACCTATGTGTGGAACTTTGAAGCTTGGGTGTTATTTTAATTCATTGAATTACATCCATTCAAAAATCTCAAAAATCAAATCATTGGTTTAGTTTTTATTACTTAGTTTGTTTTGCATTTAATTTTTTTTCTTCTCACAATTTATCTCCTTGTGGGATCGACCCCGTATTCACAGGATACTACTTACAAACCTTTGTACTTGGAGGCAAGCAATCAAGTTTTTGGTGTCGTTGCCAGGGAGAGACTGAGATAGATCAGATCTGTGCAAGATACCTAAGGTAAGTTCTCTTCTAAACCCTCCAAATTTTCTGTAGATTTTTTATTCTTTTTCTTTTTCTTTGAAAATAAATTCAGTTGAGTCTTTCAAGCACTAACTGTGATATAAGGTTGCCCTGCTTGGAATTTCATCACCCAAGTGCTACGGTTGTCCTACAGTTGTTGTTTGATCACACAGATCATCCGCTGAATATATTTTTCAGATTAGCATAGTTTAATTTCTGCAGTAGTTTTACTTTAATTGATTTATTTTTTTATTTTTGTGGACTGAACCCTCATGGTCGGCCCTGCCGCCTGGGTCGTTGATTAAGTTTTTATTTTTATTGTACGTTACATACTTGCTATTTAAATTGGTGGTATTTATTATGTGGTGTGGATGGTTTATGTCCCGTTGGAGTAGGGATCAAAATAATCGACTCTCCTCCGAAGGCGGACTAGTTCCAGGCCTTAATCATTTACTTAGAAGAGGCACTTAACGTCACTTGGATTTCATGGCAGACCCAGTTGATAATCCAAATCCAAATCTACCAGATCCAATTATAAATCAACTTAATCCTCCTCTTGAGGATGAAAATGAGGTTCATAGGAATGTGTTAAACCAACCACGGACTTTATGTGAACATTTACACCCTGAGAGATCAACTTTACCATCTTGCATAGTGTTCCCTGCTCACATAGGGAACATTGATTTTAAACCAGGTGTGATTCAATTAATTCCTAAATTTCATGTCTTAGATTCTGAAAGCCCCTACTTGCACCTCAAGGACTTTGAGGAAGTAATTGTTACGTTACAAGTAAATAATGGCAATAGGGATGTACTTAAGCTTAGGTTATTCTCATTTTCTCTAAAGGATCGAGCTAAAGCATGGCTTAACTCTCTAAGACCTAATACCATCACTTCATGGCAAGCCTTAAGTAGAGAGTTTTTGAAAAAGTTTTTTTCCGAGCACAAAACAAATGCATTAAAATAAGAAATCATGTCATTCTCCCAAAAGGGGAATGAATTATTTTTTCAAGTTTGGGAGCGCTTCAAAGACCTTCTAATTACTTGTCCACATCATGGTTATGAACCATAACACGTGATTGATGCTTTCCGAAAGGGGCTCACCATGGATACCCGTCAGTTCATAGAGATGATGTGTGGTGGAACCTTTCTTGACAAAAATCATAATGAGGCTTGGGATTTTCTAGATATGTTAGCAGATAATACGCAGACATGGGATGTCTCTACTAAATCAGACCAAACTACACCCAGTCCTAGAGAGAAAACGGGGATGTATGTCCTAAGAGAGGAAGACGACCTTAATGCAAAATTTGCTGCATTGGCTAGAAAGGTCGAAGCCTTGGAAATTAGAAAGGTTGATATGGTTAAAGCAAACACTTCCTTAGGTAATTTTTGTAGCATTTGTGGTGGTACAGACCATGACACAAAGGATTGTCCAATAATCTCAGTTGTACAAAATATCACGCATGAGCATAATCAAGCAAATGCTATAAATAACTACCAAAGGTCAGTTATGCAACCAATGGAAAACACGTATAATCCAAATTGACGTAACCATCCTAATCTTAGTTGGAGGAATGGACCACAAATTAATGCGCCCAATGCACCTCAAATGCCTCCACAAAATAACTTTTTTGGGGCACCTAATAATACACTATATGTGCCCCCACCAAAGCGATCATCTGTGGAGGATGCATTGACTGCATTCATAAACTCTCAAACTCAAATGAATCAGTCTTTAATCCAATCAAATCAGGAATTAAAGACAACTGTGGCTAGGATTGAGACTCAACTAAATGTTAGGGAAAAAGGCACCCTTCCTTCTCAACCTGTGCCAAACCCTAGAAATACACATTTCATTGGAGACTCAAATCCAAATGAGCTACATCATGAACAAGCTAAGGCCATCATTACCTTGAGAAGTGGAAAAGAGGTTGATAACAAGATAATGCAACCGGTAGAAATACTGGAAGATGAGCCATTGTCTCAAGAAAATGATGAACCAGCTATGGTTCAAGAGCCACAACAGTAAAAGGATAAAGAGACTAAGTCATATGAGCCTCTAGTTCCATTCCCATCTAGACTTCGGAATCCGATTGTCCCTATGAAATATCAAGAGGTGTTGGATGTGTTTCAAAAGGTTACTGTCAATATTCCTCTACTTGATGCCATTAGACAAATTTCATCATATGCTAAATATCTCAAGGACTTCTGCACTGTAAAGAGAAAATTAAATGTGTACAAAAAGGCCTTCTTTACCGAGAAAGTGAGCGCTATCATTCAATAAAGGGTTGTACCCAAATACAAAGACCCGGGAAGTCCCACTATTTCTTGTATTATTTGAAATTTTCAAATTGAGCATGCTTTACAAGATTTGGGTGCAAGTGTCAACTTAGTACCTTATTCAGTTTACAAACAAATGTAGTTAGGCGAGCTTAAACCAACCACGATTACACTCTAACTCGCTGACCGGTCCATTAAGGTACCAAGGGAAATTTTAGAGGACATACTAGTCTAAGTGGAGAAATTCTACTTCCCCGTGGATTTTATTGTACTAGACACTGAACCATGTGTAAATGCTAGCACTCAAGTTCCTATCATTTTAGGCCGCCCATTCCTAGCAACTTCAAATGCAATCATAAATTGTATGAATGGAATGATGAACTTGTCTTTTGGTAACATGACTTTAGAGCTAAATATTTTCAATCTATGTAAGCAGCCCATTGATAATAATGAAATCCATGAGATGAATTTCATGGACTGCTTGATAGAAGAAGAGGAATTGGAACCTAGTCTGACTGAGGAATTGATTCAAGTCATTGGGGACTTAAAAAAATTTGAGTTAGAAAAAGTGCTTGCTGAAATTTGTGATGATAATGAGAGCACTACCACCTAGGACATTGATATGTACCAATGGAGACCACGCCCTCAAATCCTATCTATCGAGGACTCGGGACCTTGACCATCACCAACCAATTTTTCAAAGCTTGATTTAAAACCACTACCAAATGAGCTTAAGTATGTATACTTAGGTAAAAATAAAACTTATCCTGTGGTAATCTCTTCATTTTTAGACAATGATCAAGAGATTAAATTGTTGAAAGTTCTAAGGGACCACAAAGGAGCCTTGGGGTGGACCATTTCTGACATCAAGGGTATAAGCCCTTCCATATGTACTCATCGGATCCACCTCGATGAGGACGCCAAACCAATTAGACAACTTCAAAGGCGTCTCAATCCAAACATGACGGAAGTTGTAAAAAATGAGGTAATCAAATTGTTAGATGTGGGAATCATCTACCCAATATCTGATAGTGTTTGGGTAAGTCCAACTCAAGTAGTCCCAAAGAAATTCGGAATAACTATTGTGCAGAATTCTAATAATGAACTCATATCAACACGTGTCACCATAGGTTGACGTGTTTGCATTGATTATAGAAAATTAAACCAGGTCACAAAGAAGGACCATTTCCCTCTATCATTCATTGATCAAGTTTTAGAGAGGGTAGCAGGTCACTTATTCTATAGTTTTCTTGATGGATATTCCGGATATAACCAAATAGAGATAGCCCTATAAGACCAAGAGAAAACCACGTTTACTTGTCCATTTGGCACGTTTGCTTTCAAACGGATGCCATTTGAATTATGTAATGCTCCAAAAACTTTCCAACGGTGTATGTTAAGTATTTTTTCAAATATGGTTGGAAGTTTCTTTAGGTTTTCATGGACGACTTCTCTGTATTTGGAAGTAGTTTTGAGGAATGCCTCAACAATTTATCTCTTGTCTTGTTTAGGTGTGAAGAGAAACACCTTGTCTTAAATTAGGAGAAATGTCATTTCATGGTTCAAAAGGGAATTGTTTTGGGCCATGTTATCTCCAAAAATGGAATCGAGGTAGATCGCTCAAAACTCGACATTATATCTACTCTACCTATCCCCCAAACTGTTAGAGATATTAGATCACTTCTAGGGCATGCTGAATTTTATAGAAGATTCATCGAGGACTTTAGTGCCATTACTAGACCCTTGACTAATCTTCTTCAAAAGGACGTTCCATTAAAGTAGGCAGATGAGTGTGCAAATGCTTTTAATAAAATTAAATCATCCCTTACCACTGCACCTATCATGCGTCCACCAGATTGGACACTTCCTTTTGAACTAATGTGCGATGCAAGTGATTATGCCATAGGGGCTGTTGTGGGCCAAAGGAAAGATAAACGGCCCTACGTTATTTACTATGCGAGTAGAACTCTAAACTCGGCCCAAGTGAACTACTCAACAACTGAAAAAGAGTTACTTGCAGTAGTTTTTGCTTTGGATAAGTTTAGGTCCTACTTGCTGGGATCTAAAGTGGTCATTTTCACGGACCACTCGGCTTTGAAATATTTGTTATCTAAGAAAGATGCAAATCCGAGACTTTTGAGATGGATCCTCCTATTCCAAGAATTTAACTTAGAGATAAAAGATAAGAAGGGAGTAGAAAATGTAGTGGCCGATCACCTTTCCAGATTGGTGTTAGATGATTCCACTGAGGAGATACATAATTAGGACACTTTTCTTGATGAACAATTATTTACGATCTCCAAATTGCCTTGGTATGTAGATATAGTGAACTATCTTGTAAAGGAAAAAATGTCATATCATTGGAAGTCGCAAGATATGAAGCGTTTTGAAACCGAGGTTAGGAACTTCTTTTGGGATGACCCGTATTTATATAAATATGAGACTGATCAAATTTTTAGACGTTGTGTCCCAGAGGATGAAGTTCAAAGTGTTATTTACTTTTGTCACATGGAAGCATGTGGTGGCCATTTTTCTGCTAAGAAAACCACTGTAAAAATCTTGCAGTGTGATTTTTACTGGCCCACCATGTTTAAAGACACTCATGCTTTCTGTGTTGCTTGTATAGATGTCAAAGGTTGAGAAGAGTGTTTCGGAGGAACATGATGCCTTTATCCCCAATTTTACCGTTAGAGATTTTTGATTGTTGGAGTATGAATTTTATGGGCCCATTTCCATCTTCTTTTAGATTTCTTTATATATTGGTTGGTGTGGATTATGTTTCAAAGTGGATTGAGGCAGTTTCAAGTAGGACCAATGACAACAAAGTGGTCATATGATTCTTAAAGGAAAATATTTTTTCTAGATTTGGAACTCCAAAGGCCATCATTAGTGATAGCGGGTCTCACTTTTTACAATAGGACATTTGACGCTTTGATGAAGAAATATGGCATCAAGCATAAAGTGAGCACCCCATACCACCCACAAACAAGTAAACAAGCTGAGATTTCTAATCGGAAAATCAAACACATTTTAGAGAAAACTATAAGGCCAGATAGGAAGGATTGGTCCCTCAGACTATCCGACGCTTTATGGGCTTATAGGACTGCTTATAAAACTACGATTGGGATGTCTCCATACAGATTGGTATATGGGAAGGCTTGCCATTTACCCATGGAATTGGAACATACAGCCTACTGGGCAATAAAGAAATTAAATTTTAATATGGACCAAGCAAGTGGATAAAGAAAATTAGAATTGAATGAATTAGAGGAGATGATGAGAGACTCCTATGAAAATTCTAAAATCTACAAAGAGAGGACCAAAGCTTTTCATAACAAAAATATCCTGAGAAAAAATTTTGAACCTCAGCAAAAGGTTCTATTGTACAATTCCAGTCTCCAGTTCTTTCCGGGAAAGTTAAGATAAAGATGGACAGGCCCCTTCATTGTGAAGAATGTTTATACTTATGGGGCTGTTGAAATTGTGAATTCATGTAATGACAATGTGTACAAGGTTAATGGTCAGAGATTGAAGCCTTATGTGGAAAACTTTCATTTGGGAGAGGAGTCTGTCCCTCTCATGAGCCAGAATATTCAGAATGATACTCATAGTCTGACGGAGTAATTGTAGATCTGTATCGTATTCAATTCTTTTTAGTATCACATAATAGGTGAGTTTTTCATGGTAGATACTATCCACCCTTTCTTTTATTTTTATTGTTCTCTGCATTACATTATCATTACATTGGGGACAATGTTGATTTTAGATTGGGGGGTGTAGATAGTCATCCATGTGATTTTTATTTTTTATTTTTTATTTTTTTTTGGGTTTCAATTTATTTTTTTATTATTATTAGGTTTCAGTTTTTATTTTCTTTAGGTTTATGAAATTTTTTTCAACATTTTCATAATAATATTTTTATATACAAAAATATAAACATGATATTATGCGAATTTCAAAGGCAAAGTTAATATTTACTCTAGGTTAATAGTAGTCAGAAATCTGATAGCGAAAAAAATTATAGACTTGAGTTCAATTATCTAATCACTAGTTTAAAGTAAATTGTAATTTGATGTACTGAATTTACAATACATCCTAGCTAACTAAGTGAGGAATATGATATGTGAATTAGAATAACAACTTTTAATTCATACAAGGTTAAATGAACTAGTATCATTGACATATGCTTAAAAGAGAGAATATTGAAGGAAAAAAATAGTAGAATTTTTTATTATTATTATATAGCATGAATGTAATGACCATAACAATCATGTCAGTAATCTGGAATAACGATACCTAAGTATCCATTACTGTTACCATTACAAGTACGATACCTTAGATTATGAAGCAAACCCATAGAAATCTTCATCTAAGGGTAGTCTATAAAAATGAGGATATGATGATAAAAGAAGAAATGACATGAAGAAAATGAGATAACTAGAGATTTCATATTCTTGGAATGATTGAAAGGAGTTAGGATAGAGAACATACATATTTCTCAAAGTTAGATTAGTGTCACGGAGCACCTAAGGATATTGGATCATAACTATTCTAAATTTTGATTAGGTCTCTGAACTCAAGGATGTAATGGATTAAAAAATTGAGATTCTAACTAACTTCAGACTTAAGGTAAGTATTGATTTGTTTTGGAATTCATATGATGAATGGAGGCATAATTGTATAAATTTCTGAGTGTTGAACTATTTTTCATGTTGTCAATGTTTGTGGGTAACATTTCTGAAAACCCTCACGAGACTATAACTCGTCTACTAGGGGAAGCTTAGGGGTTTAAAGGCTTGTTGCATATGCTAAATGCAATCGAGATTACCTGCGAAAGTGGTGTAGTTAGAATTTTATTTTCATTTTAATTTTATTTGTAGAATTAATTTTTATTTTTATTTTTATTTTTCTTCACTTATTTTGCTCGAGACTAGCAAAATGTTGGTTGGGGGGTGTATTGAGACTCAAATATTGTATAATTTTTTCTATTTATCTCTTGATTTTATGAATATAAATCATCTTAATATTCTATTTTACTCATGCATGTGTTGCAAGGTAAATTTAAGTGCTTGGATTGAAAGGGTGTTAAAAAGCATGGATTTGATGCTCAAGATTTACCAAGGAAAGGGATGAATTTTAGGAGACCAAGATTGAAGCATTCACATGTCAAATATTCAAGAAAATCAAGTGATGAATGGAGAGAATCGACGATTTGAAGTGAACAATGCTGAAATCGTCCTGAAAAAGTGTATTTTGAAGCTGTGAAGTTTATTTTGAAAAACTGTGCAGCAGGAAGTATGTTTTAAACGAACTAGGCAGCGGGAAGTGTATTTTAAAAAAATACATGTATTTGATGCGGTTTCTAGGGTTTTCAACTTTGTGCGAAAATTGGAGTTCCCTACTTATAAATAGGGCCTCCTAGGGCATTTCAAAAAAATCATTCAAGGAATCCCAAAGCAAAGTTTATGATTTTTAAAGAGTTTTTTTAGTTTTATTAAAACTTTTAAGTTGTTCTTTTTATTTTAGTTCTTTTCTATTTTATATTTTTTTTTCTTGTTGTTTTTTATTTCTGTAATTTAATTATGCTTTTCTAAGTTCCTTCTAGCCCAAGCTAGAAGGGAAGCACATGGGTTTAATAGTTCTTTAAGATTATGATGATTGATTGTTTTAATGATGAGAAGAATGATGTATGCATGTTGTCTATTATTTAGATTTTATTTTTTTATCCTCTTGTGAGATCTATATGTTTCCATCATATGAGATTCACATTGATGGATAGGCTTGTCCTATATCAATCAGATTTCCTAGATAGGAGAGGTTCTCAACCTGTTATATTTCTTCGATATTCATTATCCTATAGATCTTGAATACTTAGAATCACTGGCGCTTGAGAATATATGTTAATGATGCAGATCCATTATTTTCTAATATTTTATATCACTTTTTAATATTTAAACTGTCTTATTTTCCGACTAAGCTAACCATAGTGCTCAGATCCTAGTTGTGTTAACCAAGTCATCATAATTTTGAAACATTAACCTATGTGTGGAACTTTGAAGCTTGGGTGTTATTTTAATTCATTGAATTACATCCATTCAAAAATCTCAAAATCAAATCATTAGTTTAGTTTTTATTACATAGTTTGTTTTGCATTTGATTTTTTTTCTTCTCACAATTCATCTCCCTGTGGGATCGACCCCGTATTCACAGGATACTACTTACGAACCTCTACACTTGGAGGCAAGCAATCAATTATTAGCGATATTATCGATGATATCGATATTGTTTCCATATCCCTGGCCAGTGAAACTTGTAGCGATACCGATATTTCCGGTTATTAGCGATATTATCAACGATATCGATATTGTTTCTGTATCCCTAGCAGCGAAACTTGTAGTGATACCGATATTTCCAATTATCAGCAATATTATCGACGATATAAATATTGTTTTCGTATCCCTGGCCAGTGAAACTTGTAGCGATACCGATATTTCCAGTTATGAGCGATATTATCGACGATATCGATATTATTTTCGTATAAAATTGACCATGAAGTGAAGCAAAATCACCATAATTGATTGTGAAATGCATGGAAATGAGTGTAAAGTGAAGGGAATTGACCATGACGTGAAGTGGAATCGCCGGAATTGACCGTGAAGTGCTGAAATTGACTGTGGAATGAAGGGAGTTGACCATGAAATACATAGAATTGACCGTGAAGTGAAGCGAAATCGTCAGAATTGACCGTAAAATGCATGGAAATAACCGTGAAGTGAAGGGAATTGACCGTGAAATGCATGGAATTGACTGTGAAATGAAGGGAATTAACCGTAAAATACATAGAATTGACCGTGAAGTGAAGCGGAATCGCTGAAATTGACCATGAAATGCATGGAAATGATCGCGAAGTGTAGGGAATTGATCGTAAAATGCATGGAATTGACTATGAAATGATGGGAATTGACCGTGCAGTGAAGCGGAATCGTCGGGATTGACTGTGAAATGCATGAAATTGATCGTGAAGCAAAATGAAATTGACCGCGAATTGATTGAAATTGACTGTGAAGTGAATGAAATGGATTTTTGACCATCGACCTGAGAGAATCTTGGAAAACAAATATGTTGGTTGGCTAAAGTAGCTTCTCCTACCCCGAAATCATATAGGGTACATCAAGTAACTAATTTTCATTTAAAAGATATTCTTGTTAAAATGGATAAAGAGAGAAAAAAAATTTTATATGCTTATATATACATATTTATATAAATATGTATTAGAGAAAAATGTAGGTAGAATAAAGTAATCCATATATAAAAAAAATGCACAGGTGGATGTGGGGGCCATGATGGAATCCACCCAATTAAAAAAAAATCAAGTGGCACTACCGCACAGACGTCTAGAAGTTGGCGGCATTACTACCGGATTAGTGGTATTGTTGAATTCTATCAATAGCTACGGAAGTTGCTGCGGTTATAATTCGTAGCCATAGGTACCCCACCCTCCCATTCCATAAAAAGTAAGGGTGTTTTCGACCTTTGGCAAATTGCCAGTACATCTGCAGCTTATTCTGGTCAAGTAAAAAGGAGTGGCTAAGCGGATAATGGGCCGTATAGTGATAAATTTCCCTTTTCCCTGGCCTCGGCGGACGTGGGACACGGACTGCAGTCGTTTATAACACTCCCAAGATTTGTAGGGCTCAGGTTGTTGGACATTTGAAATCCACTCCGTCCATCAGGTGAGGAACATTAACTGAAGTGTAAATTCATAATATGAGACTAACAACTCAGATCACCTACACCAATGAGAACAATGTAAAATTCTCCCAAAACCAAGTTCGAAAGGTGTGGGCCGGCTGGTTATTTTTTCAGGATAATTTTTTATTTTTATCTTATTCCCTGTGAAATACCTATTATTAACAGATTATATGAAATATACACACAATTATGCCTATTGTTGGCACATCCATTGTTTCAAGTCGTGCTGCATATCTGAGCAGGGAAGCGGATTGGTACCGAGTAACTCAGTGCAGCGTACTAAGTAAACTCTTTGGGCCACCATAGATACATGTGTCTTATCCACGCCGTCCATACGTTTTTCCAAATCATTTTAGTTCCTTGGACAAAAATTGTATTATATCCAAAGCCCAAGTGGACCACACCATAGGAAACAGAGGAGATAATGAGTTCCACCGTTGAAACCTTCCTAGGGCCTACAGTGATGTTTATTTATCATCCTAACTTGTTCATAACGTCAACAGACATGGATGAAAGGAAAACAAAAATATCAATTTGATCCAAAACTTCTGCGGCCTCAAGAAATTTTCAACGGTACGCATCCAATTCTCCCGTGGTGTGGCCCAACTGAGCTTTGGATTAGCTTCAAATTTAGGTTTACAACCTAAAATGAGTTAATAAAACGGATGGACGTTGTGGATAAGAAAAAAACATAACGGCGAGCCCCACAGAGTTTACCCAGTACGCAACGCTTTCTCTTAGTTGTTGGGATAGTTGACTGGGGGTTGCTTTTAAGCACGAGTAAAACAGATGTTAGCGGTGCGTGGGGCCCACGTATGCATTCATTCTGCCGTCCGTTAGCGGTCGGTTACAAGAAGGAATCATTTATTGGCTGTGCGACAACGTTCAAAGCACGTTCATCACAACTGGCGGTGGCAGGGGCGGGTAATTTCTCCACTACATCATGTCTAATCATGTCATCTTGAACCGGATCGCGTCCGACCCTGGTCTGACCTAGCAACGTCCGACTACAATTGTGTGGGTCCCACCGTGATATATCTGTTTATCCCCGCCGTCCATCGCTTTTCTCATATCATGTTAATATGCTAGGGTCATCTATGGTGTGGCCCCCTCCTCTACTGTACATTTGATCCAGTCCGTCCATTGTGTCCTCAGTCTCACACTCAACGTAGAAACTTTTAAATCTTAACTCAAAACTTAGATTGGCTACACAGGAACAATATAAAACATGCTTCACGTGCTGTATCCTAAATGAAACCGTCCAAACTTTGGGCCCCAAGTTAGATGAGACTATTAGCAATTCAAGTGGCCGATTGGTTACCTTAATAGTTTGGAGGGCCCAAATGAACATTTTAACGGCTCTAATACAAGAAAATAGTGTCCATTAATCAAAGGTTAGGATCATTCAATCAATTCAACTATCGGCTTTTAACCTTTATGCAGTATAATTGGACAGTTTAACTCGGGTTAATCTTAAGTGTATGAACGGTCACTCTTCCACATCACACATGCAGAAATTGCGAGACGTGGAGTATAATCTAGGCCATTATCAGGTGGTGGCCACCGTCAGCATGCCTCTCATGATAACAATAACAATAATAATACCAGTCTCATTCCTACGTGTAATATTCATCTTCGTTCGTCTTTTTGTAACCATCCATGTTTTGTTATAGACGTGTGCCCCACTCACCGAGCTGAGCAGCATGATGCCAGCCAGGTAGATGCTTACGGTGGGCCCCGCTAGAGCAAAGCCCTCAATTGTCTCTTACGTGCATTGCGTGTGTGTGTCTATATATATACATATATGTAGAGAGAGCCAGAGATGCTCACGCACAACTAGTTGGACCAAAAGTTTTGGTCCAGACTAGCTGGCCATTTAATGCTGACAAATGTCGAGAGAGAGAGAGGGGCGTTTGCTTCACATTAGCCTTTTAAGAAGTCTTTTGAAAATTATCTCTGACTTGGGTAGGCCTCAATGTGCTGTTAATGTAAAATCAACCCGACCATCACATGTGTCACATGATGTTAAACTTATGGACTGAAAATAAACCCCATTGTTAGCTCAGACGGAACACACATTTGGAAACAGTATGTTAAAAAAGCTCACCCTCCAAAATAATTGTTTGATGAGGCCCACTTGAGTCACTTATGGATATGATTTTTAAGTCCTGCACATAGTCTTTACTTTCACATTTAATGGTTGGAGCTGATTTCACATGCTCATGATTGAGGTCCACTAAAAATCAAAGGTGGATGTCTTCTCTTCAATATTCCATTGGTGTGGCTAACTTGAGCTACAAATCTATTTTATATTTTCTCTTTAGACTTACAATGAGATTGCACATCTAATGGTCGGAGTGGATCTTACCTACATGATAAGGTGGGCCATATAAAAAATCAAGGTAAGCTTTCTCTCCTGCCGTTAAACTTCTTTGTATTCCCCCAGAGAAAAGGTGTCTGTCCCAAAAAAGTGGGAGTACATTGGGTGTAGCCTGTACATATGCGATTCTGTGCATCCCTCATCCTGGGCCTACCTTGATAAAGGTATTGTATATCCATTTTCTACGCCTATATTTTTAACTAATGATAAGAAAGGATTCCAAAAACGAAATAGATACATATTTCAGGTGGACCACACCACAGAAAATAGTGGTGATTGGCCATTAAAAACCTTCTGTGGGCCAAAAGTTTTGGATTAAGCTGAAATTTATTTTTAATTTTATTTTCCTTCATCAAGGTCTTTGTGACATTATCAATAAGTTGGGTGGCACATAAAAAATTACGGTGGGCCCTAGAAAATTTTATTGGAAAAAGTTCAATTTTCACTATTTTATATTTGGTGTGGAGCACTTGAGATTTATAATTGGCTCGTTTTTTCATTAATGTTCTAAAATGAGCCGAAAAAACCAATGGACCACATGGATATACAATACATACATGAAGGTGGGTGATATGGTTAGGGACAAACTGTGTTGCATAAGCAATTGACTGCACTTAATCCACTCTTGATATTTTTCTTAATAGGGCTCTTGTTTTTTCTTATAAGGAAGCTGGAAGAAGGTTAACCGTGGAACAGGAATGTCTAACCTTATTTTTATTAGGCCCACCATGATGTCTTGATATGCATGTTAGATCCACTACGACCATCAAATGTGTGATCTTATTCTACATTTAGAGACAAAATATTAGGATGACTTTTGATTTAGGTAGGACACACCAATAGAAAAGATAGAGGGAGAGACATAGACCTTTGATTTTTATATTACTCACCATCATGAGTAAGTGAAATCCATTCTAACCATTAAATGTCACATTAAAAGCTAGGCATGGAACTCAAAAATCAGGCGCATACTGGATTTAAGTGTGCCTCATGGAAGAAATTATTTTAAAAGATGAGCTTTTTTTTAACACTATTTTCAATTGTGTGGTCCACTTAAGCCATGGATGGTGTTGATTTTCTGTTCTTAAACCTAACATGGGGTGACACACGTGATGGTCAAGGTGGATTTAAATTAACAGTACAGTGGGGCCCACCCAAGTCAGAGATCATTTTCGAAAGAACTCTTAAAAGGCTAACGCTCTCGACGTTAATTACCATTAAATGCCCGGCTAGTTGGACCAAAACTCACGGTCCAACATATATATGAGAAATGCTCACACACAGCTAGTTGGACCGTCCAACTAGCTGTCTGAATTAAATGCTAATTAAGGTTAATAAATGATGCCTATGGAAAGTTAATTAAAGGAGCAGAGTTGCTGGCTTAGGATGGCCCCACCATGGTGTTTATGTAAAATCCATCCCAGCCGTTAGATAAGTCACCCCATGTTACAACAAAAGCCTGAAAATCAGCCTTATTGGTGGTTCAAGTAGACCACACGATCAAAAATAGTATGCAGGAAAAAATAACCCTCGAAACCGTTTCTGTTGGTTTGGCCCACTTGAATCATGTGTCAGCTTGTTGATTTTTTTTCTCTGAGCCCTGCATGGACAACCAATGATCGGAGCATATCGCAAGGTACACATTACGGTGGGCCCCATACAAAATATATGGTGGGCATTGCTCTCGACTGTTAGTTCTCGAAAAGGTGCGACGCTAGCGAGAATGGACATCCTATGATTTTCTCTGAGCCCTGCATGGACATCCAATGATCGGAGCATATCGCAAGGTACACATTACGGTGGGCCTCATACAAAATATATGGTGGGCATCGCTCTCAACGGTTAGTTCTCGAAAAGGTGCGACGCTAGCGAGAATGTGAGACTGGATACGTGTTACCCAGAAGGACAAGTAGTGGGGTGCTTTCCAGACTGTGGGGCCCACCTTCATGTATGAATTGTATATCCATGCCATTTATAAGTTTTTACACACCATCTTAGTCATGGTCTAAAAAATGTAGAAGATATAAATCTCAAGTGAACCACATCACAAGAAACAATAGACATAAAGTGCCCGCCATTAAAAACCTCCCAAGGCCCATCGTAATGATTTTTTGCCATCTAAGTTGTTGATAAGGTCACAGAGACCTGGATAAATGGAAAAAAACACAAAAATCAGCTTGATCCAAAACTTTTGTAGCCCCCACAAAGTTTTTAATGGTTAATTACCACTGTTTCCTGTGGTGTGGTCCATTTGAGATTTAGATCTACTTCATTTTTGGAATCATGTCCTAAATCGATTTGGAAAAACTAATGGACGTCCTTGACATACAACACATACATGAACATGGCCTCACATTCAGTGACACACCCACTAATGTGTGATACGGGGTTACAAACCAACACCCGAGTTACAAACTAACTCAGATTGGGAGCAACACAGTAACCCAGGCTAGTGCTATGTTGACGTAAAAAATTCTGTGGGCCAGCCATGATGCATGTGTTATATCCACCGTTCATTAATTTTCTCAAATTATTTTAGTACATGAGCTCAAAAACCAGTTATATGTAGAATTGAATTGGACCACACCACCAAAAATAGTTGGGACAATAATCCCACCTTTGAAATTTTCTTGGGCTGACCATCATGTTTATTTGCCATCTTACTTGTTCATAAGGTCACGCAGACCTGGATGAAAGGAAAACACAAATATTAGCTTGATCTAAAACCTCTAACTTTTGAGAAGTTTTTAATAGTGGGCGTTCAATCCCGACTGTGTGATCCACTTGAGCCTTGAATTTGCCTCATTTTTAGATTCATAGTCTAAAGTGACCAGCATGGATAAAAGCCATAGATCGTGGTGGGCCTCCAAGAGCCCTCTCTAGGTTGAAGAGAATTAGGTTCGTTTTCATTTTTAGAGATAACATTAAACAAGAGAGATGCATTCAATGAAGAGAAAGAAAAAAGTCAGCTGATTCTTTCTAAAGAAAATTGGATGACTAAAATTTTTATACAATTGTAATGTATTTAGATGAAGTACCATATATATATATATATGTATGAAATCCAATCCATTGATTAGGTAAGGTCCTCTATAAGTAGGTGAGGAAAATTTTTTATTTTATTTTTTGTGATCAATAATATATTATTTTTCTGCAAAAAGGATAGACAGTTAAAAATTCATTTCAATAGTCAATATTCAATTTACATGTGTGGCTACATTGATGAGAACTATTTAGTAATTTTTAGTATATAAAATTTAATTAATAGAGACAAATGGACTGCATCTTTGACACATAATTTCCAAGACAGTTATATAAGACTGGATCTCACACGTCTTCATGTGGTGCATTACATTAAATCGAAAGAGGAATTTGTGTTATTTAATGCACTGCCAGTTGGATCAATTTAAATCGCCTAACTAGTTGTGTGTGAGCATCCCCCCCCCCCCCCCCCCCCCCCCTCTCTCTCTCTCTCTCTATATATATATATATATCAATTTAAATCGCCTAACTAGTTGTGTGTGAGCATCCCCCCCCCTCTCTCTCTCTCTCTCTCTCTCTCTCTCTCTCTCTCTCTCTCTCTCTCTCTCTCTCTCTCTCTCTCTCTCTCTCTCTCTCTATATATATATATATATATATATATATATATATATATATATCACCCACAACAAGTTGGACCGTGAGTAACTAGCTAGGCATTTAATGAAAGAAATTCCCCATTGTATAAATGTAGGCACCTATATTGAGAGATTTTAGAATGCACTCCCACCTCAGATTTTTTTTACGGCCCGACCATTAAACAAATAATCTAGTGATAGGCTCAAAGCAAAGAAATTAGGATAATTAGTGATTCAGATGGGCTACACCAATAGAAACAATTAGGAGAGAGACATCTGCTCTTGATTTGTTTTCAGGGCCCATCGTAAAGAAACTATGAAATCCGTTCCAGCTATTAGATATCACACCAAAATTAAGTTTGAGTCTCAAAAATGAAGTCCATATATGATTCATGTGAGCCACACTGATGGAAATAGTTTAGAGGGTGAACCTTTCCATATACACTGTTTCTAATCATGTGATTCACCTGAACTAAGGATGAGAATGAAATTTGAGACCTTGATCTAACATGGGGTGACATACCTAATGGACGGGGTTGATTTTACATTAACGCAATGATGGGCCCACTCAAGCTGTGGGCCCTTTTTTATGCCAAAATGTAATTAGTCTACCATGAAAGCATTTACTTACATTAATTGCGAGAGTTTTTTTTTTTTTTTCATTAAATGTAGAATGGACTACACACTTATTAAAGATTTGGAACGTCCAACTAAAAATCAGATCTGTACATTAGATAAATTACATTATCAACTTGTTAGGGGCAAAAAAAGTAAAATAAAAAATGATGATCTTATGATCAAACATGTCACATACTTACGAAAATAATGGGTTGTTAATAAAATAGTCCAATGATCTAGATTTAACATGCACACTTGTACTTTTCTCAAAAGTGTAGTTTCTTAGTTTTTAGCATTTAAGTTCTCCTTAGTGGATCCTAACTGATGAATGGCTTAGATCTTAACACATATATCACTTTACATAACTATGACATGCATTCTATAATTCCTCAATATAAGTGTATGCATTGTATAGAAGGAGAAATTTTTCATTAAACCAAAACTCACAGTCCAACTAGTTGTGTGTGAGCATTGCTATATATATATATATATATATATATATATATATATATATATATATATATATATATATATATATATATATATATATATATCTCGAATGTGCTTGAGGTTGTGAAGGATCTACACGTCCGTCTCTCTGTCTACTCAAGAAAATCTCATGGCTTGTATTGCGTTTGGCCGCTGCGTTGATTCGTTCAGCTCAGGCTCCTTGAAAGCCTACCTGGCAGAGTTCATATCCACCTTACTCTTCGTTTTTGCTGGTGTTGGCTCTGCCATTGCTTACAGTCAGTGCTCCTTTTCCCCCTCTTTATATCTAACTTGATTTGATACTAATGACAGCTTGATGATCCAGACCGTTGATCTGATGTCAACCACTCTGGATTGTATATTTCCCAACCATCTTCCATACTGGAGGTTCATAACCGTCCGCTAATGGACCACTAGTTCTCTCATGAAAGGTTTAGGATCTTCTAGTGTGGGAGATTTTCTGGGGCGACGTAGATGGGTGAGTCCCATCATATCAATGGTCTGGATCAAGAATCATATGGCCACTGTGATTATACAGTGATGATGAGTGTAAAGAAATAACAAGGTGGTGGTGGTGGAACGCAGATAAGTTGACGTTGAGCGGGGCACTAGATTCAGCGGGGCTTGTTGCGATTGCTGTTTGCCATGGCTTTGCACTGTTCGTCGCGGTATCTGTGGGAGCAAACATCTCAGGTGGCCACGTCAATCCAGCTGTCACCTTCGGATTGGCTCTTGGTGGCCAGATCACCATCCTCACTGGCATCTTCTACTGGATTGCTCAGCTCCTCGGCTCCATTGCCGCTTGCTTTCTCCTCAAATTCGTTACTGGTGGCATGGTACGATCATGACACACTTTCAATTCAATTTTTATTTATTTATTTAATTTTAAGATGACCGTATTGAAAGAATCACGCTTGTCCATTCATCAGGTGGGCCACACTTCAACGTTGACCATTGTCTGGTTGGAGTATATTTCGGAAATCACATTGTTCTGATGATGACCACCGGTCCATAGAGAAGTTCGTGATTTAGACCGTCTAGATCATGAACTTATGTGGGGGTTATGGTTGACTAATCCAAGCCATTGTTCTGATGGGCCTGTGGCCATGCACCCAAAATCTCCCAAGTTAGAAGAACTTAGCCATCCAATCTTTTCTTTTATTCTGTTAGTATACTTACTAATATGTATGTCCACGCGTAACTGTTGTATTTTGTTTCAAAATTTATATTAAAAATAAAATTTTAAATATTTCGGTTTCCTCAGCATTTGAAATTACTGTTGAATTTGAGTTGTGGGTTTTGTCCCACATCGGATTTACCAAAGGTAATATTCTTGTATGTGTGACTGTTGTCGCTGCTATTGCAGGTAACTCCCACTCACAGCTTAGCAGCAGGAATGGGAGCCATTGAAGGAGTAGTGATGGAAAACATCATCACATTTGCCTTGGTCTACACTGTCTACGCAACGGCCGCTGATCCGAAGAAGGGCTCTTTGGGGACCATTGCCCCTATTGCCATTGGATTTATTGTTGGGGCTAACATTCTTGCAGCAGGCCCATTCTCAGGTGGGTCGATGAACCCGGCACGCTCTTTTGGGCCCGCTGTCTCCAGCGGAGACTTCAAAGACAACTGGATCTACTGGGTCGGCCCACTCGTCGGTGGAGGTCTCGCCGGTCTCATCTATGGCAATGTGTTCATGACCTCCGAGCATGTTCCCCTTCCAAATGAATTCTAATTTCAGCTCCATCTTCGTGGAATATTTGGGAGGAAGAATTCATTTTGCTTTTTCGTTCGATTTTTTTTTCTTTTTTTCCAGTGGTATGTATGTTTCTGTTGGTAAAACATGTGTAAAACTATGTGGTTAATGTTGTTGTATTTCTTGTGATGGATGCGTTAGTGCACCCACTTTCTATTGCAACTTGCAAATGTTTTTTTTTTTTTTTTTTAAAATAATAATAATAATAATAATTTATTTTTGGCAGGTGTGCCATCAATAATGTATGTGATATGTTTGTGACGCAGGGATGGACATGATGAGGCTGATCACCATCTTCCTCAAGAGTATGACTACTCCAAATCCACGGAGCTTATCTGGATTCCTCATAGAGATACCTCGTGGTAAGAAAAATATAAATAAATTCTAAAAATTGAAATTTTGATTGATAGATGATAAAAAGGAATTTACAACCCTTTAAATAGTGATACCAAATCTCAAAAGAAGTTTTATAATCAAACTCCAGCTCAAACTTCCTAAAATTCATGACTTACCATAAATAGTAAACTTACTATTTATAAACAGTCATGATTTCCACTAGACTTCATTGTTTTCTATCAAAACTAGTGTCCTACTTGGCTTAACCATGTTATTCCCCTAATTTTTTTAAAGCACTTTTAATGCCGGACACAACTCCTAAAGCTCAAAGGATGAAGAGTTATGATAAACTAAAACTTATTATAAATAGTAAGAATGAAAATAAAATGGATTTTTGACCGTCGATCGATATGATGGAATCTCACAGATTCAACGTGGGCAACCCGGCATAGCGTAGCAGGGTTTGGCGGCTAAAGTAGCTTCTCATGCTCCAAAATCATATATGGTATGTTGAATAACTCATTTCGGTTTGCGAGATATGCTTGTTTTAAGGTTCTGACAGTCAGGATCACTTCCACCTCCGATCGGGCCTTCTATGGTCTATCTTGGACATAAAAGTGTCCGCGACCCGCTCTACATCAGTTTGGAATTGTTCCAATAAATGACCATAGAAAAATGAGACATGCACCAATGGTTGGCATGTTCATATGACCAAAGGTTTTGATGAGAAAGGCTGTTAAGTGCAGTACCAAGAGCCGGTGTACACTTCTTTAGTTATTGATACCAGACCAAAGAGCTCAATGTTGAAACGCACCATGTTTACCACTGAGCACAGGCTTGAACCTGACCATAAGACAATTAATTACAACACATAAACAAGGTAGAGGTTTGCTATTCAATACATTGGGACTCTAGCCTTTTAGACGTGGGCTCATTTTTTAATGGTCTAAACACTTTATAAGATGAGACTCACCTTAGATGGAGAATAGAATAAGAGCTGTTGGAAGATTTTAACCCTTTGATTATTTGACATTTTCCTTTGAACATGGACTATATCCTTAACTTTTGAAGAATCTAGGGTTTAAAATATTTCGATCTGAGGGTTTTTTTTTTTTTGAATATCCTCTACGATTGTCAGACTCATTCCTCTCTAAATAGGCAGAATAGAATGCTTCTACCAATAGAGGTTTCACGACTGCATATACTGCCTGCCGTCTATCCATAATAAGTGAGAATTCACAAGTGTTTCATGGCGCATCCTACTGTAATAAGTCAGGATGTACTCTACCAAACCTCAACATGATGATCCTGTAGATGACACAGTCAAGAATCCAGGTTTGAAACATGTAGAACCCCACTTTTCAATTAAAGCTATTTCCTTTGAGAAATTGAAACTAGAAAGAGAGACCATGTTCTTCCAATGCTCACATGTTCCTCTTTAAAAATAAATAAATAAAAGTAGAAGAAAATCACAAATTCGTATATAGGAACATTCACACTCAAGGAGTAAAGATTTTCAAATCATGGTTGCTAATGTGTTCTCTTTTCTAGAAAATAAGAGATATTTTACAATTTTTCAAATAACCATGACATGATCTCCTTTGTAATAAAAGCTATTGCACAACTCAAGCTGTCTACATCAAGCCTCATTAATCCCATTCATGTGCTTTCCACTCAGGCAACGTTTGGATGACAACCTTCATGAAATAGAAAATGCAATTTCATCCAATCAATGGTTATTAGGAAAGGAGACTTTCCTCATGTTTCAATCACAAAAATACATTATATATCATGAGCTCCACTATGCCCACACGCGGGCACAAAGCAACTCATGTACGTGCCCCCATGGCACATTGGTACAAGATTCAATCCATTCATCAGAGGATGTTACTGTGTAGATGCTCTAGTCCAAGAGTCAGTTCAGTCCAATCATTCTTAGGGCACAGTTTATGAAATAAATATATGGCTGAATAAAACACTGAGGAAGTTTTCTTACAACTGTTTCTATCTTTGTGGTCCAGCTGCATATATATAATTATATATTTTTGGTGGGGGAATGCCTACATGGTCAGACCCACCTGGTGGACAGCTTGGATATTGCACCTATAGGCCGCACTGGCACATGGACAGTATTCCTTGCATGCGCATGTGGGCTTATCAAAGCTCATGAACTATAAACCTACAATCATGTTATTTATGAAGTTCTGTTTTGCAAGCCCTTAAAATTCAGGCTGGTCCACTAATCAATATCAGGGGTGAAAATGGGTCAGCCGGGCTGGGTTTGGACAGGCACTGAATGGCCTGATTTTATTCAGGGTTAATAATCAGGACTGTGCCTGGCCCATTGAAGTAATAAATGGGCCATTCCTGGGCTACGGTGGGTCTTAATAGAATTTTTTTACAAAACCTAGACCATGGCCCTACCATTTACTAATTGGTCCCCAAAATCTGGCCTTGGTCTGGTCAATGGGTCTAACCTACAGACCTCAGATAACTGGACCTGACCCATATGGTACCAAGACCCAAAACCCAACAGGGTGGCCTGGTGGTTGCCAGCCCTGCTTACCCGGCATGCAACACATATTTCAAATGTGGACAGTTGGCTATTTTTTGAACTGTCCATCTAGTACGTGTGTGGCCCACTTGACAACTGGACTGGCCTGATTTGGGATGAGTGTGCAACACGCATTTCAAATGTAGACGGTTATCCTTTTTTAACCGTCCATTCTTGTACGTGTGTGGTCCGCTTGACAAGAGGACTGGCCTGATTTCTGGGCCAGAGCACATTCACACAGGTCCCACTTGAACATCCCAGTTCTTGCACAGGTGTGTCACTTTGACACGAATGGGGTGCTTGTGCTTGGCGCTTGCGGAGAAACATTGCTATTTTGTCTACTCAAGCGAACAATGGTTTGAAATCTCTTTTTGAGATAGAGTACAGACCTGGCCTCTAGAGTCCTCTTTCCCAACCATTGTTTGACAAGCGAGTCTCCATGTCTTGGGTTTCTGCATTTCGCACAGAGAAAAGTCCAAAGATACTTTAAGAAAGGAAAACTGGACTTTTATATATAAAATACAGTATAAAGAGACAGAAAATCAATACCTTTTTGAGGATTTCCTTCTCTTTATCTGTACGTGGGTTTAGCAGTTCCTTACCTGCAACAACCTGCGAATGTAGACCATATGAGCTCAAATTCAACATCTTTAAAACAAAATGGAAAACCCTCAATACAGAAGGGTTTTGGAAATGGACTGGAACAGAGCCTTTCTATGCCTAAATCATGATAGGAGTAGTCGGGCCCAGGACCCTCTGGAACATGAGCCTAAAACTCAAGCCTGATGTCATTTGGGGCCTTATTGCATTCTCAAGTGCGGGCATGGTAAGATTAGTTATCAGACCAGAAAACTAACACCTGGGGACCGTGGACCAGGCCCAAAGTGAGCTGATATGGTCAGCCTGGCATTAATTCAGGGCAGCTCCGGAGCTGACTAACTAGCTCAGCCCATTTCTTGAATGGTTTGGGCCACATTTAATGGGGGCATTGACACATGGGATGGGCGTGATGAGGTCGAGCACCGTCTTCCTCAGGGGGAATCCATGAAGAGAGATAGAAAATAGAAATAAATTTTAATAAAATCGGAAATAAATTGATTGATTATAAAAAATGGGTTTACAATCCCTTAAATAGTGATATGAACCCTGGGAAGAAGTTTTGGAATCAAACTACAACTCAAACTCCCTAAAATCGTGACTTAGCATAAATAGTAAACTTACTATTTATAGACACGGTCATGATTTCCACTAGAAATAGTAAGTGTCCTAATTGGCCTAACCACGCTGTTCTCCTAATTTTTCTAAGCACTTTTCATGTTGGACAACTCCTAAAGCTCAATGGATCAAAAGTTATGATCAAACTAAAACTTACTATAAATAGAAAAAATGGAAATAAAATGGATTTTCGACCATTGATCTGATGGAATATTGCAAATTCGGTATGGGCAACCTGGTATAGCGGGGTTGGGTGGCTAAAGTAGCTTCTCCTACCCAAAATCATATATGGTACATCGAAGAACTCATTTCGGTTTGCAAGATACGCCTGTTTTAAAGTTCTGACGGTCCAGATCACTTCCACATCTGATCGGGCCTTCTCTGGTCCATCCTCGATATGAAAGTGTCCGCGACCCGCTCTACATCAGGAATGGATCAGGTTGAGGCCAGAAAGTTAGAGCTATTATGTAAATGGGCTCAGAACCCTACCCACCGACACAACCTTCTTTTGACATCTTATGTGGTGATAATGGAGCTGAAGCTGTGTCCTGCTCAGTAAACAGGCGAAGTAGAGTGGGGCCTGGTCTGTGTTTTTTGGGTTGGGCAACAAGGTTAAAGTCTAAATCCATTTCGTAACTGCATCGGGTTTGGGTTGCAGTTCATGGGTAGTGGGTCAGGCACAGGCTCAAATTCTTGTACTGTTTAGCACATGGCTAGTGCTCGGGATTGATTTTTGAGATTGCTTGGAACCTAAAAAATAAAATAAAATAAAATCCAAATCATGGTTGATGGAGCGTAGCTCAATAATTACTCTAATTAGATGGTCTAACAATTAAAGAGAAAGAAGATCCTCAGTGATCAAGAGTCATTACAGAGTCCTAATGGTCACCATTCCCACTTACAGCACCAAGTACTGTCCCAAAACTAACTAAAAATGCAAGAGAATGTAAGAGAACAGTAATTAAGAGAGTGAATGGTAAAAACATGCATTAGACTACAAAGCGAAGATTATGACTCTGAACACTGCGTCCGGAATGAGGGCGTTCCTTGTTTAGGCACAAGAAATATGTAAAAGCTCACGTAAACAGTTTGAATGGTACCATGTGGCATTCAACCAACACTCAAGAATTCTCCAGAAAGTTTCTGGATAATTTGTACAACTCTCCTAGGAAATTCCTTTAAAAAATCCAGGCTTCTCTACACAACTCTAAGATTTTAAGCTATTTTAGATAGTTACACCTACGCACATGATGTGCAAGTTTCACATATACAATGTAAGTCGAAAATATATAAGTCCTTATAATGCAAGGGTATTTTCACACTGGGCTTGAGTGGGATGACCTGTGGAATGCAGGGGTACACTCGGGGTGGGCGGCTTGTGTGAGGCGGGTGGCTCGTGTAAGGCGGGCCCCACCTGTGTGAGGCGGGTGGCTCGTGTGAGGCAGAACCCATGTGAAGTGAGGCCCACGAAAGGGTTCGTCCAATGTCCTAACCCATGCGATGTGGGACTTGGACTATGAGATAAAGGGATTGATTTGCCTTGCTCTATCAATTCGAGCTTTTAGAGCAAGTGTTAATGGCCCAGTATCACCTTATTAAAGCCTTCACCTCCTGGTGTGCCATAACTATCATCACATAAAGATAACAGTGACAACTGTTATATGTTATGGGTCATAACAGTCATAATGCCCCCGTTGTGGCCCCTGTAAGTGGACAGATGATTCTCGATATCATGTATAAGAAAACTGTCGTTTTGAATTGCTTATGCATCTTAAGAATCATCAATCCTAAACCGTCCATTCAGTGCGTCCTGTTTTGTATTGCTTATGCATCTTAAGAATCAGTTTGATCAAATGAACAATTGGAGTTGAACTCTAATCACTCGAGCCGACTTTTGTTGAGTCTGAGGTTCCAGAGTCCGATCGAGTTGAGTCAACCCGATATCGACCCCCCCCCCCCCCCCCCCCCCCCCACACACACACACACACACCAATCTGAAATAAATATGACTTAAGACATGATAATGCATTATTACTGAGAATGAATTACCTCAACTAGACATGTGCCACACGTGCCACCTCCTCCACAGTTTAGTAGAGCTCTTGCCTAAACAACAAACACCCCCACGGATAAATAAGTAGAGAAAAATCAAAGAAATTCGATTCGAAACAAACATATGGAGAGCATATAAAAAAGAGCCTTACATAGGGTCCGTACAGATCGATATCGCCATCCAGCATTATATCCCTCAGCTTCTGTCCACCACACGCAGAACGCGTGTGTATATCCGGTGATCCGTCTGGTAGTAATACAGACTGCAAAAAACCCATTTTATTACCAAAATGCCACTTACCTTGTGCAATGTTGTATACCTAAAAACGGAGGAAATAGAAAGAAAGAAATTACATGGACGAATGCAAAATCAATGGAAGGTGGTTCTTCTTGGGGGGTGGCTTCTGATTCAGTTCCTGAGATTGTGGTATCTACGGCTTTGATTCTTCCTCTAGAGTAGTTTAGATGGTTTGGGAATTTGAGGGGTTTCTGGGTTTTATTATAGATGTTAGAAGGAAGCGAAAGAGAAGAGAAACAAGGAGAGTTCAGCTGAAGAATCCCCATTTGAGAGAGAAGCTTGATTATATTGCTGTTTTGATGAATTGGGTTTTTTATATCTCGTCTTTCCATGCGTGTGGTTCTTCTTTTTTCTTATCAGATATGACAGTAGGGGTATTTTGGTCTGTCTACAGAGAGAAGAGAAGGGTATGTCGGTCATTCCCCTCCACCGTGTCATTGCTGCGCACGTGGTGTATATGGACAGGGAGCGGATTAGGTGTGGCCCTGCCAGTAGGGCGCACCTCGATATATATATTGTATATCCACACTGTCCATCCGAATTTTCAGATCTTTTTAGTACATAATGCCAATAATAAAGTATATAAAAATATCAAGTGGACCACACCATAGGAATAGGTGGTAATTGAACACTCACCATTAAAAACTTATGTGGCCCACCATAATGTTTATTTTCCATCCAACCTGTTGATAAGGTCACACAGACATGGACGAAAGAAAAATAAATAAATATCAACTTGATCGTGGCTCACAAGAAGTTTTTATTAGTCCGTCACCACCTGAGATTTAGATCTGTTTCACTTTTTAGGGTACGTCACTAAAATGATGGGGAAACGGATGGACGGTGTAGATATACAACACATACATCAAAGTGAGCCCCACAGTGACGGCATAACCAAACTCGGTATTAGCCGGAGGTGACCAAATCCGGTCCCTATTTTGGGCCACTGGGCTAAGTACCGACCCCTCCAATACTCATATCTCGGCACTGGTAGTGGTCGGTGCTACGGGCATCCACTCCCAACATCCATTTTACCAGCTCATTTCAGGGCATGAGTCCAAAAAGTGATATAGATATAATCTTAAGTGGACCACACCACAAGAAACAGTGATGATTGAATACCCACCATTAAAAACTTCATAGGGCCCACCAACCTGTCGATTAGGTCACACGGACCAGGATGAAGGGAAAGCACAAGTCAGATTGGTTGAACAATCCTAACCTCTGATTTTCAGACGTGTTTCTTGAAATAAGGTGTGGGCTTTCTGCATATGAGGCTCAGCCTCAACTCATCTTAAACCATCATGACCCAACTTCACATATACGTTTGTTATATCCTACAATGCCATTTCAATTCTAGGTTAAGAAACCCATGCATTTTGAAGGTAGATGTGCAGCCCACTAGATCAATGGATATTATTAGATCAGGAACATTCAAGAGGGAGTTTGGAGTCTTAACGAAATTTTGGGTCAGGTTGGTCTGAGCCCTGGCCCAGCCCACTCTTCCAGGCAGCCTTCTGTGCTAGACCCATTCCAGGTTTGGACTGGGCTCAGGCCTTGGGTCTAAAGTATCATTGCAGGCTCCTACTAGCCCCCTAAATCAATGCCATCTATTTATTGAATTTGGGCTGTTGATAACTTTGTCTCCATATGAAGCCACATATGTGATGGTTAGATTTATTATTTATTTATTTGTAAGTTTGATTATAGGGTAGCAACGCATATTTAGATGAATCTGTTCTATCATTCTACTCTATTAAGGGACATCTCTTTAGCTAAATCATAGGCCATAGTGATGATATATATATATATATATATATATATATATATATATATATATATATATATATATATATATATATATATATATATATAAAGAAATCCAAAATAAATAATAATAATGTAACAAACCAAAAATAAATTATTAATGCAAGTAAGAACTCATTGATTTCAATCAACCTATATAATCGACTATTGCATAATGCCCATGGGAGTTACTGTGCACTCACTGCCCATCTCAAGCTCAATAAAGAAGGATTGCAATATTATATTGGTGGCCAACATACCTTTTACCAAAACATGTTCATCTTAAATATTGACAATATAACATTCCAAACTTGTAGCATTCTAATTGAAATTATGACCCTTGATAGAATAGAATGACAAAATAGGATTCATGTAGCTAATACCAATTAATTGGAATAAAGCTTAAGTGATGACAACGATAATACATATACAAAGCGGAACCTAGCAATTGAAATGATAGAAAAAAAAATATAGTTAGTTTTTCTTTTTCACATAGAAGTTTTGTAATCCAATCACCCACATATACATCGACATGGAAAATTCAGAAATTAATAGTGCCCTTATTAGATGCAAGGTGTTGTTAACGGTAACCAAGCACATGATATTCTGCATAGATTATGAATGCTCTCAGGAATCAGTTTTTAGAATCTAAATTGGAAGCCATTAATTTTCCAATAACAGACATCCAATGTTCTGTTACTATATACATCATAGAAAACAAATGTATACATCTGCCACTAATAAATCATCTTACCAACTTTATGGATTATATATGTTGAACCATCGATCTGATGGCCCCTCCCCAACAGGGAATGGTGATGCCCTGGGAGTCTATCAGCTTGGAAGATCATATTCAACCAACTTTTTGGTCTTTTTTCCGATCATTGGCATGCTTCTTTTCTTAACCATCATCGATTAGCCGAGGGTCTAGATTTTTCCAAACAATGAGTTGTTTGGCAACCTGGAATGTACACAACTAGCTAGAATGAGTAATTCTCTCCAACCAAGATGTTAAAAGTTAATAAATAGATAAGTGCTTTGCTTGTTAAAATTTTGAAACTTCATATTTTGGAGATCATGAATTCCATGACAAACAATGGAAATTGAAAAGAGTTTTCTTTCGAGGTCATGAAAATGATATATTTTTTTTAGCAATCATTACACTTTTTTTATTTTTATTTTTTTTATTTGAACTCTTGATACAAAAGGATATGATTTTTCCATCTACTATCCAAACAAGATCTCAAAATTAGAATTTATATTTTTAATAATTATCATGAAAATCATCATTGGATTATTATTATTATTTTTCCTCTCTATTCCTTGAAGCTGGCACAACAATGAATGATCTAAGGGGATGATTTTTTTAATAGGGATGAGAAATCAAATTTGAAACCCACACAGGGGATGATATAGATCAATGATCAAATCTTTCCTAATATAATAAACATGGACAATCCATTCTTAGACCGTTAAAATCTTTGAGAGATGCAGCAATCAAAGGTATATGAAGAAATTCTTTCTAGCATGATCAATAGTAGAAAAATGGGCAATTAGAGGTCGAACCCACACAATGGATGATATAGATCAACGATGGGACCTTCTGTAGTATAATCAACAAAGACCTTCATTTCCACAACAACAAAGGATTCTCTAGGGGGCTTACTGTGATGTGTGTGTTTTATCCATGCCATCCATCCATTTTTCTAGCTCACTTTAGTACATGAGCCCAAAATTGATGCATATGATCTAATGCTCAAGTGGACCATATCACAAAAAATAGTGGGACATTGATGTGTACCATTGAAATCTTCTTAATGCTCGCTGTGAAGGGTTTTTGTCATCCAACCTGTTCATAAAGTCTTCGCAAATATCAGCTTCATCCAAAACTTTCATGTCTTAGTGAGTTTTCAATGGTAAGTGCTCTTTCAAATGTTATATCATATATACACGAGTGTAATTATAAGATTATGGTAAAACAATTGGGGGTTAAAAGTTTTTATGGTTTAGAGAGGAGAGAATAAAGGTTTTTTAAATTGAAAGTTCATGCATCTTTTATATTTTTCATTTTCACAGTGATCATAATGGTTTAATATAAATTTTTTACTGTTTGAGTTTTTTTAATGTAAAATTTATGCATATTTGTGCAGGCTTTGTTTGTGTTTAGGTATTATTATGTGATACAAGTTCAGAATTTGCTTCCATGGTCCCTTAACACATACATCATAATAAGGCCCGCGAAGAATTCCTGGCCGTCAATAACATAGTGAGGTCCTCACTACACAATTTGTAGCCGCTACAGTATGGGTATCTAAGGTAGGACCCATGTAAATGATGGTCTAGGTGAATGATCAGTACTTTAGGGCCTGTTTGGCCAGGCGAATCCCATGGAATTAGGAGGGATGGGATGGATTTTAAGGTAATAATGGTGGTGTCAGTGGATTGGTTTAAGATCCATGGGATTACTATATCCCGGGACAAGTTGACTGGGTCTGTTTGGCACACCCAGCATATCCCAGGATTTTACCTTCCAATCGGTCCAACCAAGGGATGGGATCAATTTTAAGGTAATGATGGTGATGTCAGTGGATTGTTTTAAGATCCATGGGATTGCTTATATCCGCGACAAGTTCACCGGGTCTGTTTGGCTCATCATGCATGTCCCGGGATATCGCGATCCCGTCCCTCCTAATGCCGGTCCGGCCAAACAGGCCCTTATTGTATCACCATGCAGCACGCCCTTTAGAACCAGTGGAATCTCTCACGTACAACATTCTTACCGCATGAAAGGGTTTCACATGAAGTCAGCAAAAGTAATGGTGGGCCCACGGGAGAAGCATTGACGGACTTGGAATGCTAATGCAGAACAATGAATAGGTGGCAAAACTTTGTGAGCCCCACAATGATGAATTTGTGTTTTATCCACGGCGTCCATCCATTCTTTCAGATGGTTTTAGAGCATAAGCTCAAAGCTGAGAGATTCAAAGCTCAGCTGGACCCATCATAGGAAACCGTGGGAATGAACGCCTGCTATCCAAAACTTCTTGGGACCACCATAATTCCGAGTTAAGCTGATATTTGTATTCTTCTTCAATGTCCGTCTGACTTTATGGACAGGTTGGATACCGATAACGGAAGGTTTCGGCGGTTAGCCATCATCTACCTCAGTTTAGGGACACGCAAAAATGGACGGATGGCGTGTGACACGTGCATCATGATGAGTCGTAAGGAATTTTGCCCCATATACTCGTTAACGAGTGTACTGCAGCTGTAATCATACTCCGACAGTGACTGGAAAGTCTCCACGGAGGACAGCCGGCTCACGCTCTCCGTGCTTCGCATGTCTCATCTCTAAGGCAAAGGTCTGTCTTCCATTCGTACTATGATTAGCATTGAAAGGAAACAGGGGTGCTGGCTGATAAAAAATTCCTAAGCTCCATGATTTAATCTAATCATATTTTCTTCATTATGAATAGTATTTCTCATTTATTTTTATTATGGTCGAGAGTGGCTTTTTCTTTTTGAGGAAAGATTAGTTTCTCTCTTTTATGCATGCCTTGCCCCTCCCTTAAATGGATAGTATTTTTCATTTGTTTCTATTACTACCGAGAGTGGCTTTTCCTTTTGGGGAAATATTGGTTTCTCTCTTCGTATTCGGACAGTGCCCCCCTATTCACATTCGATGGGGGATGACCAAAGCAGTGATGATGAATCCAGTATTTCTTCCTCTTCGAGCCAAAGCCCATCTGAGGAGGATGAGGGTGAAAGTAAGGGCGATTCCTCCGAGCCAGAGCTGATTCCCGATCAGAAAGCCTATGAAAGTTATGCAGAAATTTACTCGAGAAAATGATGAACCATGAAACTCCAAGTCCCTATCAATTCATAACTGATTTAAGTATACAAGGAAAAAAAGAAAAAAGAATTAAACCCCCAAGGGTATCCCTATATAAACAATTAGATCATCGAGCAACAGGCTTGAAAGTTGTTCGAGTTCAACTAGACCAACCTGATGTTGGGTTGGACTTAGGCAGCATGTATCGGGTTTTCTTTCGAGCTTAGGTTATACAAACACCAACTTAATAAAACTTGGGTTGCGTAAAACTCAACTCAAACCTGATCAATATATAAGTTTTTTATAAATTAATTATAATTGAGTGTAGATCATCTATATTGAATGCACATAAAATTCTAATGCCGTCGGGTTTCATTAGTCCACATCATTTCTAGTGACTCAAACTAACAAGATACATTGGATCTCTCTTCCAAATAAGTTGCTTGATATGCAGTACAACTTTTAGGGTAATTGTCTTATAGCTTGTTTGTTTAGAAAAAAAAGAACTTCTTGACAATAAATAACTACATATATGATAAATAAAATCTTAGGTAAAAAATTAAGATATATATTAAAAATATAATAAATTAATGTAATAAAGAAATTATTAGCATATATCTACTTGGCCAACCTGGCTAACCTGACCCAATTTTCAACCTGAGGTTAGGTTGAGTTAAGTTAGGGGTGACGTAACCGTAGCCTAACCCGACCGACTTTCAGCCCTGCGTAGCAACCAAAACGTCATTGTTCTCTTAGCCTGGCATTTATCGTCAAAGCCAACCTCATGACTCTCTCCGGACGCAGATGGGTTACTAACCCCGTTAGGACTTGACAGATGGTCGTGTCAGGGGCTATCAAGGGCTCTGTGGGCCCATTCTAATGTGTATGTTTTAACCAGGTCATCCATCAGGGCATGAGTCTTAAGTAGAAGGAAGATTAGTGGCTCAAGTAGACCGCACTGAAGGAAGCAACTGGGATTGAAGTTTTGGATCAATCTGATGTTTATGTTTTCCCTTTCATACAGTTATACGTGACCTTATGAATAGGTTAGATGGCAAATAAACATCATGTATGTAGTTTTCAACGGTTGGAATTCAATCCCCACTGCTTCCTGTGGTTTGGTCCACTTGAGCTTTTAATTTACTTTCTTTCGTAATCATGCCTTAAATTGATCTGTCAAAATGGATGGATGGCGTGGATAAAACATATTCTTTATGGTGGCCCCACAGATTCACTCACTGTACCGTCCTCTCCAGCAGGTTCCCCAGTGGGGAGCGGATTAGGTGTTTACCCCGATAACACCTTACTCGTTGTTACTCTTACCATGTGGGGCCCACTTTGATGAATACTTTTCATATCCAGCCTGCCCATCCTTTTTTTTTTTAAAAAAAAGATTATTATAGAAAGTTATTCTAAAATTAAAGGACATCAAAACCTCTAGTAGACCACAACGCTGGAAAATGTTGTGAATGACCATTAAAAAAAATTTAGGCTACAAAAGTTTTGGATCAAGCCCATATTTGTATTTTCCTTTCATCCAGGTCTGGTTGACCTTATATAAGGGTTGATGGAAACTAAACATTTAAAAATTGCTTACCGTGGGCCCTGGAAAGTTTTTAATGGTGTACACTGAATCAACACTATTTTCTGTGGTGTAGTTCACCTGAGATTTGGATCTTCTTTTATTTTTGGCATCTTTTATTTTTGGTACAGTGCCATAAGGTAGGCTGGAAAAATGGATGGACGGTGTGGATATGCAATATACTATAAAGGTGGCCCCCACATTAAGGGTAACACGCTCTCAAGGGTTACCCGGGTAACACCTAAACGGCTCCGGTCTTGGCGGGGGTAGCACCCAATCCGCGCCCATTCTATCTGGAAGCCGTTTAGGTGAGCCCCAGCCTCTCCCAACACAAAGTGGGCCTGACCGTGTGGCCCTCTTGATATATTAGATATCCTCGCCGTCCATTTGTTTTTCCTTACTCTTGCTCTGTTGGTAGACTATTAGTAGTTTCAACATCTAATCATGGATTCGAGTATCACCGGTGGTGAAATTCCACTACAGCGTGAGTGTGTGGGGTATGTGTGAAAAAAAAAAAAAACAGAGGCATATGTTTCCAAAAATGAATCAAATCCAAATAATAGGTAGACTACACCATATAAAATAATTATGATTGGCTAATAAATACTTCCTATCAGCCATGAAAGTTTTGGATTAATCTAATTTTATTTTATTTTTCCCTTCATCGAGGCCCATGTTGTTGGGGGCCTTGCACAAAACCTTAGGATCTAGCCTCCTGAACAAATTAGAATTATGGGATAATTAAAGCAAAGAAGTAAAGCAAAACAACAATCACACACTATACAAGAGATTTTTACGTGGAAAACTCTTAAAGAGATAAAAACCACGGAACCTCGTCCAGATCAACAATCCACTATGAAGTAGAACATTTACAACCTTCGTCACTCACGCAAGAGCGGATAAATAATAAGAAAATAAAAGAAAACAGAGAGATCTCACCGATCACGAGGACGTAGAAGCGCTGAGACGACGGCTCCCTTCCACAAGCTTCCTCTCTCTCTCTTTTTTTTTTCTCTCTCATCGTAAACCCTTTAGCAAAACCCTTGCAAAGCCTTTAGAAAATCCTCTTGTGATTTTTCTGCACTTAAAAAATCATAGAAAACTTCAATTTATAGTTTTTGGAAACTCTCTTCTGCATCCCGGTTGCGAAAGGAGTTGCGACAAGAAATCCGCGCAAAATCGCGGAACGTATCTGCGTAGGTTCGACCGGTCGTGGACCTCCTACGACCGATCGAGCACCTCCTTCGACCGGTCATGGTCCACCTTCGACCGGTCGAGTACCCCTGAAAAAAATATCCTAAACTCGCTGGAGTTTGAGTCGTGTAACCCACGACCAGTCGAACACGACCCACGACCGGTCGAGCAGGGCTCTCGACCGGTCGAAGATGGGTCAAAAAAATCCATCAAATCTCTCTTTTTTTGACCCAGGAGGGATCCACATTCTTCAAGCAAGCCTGGTTTCTACAAACCTCAAACTTGCCCTTGAACAAAGCTTTGGTCATCATGTCTGACCCATTATCGTCCGTGTGAACTTTCTCAAGCTGTAACACCTTCTATTCCAAAGTATCCCTGATCTAGTGATACTGAATCTCTATGTGCTTCGACTTGGAATATTGACTTGGATTCTTGCTCAAGTGTATAGCACTCTAACTATCGCAATAGACCACGTGCTTCTCCTGCTTCAGGCTAAGTTCCTGTAGGAACCTCTTCATCCAAAGTATCTCTTTACATGCTTCTGTGACTGCAATGTACTCGGCATTTGTCGTCGACAATGCTACGACCTTCTGTAGCTTGCTCTGTAAAGAAACCGCTCCCCTTGTAAATGTAAACATGAACCCTGATGTAGACTTCCTGGAGTCTATGTCGTCTGTCATATCTGCATCTGTGTAGCCCTCTAGCATAGGTTTACCATCACCATAGCATAAGGTCAACCTGGATGAGCCTCTTAAATACCGCAGTATCCACTTCACCGCTGCCCAATGTTCTTTACCAGGATTGACAAGATACCGGCTGACAACACCAACCGCATATGCTATGTTTGGGTGTGTACACACCATAGCATACATCAAACTTCCTACAGCTGACGCGTAGGGTATCTTCTACATCTCTTTCACCTCTGCCTTCGTCTTGGGATACTGTCTGTCGCTCAATCTGAAGTAACCATTCAGTGGAGTACTGACCGGCTTCGCTGCATTCATATTGAACCGCTCTAAGACTTTCTCAATATACCGCTCTTGTGACAGCCAAAACTTTTTTCTGCTTCTGTCATGGGTTATCTCCATTCCTATGATCTGTTTAGCCGGGCCCAAGTCTTTCATCGTAAATGACTTGTTCAACTCCTGTTTCAGCCTGTCGATCTTCTTGATGTCCTTTCCCATAATGAGCATATCATCAACGTATAAGAGCAGAACTATGAAATCACCATCTGAGAACTTGCGCGTGAATACACAGTGGTCAGACTCCATTCTGTCATACCCATGCTGTAACATGAACGAATCGAACTTTTTTTACCATTGTCGTGGAGCTTGTTTCAGCCCATACGAGCTTTTCCTCAGCCTACACACCATATGCTTCTTGCCTTTGACTTCGAACCCCTTTGATTGGTTCATGTAAATCTCTTCTTCCACGTCACCATGGAGAAAAGCAGTTTTAACGTCCAATTGCTCTATCTCTAGATCCATACTAGCCGCCAACCCAAGCAACACCCGTATAGATGTCATCTTCACCACTGGTGAGAATATCTCCTCGAAGTCTATGCCTTTCCTCTGACCAAACCCTTTTACCACAAGTCTGGCCTTGAACCTCGTCTGTGAATTCTTCTGCTCAACCTTGTTTCTGAACACCCACTGTTGCTCAGAGCTTTCTTGCCCTTAGGTAGTTTCACCATGTCATAGGTGTGATTCTTATATAAGGATTTCATCTCCTCTTGCATAGCTTTCAACCACTCATCCTTATGCTTATCGGCTAGGGCCTCAGAATAATCTTTTGGCTCCCTCCCATCAGTCAGCATAATATACTCGTGCGGCGAGTACCTCTTGGACAGCTGCCTATCCCTAGATGACCTCCTCACTTGTGGTTCAACAGGTAGATTAAGTGGAGGTTGCTCCCCCAGTCCATCTTCTTTAGGAACCCCCTCGTCTTCTGCACCTCGTTGTACTCCCCCGTCATCAGACACTACTGAAGGAATAACCAGATCCATGTCCTCTATCTCACCTGAACTAGGATGGTTCTTCTCTGGCTTACCAATGTCTTCAATACATTGATCTTCAAAGAAAACCACATCTCTGCTCCTGACGAGCTTCTTCTCGGTTGGATCCCACAATCTGTACCCAAACTTTTCATCATCGTACCCTAAGAACACGCATTGCCTGATCTTCATATCAAGCTTGGACGTGTCGTCCTTCGGTACGTGAACGGATGCCTTGCATCCAAACACCCTGAGATGACTGTACGATAGATCTTGTCCAGTCCACGCCTTCTCAGGTATTTCTCCATTCAATGGGGCTGATGGAGACCTGTTTATCAGATACACCGCCGTGTGCATTACTTCTCCCCAGAACGTCTTAGGCAACTTCGCATGGGATATTATGCATCTGATTCTCTCAACAATGGTGCGATTCATTTGCTCAGCTACACCATTATGCTGAGGGGTCTTGGAAATCGTTTGTTTATGCCGTATACCCAGGGACTTGCAGTACTCATGAAAGTCGCCGATGTATTCACCACCATTATCAGTGCGGATGCACTTCAATGATCTACCTGTCTCTCTCTCTCGACCATAGTATGAAACAACTTAAACACACCAAAGACCTCATCCTTGAATTTCAAAGCATAAGCTCAAACCCTCCTAGATGTATCATTTATAAAAGTAACAAAATACAATGCCCCACCCAAGGCTTTTGTCCTCATAGGACCACACACATCAGAATAAACCAAATCTAATGCATGCACTTTATTAACATGAGAAACAGTTTTAACAAATGAAACTCTATGCTGTTTCCATAATAAACAATCAATACAGGTTTTGAGAGGTGTACCTGTCACGTCTGGAAGGAGTCGCTTCCTCGCTAGTAGCTGAAGCCCTTTTTCACTGATGTGGCCTAGACACCTATGCCACATGTCAATAGTTGAATCTTCCGCTACGTTCAACCCACCCTTGCATACACTGACACTTGCCTTATACAGGGTGCAACACTTCTTTCCTCTGGCTGCGATCAACGAACCCTTGATGAGCTTCCAGCGCCCACCAGCAAACCGGCTTTCATAGCCATTATCATCCAACCTTCCCGTCGACATCAAGTTGAGGCGAAGGTTTGGGATATGCCTCACATCCCTGAGAACTAATGTGCAGCCCACATCGGTCTTTACACAAATATCACCGACCCCTACGATCTTCGATACGCCAGAATTTTCCATCTTCACGGTCCCATGGTCACCTGACTTGTAGCTTGTGAAGAAATCTCTGCGTGGAGTCGCATGAAAAGAAGCTCCTGAGTCAATCACCCAGTCTGTGTCTTGACTCGTAGCCATGAGACATACATCGTGATTTGCTGAAAGAATAATAATAATGTCTCCATCTGAAGCGACCGCAGTAGAATCAGATTCATCTTCCTTCTCCTTTCATTTTCCTTTCTTATCATTTTTAGCCTTATGACATTCATACTTATAGTGGCCCTTCTTACCATAATTCTAACATTCAACATCTTTTCTATTACTTGACTTGCCGCTTAATTTATCTCGGATCTTCCCACCCTTCTTGTTCTTTCCTATTCCCCGTTCCTATGTCACAAGTGTCTCTTGCTGAGTAGACCCCTAAGACTTTTTTCTTGTCTCTTCATTGAAGAGACAGCTAGTAACCTGCTCCATGGATATTTTTTCGTCTGGCGCGGAGTTACTTAGATACACCACCAATGTCTCCCAACTGTCAGGCAATGAACTAAACAATAGTAAAGCTTGCAATTCATCATCCAGGACCATCTTCATAGAGGAGAGTTGGTTCACTATATTGCTGACCTCATTCATGTGCTCGGCCACAGAACCACTATTATTGAACTTGAGATTCACAAGTCGCCTTATCAGAAAAATCTTATTACCGGCTGTCTTCCTCTCATACAGCCCTTGTAATTTCAGTTATAGGCTAGCGGCTGAGGTTTCCGTAGACACATGGTGGAATACAAAATCATCCAGTCATTGTCTAATAAATCCCACCGCCTTCCGGTCAAAGTTCTTCCAATCATCATCAGACATATCCTTGAATTTTGCTGATATACCTAAAATTGAAAAATATAGATCCTTGCAATAAAGCAAGTCCTCCATCTTAGCCTTCCATATGGTCCAATTAGAACCATTGAGGCTGATTATCCTTGATGAGCCACCTTCCATAATTCCAAACCGATCCTACCCGTTCAATGAACTTGGCTCTGATACCACTTTGTTGGGGGCCTTGCACAAAACCTTAGGATCTAACCTCCCAAACAAACCAAAATTATGGGATAATAAAAGCAATGAAATAAATCAAAGCAACAATCACACACCACACAAGAGATTTTTACATGGAAAAACCTGAAAGAGGTAAATACCACGGGACCTCGTCCAGATCAACAATCCACTATGAAGTATAACGTTTACAACCTTCGTCACTCACGCAGGAGTGGATAAACAATAAGAGAATAAAAGAAAACAGAAAGATCTCACCGATCACGAGGACGTAGAAGCGCTAAGAGGACGGCTCCCTTCCACAAGCTTCCTTTCTCTCTTTTCTCTCTCTCTCTCACCCTAAACCCTTTAGCAAAACTCTTGCAAAGCCTTTAGGAAACCCTTTTGTGATTTTTCTGTACTTGAAAAACCCTAAAAAATCTCAATTTATAGTTTTTGGAAACTCCCTTCTGCATCCCGATTGCGAAAGGAGTTGCGACACGAAATTCGCACAAAATTGTAGAACGAATCTGCGTAGGTTCGACTGGTCGTGGATCTCGTACGACCGGTTGAGCACCTCCTTCCACTGGTCGTGGTCCACCTTCGTCCGGTCGAGTACCCTTGAAAAAAATATCCTAAACTCGTTGGAGTTTGAGTCATATAACTCGCGACCATTCGAACACGACCCACGACCGGTCAAGCAGGGCTCTCGACCGGTCGAAAACGGGTCAAAAAAACCCATCACGTGTGACCTTATCAATAGATTGGATGAAAAAAAATATATTGTGGTGGACAATAAGGTAGGCCTTAGGAAGTTTTTGATGGGGGCCTTCAATCACCACCGTTTCCTATGGGGTGGTACAACTGAGTTGGATCCGCATCATTTCTGTAACATTGCCTTAGAATGAGATAGAAAAATAGATGGACAACATGGATATACAATAAATACATCAAGGTAGGTTCCAGGGTTAGGGCCGCACCGTGTTGGGTGAGGCTGAGGCCGAACCTAATCAGCTTGCTTTGTACCATACATGGATAGCTGAGGAGGCTGTGGCTGGCCGTGTCGTTCAGGTCGGTGTCTTTGAAAAGGTCAAAGGTCTATACATGAAGATGACCTGTCTAAAGAATCAGGTTCGCCTATTAATCAAGTGGTCCATTCCATTGGAATCAATGGACACATCTTCTTCGTGGCAGGGACTACCTTAATTTGGATCCCAGAGATGAAAATGGTCAAGTAAAAGACATCATGAACAAATAGATGGGTGAATTAAAAAGTCTTAGGCACGTGCCCCTCTTGTATAAACTGATCAGAATCTGACGGTACCGTAGAAACTCTTGGGCCCACCGAGCCTGACCGTCTCTGTTATTGTCAAAACAGACAGGTCCAACCAAGCCTGGCCAATTGATCTTTCTTTCTTTCTTTTTTTTTTTTTTTTTTTTTGGGCACAATCTAGGCTGTTCATTTAAGTGAGGCCAACCATCGTGGACAATGGCCCATAGTTATAAAACTCGGTGACTTGACGTGTAGCTTGGCCGAGACTTGATGAGATTTCATGCCAAGTCAGTGGGAAACTCACTTGTGACATTCACCATTCACCAAGTTCAGATTGGACAGACTCATCAAATCGGGTTACTGACTTGGTCAACTCAAACTGAGTCACTCACTTACTGGTGCGGCCAGTAGGGAGGTGGCTAGTGGACAGTGCTTTGTAGGGCATGCATACTGACACTATCAATAACCACTAACTACCCAGTAACTGATTAAGAATGCACCCCTAAATACAATAACTACATTCACCACCCATTTCCCCTATAATAGCCTCATCTCAGCCCTTACTTATCAAGGCTACGCTCATGTCACATCTTTCTCTGCCTTAGTGTGGTTGTAAAACAACCATTTACTCTAAAAACTTAAGCTGTCAGAGCATGGTGTATCAATGTATATCAAGAGTGGCGTATCAAGGTTTATCAAGGGACTTTACGACTTCAACGTCCTCTATGCATGTGCGGGGTGGGAACTCTGGATGGGAATATACTGATGAGAGTGAAAGGATACTCACACCATAATAAGTCAAGCTTGATTTCCCAGTCCTTGTGCCAGACTTAATTTCCTATTCCTTGGTTTTGAGCTTCATAGCGCTTTTGGGGCACATCTATGTTTATCTTTTCGACCATCCTCTTTGATATCATGTCAAACACCTATTTAGCCCAAAAGCTTCGGAAGCTTCCAAAAGCTTAAGTAAATGGTTGTTTGATAGTGGTGACATGCAATGTGAGTTGAAAATGAATAGATGGTGTACACTATGCGATCTTTTGGCTGAATTATGGCATGCTAGCAATGAATGGCGAAGCATGCTCACATGGACTGGCATTCACTGTCCACCTAATAAAGAATGGGTGTTAGGGATCATGTGAAAATAAATCTAAATTCAATTAAATAAGACAAAATTAAATGTAAACCTAACATGTAGAGAATATATGAATTTTACATGAAGAAATTAAACATAAAGATAATATATAAACTTTATGTGAAAAAATAACCGTGGGAAAAAATACTATCAGAAAGTAATAAACAATTTACTATGAAACAATGTTACAAGAAATCATGTACTTGCAATGATGAAAACTCTATTCAAATTTCCAAAGCTCTAGCTTTTTTTCTCTAGAACTTTTAAAAACGTGTCAGTAAGCCTACTTTCATCCCCTAATCTCGATTACACTCTATATACGTAGCATCATAGTCAGGATATGAAGCAAATCATACACTTATATAATTCTACATGCGCCATTGATAGTGCGTTCCATCAACACTGATCGAGTACCATTTGATCAATCAAATATACCAAAGCTTTAGCGATCGATCTAATCCAAAACTATCCAGAGAGTACAAAGGATTTATTCAAATTACTATCGGTCAATTCACTTAAATGTTCAATCAATCAGCATGTACCAAAACCGTCCAACAATTTGTCTAATTCCAAAGAAATTTGAACAATGGAGAATGAAATCGATGGATGTCCCTTAATTCCACATAGATTGAAGACATCCATTCAACAGTGCACTCCATCATCCATCAATTATAACAAAACATTACATTAATTGGATGATTCTGATTGCTCATAAATGTATATTTGGCATGAAGACAATTGACAACTTCTCTAACCACCCATTTGATGGCTAATGGTTGAACTGTTAGGGGCCCACAATTCAGACAGTTCTGATTGATTGCGTTTTCTCCGTTTGCACATGAGAATCAGTGCATGTGCATAATCCACTGCAGTCCCTTCCCTCTCTGTGTCCTCACCGCTACTTTTCTCTTCAGATGACATATTCCACGTAGACTCTAATACTACATAGCTTGGTGATGCTGGGAAGTGGTGGGATTTGATTGGTTTGCTGGACATGAGCCCATGCAAAGTATGATTGGAAATTGCACACTTAATTGGTTCATTTTTTACATCTTTCATGCATGACAGCATGCAATCCAGTCAAATCCTATCCTATCTAGCATCATCGACCTACATGGTTGGGCAGGTGCCGTGTCTATGGCTATTCGAGTGTTATGTGTATTGAAGTTCACCTCCAAAGACTTAGGCTGCACAGAAAGTGGCCCACCGTGGTGTTTATATGCAATACCATCCATTCATCTGATGTTACTTCTCACGATAAAAAATACCCAAAAAGTACACTATTTCAAAACTGAAGTGGGCCATACAACACGAATTTAGCAGTTTTACATATAATCTTATGTCGTTCCCTGTGAGGTGGCCCACCTCGATTGTTAAATCAGCCCAAGATTTGCACTTATGATAAAACATGGGTTGGGGTATCTGATAGACGAGACGGATCTCATGAAAGTTCATTCACACTGGCGATAGATTAGTAGTACTACGTACACACGCCCCGTATGCACACCGGAGGGAGTTACACCGACCCTTTGTAGGGCGCGGATTAGCCATGACAGGTTGAGTAGCGAGATCAGCTACTGAAGTGACGCCACCAAGTTCGGTGGGCCCCAAAATGATGTATGTTTTGAATCCACGCCTTCCTTCCATTCAGCCATTCCCAGAGATCATTTTAGGGCAAGATCCAAAATATTGAGTTAAATCCAAAGCTCTAGTGGACCCTAGCACAGAAAGTAGTGGGGACAGTGATGCCCACAATTAAAAACTAAGTTTTAGGTCAAGCTGATACTTGTGTTTTTCTTATTTCATGTCCTTTTAACTTTTTAATAGGTTGGATTGCAAATAAACTTTACGGTTAGCTTGTGATAGTTTCAACGGTGGGAATCACTCTCCCCACTGTTTTTTGTGATGAGTCCAGTACAGTTTTAATCTGCCTCCTTTGGCTCATGCCCTAAAATGATATTTCAAAATGGATGGACAGTGTAGATACGACACATACATCATAGTGAGGCCCACATAACTTGGTGATGTCACTACAGCAGCAGGTTGCTACTTAACCTTTCGGTATCCAATCCACGTCCCCCTTTGTATAAAAGGCTGGACGTGGTGTGTGACAATTAGTTGATGTGTGCTGAGAACTTCATGTGGACAAGATCCACCTCGTCCATTAGCTGAGTCACTTTATATTTGGATAGAGTAACAAAATTGACACAGGGAAAGATGTGAGGTTGAGTACCGTCTTCCTCAAGAGGATAATTATTCTGAATCCATGGAACTTCTCTGAACTCCCCACAGGGACTTCTTGAATTTAAGAGAAAAGAAAGCAGAAAATAAAAATAAATTCTAATAAATTTAAAATTAATTAATTAATGAATAAAAACGAGTTCAAAATTCTTTAAATAGGTATACCAAGCAAGGAGGAAGAAATCAGAATCAAACTACAACTAGAACTCCTAAAATTACTTACTATAAATAGTAAACTTACTATTTATAGACGATCGTGATGTCTATTAGTGCACGAGGATTTCGGCCAAAAATAATAAGTGTCCTATTTGGCTTCACCAAACCGTTCTTCTAATTTTTCTAAGCTCTTTTCATATTGGACGCAACTCCTAAAGCCCAACGGTGAGATTATAAACTTACTATTTATAATCAAACTAAAACTTACTATTTATGGTAAAAATGAAATTAAAATAGGAAAATGACCATCGATCTGGCGGTATTTCGCAAATCCAGCTTGGACAAGGTTGGATAAAGTAGCTCGTTCTACTCCAAAATTATATATTTTACATCAGATAACTCATTCCGAATTGCGAGATACACCCGATTTAATGTCCAATAGTTTGGATTACTGCTATCATCGACCGGACCTTTTCTGATCCATCTTATCCATGTAACTGTCCACAACCTGCTCTGCATAAAAAAATCAAGCTAATTCAATGCTCAGATAGGCTACACCATGGGGAACAGTTGAGATGGCTAGTCCCACCATTAAAACTATCAAAAGTGTGTGTGGGGTCCATGTTGTGTGTATATAATCGAAGCGGATTGGCTGATGTACCACACACCAGCTATATAGTTGGTGCATTAACGTTAACAAGTTTTGTGGGTCCAATCATGAGGTATATATTATATCAAACTGTCCATCCATTTGTCGAGTCGTTATAAGGCTTGAGAGGTAAAAATAAGATAGATCTAAAGATAAAGTGGACCACACCGCAAAAAGTAATGGGAGATTGAACTTCTACCATTGAAATGCTTTCAAGGGTCACGGAAGTTTTAGATCAACATGAAATTTGTTTTTCCTCTTCTTAAAGGTATTTTTGACCTTATGAACAGTTTGGATGGAAAATAAACGTTATGGTGGGATCTATAAATTTTTTAATGGTGAAAATCATTACCCGGCTGCTATTTTTGGTGTGTTCATTTTATCTTTGCATATGACTAATGATCTAAAATTATAATAAATACATCATTATGGTCTCATGTGGCTTTGATATCCTTTGAACTGTTCGTACAACTTGGATCTCAAGGAGTGTCTTCGCGCGACACGTACCTACCCCAGCTATATAGCTGGTGTTCCAGCCAACCCGCTTTCGTATAAAACGGGAGTGGATTATCTGTTACCCCGGTCAGGGGGATGTTACCCTTGCCGTTACCGTGAGGCCCACCTTAGTGATTGTGTTGTATGTCGACGCCGTCCATCCATTCCTCCATCCCAGTTTAAGGAATTTAAGAAGATTCAGATATTCGGCGGACTACACTGCATGAAATAGCGGTGATTGAACATCCACCATTAAAAACTTCCCTAGGGCCATCATAATGCCTGCTGTAACGTTTTATTTCCATCCAATCCATTGATAAGGTCAAACAGACGTGGATTAAGTGAAAATAAAAAGATAAACTTGATCCTAAAAAGCTTTTAATGATCATGCACCGCTGTTTCTATTTTTGTGGTTTACCTAAGATTTGGATCTGCTTAATGTTTTGGATCACCCCCTAAAATAATATAGGAAAACAAATGGACCGTGCAGATATACAAAAAAACCATCAAGTTGGGCTCCGCATCGTGTTACCAGGTAATACCTAATCCGCTCCCTTATATAACATCCAACCCATTAACCTGACGTGCCGTATAAGATAGAATAAATTCCCTGAAAATTAAGACGTCGCCTGAAGGCCCACTGCCCAGTCTTTTCCAGTGATGTGGAGAGAAACAAAATGTACAGTGATCCATGGTCCACATTCAACGTGCTTTAGTAGCAAACCAGATGAACAGAACTTTTGGGCATGAGGCATTTCAACCCATCGTCTGCCTGATGTAGGGCTTGGATCTTGCCCACGCATGCCATGTTGGCATATCCAAGCAAGGAGTCGGCTTCATGTGGAACTTTCCTATCTTCTCTGTGGAGATCTTTTTCCAAGTAACAGGAAGTAGCATGGAAACCACGTCTACGCGGTTTATGAGAAGCATAGAAACTTCTGGCCGGTTATTAGGTGGAAATCCAGCCTCCGTACCATTGACCTTTTCTTACATCCCCACTAGGGAAAGTTTTCCATACGCCCGTGTTGATGTCAACAAGCTCTGTGGGCCCTACCACGAAATGTGTATTATATTCACACCATCCATCCATTTTTAAGATCATCTTAAGGAATGGACCTAAAACTGAGGCAGATCAAAATCTCAAGTGGATCACACGACACAAAGTAAGGGGCATTGAACGCTTACCATTGAAAACTTTCTTGGGAGCTACATAAATTTTGGGTAAGCTGATATTTTTATATTCCTAATTTCATCCACGTCTGAATATTTTTATGTTCGTTTTAACACCCGATGTCTTGGTATCGATCCCCAGCGGGGGTGGCTAACATGGAGTGTGTGTACGGACATGAATGTGTACTAACAACCTAAACAAAAAAGAAAGAAAGAAAGAAAGCAAAAAACATTTTGGTGGGCATTAGGAAGGTTTCAACGGTGGTTATCTTAGTCGCCACTACTTTCTATGGTGTGGTCGACTTGACCTTTGGATTTACCTCGTTTTTTTGGCCCATTTACTGAAATGATCTTGCAAAATGGATGTACAGTGTGGATATAAAACATACATAATGGTGGGGCCCACAACGTCAACTCGCCGACAAGGTCGGTGGGGTTGCGGCACACCACGCAATCCGTTTCCAAGCAGCACACGTTCCAGCCTACCATCTGAGCCAGCCGTTTCAAGACGAATCAAAGAGAGATTATCCATCTGGCGCAGAAAATAGTTTGGTCTACTCATCATACGGTACCAGTGTGATAATAATGGAAATTTAAAAGAAAACTTTTCTGCCAGGTCGTTATCTTCAGCTGAGGCCCAAGTCATGCATGGTTCAGATCCTCGGTACACATGCGGGGCGAGAAAACACCTATATAAGAATATCTAAAGCTCAATTTCCAACCATCCAACCATTTTCAAGGATGGACATGGACATGGTCATCCGCTCCTCTCAGCCATTTCCAAGCATCGACATGGATCTCCGGCTCTACGAGGCATCTCTACGTGGCGACGTTCCCGCCTTCATCAATCTCATCCATGAAAACATGACCATCCTCGAACAAACAACACCTCGATCATCAAACACCGGATTGCACCTTGTATCGAGGTGTGGGCATATCAAATTAGCAGCGGAAATGATCAGATTACGGCCTCAGATGGTGGCAGCAAAGAACGACGCTGGAGAGACTCCACTGCATGTCGCATGTCGTGAAGGGCACGTTGAGATGTTGATGCTATTGCTGGCTGCTCATCCTCAGGCAGCTTATAAGCTCAACCGTGAGAACCAGAGCATGCTCTATGTGGCTTGTAGTCGTGGGCACTTGGATGTGGTGAAGCACCTCTTGAGAAAGTCACAGCTGCTGCTGATGGAAGAAGACAGTCCGTCTACGTCCCTTCATGCTGCTGCAGCCGGGGGATATACAGGTATTTTATTTTTAACTTATAGATTTCCAAGGTCATGAAAACATCTGCGCTTGATGTTTCTGTGACTGATTTTATACTTGTTGGCAGACAAAAACTAAACTCCACATTTCTTGAAACAAACTCGTACAAAGCATGGATTCAAATTTTGGTGACTCGGCTCGAAACTCAGCTGAGTCAACGGACGTGGTTTGGCTAGTCACGCTGCCATAACCAGCTGGCTAGTGGTCGGTCCTATGTGGGACCCACCATGATCTATGTGTTTTATCCACACTGTTCATCCATTTTTAGACATCATTTTAATAAGTTATCCCATAAATGAGCCAGATAAAAATCTCAGGTGGACCACACTAGGGGAAAACAGCAGTGATGGAATATCTACCTTTCAAAACCTCCTAGGGCACACTTTAATGTTTATTTCACATCCAACCTGTAGATTAGGTGATACATGCCTGGATGAAGGCTAAAAACAAATACCAACTTGATCTAAAACTTTTGTAGCCCAAGAAGTTTTTAATGGTAAGAGTTCAATCAACACTGTGTGGCCCACTTGAGATTTTGATCTAACTCAGTTTTGATTTTATATCATAAAATTATATAGAAAAATGGATGGAAGGCATGGATGAGACACATACATCATGTTGAGTTCCACATAGCACCGACCACTGGCCATTGAATCCATTTCCTAAGTCAACCGGTCCTGTAAAATTGTAATTGAAAGTCTTCAAATGAACATCATTCCCCAGTTTGATAACTCAGCGTGAAACTCGTCTGAGTTGACTCATTGGGATTTTGAACTGAGTCACTCGGAAACATGATCATGAGTGTGACTCAAGCCCCGTTCCTAGCCAGTTACCTCTTTGAGAGAGATGGAAACTGTAATCGGCACAACACAAATTATATTGCATGCATGACCCAAAAAATGAGGCAGATCTAAGGTTCAAGTGGGCTACACAACAAAAATAGTGGAGATTGCATGCCCATCAGTAAAACATTTGTGGGTTCGAGAAGCTTTGGATCAGGATAATATTTTTATTTTTTCAGTTCATCCAATGATAGTGACCTTACGAACGGTTGGTCTAGTTTATGAACGGTTTGGATTGATCATAAACATCCATCATGGGGGAGCCCAGAAAGGTTCGAACGGTAAGTGACCTTTTTCTTTTGTTTCTAATCATGTGGCCCAGTTGAGTGTCAAATCCACTTGAAATATTTTTATCTCATGTCTTAATATGAGCTGCTAAAACAGATGAATGGAGTGGATTTCTCACAAACATAACGGTGGGCTCCACGTGTGGTGGGGACATTTGCATCATTGAAATATCACATGGATTAAGTGCTACCCCTGCCTTACCCAACACGGTGTCTCCCTGAATGTGTAGCCAACCTTGATGTACATATTGTACATCCACACCGTCCATCCGTTTTGTAAGATTACTTAATGGTGGGTGTTCAAGTGAACGTTAAGATAGAGGACTCGGATTCAGTAGTGACCCTCCGGTAGCGAAGTTCTGTTGGCCCAACAATGATATATATATATATATATATATATATATATATATATATATATATATATATATATATATATATATATACACACACACACGGAAACGCTCACCTGCAAACTAGTTCGTACTCACTACATATCAACTTTTTTGAGAACTCATCATATCTGATAACTCTAAAAAATTTGAACGGTTCACATGAATCAGAACCTCATGAAACCCCATAATACGAATTTTTACTTTGGTCCAAAACTTTGGGGAGCTATGAAAATTGCAAAAAGTTTCTTCTTTTTATTTGAATTTCTCTTTGCTATTGCCCACTAGAATCTTAGATCATAGTGAAAATTCACCATCTAAAGTTTCATGGGATTCCGCATCTTATGGACCGTTCGGATTCGACACCCATAACACGTGTACAAAGGTGCACATGTGCGGAGGTGAGCATGCACACACACACACACACACACACATATATATATATATATATATATATATATAGAGAGAGAGAGAGAGAGAGAGAGAGAGAGAGAGAGAGAGAGAGAGAGAGAGAGAGAGAGAGACTTTATCTATGGTGTCCATCCATTTTCAGCTCATTTTAAGCATTATCCTAAAAATGAGGCAGATCCAAATATCAGGTGGACCGTATCACAAGCAATAGTGGTGATTTAATTTCCACCATAAAAAACTTCTCGAGGGCCACATGAGTTTTTATTTGCCATCCAACTTGTTAATTAGATCAAAAAGGATAACTCTAAAAAATCTGAACGGTCCACATGGAGCAGAACCTCATGAAACCTCCTAATACGAATTTTTACTTTGATCCAAAACTTTGTTGAGCTATGAAAATTGTAAAAAGTTTCTTCTCTTTATTTGAATTTCTCTTTGCTATGGCCCACCAGAATCTTAGATCATGGTGAAAATTCACCCCCTAAAGTTTTATGGGATTCCGCATCTTATGGACAGTTCGGATTCGACACCTAACAGACGTGTACAGAGGTGTACATGTGCGGAGGTGAGCATGCCTATATATATATATATATATATATATATATATAGAGAGAGAGAGAGAGAGAGAGAGAGAGAGAGAGAGAGAGAGAGAGAGAGAGAGAGAGAGAGAGAGAGAGAGAGAGAGAGAGAGAGAGAGAGAGACTTTATCTATGGTGTCCATCCATTTTCAACTCATTTTAAGCATTATCCTAAAAATGAGGCAGATCCAAATATCAGGTGGACCGTATCACGAGCAATAGTGGTGATTTAATTTCCACCATAAAAAACTTCTTAAGGGCCATATGAGTTTTTAATCAGGCTGATGTTTGTGTTTAACCTTCATCCAAGTCTTTTTGATCCAATTAACAAGTTGAATGGCAAATAAAACTTACAGTAGGCCTTAGGAAGTTTTCAATGGTGAGTGTTCAATCAAAACTGTTTTCCTGTGGCGTGGTCCACCTGAGATCAGTATCTCAATAAATTTTGGATTCATGCCCTAAAATAATAATCCAAAATGGATGGACCGCATGGATAAAACAAATACATCATTATCCATTATGGGTCCGCAGAGAACCGTCTTGTACCCAATCTACCTAGTGGATTAGGTGAGACCCTGGTCTCACTGAACATGGTGTTGCCCTGACCATGGGGCCCACCTTGATATACATACTCTAAATCCACAGTCAATCTATTTTTCCAAATCATTTTGGAACATGCATGGACCCAGAAATTAAGCAGATCCAAAATCTCAGATGGACTAAAATAAAGGAAATAATGGTGTTTGACCATTAAAAACTTCTCATCCGCCACAAAATTTTTGGATCAACCTGATAGTTTCTTTTCGACTCATCCACATTTCCTTGACCTTTTCAAAAGGTTGGACGGCATGGATATACAATACATGCATGAAGGTAGCCCCTTTTGGAAATTTTGGCCTGTGGAATCACACAGATCTAGATCTAGGATAGCAATTCAATGACACCAAGCACACAAGAGAACATAAAGAACACCCAGATTTAATGTGGAAAACCCTTTCAGGAAAAAATCACGGCACAAAGTGACAGATCTCCACTATGAAAAACAGAAATTTTAAAGAGAGAGGACTTACCCAATTCGAACAACCTCGAATCTCATCCTTGCTACACCCTTTAATTTTCCTGGAACCCCTTTAGAAAACTTTCTCATACCCTAAAAAAACCCTAGGAACACCTATTTATAGTTTAGGTAACTTCTCTTTCGCATCCCAGTTGCGAAAGGACTCAAATCCGCAGTTTCGCACAAAATCACGGAACAAACTGCGTAACCTACGACTAGTCCTGGAAATTCTAGGACTGGTCTTAGCCTCCTTTGACTGGTCGATGCTCACCTACGACTAGTCGAAGAACGCGGAGAAAAATAGCAAAAACTCGCTGGACTTTGAGTCGTGTCAGAGCTCGAACCCACGACCGGTTGAAGCTGTCCCACGACCGGTCGAAGCTGTCCCACGACCGGTCGAACAACCTCAAAAACTTCAAATTTAAGACTTTTCTCAACAATCTCCACAAAGTCTTCAATCTTCAACCGTGTAGCTCCTTGACCTCTTCTCTTATTTCTGTATCACATCATAGCTTCTTATGCACACTCCGTCCTTCTTTTACGCTATCGCCAAGCCCAGAGAAATTACACAGAACTTGAACTTCTCTGTAGGAACGACCTAGGTGAGCACGTCTGCCGGATCAAAATCTATATGCTCAACTACCTTTGCTCCTGTCTTCTCAAAAAGAAAAACGTAGTCTTCTTACCATCTCACCGCTACCCAATATTAATTGTCGGGGTACTTGCTCACAATACTGATAGGCTGTGAAATAACCGGTCTAATTCAGACCATGACATACACTGCCCAGCGCATTCGAATAAGGCTCATGAGATATCCTGCTTTTCCTCATCTGTTTTGGGACATATCCTGAGGAAAACTTGAGGAGAGATATGTAGGGAACGCTCTTCAGCTTTACCTGGTCCATCACATCCTGGATCAATATCTACACGTAAGGTATTCCTCCTGCAATTACTAAAGCCTATTCCCCCTTTAGTCTCAACGCCGAGAACCATCTTTGCAACCCTCCAATCCTTCATTCTCAATGTTCCAATTGACCTAGTCTTCAGTATATTGATTTCAGTCTTCAAATGAACATCATTCCCAATTTGATAACTCAACTTGAAACTCGTCTGAGTTGACTCATTAGGATTTTGAACTGAGTCACTCGAAAACATGATCATGAGTGTGACTCAAGCCCCATTCCTAGCCAGTTACCTCTTTGAGAGAGATGGAAACTGTAATCGGCACAACACAAATTATATTGCATGCATGACCCAAAAAATGAGGCAGATCTAAGGCTCAAGTGGGCTACACAACAAAAATAGTGGAGATTGCATGCCCATCAGTTAAACATTTGTGGGTTCGAGAAGCTTTGGATTAGGATAATATTTTTATTTTTTCAGTTCATCCAATGGTAGTGACCTTATGAACGGTTGGTCTAGTTTATGAACGGTTTGGATCGATCATAAACATCATGGGGGAGGCTAGAAAGGTTTGAACAGTATGTGACCTTTTTCTTCAGTTTCTAATCATGTGGCCCAGTTGAGTTTGAAATCCGCTTGAAATATTTTTATCTCATGTCTTAATATGAGCTGCTAAAACAGATGGATGGAGTGGATTTCTCACAAACATAATGGTGGGCTCCACGTGTGGTGGGGTCATTTACATCATTGAAACATCACATGGATTAAGTGCATCCCCTGCCTTACCCAACACGGTGTCTCCCTGAATGTGTGGCCAACCTTGATGTACATATTGTACATCCACACCGTCCATCCGTTTTTTAAGATTACGTAATGGTGGGTGTTCAAGTGAACGTTAAGATAGAGGACTCGGATTCGGTAGTGACCGTCCAGTAGCGACCCTCCGGTGGCAAGGGTCTGTTGGCCCCACAATGATATATATATATACACACACACACATCTCACATCTCACGGGTCCGTCCCATGAGGTCGAGCTGTGTGGGCTCCACCGTGATGCTTTTAGAACATCTATCAAGTCAATCCGTGACTTTTTTGGGCCACACCACATACAGAAGTTTAGAGGGGCCGTGCACCATTAAAACATTCATAATCATTTTTTGGGCCCACCGAGATGTGGTTTGCAAATCCAGCCCATCCATTATGTGTGTCCCAATAGGATGAGAGGTCATACCAAGCTTCAGCAGCATTCAAAACTCAGGTGGGCCCCACCAAGTACTTTTATATGTTTTTGGCATGTCTTCACATGATTTTAGATGGTATGGCCCACCTGAGCTCCGTATACGGCTGATTTTTGGGATATCCCATAATTAAAAGGGTACCCATCAAATGCACGGTGTTGATGGTCGACACGCATCACAGTGGGACCCACACACCTCAACCTCACTGGAGCTTATCCTGAGGTCGACCGCATAGTACCTTTTCCCACACACACACACACGCGCGCACGCACGCACACGCGCGCGCGCGCGCACACACACACACACACACACACACACACACACACACATATATATATATATATATAGACACACAAACACACACACTTTATCTATGGTGTCCATCCATTTTCATTTTAAGCATTATCCTAAAAATGAGGCAGAGATCCAAATATCAGGTGGATCGTATCACAAGCAATAGTGGTGATTTAATTTCCACCATAAAAAACTTCTTGAGGGCCACATGAGTTTTTAATCAGGCTGATATTTGTGTTTAAACTTCATCCAAGTCTTTTTTATCTAATTAACAAGTTGGATGGCAAATAAAACTTACAGTAGGCCTTAGGAAGTTTTCAATGGTGAGTGTTCAATCAAAACTGTTTTCTTGTGGCGTGGTCCACCTGAGATCAGTATGTCAATAAATTTTAGATTCATGCCCTAAAATAATAATCCAAAATGAATGGACTGCATGGATAAAACAAATACATCATTATCCATTATGGGTCCGCAGAGAACCGTCGTGTACCCAATCTGCCTAGTGGATTAGGTGAGACCATGGTCTCATTGAACATGATGTTGCCTTGACCATGTGACGTAGGGATAAACGTGATGAGGTCGATCACCGTCTTCCTCAAGGATAACTACTCCGAATCCACGAAGCTTCTCTGGACTCCTCACAGAGACTTCTTGAATCCACATGGAAAGAAAGCAGAAAAATAGAAATAAATTCTAATAAAATTCGAAATTAATTGATGGATGAATAAAAATGAGTTTACAACCCTTTAAATAAGGGTACCAAGCAATAAGAAAGAAATCAGAATCAAACTAAAACTAAAACTCCTAGAATCCGTGACTTATTATAAGTAGTAAACTTACTATTTATAGATGGTCGTGATGATGTCTACTAGTGCGCAAGGTTTTCGGAAAAAAATAATAAGTGTCCTATTTGGCTTCACCAAACCGTTCTCCTAATTATCTTAAGCACTTTTCATGTTGGACACAACTCTTAAAGCCCAACGGATGAAGAGTTATAATAAAATTAAAACTTACAATTTATAGTAAAAACGAAAATAAAACAGGGAAATGACCATCGATCAGAGAGTTTCTCGTAAATTCGGGCTCCACAACCCAGCATAGCAGGGTTGGTTAGCTAAAGTAGCTCATTCTACCCCAAAATCATATATTTTACGTAAGATAACTCATTCCGGATTGCGAGATACGCCCAATCTAAGGTCCAACGGTCCGGATCACTTTTGGCGTCGATTGGGCCTTTTCTGATCCATCTTGGCCATGAAATTGTCTGCAACCCACTCTACATCAGTCCCCTCCACTTCAAAAGAACTCGTCCTCGAGTTCACATACTGGTCTGGTTTATGATACTCGGTCAGGTCCGCAACGTTAAAAGTCTGTGAGATCGTTATGTCATCTAGAAGATCAACAACATAAGCGTCGTCATTGATCTTTCGAATGATTGAGACGGGTCCAACCTTCTTATTTTTTAACTTATTGTACGTTCCGATCGAAAATCTCTCTTTACACAGATGGACCATAACGCGGTCGGCCACCTCGAACACCTTTTGTCGCCGGTGCTTGTCCGCTTGTTCCTTGTACTTCTCATTTGAGGCATGTAGCTTGGCTTGCACTTCCGCATGGAAGCCCATGATCTTATCTTCCATATGTTCTACTGCAATTCTCGTGCTTGGGTGCTTGAGCAGAGGGACCAGGTCAAGTGTGTGGCGAGGCACTCGTCCGTAGATAATTTATAATGACGATTTTCCTGTCGAGTGGTTCACTATGTTGTTGAATGCAAACTTTGCTTGAGATAAGGCCAAGTCCCCCTGCTTCGGCTTTTTTCCTGCAATACTGCGAAGGAGGTTTCCCAACGTGCGATTTACAACTTTGGTCTGCCCATCAATCTGTGGGTGGTAAGTACTGCTGAATTGAAGTCATGTATCGAATCAAGTCTACAAAGTTCGCTAAGAGTGGCTAATAAACTTCGTGTCACGATCAGAAGTAATGGTCTTAGGGACCCTGTGTAGTGGTACGACCTCCCTTAAGAATAGATTCGCCATGTGTTGCATCGAGGGTCTTCTTGCATGGGATAAAGTGCGTCATCTTAGAGAAACGATCGACCACCACGAACACTAAATCCATGCCGCGTTGTGTTCATGGGAGACCAAGCATGAAGTCCATTGATAAATCCTCCCAAGGGCCTTCAGGCACATGTAACAGAGTGTAGAAGCCCGTATTCTGAGATTGTCCCTTGGAGGTCTGACAAATATGACAACGTTGTATGGCTCTTTCCACATCATATATTAATTGCGGCCAGTAATACCGCTCTTCTACAAGAGCTTATGTTTTGTCTCTCCCAAAGTGTCCACCGAGGCCACCTCCATGTAGCTCCTGAATAATCTACTCCCTTAGAGAACTTTGAGAGATGCACAATCGATTTCCTTTGAAGAGAAAATCGTCTTGTATATAAAAGTCAATGGGGTGACCTTCTTGGCACTTCATCGAAGAATCTTTGCAGTCCTCATCCTCTACATAAGTTTCTTGAGACAGTCGAAACCGACCACCTTGTTTCTCATCGTAACAAGTAGTAATGCACAACGGCTAAGGGCATCAGCCACCTTGTTCTGCTGTCCTGACTTATGCTTCAGAACGAACGTGAATTCCTGTAAAAATGCAACCCATCTTGCATGCACACGATTCACGTTAGTCTAACTATTAATAAACTTTAATGCTTGATGATCAGTGTATAGAATAAACTCCCTTTGAATCAGATAATGCGGCCAATGTCGCAGTACCTGAACAACTGCATACAACTCAAGCTCATAAGTTGACCACTTCTTTCAGGCTTCGCTGAGCTTCTCGCTTAGAAGGCTACCGGCCTGCCTTCCTGTGATAATACTCTCCCAATTTCGACGTATGAAACGTCACACTCAACCTCAAACAATTTGTCAAAATTAGGAAGCACCAGGACCGGTGTTGTAGACAAACGATGCTTGATCTCGTGAAAACTCTTGTTAGCTTTATCGGTCCACTGGAACGATCCCTTTTTCATGCAATCTGTTATAGGCGTGACTATGGTACTAAAGTCTCACATAAATTGACGATAAAAAGTCGCCAACCTATTAAAACTCATTACCTCATGAATGTTTTGTCAGGATCGGCCATTCCCTAATAGCTCGTACTTTTTCATCGTTCACTCGAATACCTGTGGACGTTATAACAAATTCTAAAAATAACAGGCTGTCAGTTAAGAAACTACACTTTTTCAAGTTGAGGTACAACTTGTTATCTTGTAAGACCTGCAGTACCTGCCTGAGATGTTTCTTGTGCTCCACATCATCCTGACTATATATCAATATGTCATTAAAATATACTACCAAAAATTGGCCAGTGAACGGTTTTAGAACTTGATTCATCAAACGTATAAAAGTACTTGGTGTGTTTGATAAGCTAAATGACATGACCAGCTAGTCATACCACCCTTCTTTTGTCTTGAATGCCGTTTTCCATTCATCACCGGGTCGGATACGAATCTGATGGTACCCGCTCCTTAGATCGAGTTTAGAGAACACCTTGGCCCCTCCTAGCATATCGAGTATGTCATCCAACCGTGGTATTGGGAACTGATATTTGATGGTAATTTTGTTGATTGCTTGACTATCGACACACATGCGCCAGCTTCCATCTTTTTTTTGGCGTTAATAATGCTGGTATAGCATATGGGCTCATGCTCTCTCTCAATAAACCCTTACAGATCAATTTTTTCATTTGCCCTTAAAGTATCTCACACTTCTTTTGACTCATCCGATAATGAGGGCGATTGGGCAGGCTAGCCCCAGGGACAAGGTCTAAGTGATATTGGATGTCTCTCATGGGGGACAATCTATCAGGTAAATTTTCAGGCCAGACTTCTTTAAATTTATTTAGTAATAGTCTTAAACTTGGAGGGATGTTTGAGGGTTACTTTTTCTCGCACTTTACCACTACGACATATACCTTGCCAGTTTCCTTGGATTCCTCCATGAAATATCAGATGGTCAAGAGGGAACTCCCCTCCACTTTAGAGGCTTAAGGGTGGTTCTCTGGTGTCATAGGGGAAAGGATTATTTTTCGACTATCCTTTATAAATATGTAAACGTTGTCTCGACCTCGATGGGTCGCATCACGGTCCGACTGCTAGGGTCGACTGAGTAGTATATGACAAGCTTCCATATTGACCACATTACAAAGTATCTGATCCTTATAATGTTTATCAATTGAAAACGAGATAGTACATTGTTCAGTTACCTTGATCTCATTCACCTTTTTTATCTAGCCAATTGAGTAAGGGGAAAGATGTCTCGTTGTTGGTAGCTGTAACTTGTCCACCATCACCCTTGAGACGATATTCTTGCTGCTACCACCGTCTATGATTACATCACAGACCTTTTCGTTGACAGTGCACCTTGTTCAAAAGATGTTGTGTCACTGTGGGTGTAATTCCGTTCGTGGGGTATAGAGTAGTCGCCTCACAACTAGAGATTCACCACGATCCTCGTCCGTCAATTCATTACCACATGCTATTTCTTCAGTGATTTGTTTATATTCATCAAAGCCATGATCTTCTTCTGCGGCCTCATCTTCAGTGCCCCCTTTGTTTATAGTCGAGTGTGCTGCGGGACGTTAAAGACAAGTGTTTGATAAGTGGCCTAGTTGACTACAGTGGTAACAATTGTTCGGCCTTGGCCGAGCATAAGGATTTGAAATCCTACTCGGGTCCGCTGTCGTGGGTGCTGCCCGTTGAGGTCTAGATGATCTGCTCCCTGTATCACGATTTACGGGTGGAGGAGGTTGAGGACATTCTCCTACCGAATCTTTTCCTCGAGCCAACACTGGATCCTGTGTGGGATCTGTCATGGGGGCTGTATTTGAAGGATAGGGACGAGCAAGAGCTCTTGCAAGTTGTGTTTCTGCCCTCCTTACCAATTGAACTGCTTCATCTACGATCTTGAATGGATACATCTGAACTTGGTCCTGAATTACCGGTCGCAACCCACCTACAAATTGTGTCACCTTCTGTGACTCAGATTCTGATAGATCGTTTCGTGTAGCCAACCGCTGAAATTCTTTAGTGTAATCTGTAACAGTTCGATTTCGTTTTAACGAGCTCATGAGAGTTGTAATTGTTCCAACCATGCAGAAGCGCTAGATTTTCATTTAAATGCTACCAATTTTACCCTTTTATGATCTGGCATGTCCCTATAATCGAAATATCTCTCTACTTTGACTAGCCAATCGAGAAAATCTTCGATACGTAATAAATCATTAAAACTAAGAAGTTCAGCTTACCTTGATAATCTCTTTCAGCACGATCTAGATGATCGCCTCTATGGATTGGTCGTCGGAAAAAACTCTCATTAATGTCCTCATCTCTGGAACTAGAATCGTCTGGTGTAGCCCTATGGTTTGCCACTGGTAGTGCTCTGCAATAATCGGGGTTGCGTCGTACAGTGACCACGGGTGGTGGAGCAACCATAGGTGGTAGAGCACCGCCTAGGGCTTGGGGCAGAAGTAGCGCATCTACAAGACGGTCGAGGGTTGCCTGCAGCCCTTGTATGGTCAAATGACTCTCCTGATGGAAAGCTTCCATTCTTTCCGAAAGATAATGAATCCCTAGATCACCGTCTACAAGATTTTGATTCATACCTTCATTGTTTGCCATCGGCTCGAGGGGAAACCTCGCTTTGATACCAAATTGACGTAGGGATGAACGTGATGAGGTCGATCACCGTATTCCTCAAGGATAACTACTCCGAGTCCACAGAGCTTCTCTGGACTCCTCACAGAGACTTCTCAAATCCACGAGGAAAGAAAGCAGGAAAATAGAAATAAATTCTAATAAAATTCAAAATTAATTGATGAATGAATAAAAACTAGTTCCCAACCCTTTAAATAAGGGTACCAAGCAATAAGAAAGAAATTAGAATCAAACTACAACTAAAACTCCTAGAATCCGCGACTTACTATAAGTAGTAAACTTACTATTTATAGACGGTCGTGATGTCTACTAGTGCGCAAGGTTTTCGACCAAAAATAGTAAGTGTCCTATTTGGCTTCACCAAACCATTCTCCTAATTATCCTAAGTACTTTACATTTTGGACACAACTCCTAAAGCCCAACGAAAGAAGAGTTATAATAAAACTAAAACTTACTATTTATAGTAAAAATGAAAATAAAACAGGAAAACGACCATCGATCAGGGGGTTTCTCATAAATCCGGGCTGCGCAACCCCGCATAGCAGGGTTGGTTGGCTAAAGTAGCTCGTTCTACCCCAAAATCATATATTTTACGTCAGATAACTCATTTCGGATTGCGGGATATGCCCGACCTAAGGTCCAACGGTCCAGATCACTTCTGTTGTCGACCTGGCCTTTTCCGATCCATCTTGGCAATGAAACTGTCCACGACCCGCTCTACATCACCATGGGGCCCACCTTGATATACATACTCTAAATCCACAAAGTCAATCTATTTTTCCAAATCATTTTGGAACATGCATGGACCCAAAAATTAAGCAGATCCAAAATCTCAGATGGACCAAAATAAAGGAAATAATGGTGTTTAAAAACTTCTCGTCAGCCACAAAATTTTTGGATCAACCTGATAGTTTCTTTTCGACTCATCCACGCTTCCTTGACCTTATCAGAAGGTTGGACGGCATGGATATACAATACATGCATGGAGGTAGCCCCCACTGTTAGGGCCACACCGTGTTTGGCCAGGCCACAATCGCACCCAATCCGCTTCCCGGACTTGGGTTGGAAGCTAGATAGGGCCACTATGGTGTTTGTGAAAATTCCACGCCATTCATCTATTTTTTCAGATCATTTTAGGGCATGACCCCAAAAATTAGGAGGATGCAATGATCAAGTGGACCACGCATGGCAAATCCATTTTACTGTCCAAAGATTGCCACTAGTTGAAACCTTTCTAGGGCCCACCAGTGATTCAATTTGCCTCATTTATTGGGCTCATGGCCTAAAATGAGCATACGAAACAGATGGACGGCGTCGATCAATTGCATTTGCAAAGGTGGTCCATAGACTCTTTTGCATGCCCTCTCCCAAAGCAATGGTGTAGATTGACAAAAACGAACGACTTCAGGAGCAAAATAGCCTCTTCCAGGCCTTGAAGCCCTTTCTCGTCTGTATTCGTTAGTTTTTTCCCTGTATTATCAAAATATAGGTGAATTACTTTCAATATTTTAAAAGCAGATGTGTTTTTGAAAATTTACCTAAAGGCAGGTGGATATTTGTAATTAATCCAAAAATCAATTTGATTAGATGAAGCTAAACATCTTCTCAATCACTAGGAAAATGGACGTCCATATTAATTATAAGATAGAAGCCCTGATTAATGATCCCAATCACCCATCATGTGGGTCCACCTTTATTACAATCGCATTGATCGGACCCAAGCAGGTGCTAGGAAAATGAACTGTCTAGATTAATAATGATAAAGTTCTGATCATTGATTGCAGTCGTCCATCATGTGGGGTCCACTTTTGATTGTCTCACCCTCCTAAAGGTCCTTTTGATCAGCTGAATAGATTAGCTATGGTAAATACTCAATATTGATTATATTAGGGAAGCTCAAGTCATTGACCCGCTTGAACAATCTTTACCAATTCATTCAAAGGTTAGGAAAATAGATTATCTATATGGGTTATACTTGAAGAAGGTCCAATAATTGATCTGGACAGTTCATCCATGATGTGCACTTTGATTAGACAATCATAAATATCTGATCTATCACTAAGAAATTGGGTGGTCCAAAATGATTGTGCTGTAAACATGTTTTCATAATCAATTAATTAGACAATCCATCAAGTGGGCCTTACCTTTGATTGTCCATTACTCATGATAACCATGATGAGATTAGACAACTTTATTCATTCGATCAAATTGATAATGGAAAAGGCGTGTAACTACAATTTAGTCTTTCATTATGTGGCCATGTATTTGATTGCCCAAGCCTCTCAAGAATCACTTTGACCAGACAATTCTAACTATTCTAGTCATGTAATCAGTGGCTTAAAAACCACAACGGGGAGAAAATGATAAGAAAGGAAGATAACTGATCTTAGATCAATAAACAAGAATACATGGAAGACAACACTTGAGAGTGTTATCTTCTTTTTATAAAGGATTATAGAGAGTAACTACACCAAAAGGGGCACCTATTTACAATTACCTTCTCAAATAGATGAAAAAAAAAAGAAGAAGAAAAAACTACTCTATTAAACCAAATAAAATCAATAGAGCTTTTTAAAAGACGACATAAAGATAGGATGTTCTGGTTAAATAGCACACTGACTTTGTAAAAATCAAATCCTTTGTTGAAAATCCTTATTGGGGAATAAAATTCCCAATCCTATTTCCTGCAAATGCAACACAGAACAGCAAAAACCAAATAAGCTACCATGAAGCTTTTTAACTGATGAATGGTGATGAAGATTTTTAAAGATGCATAATGTAGTAAAACAAGACATTGGAACCACAGAAACAAACTTGATCAAGAAACTAATAGTCCATCGAGTTTAGATGGCTAAACATGTTCTTTTTTAATTTTGACTAGATGCTGGGATTCTCTAATCAGTATGGTTTTCCTGATACGCTCCTTTTAGAATGGGGCTTGCAATTTGGGGGTTCTGGATTGACATACACATGCATGCTATGTGTAGGGTGGATGAGTAACGACCATCAACCATCTAAGAAATGGTTGAACAGGCACAAAGGTGTCTAGCCCAATATAGAAAAGGAGACTCAAAACTAAGCAACAGATTTACTGGATTTACTACGCTTTCACCCCATGTTTCTAGCACAAGTAAAAACACGTGATATTTATTTTAATTTTTAATGATTTTGTACTTGATTGCTTAAATTATGGTTGCATTGCATGGTTACAGACATTGTTCGAGAACTGTTACAAGAACGCCCGGATTTCGCACGGAAGTTTGATGGGGAAGGATTTACTCCATTACACCTAGCTTCAAGCAAAGGGCATGCAGAAACAACAAAAGAGTTTCTAATGCTTGATCCAGACCTCTGTTTCCTGAGAGATAATGAGGGAAGGATGCCTTTGCATTTGGCAGCAATAGGAGGGAGAGTTTCAGTCCTTAGTGCAATCATCTCAACAGACCTGAGGCCAGCTTTGATGCTAACTAATGAAAGAGAGACTGTCTTACATTTGAGTGTCAAGAACGACCAGTATGAAGCGGTGAGGTATTTGGTGGAGAAGCTAGATGTGACCAACCTTGTCAACTTCCCTGACAATGACGGGAATACCATCTTGCATCTTGCAACTGCTAGAAAACTAACCATGGTAAGATTCTTTTAGTGCTAGAATTGTTTTTGGTTCACAGAACAAGGGATGGAGTGATGAAGATCCACCAATGGATCTTAACTGATCAACCAATTTTCTCTCAATCCATTTGTTGGATTTCAATAATCACAAAACACCACAAAACAGAAGCAAAATAATAAGATATGGTGTTAATTCACTCACTAGGTAACAACTAGCAATTACACTGACAATAGAATCAAAACCACAAAATCAAAATTTCCAAAGATGACAACCATCACAAACCTCCACAATTCACAAAAATTGAGACCTTTTTTTGGAGATGGAAAAAAAAAAACCAGATCTTTCATTATTTCTTATATATACAATATAATGTCATTCAGGAAAAGATATATTCATGAGTCTTTTTCTGATCAATAACAAAAATATTTTACTAGGAGTGAAAGATACAAAGACCTTAGATAGAACATGATAGAAGTGCTATACAAATAGACACCTTTGATAGAACATCAGAAATAGTATAAGCTTTTCTTGGAATATTACTAAAAATGACCCTTGAAGCAGAACATGTGAACAAATGTATAGGCTACAATGGCAAAAGACACAAAACAACAAACTTTGAATCCTAGCTCTTGATCTAATCTCAATCTAACCCTTCCAATTATACACTATGGATTCATAACACCTAACGAGTTGCAATTAACCTTTTGATAGCCAGCTATTTCCTTCTAAATGGTCAATCATACCCTTTATCCTTTACTACTACATTTGTTTGAACATTAACCAATCCCTTCAACAAACAAATAAGTAAGACTCTTAACCTACTATAATTACCCTCATCAATATCTGATTTCCCACTTACCTCCACGGTTAGCTTATTCATTATTCGACTGATCTGACTGTTCGAATTTCTATAGCTAACAGGGATAGAATGGAACCAATATCAAGATGTTTCTAGCTCATCTAGCCAGTTTGCTCCATCAATGTCTTACATGAATCCCTTGTTATTCCTTAGTATGCATCACACAGCAAGCTAAACTTCATCCTTCTAGTTTTAATCTTTAAAGGAAGCACTCTAAACAACACAAGAATACAAGAAATTTCTTTGTACGCCTCTTGCCTAGGCTAGTTGGGGTCCCTACTCATGGTCCAGCGGTAGACTCATAAGAGTTTCAACACAGAGGTCATGCGTTTGAGTATCCATTGTGGTGCGTGGGGGTGTGTATGTTAAATATAAAAAAAAGAAAAAGAAAAGCTACTTTGGTCATCATATCTGTAGCTATTATGCCGATTACTAGCAAAATATTCCCATGCATCCATGAGAAAAATTAATATAACCATCACTATTAATTGCACCTAAAATTCTACATGAACCTTAATGATCTATTCATTTGCCCATTTTGTACCAATTTCCAATCATTTCTAATATGTTTAGCAATTATACAGATTCTTAAGGTTGATTTCTAATTTGATTTTGGTTTGTGCAAAGATGGTGAGGTACCTAGTCAACAATACCAATGTGGGGATCAATATCTTGAACCGCAACGGATTCACAGCTCTTGACATTGTCAAGGATGATGTTAGCAATTCGGGTGCACTCCTGCTCACATCAACACTAGCGGGTGCCGGTGGCAAGAGAAGTGCTGAATTGCCACCTAGATCTCCTGAAATACTAAGAACAACCACAAGCTCCCCTTCAAGGCCCTTATCGTCGCCGAAAAAGGTTCTGAACTCCCCAGACAGTTCGGTACGACGACGGCGTAAAATTCACAAGGAAAAGCAGCTAGAGCTCCACACTGAGGGGCTCCAAAATGCTCAAAACATAATTATAGTGGTTGCTGTTCTAATTGCCACTGTCACCTTCACTGCCGGTATCAGCCCACCTGGTGGCGTATACCAAGGGGACCAAAGGACGCCATTAATTGGAAAGTCAACCATGGACAGGGTGACATCTTTCAAGGTCTTCATGGTCTGCAATAACATTGCATTGTTTCTATCACTAGGAATCGTCGTTGTTCTAGTCAGTGTAATACCTTTCCGACGTAAATCAATGGAGAGACTACTAGCATGGACTCATAAGGTCATGTCAGTTGCTCTGTCTTTCATGGCAATGGCATACATAGCAGCCACGTGGGCGATCACTGAACAGTGTAGGGAGACAAGATGGATCTTGGCTAGTCTAGTATCAATTGGAGGGGGAATTCTCATGTCCATTTTTCTGTTTTTGGGGGTTATGCTAGTGAAGCGTTGGCTGAGGGAGTCGGAATGGAGGAAAATGAAGGAGATGATGAAAAAAAATCCAACCAACAGTGGCATAATAAAAAAGGAAGGGGAGGTGATTGTGAATGTGAATAAAGGTAACCATGGATTTAGCGATTCTGAAGTGGACAGTTCACTATATACTAGGGATATGAAAGTGTGCCTTGTGTGATGATCTTTTTGCACAAACATTGTGGGTCCCTTTGGTATCTGATATGGGAATAGGTGTGAAGAATGAGACTTTCTCAAATACTTGGTTTGTTAGGGATAGGATCATGTGGGTTATGCAATGTAGTTCTACATTCAAATTGATATTGTAATTATAAAGGAAATAATGAATATTATAATTATAGATCCTGAATGCATAGTACTATAATTCTATTCATGCTATTGCAAAAATCAAAATATAAATCTCTACATTTTGTATATAAAATTACACTACAACTTAATCAACACTTGAGAATATAAGATAATACTTTTGTATTGGAGTGATTAGATTGCAAATGACCCATAATTCGGGTCGTGTGATTCGGAACAGAAAATGTAGGGGGGTTGGCAATCTTGGTAACATGGGCACAAGTGTGAAAGAGTTCTCTGCTTTGTAAACTTACAACTTGACAATCGAGTCTTTAACTAATAGCTTGTAATATGCTGTTATTGAATCCAGACTTTTGTCAACCCCAAATAGCTGGGACAAGGCTATGATGATGATGATGATGAGAATGATGGTTATGCTCAAACAAAGACATTTAGACGCAAGAGCAACTACTACTCCCTAGGAAAAAAAAGTTCCAATAGGTAAATTCAATATGCAATCAGAAAATAAGACTATATGCATAACATTTCTACCTAGCAAGCTATCCCCTAAAAGTAGATATATAAAGAAAGTTGTGTTGTTTATGCAACTTAGATGTTGAATGCCATGATCACCTTTCTTAATCTGCACACACTCATAGGCAAGGTTTGCAAGCATTTCGTAAAGAAGACAAACCAAAAAAGAATCTTTAAGAAGAGCTCCTTTAGATCATCAGAACACAAGCAGAGATATCTGATAGTTGAGGTGAGTATATTGTTAGAATTCCCACCAGTCAATTTCGACAAGTGGGTCTCTATGGTTCAGTAACCCAGATTATTAGTCGATTGGCCTTCATCATAGATGGATCTGGCCTCATCTCAAAAGACTCCCAGATAAAAAGATCATAAGTATATCAAACTTGGGTCTTCTCTCTATTGAGTGGGGATAGTTGCTCTATTTCTCTTCTTGATAGTCTATTTACATGCCAAAACTGAAAGGTTAGGATTATCCTGTATAAGATTTTTGAAGAACAGTCCATGGTATGATGGGATTCAACATACTAGCAGTCTGGATCAATGAACTATGTGGCCCCACTTGCACACAGTGGAAACTTGGTGAGGATCACATAATTCCTCAAAACACAAGAAAGTGGTTTAAAAGCAGACCTTGCAAATATCCAACAAATTTTTGTAACAACAAAGAGAGAGAGAAAATAAAAACATAAGGCAAGCCGAAATGACAAAATACAAGAAATTTACTATAGAATGCAGCATTTGAATTTGAAAGAAGAAGGTCAAGAACAAAGGACAGATTTAAAGCAAATGAAGATGGGTGTTAGATCTTCATCAAAAGAGATTCAAAATCCATTGCAGGCAAGCCAAACATGGGTTGGACTAGACGAAACACTACCACTCATTTATATAAGATTAATCAAACTACAGGGCATCGTCATAGATGGTGAAGGCAACCTCATTTCTCCTTTCATTTCAATAGCATATAAACAACCTGCATTTATAGTTTGAGCTGATACCGATAGAATGTTATCAATGTCAGTATGATATTTAACTGCATCCAAATTATCAATGTAAAATGAATAGGCTATGCATTTTGACACAATCGACAAAGAAAACCAGCACAAATGGTACATATTAATATTGCATTGATATCATCATTTGAACATTTGTATAAGATTGCTAGATGGATTTATCACATTAATTTATACAATAATACAATATATTATGATATTTTGAACCCTAAGCATGAGTGACAAGATTGCTTCTTTATCATTGAAGTAGGCTCCAATCAATGTAATAGATATGGTGATATTTCTGCAAGAAATTAATCAAAATTTTGGCATTTCAAATCATCAACTTTAATGGAAAATTATTCAAAATTTTAAATATTCACTATATACATATATAATCAAGGGTTAATTACAAATACCCACTTTCCTTGTGGTTGATTTTAAAAAACACGCCTACTTTTAACCATTGAGATTTTACGCCCACAGAGAACCATCCTATAGCGACCTCGCTACTGACAGGGTTTAGTATGCAATTAGCGTCTGAAAATGAGGAGGAAGGGGATTAGGTGCGACCTAGTTTCACTAAACACTGCTTCCTGACTGTGGCGCTTGATCACCATGATGTACCTATTGTATATCTACACCGTCCATCCATTTTTCCAATCCATTTTGAAATTAAGCAGATTCAAATCTCATATGGACCACAACACATTAAACAATGGTGTTTGACCATTAAAAACTTATTGTGAGCCATAAAATTTTTGGATCAAGCTAATATTTTTTTTTCTCTTTATCCACATATTCGTGACCTCATCAAAAGGATGGAAGGCGTGGATATACAATACATGCATTAAGGTGGGCCTCACTATCAAGGCATCTAATACGCTCCCCAAACATAGTCGAAAGCTAGGTGGGGCCTACCATGGTGTTTGCAAAAAATCTATCCCATCAATTTGTTTTTCCATATCATTTTATGACAGGACCCCAAGAATAAGGTAGATGCAATGCTCAGGTGAACAACACCAAGCAAATCCATTTGCAGTTCGAAGATTGCCTGTCATTGAAACCTTCTTAAGGCCTACCTGCTATTCAATTTGACTTATTTTTCAGGCTCATGGCCTAAAATGAGTGTACGAAATGGATGGACGATGTTGATCAGCTGTACATATAAAGGTAGGACGCATAACCTTTGGCACACCCCCAAGCAATGGGATAAATTAATGAAAACTAAAGACTTTAGAGGCAAAATATACTTTTCTAATCCTCAACGACTATTAAATAAGCAGTTTTCTCACCTTATTACTTTAAATATTTTAAAAGGAATCATATTTTTTTTAAAATCGGCTAAAATGTAGGCGGACATTTGTAATTAATCATAGAATTATATATTTTAATTAATTTATAATAAATATTAAAAAAATATCTTTGGATTTTCTTACAATAATATCCTGAAAAACCCACGAAATCTGAAGATCTACTGAGAAATTGCCCAACTAAGAAATTAAGGAGAAGGAGAATTGCCTCTATGGCTCAAATTACAACTCAAAAGTTGACCATCGATCCAGATTTAACGCATTGTTGAGGCCCACCTGAATAGCGAAAGGGGGCTGGCTTTTTTACTCCAGGTATGGTCAGAGTACAATGACCCACATGGATGGCCTGGATCAATCCCACGTGTAACACATAACACGCGTGGGGTAGCGGATAAATGGTATGGACTCTGACATATCAGCATTTTGTAAATGAGCGTGGAAGGTGAATTACAGTCTGAGAGAGAGAGAGAGAGAGAGAGAGACCAGATGGAAGGAAGAACTACATGCTCGGCGTAGCTTTGATTAAGAGATATCGAGCAAAAATCATCCAAATTGCTTTCTCGTAGAATTCCACGAGTTCATTCTAATGAAGCCACTTGAAACACCCAGTCTCCAAAACCCACTCCGAAAGGATGATTTGACAATTGATTTAAGTCGTTGAATATGAGCCGTTAAATTATTTATTTATTTATTTATTTATTAAAATGTCGGCCACTAGCCATTCACTCAGGAGTGGATTAGGTGTGGCCCCGGCCTCACCCAACACGGTGAGACTCTGAGAATAGGCCTACCTTGATGTATGCATTCTATATCTATACGGTCCGTCCTTTTTTAAAGTTCATTTTATATCATCAGCCCAAATATGAATCAGATCCAAATTTTAGATGGACCACACGGTACGAAAAAGTGGTGATTGAAGGCCCACTGAAGCCGTTAAAAACTTCCTAAGTGTCCGGTAATGTTTATTTTCCGTCCAACCTCTTGATAAGTTCACCCAAACTTATAATTAGGGGAAAAGAAAATATATGCTTGATCCAAAACTTACATCGCTGATAAGAAGTTTTTAATGGTCAATTACCAATGTTTTATGTGGTGTTGTCTACCTAAGATTTGTATTTACTTAAATTTTCATATAATGCCCTAAAATGAAGTGAAAGAGCAGATGAACATATACAATACATCCATTAAGGTGGGCCTCATTGTTGGGGAGCGTACCGAGTTTACTGAAGACGGGGGCGCACCTAATTGGACCCAGAAAATATTTGTGGTTGATGCGTGATCGGATTAGGTGTTAAATGGAAAACATGTGTTAACCTTAACATATAGGGCCCACCTTGACAAATAAGTTTTATATCAAAGTCGTCCATCCATTTATCAAGCTCATGTTAGGCCACTTCAGCATATTCAAATCTCATGTGCAAAACATCATTGAAACGGAAGCGAATGACTATTTAATTTTTTTTTATGGGCTATGGTTTTTTTTTTTTTTGAATCAAGCTGATACGTGTATTTTCCCATCTTCTAAATAAATTGGATGGAAAATAAATATTACAGTGGGCATTAGAAAGTTTTTAATGATGGGTGTCCAAAATGAGACGGTATGATCCACCTGAGAATTATATCTACTTAATTTTTGACACCACGTCCTAAAATGAGATGGAAAAATGAATGAACGGAGAGGACATACAATACATCATCAAGGTGGGCCCTACGGCATGTAACACCACTGACGTCTTACCGGTATAACACCTAATCTGCGCTCCATCAATGCGGAAATGCAGTCTTTCAAACGGACGCGTAGTTCGTCTCAACAGGGGTTCAGTGGGGCCTTTCAAACGGACGCGGATTTCGTCCTACCCCTCCCACGACAGATGCAGTCCCAACAGGTGCTCTGTGGGGCCCACCCTGATGTATGTTTTTTATCCCGGCTGTTTATCCATTTTAATTCGTGTTTGACGGATGGTATTAGATGAGATTAAGTGGGATGGAATTGCATTTGGTCCCATGCAAATTCCACTCAATGTTTGGAAAGAATAGAAAAAGCTTAGAATTAGATTAGATGGAATTGCATTTGGTCATGTGCCAATTCCACTCAATGTTAGCAAATTTTGTAGGTTCCACCATGATGTGTGGGCTATATCCACACTATCCACTCATTTTTTGAGATCATTTTAGAGCATGGGCTAAAAAATTAGGTAAATCTAAAGCTCAAGTAAACCCCACCACATAAAGTAGTAGGGATTGAATACTTACTGTTGAAATTTTTTTTAGGCCACATAAATTTTAAATATACCTCATTTTTAGGCCCATGCCATAAAATGAGGTTACAAAACGGATGAATGGTTCTCAATAGTTTTAAATGACAGTAAGTATATCTATTCAATGTACAACAAATCAAAGAGTGAATCATATCCAACAAAGTGTGGAAGTAGGCTTATCCCAATGTAACAAGGGACAATCCTTGTCATAGATAATAATTATGTTTTTGAATCTCATCCCACCTAATCCTTCCCAATACCATGTGCCAAACACCTACATGAAAAAAAGCCAGATCCAAGGCTTAAGAAGTCCACACCGTACGAAACAGTGGGGATTCAATGATAGTGCCCAATATTTCTTCAGAGCTTTAGGAATTCGTTGGATAGAAAATAAATATTACATTTGGCATTACAGGAGCTTTAGGAAATTTTTAATGGTGGACATTCAATCACTACTATACATTTCCTATAGTGTGGCCAGCCTAAAATTTGAATTTGTGCTTCATTTTTGAGCTCATGCCTTAAATGATTTGAAAAAAACTGATGGACAGCATGGATATAGGATACATACATTAAGGTTACAGGAAATTCTCTGCTTTCACATGCTAGACGGGCCAATATTTATAAGAAATGCATCTCGTCCATCCATTTTGCCGATCATATTAAGACACATGTCCAAAAATAATAGAGATCTAAAATTCAAGTGGGACAACTCGTAACAGTTGCCTGTAGGTAGGTGAGAGAGGTCGCGTTGCACTCATGTGAAGCTTTGTACAGGCAGAGATAGTCTCGTGTACTGAAATACTCAGTATACTAGTCCACTATGATGTATGTGTCTTATTTATGCTGTCTGCGCACTCATTCAAAGGAAGCTCGGAATTGAAACATGCGAAAAGCTCTAGCAGGCAACATCACATGAAATAGCTCGGAATTGAAACATACGAAAAGCTCTAGCAGGCAACGTCACATGAAATAGTTGGGATCTTTAGCGTTGAAGGCACAAGAAATTCTAGCGCCTGACACGACATTTAATGTGTGTAATTTTTTTGACTATCATCATAACTTTTGTGTTAGATCTACACCGTCCATCAATTTTTACATATCATTTTAAATGAGCTAAAAAATGGGTGACATAGAAGCTAAAGGACCACACCACATAGCATAATGGAGATTGAACAACTGCTGTTGAAACCTTCCTAAGGTCTACATAAGTTTATTTGTCATCTAACCTCCTCATAAAGTCATATAGATATAAATGGAGGGAAAACACAAATATCAGCTTAATTAGATCTTTCTGTGGTTCCAAGAAGTTTTTAACAGTAGGAGCCATTTTCTAATTGTTCATTTAGTATAGCCCACTTAAGACTTGGATCTGCCTCCATTCTCATTCCATGCAATGGTATGGAAAAATTGGATGGACAATATGGATTTGATATATATATATATACACACACACATGATAGGCCTGTGAAAGTTTCACGTGTCAACACTTGAAATTGTCTTCACTAGACATGCATCACCACGGGAGAGGATTAGGTCAGTCCGGGCCTCATCCAAGACAGTGTGGCTGTTAATGTGGTGCCCCCTTGATGTGTGTGTGTATTGTGTATCCACCCCTGTCAATCCATTTTTCCAAATCATCTTAGGACAATCCAAAAAATTAACCAGATCCAATTATAAGGCGGACCATATACCATAAGAAACAATAGTGAGTGACCATTAATGTGCCACAAAAGTTTTAGATCAAACTCATAAAATGAAGTAGATCCAATTATAAGGTGAACCATACCATAAGAAATAGTGGTGAGTGACCATTAATGGGCACAAAAGTTTTAGACCAAGCTGATATTTGGTTCTTCTCTTCATCCAAGCTCAAGTGACCTTATCAACCGATCAGATGGTAAGAAAACAATAAAGTGATCCTTTGGAAGTTTTTAATGGTAGAGTGTTCAATCATCACTGTTTCTTGAGTATGGTCCACTTGATAATTGGATCGTCTTAATTTGTGTACTATGCTTTAAAATGATCTGAAAGAAAGAAAAAAAAAAACTGATGAATGGGGTGGATACAAATTACACACATCAAGGTAGGCCCCATGATAAGGCTGCATCCTAATGTGAGGCTGAGGTCTCACCTAATCCACTACCTGCACCCACACAGCAAGCAAAGGAATCTATTATGTAAAATTGATGTGGGCCCATAGTAATGTATTTCTTAGATCCACGGGCCATTTTTTTTCCAAATTATTCTAGAATAGGAAATAGAAAACAATGCATATCAAAAGCTAAAGTGATCTGTACTAATGAAGACAATAGAAATTGATGCCATCGTGATACAGGAAAGGACGTGAGGTCAAGCACCATCGTCCTTAAGAGGATAACTATTTTGAATCCATGGAACTTCTTTGGACTCCTCATAGAAACTTTTTGAATCCACGAAGAAAGAAAGAAGAAAATAGAAATAAATTCTAATAAATTTAAAATTGATTAATGAATGAATAAAAACAAGTTCACAACCCTTTAAATAGGAGTAAAAGCAATGAGAAAGAAATTAGAATCAAACTATAACTAAAACTCCTAGAATTTGAGGCTTACTATAAATAGTAAACTTACTATTTATAGACGATCATGAGGTCTACTAGTGTGCAAGGTTTATGGCCAAAAATAGAAAGTGTCCTATTTGATTTTACCAAGCTATTCTCCTAATTTTTCTAAGCTCTTTTCATGTTGGACGCAACTCCTAAAGCCCATCGGATGAAGAGTTATAATCAAACTAAAACTTACTATTTATAGTAAAAATGAAATTAAAATAGGAAAATGACCGTCGATCTGGCGGTATTTTACAAATCTGGCTTGAGTAACTTGGCGCAGCGGGGTTGGCTAAAGTAGCTCGTTTTAACCCCAAATCATATATTTTACTTCAGATAACTCATTTTGGATTGCAAGATACGCTTGATTTAAGGTCCGATGGTATAGATTACTTCTATTGTCGACTGAGCCTTTTTTTATCCCTCTTAGCCATATAACTGTTCGCGACCCACTCTACATCAGTCTCCTCTACCTCAGAAGAATTCGTCCTCGAGTTCTCGTCTTGCTCTGGTTCATGATACTCGGTCAGGTCCGCAACGTTGAAAGTCCGTGAGATTGCCATGTCATCTGGAAGATCAACAACATAAGCATTGTCATTGATCTTTCAGATGATTAGTATCGGTCCAATTTTTTATTCTTTAACTTGTTGTATGTTTCAGTTGAAAATATTTCTTTATGCAGATGAACCATTACTTGGTTTCCTACCTTGAACACCTTTTGTCGCCGATGCTTGTCCGCTTGCTTCTTATACTTTTTGTTCGAAGCATGTTGCTTGGTTTGTACATCCGCATGAATGCTCATGATCCTGTCTGCCATATGTTCTACTGCAATGCTCATACATGAGAGCTTGGGCAGAGGGACCAAGTCTAGTGTGTAGCGAGGTACTCGTCCGTAAATAACTTGGAAAAGGGATTTTCCCATCGATCGGTTCACCATGTTGTTGAATGCAAACTTCACTTGAGACAAGGCTAAATCTCACTGCTTCAGTTTTTCTCCTAAAATACATCAAAGGAGGTTTCCCAATGTGTGATTTACAACCTCGATTTGCCCGTCAGTTTGTGGGTGGTGGGCGCTGTTGAACTAAAGTCGTGTATTGAATCGTGTCCACAAAGTCCGCTAAAAGTGGCTTATGAACTTCATGTCATAGTCAGAAGTAATAGTCTTGGAAACTCCGTGTAGCAGCACAATTTCTCTAAAGAATAAATTCGACACGTGTGTTACATCGAGAGTCTTTTTGCATAAAATAAAGTGCGTCATCTTGGAGAAATGATCTACTACCATGAATACCGAATCTATGAAGCATTGTGTTCATGAGAGACAAAACACGAAGTCCATAGATAAATCCTTCCAAGAGTCGTCGGGCACAGGTAACGGGGTATAAAGGCCCGTACTATGAGAATGTCCCTTGGAGGTCTGACAAATATAACAACGTTGGACTGTCTTTCTCACATCACGTACCAATTGCTATCAGTAATACCATTTTTCCAAAAGAGCTCCCGTCTTGTCGCGCCCAAGGTGTCTACTGAGGTCACCTACATGTAGCTCTTACATTATCTGTTGCCTTAGCAAACTGTTGGGGATACACAGACGATTTTCCTTGAAAAGGAACCCATCTTACATATGTAAGTCGTCGGGGTGACCTTCTTGGCATCTAACCCATACGTCCTTGAAGTTATCGTCGTCGGCATATAGGTTTTTGAGGTGCTTGAACCCGACAACCTCATAGCTCATAGTGACTAACAAAGTTACACGACGACTCAGCACATCAACTACTTTATTCTGTTATCCCGACTTATGTTTTAGCATGAACATGAATTCTTGTAAAAACGAGATCCATCTAGCATGCACACGGTTAATGTTAGCTTGACTATTAATAAATTTGAGAGCTTAATGGTCCGTGTAAAGTATGAATTCCCTGTGAATCAAATAATGTCGTCAGTGTCGCAGTGCCTGGACCACCGTGTACAACTCGATCTCATATGTAGACCACTTCTTGCGTGCATCACTAAGTTTCTCACTGTAAAAGGCTACCGGCCTGCCTTCTTGAGACAAAACTCCCTCAACCTCGACATATGAGGCATCACATTTAACTTCAAATAGTTTGTCAAAGTTGGGAAGTATAAGAACCGGAGTCGTGAATAATCTGCGCTTGATTTCGGCAAAGCTTCTGTCGGCTTCATCAGTCCACTAAAACTGTCCTTTTTTTATCCAATTTGTGATTGGTGACACAATGGTACTGAAATTTTTTCACAAATCGATGATAAAATGTCGTCAGTCCATAAAAACTTCACACTTCATGAATATTTATAGGAATCGACTATTCTCTAATTGCCTTCACCTTTTCCTCATCCACTCGAATGCCCGTAGATGTTATGACAAATCCTAGAAACCATAGGTTATCAATCATGAAGCTACACTTTTTTAAATTGAGATACAGTTTATTTTCAGTGAGCACTTGAAAGACTTTCTTGACGTGTTTCACATGGGTGGTTTCATCTTAATTGTATATCAAAATATCATCGAAATAAACCACAACGAACCACCTAATGAAAGGTTTCAAAACTTGGTTCATCAATCTCATGAATGTGCTAGGCACATTCGAAAGACCAAAGGGCATGACCATCCATTCGTATAATCCTTCCTTGGTCTTAAAGGCTATTTTCCACTCATCACCCAACCATATTCGAATCTGATGGTAACTGCTCCTTAGGTCCAATTTAGAGAATATTTTTGCACCCTCTATCATGTCCAGCATATCATCCAATCGTGGTATAGGAAACCTGTATTTTATAATGATTTTGTTGATGACCTAGCTATCGACATACATGCGCCAACTCTCATCTTTCTTTAGAGTTAATAGAGCTGGTACGACATATGGGCTCATACTTTCTCGAATAAAACCCTTACGGATCAGCTCATCTACTTGCCCCTGCAGAATATCATGCTCGTTCGGACTCATTCGATAATGAAGACGATTGGGTAAACTGGACCCGGGGACAAAGTTGATATCGTATTGGATATCCCGCATGGGGTAACCCATCGGGAAGGTCATCGGGCCAGATTTCTTTAAATTCATGTAACAAGAGCCTTAGTCTTTCAGGTATGATGGTAGGCTTGAGTTCTTCCCTTTTTACAATTAACGCATAAGCCTGTTCTGTTTCTTTGGATTCTTCTACGAAGTCCCGTATGGTTAAGAGAAAACGGCCCTCTACTTTAGAAGTTTCAAGTGGTCCCTCTGGATCCATAAGGGCCAATATGGTCTTCCGATCGTCCTTAACGAAGATATATATGTTATCTCGCCCTTTATGAGTAGCATCACGGTCAGATTGTGTAACACCCCGAAAATCGGGGGTCGAGTAAAAACCCAACTCCTGAGTTCTAGAACGTTACTTATGCAACATAAATAATGATAAATGCATGTTGTCTGTAGAATGGCATTAAACAAGCTTGGAATTAAGCCGAAACAGCATATCATGCTCCAGAGACAGTTAAATTAGTGAGCGGAAGACTGTGATACATATATATGATATATAATTGATTGTAAGTCTCCAGAGTGTGAACATGTTACCAGGTTAAACATACATGTATACTTCAAACGTGAACAAAAAGAATATACATGAGTGCTCTAAAAATAGAAAACAACAAGTGTCAAGGCATCTAATCAACCTCCCTATAATCCCATCGATCAGAACACGCATAAAGGAGAGATCCTCCTCATCATTATCAAGTCTGGCTCCGCCTCGCAGGCCGCGCCATCATCTGCAATCACAATAGGGACTGGTGGGTGTCGGGAAACACTGTCCCATAACATGGGAGTGAGTGATCAACTCAGTGGGATAAGAGAGCAAAGATTAGCATGTTATCAAATCAATCAAGCGTTAATAGCAAAGCAATTAATCAAACATTTCTAAATACAGTTGTTAATGCAATATGACATGACATGATGGATGCCCTCACCGACGATCTCTCATAACGGCACCATCTTACGCCCGCGGCATGCTTTCTTCCCACAGTACTCCACATCTTCCAGGCACATGCAATGTGATGGTGATATGATTACCGAGTTATTATTAGTCCATTCATACAGCAGTATTGGAAAACTAAGGTACCTTACTTATATCAATCCCAACACAGATCCTGTCTAGGGTCGTCACTCCTAGTAATCTCATATGATGTATATTTTGTAGGTCGCTGCAAGGGCTGTTGCTCACACTCGTTGCACCGCTCCCCCATCACCTTATCAATACAGGCCTAATTATCCTTAAGACTGCATCAGGACTCGTCACCCCCATGCGGTATCAGGATAAACTCAAGGTCACTACAAAAGGCTCGTCACCTGATCAGTGTAGGCTGACAGCAAGAATATAGTGTCTCATACCACCATAATCTGCTCAGAGTAGGGTGCTCACTGGTCACTACGGGGAGGTTTGTGGCCTTAGCGTAGGCCGACAGCTCGACCACGGTGTCTCATACCACCATGCCCGGCTCATGAGTCTTTGTGGATCAAGATACCATGGTTAACAGGGTTTCTAATGGTAAGTTTAGTACCCTAGGTTCAAGCAGTTATGACTCATATATGGTGAACATACAACGGCCAGTCGGGTTACTTGACGGGCTCGACTAGTACGAGCGCATCGTAAGTCGAACGACATGAAGTGTGTAAAATACTTCGTGTGGCCTAACCACTGCCGCCAACTCCAAACACGACTCGCGTTCATCAACGCGTCATTCGTGGCAAAGATAAGCCAACCACGAATTTACTCGGTTACCGACTTCCTGGACTAAGTATAGTCCCAAACATTTATGAATCCACATCAGCAATCATATAAAGGTAATGGAAATGCATTACAACAATGTGAGCATGTTAACACATGTTATAACGTATAACTTAAATAAATCATCTAGCACATACATTTCTTACATATGATGAAATCATACATATAGCCAACATGAAGGAAATCATTTACATCAGTATATTATTTGAGAATTCAATCTCAAAATTATTTCACAACACCATTTAATTCAATAAGTACTAATACAAACATTTATACAAACACTTAGACTACACACTTTAGTCTACATAGCGTATGTCGACTCAAGTGCGCTTAAGGGCGAATCTCTTCGCCAAACCAATCATGCATGCATTCCTAATATTCTAACACGATAAATAACCATGACAAACATTTTGCCAAAATATGGATGTAAGCCGTATTTCCTACAAATGACTAAAATACCTTAAATCTCATATTTACCGTATGTTTACGAAACGGAAAACGGACAGTATGTTGTACATGTCAAACGGCGTTGCCGTGATAATCTACTATTAAACGACATTGAAAGCTTTGAAAACAGTCAATCAAAGCGTCTAAAATCCTCACCTTTTGTCGTACGAGTGTATCGTTTCGAACGGAGCGTATACGCTTCGTCTATGGCGAACAGGCGACCTATTTCACAAGTTATATGAACTACTTTACTATTTGAATTGACGAAATACTAAATCAGCAAGTGGACAGGGTTTTCCTTACCTAGAAAAGCGTCGGAATCACCAACAAAGTGATTGGAATACGTCGCTTAAGCACGTGCAGCAGTAGCAGCAGGTGGCAGGAAAATCTCTCCCACCTTCTCTCACAAACTCTCACTTTCTCTCTCACTCTTGCTAGGCTTTCTAGAAAATTCGGATGGGTGAGAGAAGTGAGGGTTTAAAGCCCTTATATAACCTAATTTCTTTCCAAATTAAGCTTGAGAACAATATTTACATGAGGTCTAACCAATTCGGGGCTGTTCTGGTCCAAAAGAGCATTTCTGGATGTCCCCTGGCCGAACGCGGTCGGACTTAAGCTCAGACATACTAGATCTAGCACACATCAAGTTTTCAGACCGAAAGAGTTCACAGATCGCACGTGGTGGTCCAATTTCAGTTCAGCGGTCACTGCACCTAGATTAGGTCTACAAGTCTCATGATATGAAAGAGAAATTTTTCCTGATCCAAGGGTGTAATTTGGCTGAATTTTGACGGTCAAAATGCTTAATAATAACACGTCAAGTCGTGTACCAGATTTCGATTAAAATTTCTAAACTTAACCCTTTTCTCACTCTCTTCACTCCCGTCTCAATGAAATAGCCTCAGAACGTCGGTTGAGCTTGATTTTCGAAATGATTGTCAAGTCCAACAAGGCAGTCATAATGGTCTAAGATTGTAGGTATCGGACTTTCGATGCGCGGTCTAGATCCAATACAAAGTTTGAAAGGGTTCATGAGAGCAAACGGGTTTAGAGTTTGATCCTAGGTTTCAGGGTATTATAGCACCATTGATTCTACAAGTTTTGGGTCTTGTAGAACTTATTTAAAGTGGTCAGGGACAATTTCACAGCTACTCCAGCGTAGCGCTAGCTAACTTACGCGTAATTTCTAAAGGAATTAATCCTAAATGATTTCTTTGTCTATGGAATTGGGTTCTGAGCGGTTACCAAGGTGTTTTGGTTGACCCATTGCCTAAGGACGTCTAATCCCAGGTTAACAAAAATTCGGGGTATTACAATCTATCCCCCTTAAAACACAATTTCGTCCCCGAAATTGGCGAAGGGTAAGAAGTATCTAGCAAGACTTCAGTATTGACATTTTAAGGAAGGGTCAATCCTATTTAATGACCTAACCGTACGTATAACCTAAATCAAATGTTTCGATCCTGGGCCAGTAGGGAAAAGGCCAACCACGCTTCCGCTGTGCCACTCTGATCGAACGGTTGCATTGGCTGACCTAACTGGATTGCATTAAAACTTCGTTCTACTTAAAGTTCAAGAATCTATGCATCGTTCCGTATATCGGAACGAGGTGCAACTTAGGGGTTATCCTTGACATGAATTGGAAAACAACCTCTCATTACAGTGGTTTTCCTTTGCTAATGATGCGTTCTATGGCATTGGTATCTATGGTGATAGAGATGAGTCTAATATCTATTGTGGTTAAGTTCAGGGGCAGGTATGAGTTGGTGGTAAGATGTCTAATTCTCTACTAGCTTTAAGTCCTCGTCATTTCCCAAAGACAATGTGATCACGTTTGGTTGTAGGTGGTTGGGTCATCACAGAAGAAAGGTTGTGTAGTGGGTCTGAGCCGGATACATTGACTTTCTTGTCTAGCTAGGATAGAAAATTTATTGTATCAATTCTTAATCCGAGTCGATGCCGATCTTCTACTTGATCAGAGCATTGGATTTATTGGTAACCACTAGGATTAAGAAGTCGATTCAAACCGCGAATACATCGCTTACGTGCAGTTCCTTTGCTCCGCGTTCCCGAATGCAATAAGCCCTTGGGAAAGGCAATTCTAAGGGGTGTGCTAGTTCATTCTAAGTTCAATCTGAGGGATTTATAAATTTTCCCTGAGAGTTAATGGTTCTAAGTTAAAACAACTTTTCTATGAGTTACAACAGAAGTCTATAAGTAATAAGGGGATCTATCGAAGGAATAAGGTTCTACTACAACCAAATCTAACCTACAATTCCTTAATATATACAAGCTTTACACTACTTAAGATAACTAGTAGCCTAGTTTGTAACTCACTAGCTATAATCCAAAGCCTAAGTTTATACGCTAAATGGTTCCATACCATTACTATTACAGGAAATTTCTCTATCGCTTAGAGTCAAGATTATCTAAATGGAATTGGATCTCCTATATCGTCAGATCCTTCAAATTTAGGAGTGCTAATACTAGGTCCAAAATGCCAAGGGCCTATATGGCCAGTAGCATTAAGTTACATTAAATGGAACCGCATTCCTAATCCCACGTCAGGATTGGAAGTGGCATGCTTGGTAAGAGGGTGGGTTGGGATAAAAATCAATTTGTAGGCATAATCCCGGGATTTATAACATGACAGTGGAAACCATAGGATGCACCCAATCCAGGGACAATACCTTACAGCGAATGAAACGGCATGTACTTCATTTAACAAAATATGTCATAATATATGGAATAAAGCTCCACATGAATTATGACAGGAACGCATTCGGCTATATTAAGCCCAAAACACTAAACACAAACACATTTCTACCTATGACATCACTAGACCCAACAACAACAAAACACAGAAATCCTTCAAATGGTAATCAAACAAGCGAAGAACGTGGAGAAATGGGATGGGTAAGTAGGTTTCCACGAGTCTGAGAATCAAATAAAAGGGACATGAGAGAGAGGACGGTGGAAAGGGAGAAAAAGGCTAAAATAACCTCACAAAAAACCATGGGAAAAATGATAGAAATGGGGAGAAATGGTTGCCCTGATGGGCTGAAACAAATCTAGGCCCTGTAGAGGGGTAGATCAGGCTCCCAAAGGCTGGATTTTCAAAGGGAAAAGAGAACTATAAAGGAAAATGGAGCTCCACACGATTTCAGCCTCGATTGGAGGTTGTAGGAGCTCCAACGGACGAGATTTATAAGGAAGGGGGGTGCAAATCATGATGGAGGGATAGAGTGGGATCGTTTCTAGCAGGGAATGGGATTGAGAGTGATTTGGAGTTGCGGCTTGAAATGGGGAAACAAGAAAAATGAAAATGGAGCTTGGGAAGGGTATTTTTGTGAAGGAGATACCCTTTCTAAGGGGTTTCGACAGACGGATGGGATATGGGAGGGGTGCCCTACCCAAAAAAACACGCGTGCCCGAGTTTCACAGCAAGTGAGCCCACTGTACGGCGATCCATTGCCGGATGATGGTGGATCCGGCCGGTCTGGTCTGGTGGGATGGGTCCCCCCTGCCCTGGAGGTCCCAGATATATATGGGCCCCAACCTAGTTCATTGTATTTTGACCTAGGGAGGCCCAAACTTCCCTCCGGGATATTCCGGGGCCAATCTGTAAACCAGAATACATTTACCCATCATATAGCATATGATTTTGGGGTAGGAGGAGTCAATCCATCCAACTAACCCATTAGTTATAAAATATTAATTTGAAATGGCCAAAAGGTCAATTTTCACGTATTTTTACTATTCATTATAAAATTTTACTTAAGTATGATTTTATATCATTTTTACATTAGGATCAATGCCTAACATGAAAAGACTGAGAAAGAATTGAAGAATGGAGTGGTGAGAGAAAGAATTTGGAAGGAATTAGGTGAAACGGGATTTTTAAGCCCTAACGATTGAAAGTAAGGGTTGTGGTTGCCCCACAGCCCAAGGATTCACATTTCTGGGTTTAGATCCTTCTAAAGAACATCTCAACCTGCCTACTTACAACCTACGAGCTACTTAGGTCGCTTCACGCGACCCTAGATACGTTACGAACTTGATCGAACGATCGATACGAGTAGACTTCGCCTATTGGCGAAACTGCGATCCTACGAGTGTTTTTAGGTTCTTCTCGCACCCACCTAAGTCAAATAAGTGACAGCGTACGTTGCGTGTCCATAAACCAGGTCCGGTTTAATCTCATTCATGCTCTAATACCATCTGTAACACCCCGAAAATTGGGAGTCGAGTAAAAACCCAACTCCCGAGTTCCAGAACGTCACTTATGCAACATAAATAATGATAAATGCATGTTGTCTGTAGAATGGCATTAAACAAGCTTAGGATTAAGCCGAAACAGCATATCATGCTCCAGAGACAGTTAAATTAGTGAGCGAAAGACTGTGATACATATATATGATATATAATTGATTGTAAGTCTTCAAAGTGTGAACATGTTACCAGGTTAAACATACATGTATACTTCAAACGTGAACAAAAAGAATATACATGAGTGCTCTAAAAAAAGAAAACGACAGGTGTTAAGGCATCTAATCAACCTCCCTGTAATCCCGTCGATCAGAACACGCATAAAGGAGGGATCCTCCTCATCATTATCAAGTCTGGCTCCGCCTCGCAGGCCGCGCCATCATCTGCAATCACAACAGGGACTGATGGGTGTCCGAAAATACCGTCCCGTAACGTGGGAGTGAGTGATCAACTCAGTGGGATAAGAGAGCAAAGATTAACATGTTATCAAATCAATCAAGCGTTAATAGCAAAATAATTAATCAAACATTCCTAAATACTGTTGTTAATGCAATATGACATGACATGATGGATGCCCTCACCGACGATCTCCCTCATACGGCACCATCTTACGCCCGCAGCATGCTTTCTTCCCACAGTTCTCCACATCTTCCAGGCACATGGAATGTGATGGTGATATGATTACCGAGTTATTATTAGTCCATTCATACAGCAGTATTAGAAAACTAAGGTACCTTACTTATATCAATCCCAACACAGATCCTGTCTAGGGTCGTCACTCCTAGTAATATCATACGATGTATATTTTGTAGGTCACTGCAAGGGCTGTCAGGGCTATTGCTCGCACTCGTTGCACCGCTCCCCCATCACCTTATCAATACAAGCCTAATTATCCTTAAGACTGCATCAGGACTTGTCGCCCCCATGCGGTGTCAAGATAAACTCAAGGTCACTACAAAAGGCTCGTCACCTGATCAGTGTAGGCCGACAAGAATATAGTGTCCTATACCACCATAATCTGCTTAGAGTAGGGTACTCACTAGTCACTACGGGGAGGTTTGTGGCCCTAGTGTAGGCCGACAGCTCGACCACGGTGTCCCATACCACCACACCCGGCTCATGAGTCTTTGTGGATCAAGGTACCATGGTTAACAGGGTTTTCAATGGTAAGTTCAGTACCCTACGTTCAAGCAGTTATGACTCATACATGGTGAACATACAATGGTCAGTTGGGTTATTTGATGAGCTCGACTAGTACGAGCGCATCGTAAGTCGAACGACATGAAGTGCGTAAACACTTCGTGTGGCCTAACCACTGCCGCCAACTTCAAACACGACTCGTGTTCATCGACGCGTCGTTCATGGCAAAGATAAGCCAACCACGAATTTACTCGGTTATCGACTGCCTGGACTAAGTATAGTCCCAAACATTTATGAATCAACATCAGCAATCATATAAAGGTAATGGAAATGTATTACAACAATGTGAGCATATTAACACATGTTATAACGTACAACTTAAGTAAATCATCTATCACATGCATTTCTTACATATGATGAAATCATACATATAGCCAACATGAAGGAAATCATTTACATCAGCATATTATTTGAGAATTCAATCTCAAAACTATTTCACAACACCATTTAATTCAATAAGTACTAATATAAATATTTATACAAACACTTAGACTACACACTTTAGTCTACATAGCGTATGTCGACTCAAGTGCGCTTAAGGGCGAATCTCTTCGCCAAACCAATCATGCACGCATTCCTAATATTCTAACACGATAAATAACTATGACAAACATTTTACCAAAATATGGACGTAAGCCATATTTCCTACAAATGACTAAAATACCCTAAATCTCATATTTACCGTATGTTTACGAAACGAAAAACGGACAGCATGTTGTACATGTCAAACGGCGTTGCCGTCGATAATCTACTATTAAACGACATTGAAAGCTTTGAAAACAGTCAATCAAAACGTCTAAAATTCTCACCTTTTGTCGTATGAGTGTATCGTTTCGAACGGAGCGTATACGCTTCGTGTACGGCGAACAGGCGACCTATTTCACAAGTTATATCAACTATTTTGCTATTTGAATTGAGGAAATGCTAAATCAGCAAATGGACAGGGTTTTCCTTACCTACAAAAGCGTCAAAATCACCAAAAAAGTGATTGGAATACGTCGCTTAAGCACGTTCAGCAGCATCAGCAGGTGGTAGGAAAATCTCTCCCACCTTCTCTCGCAAACTCTCACTTTCTCTCTCACTCTTGCTAGGCTTTCTAGCAAATTCAGATGGGTATGAGAAGTGAGGGTTTAAAGGCCTTATATAACCTAATTTCTTCCCAAATTAGGCTTGGGAACAATATTTACTTGAGGTCTAACCAATTCGGGGCTGTTCTGGTCCAAAAGAGCATTTTTGGAGGTCCTCTGGCTGAATGCGATCGGACTTAAGCTCAGGCATACTGGATCTATCACACATCAAGTTTTCAGACCGAAAGAGTTCGCAGATCGCATGTGGCGGTCCAATTTCAGTTCAGCGGTCACCGCACCTAGATCAGGTCTACAAGTCTCATAATATGAAAGAGAAATTTTTCCTGATCCGAGGGTATAATTTGGCTGAATTCTGACGGTCAGAACGCTTAATAATAACGTGCTAAGTCGTGTGCCAGATTTGGATTAAAATTTTCAAACTTAACCCTTTTCTCACTCTCTTCACTCTAGGCTCAATGAAATAGCCTCTGAACGTCGGTTGGGCTTGATTTTCGAAATGATTGTCAAGTCTAACAAGGCGGTCATAATGGTCTAAGATTGTAGGTATCAGAATTTCGACGCGCGGTCTAGATCCAATACAAAGTTTCAAAGGGTTCCTGAGAGCAAACGGGTTTAGAGTTTGATCCTAAGTTTCAGGGTATTATAGCACCATTGATTGTACAAGTTTTGGGTCTTGTAGAATGTATTTAAAGCGGTCAGGGACAATTTCACAGCTACTCTAGCGTAGCGCTAGCTAACTTACACTTAATTTCTAAAGGAATTAATCTTAAGTGATTTCTTTGGCTATGGAATTGGGTTCTGAGCGGTTACCAAGGTGTTTTGGTTGACCCATTGCCTAAGGACTTCTAATCTCAGATTGGAAAAAATCTGGGGTGTTACAGATTGTCAGGGTCGACTGAGTAATATGTGACGTGATTCTGTCAACTACATCGCATACTTCATCCTTATAATGTTTGCCAATTGAAAAGGATATAATGTACCGTTTAATTATATTTGTTTTACTAACCTTCTTGATCCAACCGATTGTACATGGGGAGGGATGATGCTCTATTTTCAATTGTAATTTTTTCACCATGACCTTGGAGACGATGTTCTTGCTGCTTCCACTATCAATGATCATGTTACAAACCTTTCTATTCACTGTACACCTATATATCTTCGGCCGTCCTTAACAAAGATATATATGTTATCTCGCCCTTTATGAGTGGCGTCATGGTCAGATTGCCAGGGTCGACTAAGTAGTATGTGACATGCTTCTATGTCAATTACATCGCATACTACTTCATCCTTTTAATGTTTGTCAATTGAAAAGGATATGGTACACCGTTTATTTACATTTGTTTCGTTGACCTTCTTGATCCAACCGATTGTATATGGGGAGGGATGACGCTCCGTTATCAATTGTAATTTTTTCACCATGACATTGGAGACGATGTTCTTGCTGCTTCCATTATCAATGATCATGTCACAAACCTTTCTATTCATTGTACACCTAGTGCGGAAGATGTTATGCTGCTATGGATACATTTCTTTTCTTAGCGCATATAATAATCACCTCACGACGAGCGACTCACTGTGATCTTGTTGAACCGAACTTGAATCATCTGCCCCGTCCTTAGTGGTATGATCTTGTTCTTCGACATTTGGATCTTCATATGCGTTATCAGCACTACCATTATTGATGGCGAGGCTCGCCACTTTTCTTTGGGGACAAGTATTTGATAGGTGGCTCAGTTGGCTACAACGATAACAGTTGTCGGGCCTTAGTCGAGCATAAGGGTTCAGGATTCTACTTGGACCAGTAACAGTCGATATGTCCTTTTGGAATCTAACTTGCCGGCTTCCCTGATCTCGGCTCTCAGACATAGGAGGTTGAGTGCGTGCTCCTACGAGCTTCTTTCCCTTGGGTTGTGGAGCTCCCTGGGGCGGACCTGCCGCAATGATCCTTGCGGTAGAGTAGGTCTGTGTGTTAGGACGTTTAAGTTGTGCTTCCGCCCAAGAAGCCAACTTAAACTCATCATTCATCATCTAGACAGACTGCATCCGGACCCGATCCTGGATCTCCATATGCAATCCACTATTGAATCAGGTGACTTGCTGCGATTCAATCTCGATCAAATCGTTATGCGCCACCAGGTGGTAAAATTCTTCTGCGTATTCTTTCACCGACTGACTACCTTTTTGACAATTTTACTATTGTTGGAATAATACCTGATCGTAATCGCTAAGGAGGAATTAGACACGTAGTAGCTGCAATTCATCCGCTGTCATGTGCGGATTGATGCTTTCATCTGCATGGTTCGTGTGAGTTGTAGTTATTCCCACCAAGCTGAAGCTTCTCCTTTCAACTTGTATGCCATAAGCTTCACCTTCTTTGCTTCAGGGCTGTCCATATAGTAAAAAAAATCGCTCAACTTTAAAAAGTCAATTGAAGAAATCGTGAATTTATAGTTGGCCATTAAAGTTTGGAATATCAACCCGCATCTTAAATTCTCGATCTATTCGATCTACTCGATTGCCGCCTTGTTTAGGATTTTGGAAGATTATATCATCGATCTCCTCCTCATTGGACCCCGCTTCCTCTGGAATGACCCTTGGATGCACTACCGGTACTATACTGCGATCAGAGCGATTACGAGTTTCAGAAATTGTTGGTGGAGGATTACCATCAGGAACACGGAGTTGCCTTAGGGTTTTCACCAAGACATTCGCTATGTGGTCGATGGAATCCTACATCCCTTGCATGGCTTATCGATTCTCTTGCTACGCTACTTCGAAAGCAGCCGCCATTAAAGGTAAATTACCCGGAGCACCGCCCATGCGATTGTTGCTCTACCCATCGCTAGAAGCCATCTATCTGAGGGAAAACCTCGCTTTGATACCAAATTGACGCAGAGAAGGAGGTGAGGTCGAGCACTGTCTTCCTCAAGAGGATAACTATTCCGAATCCATGGAACGTCTCTGGACTCCTCACAGAGACTTCTCAAATCCACGAGGAAAGAAAGCAAAAAATAGAAATAATTTCTAATAAATTCGAAATTGATTAAAGAATGAATAAAAACGAGTTCACAACCCTTTAAATAGGGGTACCAAGTAATGGGAAAGAAATCAGAATCAAATTACAACTAAAACTCCTAAAATTCGTGACTTACTATAAATAGTAAACTTACTATTTATAGACGGTCATGATGTCTACTAGTGCACAAGGTTTTCAGCCAAAAATAGTAAGTATCCTATTTGATTTTACTGAGTTGTTCTCCTAATTTTTCTAAGCTCTTTTTACATTGGACGCAACTCCTAAAGCTCAACAAATGAAGAGCTATAATCAAATTAAAGCTTACTATTTATAGTAAAAATGAAATTAAAATAGGGAAACAACCGTTGATCTGGCGGTATTTCGCAAATTCATCTTGGGCAACCCGGCATAGCAGAGTTGGTTGGCTAAAGTAGCTCGTTCTACCTCAAAATCATATATTTTACGTTAGATAACTTATTTTGGATTGCGAGATATGCCTGATTTAAGGTCTGATGGTCTGAATCACTTCTGTCGTCGACCGAGCCTTTTCTGATCCATCTTGGCCATGTAACTGTCCGCCACTCACTCTACATCACATCGTCGAAAACTTTTTGAGTTCAAAAAAGGCTCTAATCAAGTTAATATTTGTATTTTAACTTCACATAGGTATGTGTAATCTTTTGAACATGTCATATGAAAAATAACCCGATGGCTGGCTCTAGAAAAGTTACAACGGTAGTTTGTTTAATCCCCACTACTTTCTGTAGTGTGATCCACTTGACCTTTTGATGCACCTCAATTTTGGATGCATGCTCTAGAATTATTTGTAAAAATTGATGGATGGTGTAGATCTAACATAAAAGTCACAGTGAGACTCAGAAAGTTCCACACTTTAAAAGTTGTATAGCATAGTTAGCAATCTGGTTGAGAGAAATCCCGAGTATCTTTTAACTGGAGTCGTCATTGATGACGTAGTTTTGGATAGAAGTGTTAATGGAAAGATGGATTTTGAACCGTTTCGGGGAAGGTCATCAGGCTGCCCTTATTTAAAGTAATGATTTTTTAGGCCTGAGCCCGGCTCATTGACACCATTAATTTTAGATTAATCTGATATTTGTGTATCCGTTTGGTTGACTAAACATCACTGATGGCCCTGCAAAAGTTTTAACGGTCAGCTTTGAATATGATTCAATCCTAGGCTCATACCTAAAATGAGCTGGCAAATGGATGAACGGCTTGGATGAGACACATACATCACATTGGACCCACGGAGGCGTCATACCGTACACGGTACGCGTCCCTCTCTAAATATCTTTGGGATCTGTCGGCGTTTCCATGCATTCACCACGCAATTCATGTGCTCGATACCATGGGTTGACCAATAGGGTGAGACGCGCTGTTTCTCTTCAATAACGACGTTTAAAAATGAACTCAGGCCAAAACAGAGAATTATAACAATTCATACGCACATGCACACCAACTCTGTATACGTGGCATCTTAGTATTACAATCCAAACCGTTCACATCGTGGGATCCACTGTAGATAGGCCATATACTAATTGGACGGTTATAAAAAATTTCTTATGAAAGTTTTCTTGTTAAATATAGACGCTTTTCTTTTCATTTTAACCATTCACTTGTTGGCTGCCAGTGGTATGGTTACTCAGCGCCCCACACCTAGCAAAATGATACGCATGCCATAGTCGTTCATCAGACAAGACCCATGATGGATTTACCTTAGCCAAAAAAATCTGGACCGTTCACTGATCTTCAAGTGGATAAGGCATGTCATCTTGGTGGTAAAATTGATGAAAAATGAATGGTACAAAAAGTCCAACTGCTCCCCATTAAGACACATTTATGAGCCACCTACTGGCTGGGCTGGCCTGATTCTGGTAAAAAAGAAAGGAACTGGGCTAGCACGCCCACGTATAAAGGGTGTGCCTATTTCTAACCGAGTAGCAGAAGGGCAAGACACATGAGATCTAGCCCACCCATTTGTCACTTATATATTCACCCTTTAATTAAAAAAAAATTAGGCTGGTCGAAAGCCGCCCAACTAGTCTTAGTTTTGGAAAAGAGTTGAAATGGAGTGTGCACCTTCAATTGAGTCTGAAGTGTACCGTGACTTGTATATATCATCCATTCCTAACGTGAAAATCACTAGAAAAGGATGTTCCAAAAATCATGGTGTTGTGAAACCTAGGTGGGCCGCACTAGATTTTATGAAGAATTTTAGCCTTTTTTTTTTTTCAATAATGACACCTACCTTTAAATTGGATCGCGTGATGTTCAGGTTCAAGGGCTGCTATTTCTAGACAAGTTGGGGCTGAGAAATATGATGGGGTGTTAATTTTTCTTTGGTTCTTCTTTTTTTGTCGGCTCTCAAGATAGGCGGACCTCGCCCCTTTTTGTTTTTAGGTCCACCCGAAGTTCTCGTGTATAGCTACTCCATTTGAGATGAAAAAAAAAAGAAAAAAAGTTCATGGCCAAACATTAGGTAGCACGTGGATTTCATGCACATGAAATCATTTGGGATACAAAAGTTCTGGGCACAGTCTGTATGCCTACGGACACTCTCATGCCATGGTTTTCAAAAATGACGATCTTGTCAGCTCAAGTTAACCAAATGGATGACTCCCCATAATGGTATCAATAGATTAGGGTGCCTACCATACTGCAACTAACATAATGAGTGAGTTCTCATCCCAGATCGTAGCTTAGACGATGATCTTAACCATTCATATTCTGAATTTTTTGTTATTGGGGCCATTTAAAAGGAAAAAATAAAAAAAACATTTGTTGAACTGATCATGGCCTATGAGATGAATTTGGAATATTGAAAAGTAAAGTTTACAGGATCATGCTCCAGTCCAAAATTCAAAGGTTAAGATCAACAATATAGCATCTTAATTATAAGATCATAATTTTTATCATGCGGTAATCATGAGAACATGAATGTTTTTTTTTTTTCACAAGCACACACACCCCACACACTCACGCCACACGCGCACACACCGTGAGATTTCACCACCATGGGTACTCGAACCCTTGACCCGGTGTTGAAACTCCAAGGAGTCTACCACCCGGTTAAGAGCAAGGACCCGATCAAGAATGGTTTAAATCATCATCCAAGATGCGATCTGGGGGTGAAAACCAACCCCGGTAAGTGTACTATCAAAACTCATTTACAATCGTAGTTACAAATAATGTCTCCCCTCTATATATATATATATATATATATATATATATATATATATATATATATATATATATATATATAAAAGGATAGATCTTTACCTTGAAAATGACTCAATAATAATTCTGACTAATATCAAAGTGTCAGTCCAAAACCGTGGTTTTTTTTTTTTTTTTCGGTGGGAAGAAGTGGAGTTTGGCAGTGCAGGCCACCATCGAGTATGTATGATATCCAACCTATCCAATGAATGCATACACCATCAAGGATTAACAAAAAATTAAACCTTTCCAATCATCAGGTGGGTCGGCCATGAATTGGACCGTACCATCTATGCATGGAGTCTTATTTTTTATGGTGTGGCCTACTTGTTGATTGGATTGATCAGCTTTCCTTCTTCTTCTTTTTTTTCTTTTTTTTTTTTAATCTAATCATCATCATGATAGGCTACATATCTGCTGGAAGAGTACTTGCATGTCATCCACACACACCATGTGGTTCTAAGAAAGCCATATCACCATCAGATATGAATATTCCTCCGCTTGGTGCATATGGCACTCACGCAAATCATGAAGGACCATCCCATTTAGTAGACCCTCCTCCAAATCAACTATAATTGAGTCACATGAGATTAGTTTAATCTTATTTAATAGTGAATTATTATTTTAATAAGACAGTTGTCTTAAATTTGGCAGAGATTAGTTTAACTAGGATTCATTAAGGTTAAGTTAAATAGGATATATATCACCTGTAGAGAGAAGAAAAAAAGAAAAGAAAAGAAAAGAAGAGAGACTTCTTTCCTTCCCTTCTCCTATCACACGGTCCACATGTGTGGAGTCCACGTCAGATGGCTATATACGTCTTTCTTGGCCCTGTGATCTGGTTTGACGTGTCAGCATCTACAAATTAATGGGTTTTAGGTGGCATTGTTATGAAGTAATTCTAGTTCTTATAATTATGCTTTTCGATTCTAAAAACTTGAGAATATCAAATGGAAATCCTCAGGCCTAAAAGTCTAAAATCTAGATTTTTTGAAAAGTTTTATATTTTACCGTATTTCAAAAAATTCCCAATAGAACTGATATTTTATTTGTGAGTATAACTCCGTTTTCCTGCAGTTATGCTGAGGGAAATCATGGCATACAAGTCTACGCAGCACACATGTGCAAGATCAGAGCCATCTATGGGCGAACCATATCGGCACGTGTGCTCTCATTGACCTCGTCAGTCTCTCCTCACACAGTATGCAAGCTCACGTGAAGACCGATCATGACATAGTCATGTCCACGTAAGTCGTGTGGGTCCTTGTAACTGTATAATTTTAACATATTGGAGATTTTTCTGGTTAAACATTCTAAAATCTAGACTGCGAAATATTTAGATACTCTAGCAGAGAGAGAGAGAGAGAGAGAGAGAGAGAGAGAGAGAGAGAGAGAGAGAGATTACAGAAGAATTACAGAAGAATTACAGGAAAATTACAGGAGAGAAATGACAGGAAAATTACAGGAGAGATGACAGGAAAATTACACACGTGGATTCCACGATCCTAACCTTTGAGAAAAATAAGTTGAACAATCCTAACTTCTGAGAAATTACATACGTGGATTACTCAACCAATCGTATTTTTAGATGGTAATTAAGAAACAGCGAATTCCATAATTTAGTCAGTTTAATTTGAGTTAATATATGCCATGTATACAATTTTTATGTGCCTGCGTATCAAGAGTCATACACAACCAGAGTATCAAATAACTCCTCCGTCTAGATTACCAGTGATCAAGTTAAAACCATGGTTGGTTGACCTTAATGTCTTTGGGGACAAAACAAGCCACCATTACGCGTTTCATATGTGCCAACAAAGAACTTTCATGGTGGCTACCTCTGTGGAAAATAAGGCCATCCCAACGCCTGATTTTCTTCCTTTAAAGGAGCACATATGCAACCCCTTTTTTACCCCTCATTTCTCCACACCATATTCCCGACCTCAGAAAATGGATTGGCGTCTCCAGGAGGCATCTCTAAGCGGTGACGTGCCGGCTTTCACCGCTCTCATTCAGGAAAACGAAGATGTTCTTGGACAAACGACTGACGGGTCATCAAACACCACACTACACATCGCATCGCGGTTAGGACGCACCGAACTGGTGGCGGAGATCATTAAGCTGCGGCCAGACATGGTGGCGGTGGAGAATGAGAAGAAGGAGACACCATTTCATGAAGCTTGTCGTGAAGGGCACGTTGAGGTGTTGATGCTTTTGATGGAAACTAATCCATGGGTGGTTTACAAGCTTAATAAAAATGGCGAAAGCATTCTTCTCTTGGCATGTGGTCATGGGCGCATCAATGTCGTGAAATATCTCTTGAGCAAGTCGCCGTTGTTGCTGTCGTCTGACGTGGATGGGACGTCGACTTTTCTTCATGCCGCAGTTTCAGGGGGACATACAGGTAATTAACATCATTATGTATAAATCAACATATTTTGGTGACTTGGTCGTAAGAGGCCAAATGATCATACTTTCTTTTAATCCATCACCAAAACATCCCTTTTCTTCTCTTTGTTTTGTTAACTATATTGTTCTCAACTGGCTTAGGGTCCGTTTGGATGTAGTTGCTAGTCCAATGAAGTCTGAAATAGTTGAATTGTCCATCCGCAAAAGGGTTGTCTAGGTCATGAGGATTTAAACCCTGGAAAGCATTTGTATGTACAGATAGGGGTTTTTGTTGGGGGATCTGTAGAAACACACGGAGATAAATCAAGGATATCAATCCAATAGCACCAAGCAAACACAAAGAGAATACATTAATTTAACGTAGAAAATTCTTTCGGAAAAAAACCACGGCACAAAGCAACAAATGATCACTATGAAAACATAAATTACAAAGAGAGAAGGCTTAACCGATTCGAACAACCTTGAATCTCACCTTGCTACACCCCTTTGAAACCTTAGAACTAATTAAAAACCCTTAGAATACCTCCCTATCCTGTTTACACACACACACACACACACACACATATATATATATATATATATATAGAGAGAGAGAGAGAGAGAGAGAGAGAGCTTTGGAAAGAATCCCGAATAAAATCAGAAACAAATCCCGCGAATTCGCAGTTTTGCATAAAATCTGCGCAAAATCTGTTGATGCTATCGAAGACCTACCGATAGTATTGAAATTAATTTGTTGATGGTATCGAACACTTATAGATGACATCTAACTAACACCTTAACTGTCCAGAAATAAAACATGATTTTTCGAAAGTTCTCGATGACATCGAAAAATGTGTCAGGTTAGTCTAACAACCAACTGAAGAAAATCCAGAAGACATCGATGGGATCGAGAACTATTTGATGTCATCGAAGGAGACATCAAATAAGCTGTCAATGGCATCGATAGACCCGGTGTTTGACTCGATTTATTATCTCTATTACAACAATCTCCACCATGTCTTCAATCATCAAACATATAGCTTCTTGTTCTCTCCTCTTATCTCTACCTTACATCATAAATCCATCAATGTTTCTTGTGCACACTCTATCTTCCTTTTATGCCATCCCTAAATCCAGAGAAGTTATACAAAATTTAAACTTTTCTGTAAGAACGACCTTGGTGAGCATGCCTGATGGATTCATGTTGGTGTGAATCCTCTTGAGAGTCACGCGTCAATCCTTAAACACTTGTCGGATAAAGTAGTGACGAACATCAATGTATTTAGTACGAGAGTGATAAACAGAATTTTTAGCCAAATTTATAGCGCTTTTACTATCACAATTAATCGGCACGACCTCCTACTGAAACTCCAACTAATTTATTATGCCTCTCAACTAAACACCTTCTTTAAATACTTTTGTCATTGTCATATACTTTACTTCGATCATGAAAAGAGACACCGCATACTGAAGTTTTTACATCTAACTAATTGCTCTACCCACTAGTACAAACAAATAACTCGAAGTCGACTTTATGGAATCCACACACTTGCGTAGTTTAAATCTACATACCCAACCAACTTTGCTCATATTTTATCAAAAGTTAAGACGTAGTCTTTTATACCTCGAATGTGTCGAAGTATCCATTCACCGCTTGTCGAAGTATCCATTCACCGCTTCCCAATGTTATTTACCGGGGGTTTGACATATATTTGCTCATAACACTGATTGCCTGTGAAATATCCGGTCTCATATAGATCATGACATACATTAAACTGCCAACTGCATTCAAATAAGGCATATAAGACATTATGTTTTTCCTCGTCTATTTTGGGACACTTTCCTGAGGAAAGCTTGAAGTGAGTTGCGTTGGGAATGCTCATCAGCTTTGCTTGGTCCATCCCATACTTGATCAACACCTTTTTAAGGTATTCTATCTGTGATAACCAAAACTTGCTCCTCTTTCTGTCTTTATGAATATTTATGTTGAGAATCTGCTTTGCAGCTTCCAGATTTTTCATCTCGAATGATTTGATAATTGAGTTTTTAGTATGTCGATTTTAAACATAACATAACTAGCAATCAACATATCATCAACATACAATACTAGGATGATGAATTTTTCATCACTTAGTGTTTTATAATCGACACAATGATCGTATTCACTTCAAGTAAATTTTTAACTCAGCATGAAAGAATCATTTTTTTATACCACTGCCTAGGCAACTGTTTTAAGTCGTATAATGATCTCATTAACTTGCAAACTTTGTTCTTTACCCCTTTAACTTCGTAGCCCTCTGGTTACTTCACGTAGATCAACTCTTCCAACTCCCTGTGCAGAAATGCAGTCTTGACATCCATTTGTACTAGCTCGAGATCGTCTTGGGCAACCAATGCCAACACAAATATGATAGACATTTGCTTAACTACTGGCACGAATATCTCCTTGAAGTCGATTCCTTTTCTCTAAGCATAACCCTTCACTACTAACTTTGCTTTATTTTTTATCTATCATATTTTCTTTTTAATAACCACTTGCATCCGATCGCTTTTCGGCTCACTAGAAGCTCCATCAGCCCGGATGTGTTATTTTTGTGCAATGAGTCCATTTTATCATTTTTTATCTATCTTATTTCCTTTTTAATAACCACTTGCCTTCTGCTTTTTTGCATCATGCTCATTAAGAGCCTCCTGAATAGTAGATAGGTCTTCCGCATATGTAATGAGGGTATATATGATATTAGAGTCATTCATATATCTTGTCAGTAACTTATGATATCGTAGTGGATTTCTTCTCATAGGTGGTTGTTCCACCTGCTCCTGTACCTTTATCTGTACATCCGTCTTTGCCTGAATATCATATGTGTTAATTTGGACGTCTACGATCTACATCTCTAGTTCATCTTGCTCCTCTCGATCATTCTTACGGAATAGGGAACTTTCATCGAATATGATGTCACGACTAGTAATGACCTTGCATGTGACCTTATCGAATAACCCGTAACCTTTCACATTAACCCCATGCCAACAAAGATATATTTTTTGACTCTATGGTCTAGCTTATCTCTTTCAATTGACGGTACATGGGAGTAAGTTTCATAATCAAATATGTGCAAATTTGAGCAATTCATTTTATGACCATTTCATACTTACTCTAAGATCTTACATTCAATTGTCGTAAAGAGAGACTAATTCACCGAATAACAAGTTGTGTCAATGGCCTCAACCCATAGGTCCTTGCCCAACCCAACATTACTTAACATCATGTGTGTTGCCAACCTCAACCCCAACCCCAATAGTGGTGCATTGATGGGTTGGGTGTTGTTAGTAGAGGTGAGCACCGAGTCGAGTCGGCAGATTGGGTCTAACTCGACTCGATCCGAATTTTCAAGTAACTAACCCGAACTCGATCCGATCCGGGTATGAGTCTTGGTCAGCTGACTTGATCCGATCTGATGCACGGCTGGCCTGACCCGAACCAAGTCTAACTCGGTCAGGGAAATCGAGTCAGATCAGGTTGGGTATGGTTCGGATCGGATTAACGATGAAAATCATTATCCTCGCTACTATTTTCGATGTGGTCCATTTGAGCTTTAATATGATTTATTTTTTTTTTCTAATGCTTTAAAATGATCACGAAAAATGGATAAATGGTATGGATATAATAAATACATCATTGTGGGGCCCATGTAACTTTGATCTCATTTGAGCCGTTCGTATAACTCAGAGCTCGAGACGCGTCTGCGCTCGTCTTCGCACGACTCGTATCTGTACCAGTTGGTGTCGTGTGAAACACAACATCAGACTGTGTGTTACTCGGTACGAGCGAGCGCGGATTAGATACACTAAAGTGACGACGCCAAGCTCTGTAGACCCCATCATAATACATGTTTGTATCCATACCATCTATCCATTTGGAGAGATCATTTTATGGCATGAGAAAAACAATAAGATAGATCTAAAGTTCAAGTGGAGCCCACCATAGAAAATAGTGAGGACAGTGACATCCACCGTTCAAAATTTCTTAGGGACCACAAAAGTTTCCTATCAAGCTTATATTTTTGTTTTCACTTCATCTATCTCTATGTTAACTTATGAATACACTAGATCTAAAAAATACATGATGGTGGGCCCTATAAATGTTTTAACGGTGGGTGTGACTGTCCCACGGTTTTCTTTGGTGGGTCCACTTGAACTTTAGATCTATCTCATTCTTTTTCTCATGTCATAAAACGATCTCCACAAATGATTGGACGGTATGGATACAACACATGCATAATGGTGGGGTCCACATGGCTTGGTGACGTAACTTCAGTAGCGATTTGGCTACTGACGTGTTTCCTTCTCGCTTCGAACTTCTGCCCAAATCCTCTCCCATTTTTCTTCTGCTATTGACGAAACAGATACCTTCGTCTAAACTCAAATCCTCTCCCATTTTCCTTATGCTATTGACACTGTTAGTGTTTCATGCTCTGTGTAGCTTAGGAATACATTTTTATATGAAAACTTCTACTGCGGATCCGGATCGAGTCAGATCGGATCGGATCAGATCCATTAGAATCGGGTTTCGGATTGATCGGTCCGGATTGACCACGATCCGAACTTAATCAAAAAAACTGTCGGATCTAAATGACCCTACTCGATCCGCATCGATCCAAGCTATCAGTTCAGTTTGATCGAGTCGGATCTGGTCGGATCCGGTCGGATCCACCGGATCAGGTCAGACATGCCCAGCTATAGTCGTTAGGTCCAACGTGATGTATGTGTTTTATATCCACACTATCCGTCCATTTTGCCAGCTTACTTTAGGACATAAAACTTAAAAATGAAACAGATCTGAAGCTCAAGTAGACCACACCACAGGAAGTGGTGGTGATTGAAAGCTCCCCATTAAAACCTTCTTGGGGGCACAAAAGGTTTGGATCAAGCTAATATTCATGCTTTCCCTTCATCAATGTCTGTTTCAGCTCTGGGTCACCTTATCAACAAGTTGGATGGAAAATAAACATTATGGTGGGCCTTATGAAGATTTCAATGGTGGTGTCATTATCTCATTGTTTCATGTGGTTTGGTCCACTTGAGCCTCATATCTGCTTCATTTTTTGATTTAAAGCCCTAAAATGAGTTGGGAAAACAAATGGACAACATGGATATAGAGCAGATACACCACAATGGGACCCATGGAACTCAACACATCACCACATCAGCTAATCCGTGCCCCAGTATCTGTGACCTTATGAACAGGTTGGATGAAAACAAAAATCATAGTGGGCCCAGGAAGGTTCCAACAGTGAGTGTCATTCCACTTGAGCTTTGTGTGTCGTGGTCCACTTGAACTTTGGATTAAATTGCTTCATTTTTAGGCTCATGCACTAAAATGAGTTGAAAAAACAGATGAATGGCATAGATATAAAACATATAAATCATAGTGGGCCCACCAGGGACATCCTTGGTGGTAGGGTCACCAAGGAATCCACTTCCGTAACCCATCCGGTCATGGCTTATCCAAGTGGATGAGTTATTTGATAATCTACTATAGTGTGCAGGTCAATACACAGGCACTTGGCTGGTGTAGACGTGACCTTCATAGACTAAAACTAAACGGTCATACAGTAGGATCCCACATAGGTAGCTGGTATCCCTGAAATCAAACTGATCTAGCTTTGATTCATGAAATCTCGTTTGCTGAGTCAGGACCATTCCCAAATTTAATTTCATTGCATCATCCATTAAATGCCACCAGATTAATTAGTTAAGTAACAGAATTAGAGTATATTTTCATGTTTTGGAAGGTTTAATTTGAGATATTTGTGTACCATTTTTACGTTGGACCATGTTGTTTTCTCTAGCATCATGCACATCAAGAGTATGAAAGTTCTCTCCATCAATATAGTCGTTGGAACAAATTGGATTGGATCGCCCACCGGAACAGGTCGGCTTTTGGTCCAAGTTTTAGATCATTGATTCACGTTCATTGGATAAACATATTTTTGTCTTAGGGTATTTAATTAGTGGGAAAAATAATAATTTACAATGATTTCCATGAGTAGTATTGAAACATATATTTTTATAGGTTTAATTTTTAAAGGTTTTGCCTAAATAATAAGTTTCATGTTTTGAGATACCTTCCCTCATAAATTATATATAAGAATTTGGCTATGAAAAATGATAATAATTATTATATAAAAATTTTTATTTTCTTTCACAAGAAAACATAATGAAATATTCAATTATACTAAAAGCGTTGTTAACAGATGTCTTAAATATGAAAAGTTCTAGAAAAGTTCGACTGATCGAAGAAAGTTTAGCTCAAAATTCAGAAACAATGTATATGGAATATCCAAGTTGCTCCACCAGTCGAAGCTCTAACTTGACTAGTCAAACGTTACACAGACTGCACGCGAATTGTGTAAATTTGAGGCGGTTTTCAGATTATTCCAAGTCAGTGCAAAAGTGGAGTTTCTTAAACTATAAATAGAAATTTCTATGGCTATTCCAAAGTATTCTAAGACTTTCTAAAGGTATTCTAAGGGTTTCTAAAAGAGTTCTACGGTTTTCAAAGGGTATAGCAAGGGTGAGATTTGAGGTTGTTCAAATCAAATAAGTCTCATTTCTTTATAACTTATACTTTCATAGTAAATTTCTGTTGCTTTGTGCCGTGATTTTTTTCTTAAAGAATTTTTTACGTTAAATCTTTATGTTCTTGTTGTGTTTGCTTGGTGTTCTTAGATTGCTACCTAGATCCATTTATGTGTGTGTGATTCCGTAGAGTAAATCCTAACAAAAAGTACTTCATTTTCTTTTCACTTCCCCTTATAATGTGAGGCCCTAAAACAAGTCATCATGAATCTAAAGCATTCTTACTATTCTCAATGAGAATCAAAGGCCCCAAATTACAATTATGGTGCTCTAAGCTCCACTTTAATATTATTTTTATTTTTTATTTTTTAAAGAGCTCTAAAATTTTAAGGGCTACTTCCGTTTTATAAAATACAAAGAAACGTGATTAAAATTTGTAATTTTCTCCTTCCTTAAACTACTGAAAGGTTTCACACATCAATCCACCTGGCATCGTGCAATATCTTGTGGACCGCTATGGCCTGACAATCACATCAACTGGACAATGCTAGCTGTTTAGTGGACGGCTTGAAAGGAAATTTCACAAGAGAAAAAAAAAAAAAGAAAAAAAGCAATGGTCTCCAGCATGTGAGGTATCAGAGTCATGGACAATCGAGCAAACGTGGCCCTCACGTGTGGCTTCGGCATACTTTGTGACACGTGTAGGGATTGCAAATAGTGAGGAGAAAAAGCATGCTTCGTACAAATGACTTTGGTAGACTTCATGCGCAGACATCCCTATAAAGGAAAAATAAATAAAAATAAAAATTCTATGGTGCAGTTTCTTTGAAACTTCTCCGAAAAAATAGGATGCTTGGAAACAAGTACTCCAGCTGGGTTGAATCATTACGCGTACCTCACCTATGCTTGGAGCCGTTGGATGAATTAATCCAAGTCCGTTTTGCCTCCATGTGGTGGCCACATCTAAAAATCAGGCTTGTTTACAAACACCCAAAACAATATAGCCCCACCGATTTTGGGTGTTCTCAGTATTGCATACAAACAGGTGTTGTAGAGGATTCCTATCCTGCACAGGGCTTTAGCCCATTTTTAGTCAATTGGGTCAGGCTTTGCTCAAGTAATGCTTCAACGAGGACCTGGATTGGCCCTATTTTAAAGGGTCTAGGTCCAATTCCTCAGGAAGAGAATTGAATCCTTGAAAAGTTGTTTGGAAGGATCACCCACACTCCAAGGGAAGCCAATGCAGTGGTTGATGGGCTGGTAAGTACGGCAGCATGAACCAAACAAGCTCAACATTCAGGTCATTAGAGTCCCTCTCATAATCCTCAACTCTTCTTAGATGAAGTTGCATTAGGGTACCTTCGCGAAGTCTACCCTATCCTTTTCTTTTCGTGCATGATAAGGGAGCTGACTCCCTTTTGTCATTGCCCTGCCTGAACCACGCATTGTACAGCCTTGTGCTCCATTCCAAGTTAAATAGAAAATTTAAAAGTTAAAAAAAAAAGAAAAAAAAAATGGGTCCAACTATTCACTCATGTTTAGAAATTGGGTCAGGTTTGAATCCCCAGTTTTCAACCTTCTCAAAAAGTGATCTAGATTCGGCCTAGTTAGGCTGATAGGTCCAAATGATTTTAATAGTAAAATTATATAATATATATTAATTATTCTGACATGAGCTGGTAGGTCTCTTCGTTACGGGTACAAATGCTCAGCTGCACATCGGTTGTCACGACTAGAGCTGGGCAAAAAATGTCTGATCCGGTGGATCCGACCCAATCAGACCCGATCCGACCCGATTCTAACCGAACCGATGGTATGGATCGGTGCGGATCGACTTAGATATTTCAGATCCGAATAGTTTTCGGATCAGGATCGAGTCATCGTCAATCCGGACAGATCCGATTCGAAACCCGATCCGATCAGATCCGATTGGATCCGGAGCTTAGAAGGAATTTAATAGAGGATATCCAATCATTATTATTTTCCTGTGGTGTGGTCCACCTGAGACTTTTATCCCTCTAATATTTTGTATCATGATTTTAAATAATATGTAAAAATAGATAAACAGCATCGATGAAATACATATATCATGGTGGGGCCCACAGTTCATCGATACCATTACTCTTTTCCATCAGGGCCTCACGCCATACCATTCATCTGCTACGTAGCGTAGGCTAGCTGTAGCTAGCTAGGTAGGTGCCGTGCAACGATGAGATGCATATGGTGTACTACCCCAGCCTGTCCAACGGGCAGTTCTGTGGGTGAGCCCATGTATCTGTAAATCTAAACCGTCTATCTCTTTTCTTAGATTATTTTAAAGTAACATGACAAAAATGAGACAGTTCCAACGATCAAATGAGGCACACCACCATTGAATCTTGCATTTAATACAACTGACATTTAATCCTTTTGTGCATTTTAATGCAACTAAGTTTATCACATGGTGTGGTCCACTTAAACGTTAGATATTCTGTATTTTTATGTTCATACCTTAAAATAATATGAGAAAAGAGATTGACGGTTTAGATGTATAGATACATCACTGTAGGCCCTCTCACAAACCTCCCCGTTCAAAGCCAGAGACGGGCACGGATAGTAAGCAGTCCCGCAAAGACGTCTGATGCTCCTCCAGCGCCGAGATGTACGAACGGTTTAAAGGAGATTAAAGTTATATGGGCCCCACAGTGATGTATTTATTATATCTATACCATTCATATATTTTTATAAATCATTATAGAGGATTATTAAAAAAATGAATAATATCCAAAGATCATCTGGACCACACCATAAATAGTAGTAAAGAATGATTTTCGCTGTTAAACCATTCGTGTGGTTCATGTGATAGTTAGATTTATCTTATTTTTCGTCTCAAACATTAAGACAAGTTTGCAAAATGGATGAACGGTTTGGATATAACAGCTACCCCATGATCCGATCCACAGAACTCGTTAACGTGGATGAACATTTCCAATTCACCCTAGCAGGAGTGAAAAGCAATTAAACGGTGTCGTGTGCAGCAAGTAACTTTAAAAGTTATATAAAAATATGTACACGAAAATTGAATATTCTTTCCAAGCCATGTGGGGCCCACCTTGATTTATATATTTCATCTAAGCCGTTTATCCATTTTGAAATATTATTTTAGTCATTGAGCACAAAAAAAAGATATATTAAACGTTAACTTAGACCACATCATATGAAATAATTTGATTTAATTAATACTATTCGAATTGTAACCGATCGAATCCGGCTCTTTTTTCCTCACCAAGACGGACTCGGTTCAGGTAACGTCAATCAGGTAACGGGTCTGTCCGAATCAGGTGACCCAAATCTAGTTTTAGATCGGATCGGATTCGGGTCTAATCAGTGAAAAAACGGATAGGATTGAATTATACCCAATCCGATCCGATCAGGACCGATGCCCACCTCTAGTCACGACCACTCGTGAGAACTTTTTGATAGCTCATCAGGCATAAATTATGTGAATCCGAAATTGGAACTGCTCATGTGATGCAGCATACCATGAAACTCTCAGAGTTCAACTTTTACTTTGATATAAAACTTTGGTAGGCCATGGAAAAAGACCAATTTTTACTTGGATTCAAAACTTTGGTATGCCATAGAAAAGAAAACAATTTCCTCCCTTGATTTGCATCTCTCTTTGCTATGGTTCATCAGACTTTTAAATTATGATGAAAATTGGTCCTTGGGGGTTTAATGGGATGCCGCATCACATGGACCGTTTGGATTAGAGGCTCATGACACGTGTGCAAAGGTATGAATGTACGCAGGTGAGCATGCTTCTCTCTATATATATAGAAAGAGACGCACACACATCAACACTGTGCATTTGATGGGAATCCTTTAGGTTATGGGATATCTCAAAAATCAGCGGTATATAGAACTCAGGTGTCCCATACCATCTAAAACCATGCCAAGACATGACTAACACATCTAAAAGTACTAGGTGGGCCCCACCTAAGCTTTGGATGCAGATGAATCTTGGCCTGACCTCTCATCCAAGTGGGGACACACAATAGACGGGCTAGATATGTGACCCACATCTCGGTGGGCCCAATAAATATTCATGAAGGCTTTAATGAGCGGCTAACCCTTCTCAACTGTTATCTGTGGTGTGACCCACCTAAATCATGAATTGAACTGCTTTTAATCTTTTTTTTTTTTAAAAAATATTTTTTATAACACACGCACACACACCCCACACACTCACGCTGGCGGAATTTCACCACCTATGGGTACTCGAACCCTTGACCAGGAGTTGAAACTCCTGGGAGGCAAGAGGAAGGACCCTGATTTTTAATCCCTTGGCCCATCATGGGATGGTGCAAATACTCTAGTTTGATGAGGACGCAACCCCCACCCAAATCTGACTTGAAACTGATGTCCAAAAACCCAATGGGTACCTGAACCCGTATGGATCCAGGACAGTTCCTCAAAAGCAATATCTGTACCCGGTAAGAACAAGCCGATCAGCCCGTGTCTGGGACAGCTTTTGGCCGAGGCATGGATTTCATGCCTCACGAGTAAACGGGCTATGTCAAGGCCCACAATCGACAATATTCTCTAGAGAAATGGGCCCGGGTTATTCGACGGACAAGCATGGCCCAAAAGTTCGATGGCCCTGGCACATTTCTACAGCTTTGATCCATATACTCACTATACAGTTAGCTAAAAAATATATATATATATATCTGAATTACATGGCGTTGCAGATGTCGTCCGTGAAATAATTGAAGTACATCCGGAAAGCACAAACAAAAGAGATGGGCAAGGATTTTTGCCATTACACATAGCTTCAGCCAAAGGTTACTTGATGATAACAAGAGACCTTTTAAAGGTGGATCCTGACCATTGCTTAGTAAAAGACCACAATGGAAGGACGCCACTACATGCAGCAGCCATCAAAGGTCGAGTGACCATTATCAATGAGATCCTCTCAGTGAGCCTTGATTCAGCCCAGGTGCTAACAAACCAAGGAGAGACGGCCCTTCACTTGAGTGTGAGGAACAACCAGTACGAGGCGGTGAGGTTCTTGGTGGAGAAGCTCATCCTCACCAACCTCATCAACTTGCCAGATCACAACGGGAACACCGTCTTGCATCTCGCCACGGCTGGGAAGCTATCTACGGTATGGATTGATCTTTTCATGTAAGCAGCAGCTTCAATGGTCAGACAGGGGCTTGAGTTGACTCAGGATCGGGTTTTGGGCTGGTCTGGCCGGGGCTACTCAGAATTTGAGCTGGCTTTGGGCAGGCTGGGCTCCACGTGAGTTTTGAGTAAAAAGACCCAATAGCCCATACAAAAAATACAAATCGATGTGTGGGCCCCACTGTGAAGTTTTATTTGCACCCAATCCGTCTTATCCTTCTCGGCCCACGAAACTCTACGGTTCAAAACTCAGATGCACCCAACCACAGGACCAGTTGGGATGGGGACACCCACCTTTAAGAATTTTCCATAATGTATATGGGCCCACCGTGTTTTATGGATGACATCTAATCCATTCCGAAGATGCATCATCTGGCCAGGATAAAGAAATTCCTGAAAAAAATTGAATATTCTAAAACTTAGGTTGGCCACAACACGTGATTGTAGGCATAATTTTACATGGTGTGGCCACCTGAGTTTTAGAATCCAAGGAAATTAAATTACATCAACTTGATAACCACAACTCTTACTACATTACAACCACGACTCTTACCATGTTATATGGGCATGGGTCATGGTTGTCATGTTATATGGGTCGACCCATATAACATGATAATCATGATCCATATAACATTACAACTTCACACATCGCGTGATAACCACGACCCATATGACATAATACCACAATCCATATAACATTATAACTCCACACATCACATGGTGATCACGACCCATATAACATAACAACCTCGATCCATGACAATTACGACTCATATAACATAACAACCTCGACCCATGACAACCACAACACATATAATATGACGACCATGACCCATATAAGATGACAACCTAGACTTTTACTATATTACAATCACGACACATATAACATGACAACCACAACCTATACTCATATAAGAGTCATGGCTGTAAAGTGGTAAGAGTTGTGGTTGTAATGTAGTAAAAGGGTTGTGATTGTCAGGTTAATGTAATTAATAACTTGATTATTTTTAAATAATAAGAGTAAAGGCACTACAATGGGGTAACCCATTCCGTCTACATTGACAGTTAGCTCACCGTGAGCCCAAAAAGCCCTTACTTGCGTAGTATCCACTTCTAATAAATATCGTAGTGAGCCTATGAAGTTTCAATTGTGGGTGTTATTGTTATCATTATTTTTTATTATTTGGCCCACACGAGCTTTAAATTAGGTTAATATTTAAATCCTATTCTTAAAATGACATAACAAAAAGGATGAGCAGCATAGATTATACACATACATTAATGTGGGCTTCACGAGTTAGGCCTTGCCCGCACCCAAAAAGGCTTTTGTTAACATCACTTTCTCATCATAATATGACGTAACTTCGTATTCAAAAAAAAAAAAAAACAACCGGCACAACTACTTTATCAAGGACAAGGGTATTTTGGTTCAAAAATTTTTTCAAAGCTTGTCAGAAGGCTACCTTCCAAATATTTGGAAGGTGGAACCTTTTTCAAGAATTTGACCATACAATCATGCCAGTGCAGTCAAAATCCCCTTCTCTTTTTATCTTTTCCCCTTCTCAATCGTTGATTGTAGGCCAAAATGAGAGTTAGGACTTTAGGTTCATCCTACTAGGGATAAATTTCCACCCCGGCCCACTTCTCCCTAACTTTTTAAACTATGTATTCTTGAACTGCCAACTTTACTCAACAAGGATTAATTTCAAAGGCACAGGTATATGAGAAATTCTCTCATCCAATTTGTCGATCGGACCATTGACCCAATCAATACCTTCCAACATGTCACGTGAGCGTGGCTTGTGGGATCACCTTGCGTAAAACAATTCAACTCCGTTAGATCATGAGGATGTGATAGAGCCCATCCTCATGATCTAACGGAGATGAATTGTTTTATTTTCTTATTTCTTGGTCGGTTATATATTAATTTCTATAGGGTGGCTCACAGATTAATAAATGGGTGGATGTTGCACGCACATGATAGGTTGAAGGTTATTGTCGTCATCTCTGGGAAGTTATATATAATATGTTGTAAAAGTCATTCCAATCGGCGAGATAAGACTTTTTTAAGGTTCTGATAGTCCGTATCATTTCCGCCTCGAATTGCGCCTTCTCTGGTTCATCTTCGCCATGAAAGTGACTCGATATCTCAACTTAGTGTGCCTTTCATCAGTAGAAAATTAAGTAAAGATAAGATGCGAAAAGACTTCCTCTAAATCCACACCGTTAGATCATGAGGATGTGATAGAGCCCAACTCCTTAATATTCCATGCTCTCGATGATAATGCAGTCGGGCCAAGTCATCATCATCATCAAAGCCTCCAGTTAATCCGGATTAGCCACACGAATCTGGTGGCATTAGAATTCTTGATTTTTTTATTTTTTTTAAAAAAATAATTTTATGGGAAATGTTTCCCATTGCCAATCTCACACAATCTTCTTCTTGTTTTTTTTTTTTTTTTTTTTTTTTAAAAAAAAATAATTATTTTTTAATTCAAAATCCAATTTGGGACTGCCAATGAAAGAAACTTCCATTTTAGTTAGCATCAATTACTTAATAAAAATCATCATTTATATGAACTGTTGGTATATTTTAATAAAAACAAACAATTTATTATTATTATTTTTTTGGTGAATTTTGATCTTGTTCGTTTGATTTTGAAACTACAGATGGTAAAATACCTGGTGGGAAAGATGGACATGGACATCAACGCTCTAAATAACAGTGGACTGACAGCTCTTGACTTAGTGGTGTCAGATGCTAACAGCTCCGGCGTCCTTGTACTCATACACACTCTCGAGCAAGCCGGCGGCAAGCGAAGTGGGCAATTGCTTCCCCGGACGCCTGAAACAAAAGGAGTCCTCAAGCCTTCTCCCCAGAACACATTTCCCCGCGAAGATGATCCCATTGAAGAACGGTTGTCATTGCCTAGGAAGAGTCTTGATTCAAATCGTCATCGCCGACACCAATCTCGCCGAGAAAGGCAGATCGAGCTCCACATGGAGGGCCTGCAGAATGCTCGCAACACAATCACGGTGGTCGCTGTCCTGATTGCCACCGTCACATTCGCCGCAGGCATCAACCCGCCTGGTGGGGTCCACCAGGATAATGGGTCCCTAATGGGAAAATCGACGTTGGATAAAACCACAGCTTTCAAAGTCTTCATCATCAGCAACCATGTGGCGTTGTTCTCCTCACTGGGCATAGTCATCGTCCTGGTCAGCGTCATACCATTCCGACGCAGGTCGATGATGAGACTGTTGAAGGTGATCCACAAGATCATGTGGGTGGCTGTGTCATTCATGGCCGTTGCATACATGGCAGGGACATGGGTGATCACGCCTCGTCGCGAAGGGTCGAAATGGGTACTGTGGGCCATGTTATCAATTGGAGGGGGAAGCATGGTGTCGGTTTTCGTGGGGCTGGTGGTGATGTTGGTGAAGCATTGGGTGAGGAAGATGGAATGGAAGAGAAAGAACATAAAGAAAAGGACTCCTGACAGTAGCATTAGTCGTGTGAACGAGCTGCCTACAGTTAGGAGGGAAGATAGCCCTGGATCTAGCACTACTTCTGATCTCGACAGCTCTGAAACGTCCGGCTATACGGTGTACTAGAGCATAGACGGAGGATCCTGTTGAAAATATAACTTGCAAATAAAAATATTTGAGAAATATCTAGAATGTATGGAGGAAGTATCTAGAAAGTGTCTAGAATGTGTATATAAAGTTTTCCTAGACTAGTTTAGAAAATGTCTTTTGAGTTTTTTAAGTAATTAGTGATCTTTATAGAAAGTTGTAGAGTATTTACTTTTGTGTGTAGATTATTCCTTGAGAGTCTATAAAAAGACACTTAAAGTATACGGGGGCAACAACAAAAACAAGAAGAAAAATCCTCCTTTCTAACAATTCAAAGTATCGCGATATCTACTTTCATAATTCAAAATATTCAAAAGCATTCTACTTCCAATACTCCAAGTCTTAAGAAAATCTCTTCTTCCTCTCCTCTTCTCCAATAGATCCACGCCTTTCCTTGTATTGGATACTCTGCTAACATGCCGTGACACAAAATCCAGATACCTCTAGCATTGGTGGTGGTGGGTTGGGCTGGGTTTGCTCGTGAGTCAACTAGCCTAATCTACCTTACGGATCCTTTGCTTGCCACAGACAAGAAAATTTTATTTATTGTAATGACATGTATCAATTACAATGCAGGAAAATATAAATTTTCTCTTTATGACAATCAGGAGATCTAGATTCATTTATGAGACGTATTCAAACCAAGTTAAATAGGTGGTGTGATAAACTTGCTCTGGAATGTTATTCAAATAAGTAAATGGGTCGGGCTTGGGTTGGACTCTGGCTGACCCAACCCGCCCATATACTTTATCAATGGGTTAGGGAAGATGAACCGATCACACCGTACCCAAAACCAAATAAATGTATTGATGATCGTTTTATGTACGTGCGTAGGCACTGACCGGGTTAAATTGCACATTTTCCATCATTAAACCTAAGGTAATAGCAGGTTGGATTGGGTTTTAAGCTGACCTATTGATGGGCTTGATTAATTTTAAGTAGGTAGGGTTAGGCCCGAGGATGATAGGTCGTGGGTTGTGTTTGGTTTAGAATTCTTTAACCCATTTATTCAATGGGTTTGGCTTGGGCTGAACCTGACCCATTGCCACCTGTATTGTCTAGTCACCAAGTGAGTCAAATAACCCATTTGAATAGTGGACCATGTTCATGGTTGGCCCAGCTGATGACCGGCCAGGTTTCTCATATGTGTGCAATGAATCACCTCCTATATCCCTCGCCTAAGATCTGACTGCTGATGGGTTAAGGTAAACTGCAACCCATTTTACAACCAGTCCGGCGACTTTAAAATTTGAAACAAAAATTCAGAAGGCAGAATAATGGGCCTCACCATACAACTGGCTGTAGGTGATCAGCCCTCGTGCATATACTCCTTTGGATGCTTGCATGGTTAGAATTTTCTAATCTATAGTTTTCTGCATTTTGGTAATTCTTGTAGGGGCCGTTCAATAAGTGGGTCCTCTCTTTTAAAAAACGGGAGCATGTCCTTTTGCAGTGCATCTGTAGGAAGACATTGCAATGCGGATGTGGACATAGTAATTTCTTGTAGAGGGTTTGGGTAATGGACAAGACAATACACCACAACCTCTGGTCTTTGTGGACACCTGTATTCAGCGAACAACTCTATCTTAAGTGTCCGAAGGTTTTAAGACTTGAATATGTCTGTGTAACTCATCTTAGTCAACTCGGCCGGACTCACTTAGATCTGATCTGGTATGACACTCCGAGCAGAATTTTTTTTTAAGTTAGGTGGTGAGTCAGTCAGTTCTTCCAAGTCACCCATGACTCAGCTAAGTCATGACTCGACTAAGGACTGAACGAGTTTGTACAGATAGTCTAGCTTAAAACTATCAGCTCCATCTAATTGGAAAGTACCAATGGACATGAACATTCAGGTCTTAGTCGGAGGTAAGCCTGCTGGGTAAGGCAGCTGAGTGAGATGATGAAGGGGCCTGTGTCCACGGCTGCCGACCTAGAAAAAGGATGAAAGATATTGTCGGCCATTTGTATGGTGTGGACCACCGTGAGCACGACCGCTCACGACCTGGATTAAAAACGGGGCCACTCTAACCATTAGGTGGGCCATCGATCAATATCTCGTTGGTCATCTGATTTCTCTTCATCATTTACAGTGAGGTTTGCTTGTCTCATACATTATAAATTTAGTTTTTATAGCATTTGTCGATTGGTTGATAGGACGGTTCAATTGATTGAAGGTGGTAAATTATGTTCCATAACCAAAATCTGAAAATTGAAACGAATTTGACTTATCAACAGGTTAGCTCGATCGATCGACAATCTACTAGAATATTTTGTTTGATTTGTAAATTCTGATTTTTTTAATGTGTAATATAAAATAATAATAACCCTCAATTATCTTAAAATGTTAGTGTGGTCAAATCACCTTAGATTAATCAATTGGGCCCCACAATGAAGAATGAAAGTTAAAAGAATAATCAATGGTTAGATTCCTCATGTGGGTCCTAAATTAGGTGATCAACAAGTTAAGACGGATTATATAAACTCTATTTAATTAATGTTATGTATTTAGGTGGTTCTCGCTTGATTGATTTTGGAGTACTATCTCGAAATCTACATCACCAAAATATTGGTGAGTGATCCCAATATGTTTCCTCTCTATTGTTATTAAATTAGTCATTTGATTATTTTCGTTGATTGTGATTCCTTGTGTTGAATGCTTGTTTGCTTAAAATTATAATGACATATAATGTTATATATGTGATAATTATTAACATGATGCATAAATCATTTTCATGCATCCATGTCATGCATCGCATAACTGCATTGAATACTTGGGGGCACTTCCTGAATGATCTGTAAGTACTTACAGTACTGGGTAACCTAGGGGACCATCCCCAGATATTGGAGGATCATGTCATCGACCTCCTCGTCACTGGATCCCCCTTTCTCAGAAATGACTCGTTGGTTCACTGCTAGCATCATCCTACAATCAGGGCGATTACGAGTTCCAACAATTGCTAGCTAGTGGTGATCACCGCGAAGAACATAGAGTTGCCCTATGGCCTCCGTCATGCGATTGATGAAAGCCTACAACTCTTGCATGGCTTATCGATTCTCCTGTTGCGCTGCTTCGAAATCTATTAAAAGATGATTCTATAGAGTACCGTTTATGGGATTGTTGCCCGACCCATCGTTAGAATTCATCGATCTAAGGAGAAAGCCTCGCTCTGATACCAAATTAACATAGGGAAGGACGTGTTGAGGTCGACCACCATATTCCTCAGGGGATAACTATTTCGAATCCACAAAACTTCTTTGGACTCCTCACAGAGATACCTTGAATCCATGAGAAAAATAAGAAAAATAGAATAATTTCAAAAATTCATAATAAATTGATTGATGATGAAAAATGAGCTTACAACCTATTTAATAATAACATAAACCCTAAGAAGAAATTTTAGAATCATACCATAACTAAAACTCCTAGAAATCATGCGTTACTATAAAGAGTAATCTTACCATTTATAGACGGCCATGATTTCCACTAGACCTCATGGTTTTCGGCCAAAAATAGTAAGTGTCCTATTCGGCTCAACCATGCCATTCTCCTAATTATTCTAAGCACCTTTCATGTTGGACAAAACTCTTAAAGCCCAATGGATGAAGAGTTATAATCAAACTAAAACTTACTGTAAATAGTAAAAATGAAAATAAACAGGGATTTTGACTGTCGATATGATGTAATCTTGCAAATTCGGTGTGGGCAACCCGATGTAGTGAGGTTAGGTGGCTAAAGTAGCTCCTCCTACCCCAAAATCATTTATGGTACGTCTAATAGCTCATTTTAGTTTGCGAGATACGTTCGTTTTAAGTTTTGACTGTTTGGATCACCTCCGTCTCCGATCAGGCCTTTTTTGGTCCATCTTGGCCATGAAATTATCCGCGACCCACTCTACATCAAATATATTAAATCATTAATATATTTGCTTGAATTCATGTTATTCCTTTAATTATATCTTAGAACAAATTTTAAGTTGAGTAACTAAAAATTACGAATAGTTAAAGCTTTTGTTAGTAAGTGGTTTAATAGAGCCCCAAATGGGTGGGTTGTGATACCATACTTAACTTTTGTAAATGTTATTAATATGTGGATTGAATGCCTATAAATGACTATGATAGTGGATATATGTATGTAATTGAAATAAATAAATATGAGATATTTTGCTAGAGGTTTTAGTTTGGAAATTTAGTGTACATTTTAACTAAGCATCTCGAAAATGGTATGAGGGAATGGTTTTAGTATGCGTGGTGTATAAATCATGTGCCGTAACTTAGGTATGAGGGTACACACTCTATATCCGAATTTCAGGACATGACAAATACAATAATCACCTTACAACGAGTGACTCACCATGATCCTACAAAACTCAATCTACTTCATTTGCTCTATCCTCTATGATGTGCTCCAATTCATCAACATACGAGTATTCATCGGTGTTTTCAACAATACTATCATTGATGGAAAGGCTAGCCACATGTCATTGGGGGTAAGTGGTTGATGGGTGACCTTGTTGGCTACAACAATAGCAATGGTCGGTCATGGCCGACCATAAGGGTTCAGGATCCTGCTCAGCTGGCAACATACCCACTTCCTAAATCTCAGTTCACGGGTGTAGGAGGTTGAGTACGCCCCCACAGGTTCTTTCCCTTTGGCTTGTGAGCTTCTTAAGACAAAATCGTCGTGATGACCCTAGTGGCAGGATATGTCCATGTGTTGGGACTCTCTAAATGTGTTTATGCTCAATGGTCAACTTGATCGCTTCATTCATTATCCGCATGAGTTTGTTGCGTAGCACGCCAACAACGCAGTGAGCCGAGATCCAATCTCAGGCCTCACCCACAAACGATACATGGATGAAAATATAAACTAGAAACAGATCAAAGCAATCCAAACAAACCACAAGACAAGATATATTTGGAAAAATTCCAAAATAGGATAAAAAACCACGGATGCAAACTTCCACTATGAAGAAAAATAAAGATTATAAGGAAAAATACTAATCTCTTCCTTAGAAGAATATAGAAAACCCTTACCCCAACCTTTAGAATTATTTTTCAATATTCCTAATACCCTAGAAAAGCCCTAGGAACCCCTATTTATAGTTTAGGTAACTTTCCTTCAGCACCCTTGCGAAAGGTGACACCAAAATCCGCAATCCGCATCAGATTCGAAAATGAATCTGCGTAACCTTTGACTGGTCGAAGGAGAGCTGTGACTAGTCGAAGGACCCCTTCGACCAGTCGTTGAATCCCTTCGACCAGTCCTAGAACCTGGACTCCAAAAAAACAACACACTGGACTTTGAGTCGAATCGGTCAACGACTGGTCGAATAGGCCCCTACGACCGGTTGAAGGCGGCCTAGATGTGGCTCTACATTCTCAACAATCTCCCACTTGGAGATAAATTATCAAAACCTTCGTCTTCTTCATCCGAAGTACACCACCTCTCCGTCTTCAAGCCTGAAGACTAATCAAAGCTGAACAGAGCTTCAGCTTCTCCTTTGTGACCGTATTGGTCAACATATCTACAGGATTTTCACTTGTATGAATCTTCTCCAGAACAATCGATCCATCTTCCAGTAATGAACGTATGAAGTGATATCTGATGGCAATATGTTTAGTCCTTGAATGAAAGACTGAATTCTTAGCTAAGTGTATTGCACTCTAACTGTCACTGTACAGCTTGCAATCTACTTGCTTCTTATCTAACTCTTTCATAAAACCTTGCATCCACACCATCTCCTTGCATGCTTCTGTAGCCGCAACATATTCTGTTTTTGTCGTACTGATAGATACTATCTTCTATAACTGAGAGACCCAACTGACTGCAGCACTGCCCAGAGTAAAGACATAACCTGTAGTGCTTCTTCTGCTGTCGATATCTCCTGCCAAATCTGAATCCACGTAGCCTTGTAGCTTGATTTTCGATCCACCATAACACAACCCTACATCCTTAGTACCCACCAGGTATCTGAGGATCCACTTCACAGCTTCCCTATGTTCCTTCCCGGGGTTGTTCATAAACCTGCTAACAACTCTCACTATTTGAGCAATGTCTGGCCTCGTGCTCACCATAGCATACATGAGACTCTCAATAGCTGATGCATATGGGACTTGGGCCATGTAGTCCCGTTCTTCCTACGTCTTTGCCCCTTGCTCCTTAGATAGGTTGAAGTGATTGGCTAATGGAGTGTTAACCGGCTTAGCATTTTGAATCGATCAAGTACCTTGGCTATGTAATCTACCTGTGACAAAATCAGTTTCTTATTTTTCCTGTCACGCTTTATCCTCAAGCCTAGGATTTGTTTTGCAGCTCTTAAATCCTTCATGGCAAATTTTCTAGACAATTGTCTTTTGATATATGAGATGTCCTTTATGCTTGAACCAGCCACAAGCATATCATCAACGTACAGAAGAAGAATGATGTATGACGTATCAAACTTCTTCAAGTAACAACAGTGGTCTGCATGACATCTTTTAAAACCGTTTCCCGACATGAAACTATCGAACTTCTTGTACCACTGCTTCGAGGCCTGCTTCAGGCCATATAGACTTTTCTTCAGTCTTCACACCTTGTTCCATTACTTGGTGCCACGTATCCTGTCGGCTGATGCATATATATTTATTCTTCAAGGTCCCCATGAAGAAAGGCTGTCTTAACATCTAGCTGCTCTAGATGTAAGTTCTCTGTAGTCACTATACTCAAGACCATGCGAATCGTAGACATTTTCACTATCGGTGAAAATATTTCAGTGAAATTGATACCTGCCTTCTGTTGAAACCCTTTTACAACCAGTCTCGCCTTGTACCGTTTCAAACCATCATGCTCCCCCTTCAGTTTGTAAACCCACTTGTTATGAAAAGCTTGCTTACCCTTAGGTAGAGTGACTAGCTCCCATGTACGGTTAGACTCAAGAGAGTCCATCTCCTCGTCCATGGCCTGCTCCCACTTAACTCGTGTATCTGACTGTAATGCCTCTTCAAAATATTCTGGTTCACCATTATCTGTCAGCAGTAGATAATGTAAGGAGGGTGAGTATCAGACCGTGGGTCTCCTCTCCCGAGTAAACCTCCTCACAATCGGTGTCTGTGGCTCTGCCTCATAATGCTCCTGTACACAATCATGCTATGGTGCTGTAACACCCATGTCCGGTAACTCTTCCAACTCTACGAATTCCTTTTTCTCGGCCTTATTTTCTTGCACACTGTCCTTATACATCACTTTTTCATTGAAGACTACGTCCTTGCTTCTGATGATTTTCTAATTTTCTGCATCTCAAAACCTGTAGCCAAAATCATCCTACCCATAGCCTATAAACGTGCACCTCTTGAACTTCGCATCCAGCTTGTTTCTGTGCTCTGCATCAATGTGAATATATGAAGTGCAACCGAACATTCTGAGATGTGTAAGGTTCGCTTCTTTCTCAGTCCACATTTCTTCTGGTAGCCCACCATCCAATGGTGCTGAGGGACTTCTATTGATAAGATATACGGCAGTATTCACAGTATCTCCTCAAAAGGTCTTGAGCAACCCTGCATGTAACCTCATGCTCCTGGCGCGCTCAAGGATGGTCCTGTTAATACATTCAGCCACACCATTCTGTTGTGGTGTCCCTGGAATCATTTTCTGATGTTTGATTCCACTTACTGCACAATACTCCTCAAACCTCTTATCACAATATTCTCTCTCATTATCAGATCTGAGACACTTTACTGTTTTACCTGTCTTGTTTTCTACTATAACTTTCCACTTCTTAAACGCATCAAATACATTAGATTTATGCTTTAAGAAATAAATCCACAGTTTTCTACTAACATCATCAATAAAGAAAATAAAATAACGTGAGCCACCAAGAGATGATACCTGTATCGGTCCCCACACATCAATATGTACAAGCTCCAATAGATGCGTCTTTGGAGCGCGTCCTGTCTTCTTGAAGCTTACCCTCTTTTGCATGTCATATATGCAGTCCTCGCAGAATTCCAAGTCAAGAGATTTCAGCCCTGGTAGCTTCCCTTTTGACAACAACACTTTCATCCCTTTCTCACTCATATGTCTCAACCTTTGATGCCATAACTGCCCATTCACTCCAGTTGATGTGATTGAGAGTGAACCATACAATCCTGAAGTCACGTACAAAGTGTCTTCTTTTTTACCTCGAGATATCACCAAGGCACCTTTTGTGATCTTCCAGGAATCACTGGTGAATGTCATCACATAACCGGTATCGGCCAACTGCCTCACTGAGATTAGATTCCTTCTCAAACTCGGTACATGTCTGACATCCTTCAGTTTCAAAATCATTCCGTCTTTCTAATTGACCTGAACGTCTCCCTTTCCAACAATACTACATAGCTCATCATCACCCAGGTAGACTCTCCCAAAGTCACCTGACACATAATCACGCAGAACTTTCTTACATAAAGTGGCATGAAACGAAGCCCCCGAGTCTATAACCTATGACTCATTCCTTACGTCAAGAGACAAGATCAACGCCTCTGTGTCTCTCTTCTCAGGTTGATTCACTGAATCCTTCCCGCCTTGAGAGCTTCCTTCTTATTTCTTGACCGTCCTGCAATCACGTTTCATGTGCCCCTTCTTGTCGTAATGCAAACGCCCGTCTTTGTGTTTCAGTCCCTTCGACTTCTTCCTCGACTTAAAACGCCCCTGTTTATTGCTTCCTCTGTTCTGCGATTTTCCTCTTCTTTCAACGTTTAGAGCATTTCCTGAATCCCCTGAAACTCCTGATGCCTTCCTTCTAGATTCTTCGCTCAGAATTAGACTGGCCACATCATCAAATTTCAGCTTTGTTGACCATGAAGAATTGCTCACAGCAATCACCAAACCATCCCAACTGTCTGGCAGACTGGATAAGATCAATAGTGCTCTGACCTCATCCTAAAAAATGATGCCAACGGATTCCAACTGGCTCGTAACTGTATTGAACTCGTTTAGATGTTCAGCCACGCTCCCACCATCTGACATCTTCATGTTGAATAGCTGTTTCATAAGATGAACCTTGTTGGATGCTAAGGGTTTTTCATAAATGGTGGTTAGGGCTTCCATTAATTCTTTTGTCGTTTTCATCTTAGATATATTAAAGGCGACGCTCTTTGACAAAGAGAGTCAGATCGTTCCTAAAGCCTTCCTATCCAATAAAAACCATTCATCATCTTTCATCTTTTCTGATTTCTTCTCTTTTCCTTCTAGAGGAATATAGAGTTCCTTCTGATACAGATAATCCTCCATCTGCATCTTCCAGAAGGCAAAGTTTAAACCATCAAACTTCTCAATTCTAGTTTTTCCATCTTCCGCCATCGGTCCCAATAGAACTAAACCAATAGCTCTGGTACCAGTTGTTGCGCAGCACGCCAACAACACAGTGAGCCAAGATCCAGTCTTAGGCTTCACCCACAAACGATAAACGGATGAAAATATAAACTAGAAACAGATCAAAGCAATCCAAACAAACCACAAGACAAGATATACGTAGAAAAATTCCAAACTAGGATAAAAAACTATGGATTCAAACTTTCACTATGAAGAAAAATAAAGATTATAAGGTAAAATACTAACATCTCCCTTGGAAGAATATAGAAAAATCCTTAGCCCATACCTTTAGAATTATTTTTCAACATTCCTAATACCCTAAAAAAGTCTTAGGAACCTCTATTTATAGTTTAGGTAACTTCCCTTCCGCACCTTTGCGAAAGGTGACACTAAAATCCCCAGTCTGCATCAGATTCGGAAATGAATATGCGTAACCTTCGACTGGTTGAAGGAGAGCTACGATCAGTCGAAGGACCCCTTTGACCAGTTGTAGAATCCCTTTGACCAGTCATAAAACCTGGACTTCAAAAAAACAGCACACTTGACTTTGAGTCGAACTGGTCCACGACCGGTCGAATAGGCTCCTACGACCGATCGAAGACGTCCTATGACTGGTCGAAGGCGACCTAGATGTGACTTCACATTCTTAACAGAGTTATATCTGAACCCGATCCTATATCATAATACACAACTAACCGTTGAATTGGGCAACTTGCTACGATATCGTTTCGATCATATCATTCTGCAATGCCTAGCGGTAGAATTCTTTTATGTAATCTATCATCAATCGATTACTCTGTCGATAATTTTAGTATTGTTGGAACAATACCTGATCTTAGTCGTTTGGGAGGAATTGCGTGGGCAGAAGTTGTTTCATTTGCTGTCATGTGTAGATTGGTATTTTCATTTGTATTATTTGTGCGAGCTAAAGTTGCTCCCACTAAATTGAAGCTCTGCCCTTAAACTTGTAAGCCATAAGATTAACCTTATTTTATTTAGGAATTTCCATATAGTTAAAAAATCATTCAACTTCAAAAGTTAATAAAGGAAATTCTTAATGTGAATTGGTTATTGAAGCTAGCAATGTCAACTGTCATCTTGAATTCTCGATATGTGACCTACTCAACGTCATAATGATTTTTTATTGCATTGTTAGTATGAATACATACACTTATATCGATTTTCATATTGGATGAAAATGTGTGGCAACTAGAAAACACAAGTCTAAACATTAGTTAACATCCGATGAAAAACTTCTTCTCAAATGAGCCTAAGTCAAAGAAAATTGCAGGTCTATTAATCTGTGCTATGCGTATGGTGATATGGTACATTGATTTTTTAAGTAAATGCGTTCGTCTTTTCAAAGTAGATAAAGACAGGAGTGAATAGGGAAACAACTCTATCCATAATTCAACATCCAATGAAAAAAATTCTTCCTTATAAGCCCTCAGTCGAAGAAGACTGGATCCATTCATCAGTGCCAGGTGTATGGTGAGATAGTGCATATATATATATATATATATATATATATATATATATATATATATATATATATATATATATATGTCTTTTCACCTAATTAGATGAAGACAGAGAGAGATTAGGTGAAAATAAATGTAGCCATCAGTCAACATTAAATGAGAAAAATTTTCTCCAATGGGCCCTCATTCGAAGAAGATTGTGGATCCATTTGAGTGGGATGAAGAATTCAGCAGATAGGAACAAGTCTGCCATCTTTACATCTAAATATGAGAAAATTCTTCTCCAATAGGCTATCAAATGAAGATGATTGTGGATCCATTCATCTGTGCCGTGTGTATGGTTAGATAGTGCATCATTTTCTCAGTAAACTTGTACGACTTTTGGCATTTGACGAAGATGGCCAGAAGCGACTAGGAGATACAAATCTAGCCAACATTCAACATCCAATGAGAAGATTCTTCTCCATTGGGCGCCTTCAGTCGAAGAAGATTGTGGATCCATTCACATTGGATGAAGAAGGGAAGCGACTAGCCAACACAAGTCTTGTACATTCATCTGTGCAACGTGTGTAGTGAGATAGCACATCTTTTCAGATTGGATGAAACAGGTAAGTGGATTGGGTTAGTGGTGGGTTGACATCACCTGTTCCGGGGGGCCATTATGATGTATGTGCTATATCCAAACCGTCCGTCCATTTGATGAGATTATTTAAGAGATGAGACTAAAAAAATGAGGCAGCTTCAACACTTAAGTGGACCACACCATTGAAAGAAGCAGGATTGAACACCTGCCATTAAAAACTTCTTGGGGGCTAGAGAAGTTTTGGATTAAGTTGATATTTGTTTTTTCCCTTCATCCTCTGTGTGACCTTATTAACTGTTTAGATGGCAAATGAACATTACGGTGGGCCATGGGAAGGTTTCAACTGTAGGCATCATTGTCTATACTGGTTTCTATGGTATGGTCCACTTGAGTTTCGGATCGACCTCATTTTTGGGATCATGCAGTCAAATGATCTCACCAAATGGATAGACGGTATGGATATAACACATACAGCATGGTGGGGGCCATAGATTTTGGTGACATCAACGCACCATGGAGGCCGGTGTTCTGTGGCACACCACGTCCGATTGCTAAAAACGGAAGCGGATTGGCTAGTGTACCACACACCGGCTATATGTACGTGTCGTGAGACGAGTTGTACCAACGGTTCAAAGGAGATCAAAGTAACATGAGCCACAATGATGTATTTATTATATCCACACCGTTCATCAATTTTTCGAAACCGTTTTAGAGAATTAATGAAAAAAATGAATCATATCCAAAGCTTAAATGGACCACACAAAAAGTAGCAGTGGTGATCATGATTTTCACCATTAAAAATTTTGTAGGGCTCACCATAACGACTATTTTCCATCCAATCTGTTCATAAGGTCACAAATACGTGTATGAAGAGGAAAAACAAATTTCATGTTGATCCAAAACTTCTTTGACCCTAAAAGGGTTTCAATGGTAGACGTTCAATCCTCCACTGCTTTTTGATAGTGTGGTCCACTTTATCTTTAGATCTTGTCTTATTTTGTTGTCTCAAGCCTTACGAAGAGCTCGCCAAATGGATGGACGGTTTGGATATAACACATACCTCATGATGGGATCCATATAACTTGGTGACGTTGATACACCAGCTATAAAGCTGGTGTGTGGTATACCAGCTAATCCGCTTCAAAGGATTTTTGATGTCGCAGTCATTTGTGATCAGACTATTAAGCAGAAGATAAATTTTTGGGCTTCGAGGGCTTCATCATCCTCGTCTCAAGCAGCTGTTAGGCGTGGCTCCAGCGCTTCTCCTGAGAGTTATGGCTAAGTCGAAACGCATCACGTTTTGAAGGGGTCAAGATGTCAAGCTGCATAGTTATTGCCCGAGTGTCAAGATGGCTGCGGGAAATTGGCAACCACTTGCCAGACAGCAACTATCTGTCCTTTAAGGATTCGGTCTCCATTCAGGCTCTTCACTTGGATTGTGGCGGGGGACCTCTCCTAAGATTGTTAAATGGCAAAAACCGCTTCATGGCGGGGTTAAGCTTAATGCTGATGGATCCTCTCGTGGGAATTCGGGCGAGAGTGGCGGTGGTGGGGTTCTTAGAGAACCCCAAGGTAGGGTCATCTTCGCCTTTAATAGGTACTACGGCCACACTTCGAACACGATTGCAGAGGCCTAGGCTATGCTTGATGGAATTACTTTATGTAACAAATTGGGTTTCTTCAGAATCATTGTGGAATTCGACTCTAAAGTTGTGGTAAAAGCTTCCGTTGTCCCCTCAGCTCATTGTCCTTAAAACATCTGGTATAGACTGGGAGCCATTCAGCGCCTTAGCCGCAACCTAAACCTATGCTTTAGGCACATTTACTATGAGGGAAACTCAGTGGAAAATGGGCTAGTCAGGTTGGGGTTTGAAGGTTGTGATAATTCTTTTTATAGTTCTCTGTTAGATTTTCCAAGGAGGATTAGGGGCCTTTTGGTTCTTGATAAGGCAGGGCTGGGTAATCCGCGAGTTTAGTTCCCCTTTGGGTTTTTTCGGTAGCTTTTCGATTCTTAGTCAGGGCTTAGAGGGGGTTCCTTTATATAGCCTCCCAGGCTCAGCCCTTTATTAAGCGTCCTTTTTTGTGGGTGAGTCGGTATAGGATAGGTGTGGCTCCTCTTCTTTTTGTTGGAGCCAGCCTGAAAGGTTGTAAATTCATTTTTCCAAAAAAAAAAAAAAATCCGCTTCCAGCGACTGGGAAGGATAAGTAGGGGTGTACATGAGTCGAACCAAGTTGAGCTATCCTCAGCTCGACTCGGTTTGGCCACTAGTTGACCTTAGCTCGAATTCAGCTCAGCTCAATCCTCGAGCCTGACTAGCTAGCTCAACTCGGTTCGATCAACAACTCAGACCAGTTTGAGCCAAGTTTGAGCTAAGATCGAGCTGAGTTCGCCTATGAAGTATTTCCACAAACACCTGGATTGCACCTTCAAAATCCCACTGTATGAGAAATATCAGTAATGGTTTTCAAGCTATTTTATCAAATACCTTCTAAGCAACATAAAAAACTAAGAAAAAATGGTATTTATTTCATGTACATACCTTCCTTGCCACCAATCACACTTTATTGAGTCATTTCATCAAACACTTGGTGAGCAACATCAATATCAAAGTAACCGAGTCACTGAACTAATTCGTGTTGGATTCGATTCGAGTCAAGTTAAGCTGGAGCCAACTTGCACTTGGCTCGAACTCATTTTCGAGCTCAAAAAAATGAGCTCAACTCAGCTCGAACTCAGCTTCGAATCAAGTCGAATTGAGCTTTTTTGAGTCGAGTCGAGCAAGCTAACCAAGCTAGATCAGTTTGTGTACACCCATAAGGACAAGGACGTAGATTAGCTGCTGACAAGTTGAGTAGCGAGACTCACTATTGAAGTGACGCTACCAAGTTCTATGCGACCCACCATAATGTATGTGTTGTATCCACACCGTCCATCCATTTAGAGAGAGATCATTTTATGGCATGAGATAAAGAATGAGTCGGATCCAAATCTGGAGTGGACCCTACCACAGGAAACGGTGGGAAGAGTAATGCCCACTATTGAAACTTTCCTATTTTGGCATGAGATAGAGAATGAGACGGATCATTAATGGCATGAGACAAAGATTGAGTCAGATCCATAGCTTAAGTAGCAGACTCAGTGAAAGATACCTTGTTTCAACACTGTTTTGGTATCGATTCCCTGGTGGGGGTGGCTAACATAGATGTGTGAACTGACAGTGGGGTGTACTAACAAGCTAACCAAAAAAAAAACCCCCTGTAGGAATCTAATCCGCAACAGAAATCTAATATTTGTTTCTTCATTCTGCATCATATAAGGTTAGCGGTAAAAAAAATGAGGCACATTCAAAACTCATGTGAGCCTCAAACAGTAAAGATGGACGTCCCAGTTGAAATATTTGCAGGCCACGGTAGTTTGGGATCACGCTAATATTTGTTTCTTTAGCTCATTCCAGCAATATTGATGTTACGAAGGGTATGCATGGCATAACTCTACATCCATAGAGGTTTCAACATTAAGAATTTCCCACCCCACCTTTTCCCATGGTACCGTACGTCTACTAGAGTTTTGAATCTGCCTTGTTTTCTGTCCCAATACTTAATATGATCTAGAAAAACCAATGAACAGGGTAGGTTTCTCACTAACATTACGGTGGACCCCACATAGATTCCCGTCCTAGGAAGTCCTCGTGAAAACCTTTCACAGCGAATCCACGTTTAATCAGGATGCAGATTCCTTAATAAAGCTTCTGGCAGGAACTTCCTGTGATGAGATTTTAGGTGGGACCCACCGTGATGTTATTGGGTAATCCACTTCATCCGTTCATTTTCCAGGATAGCAAGGACAGGTGTAAAATAATGACGCAGATCATTCAAAACTCATGTGAGCCTCAAACAATAACGATTGAATGTCCACTGTTAAAATATTCGCAGGCCATATAACTTTCCATCAGGCTAATACTTGTTTCTTCAGCTAATTCCTGCTATAGCGACCTTATAAAGGGTATATATGGTAAACAAACCTAACTGTAAACTCGCAGAGGTTTCGTAGGAATTTTCTCGACACGGATTGCGTCCTGCCAGTCTCCGGCCACTGAAGGGCAATTCTGTTGGCAGGCCCACTGTGATGTATCTGTCTATCGATGCTGTTCATCCTTTCTTCAAATCATTTTAAGGTATGAGCACAAAAACGAAGCAGATACAAGTAAAACATATTACAATGAGTCTTGCATTTAGTGCAACGGCATTTAAAATGCTCTGAGTATTTAATGTAACCCAAGCGTATTATTTGGTGTACTCTACTTGAGAGTTACATATGCCTCATTTTTATGCACATGCCTTGAAATGATCTGATGGAAGAGATGGACAGCGTGGATTAAAAGATACATCACGGTGAGCCCGCCCGTAAAACTGACCGTTCGAGGCTAGAGACGGGGTGGGGTAGGACGCAGTCCGCGACCGAAATTTCTTACCTATCTTTTTTGAATACGTATCTTCGGTTTGCCTCAAGCAGCAAAGTTAACAGTGTGATTGTGCTTTTGGAAACCACGGGACCCGGACTCATCTTTTTTCCTGCGGTACGGTCACTGTCACCATCAGTTAACAACCGCTGAGCCATGAGTCAAAGACGATTATGGATTCATTCATTGTCCCATCTGTATAACCAAGTAATCAACCGGTAAAAAGTTGTTGCAAAAGAAGTTCCTGCGTTGGTGACCTAGGTGGGGCCTACTCTGATGTTTCTGATAAATCTAATCCGTCCATTCATCTTATCAGCTCATCATAGGACATGAGAAAAAAAAAAAACTAACATACGCCAAGACTCAAGTGGACCAAGGAGAGGAAATAGTGTGAAAAAATGAACAATGTGTTTATATATGACGCGGATTGCGTCATGCCCTCGCCCGTCTCTAGCTACGAACGGGCAGTTCTGTGGGCAGGCCCACCGTGATGTATCGGTTTATCCATGGCGTCCATTCCTACTCTTAGATCAATTTAACACATAAGCTCAAAAATGAAACAGATCCAACGCTCAAGTGGACCACACTACAGATGACTCTTGTGTTTAATGCAACTGGCATTTAATGCTTTGTCATTTCATCCAACTCAAGCTTATTATTGTGTGGTCCACCTGAACATTGGATCTAACTCATTTTTGTGCACATACCTTATAATAATCTGAGAGAAGGGATGGACGGCACGGATAAACCAATACATCACAGTGGGCTCGCCCACAGAACTGCCCGTTCGGGCTAGAGACGGGGCGGGGGTACGACGGAATCCGCGTCCGTTTATATGGCAAGCAAACCTTATAGGGTCAGTTTGGGCGGTGGGATTCAAAGGGATTAGTTGGGATGGGATTCATATGGTCGTGTGCCAATTCTCTGCGTTTGCAAGAATGGAAAGCTTGGAATTACCTTAAATGAAATTGCATTGGGACCTGTGTCAATTTTATTTAATGTTTGAAAAGTTGTGTAGGTCTCAGCATGATGTGTGGGTTATATCCATACTGTCCACCCATCCATTGAGATTATTTTAGAGCATGGGCTAAAAAATCAGATAAATCTAAAGCTCAAGTGGACCCCACCATTGAAAGCAATAGGGATTGAATACTTACCATTGAAAATTTCTTTAGGGCTACATAAGTTTTGGATCTACCTCATTTTTAAGCCATGCTATAAAATGAGGTTACAAAACAAATGAACGGCTTCGATCTAACACATGTATGTTATTTTCGTAATTTCAAATGATGGTGGGTATATTCATTCAATGTACCACTGTATTACCAATAAAGCATGGCATTAATTTTATCCCATGGCAGTGGTTGACAATCCTGCCATAAGTAATAATTATATTTTTTGAATCTAATCTCACCTAATCCCATCTAATCCGACCGTAGGGCTACATGAATGTCTCAACTGCAGTGGTTAAATCTCCACTGATTCATACTGCGATGTCTCATTTCTGGTCAAATGATCTGAAATGAGCCCGCAAAAAATGGATGGACGCATGGATTTCTTACCAACAACACGGTGGGCCCCACATCAATTCCCAACGCACCCCCTTCTCTACAAATATGGGAGAATCCACTCCATTTTTGTCACCTCACTTTGGTTTTCGTGCCTTCACAAACTCTATAATGGAGCACCAGCATTTCAGCCTATGGGCAATTTGGTCATTTCTCCTTCTCTCTTCCCTGGACGTTCCATTCTTGTTAGGAACTGCCGCTAACTTCTCGAATGCAACGGATCGACTTGCTCTGCTTCACTTCAAACATCTAATAACCGACGATCCTCTCCATTCCATGAGCTCATGGAACCATACTCTCCACTTCTGTCACTGGCAAGGAATCACCTGCAGTGCTCGCCGGCATCCTCAAAGGGTCACTGCCTTGAACGTCACTAGCCAAAACCTGGTGGGCCCCATATCTCCCTACATATCAAACCTCACCTTCCTCAGGATAATTGATCTTTCAGACAACAGCTTTCATGGTGAAGTTCCTCAAGAGATTGGCCATTTGTTTCGCTTACAGTATCTCTTTCTGAGCAATAACAGATTCGTGGGAGAAATTCCAGCAAATCTCACCCACTGTTCAGAACTCAAAGTCCTTTCTCTTGACAAGAACGAGTTCACAGGAAGTATTCCGATTGAGTTATGCTCTCTATTGAAACTCATCAGGTGGAGCGTTAGTAAAAACAATCTTACAGGAAGCATCCTACCTTCACTTGGAAACCTTTCATCTCTCACTTTCCTTCGACTCTCATATAATAATCTGGAGGGCACCATACCGGGTGAGCTCAACCGGTTGGTAAGCATAAAGTTTCTTGCATTTGGTTTCAATAAACTATCAGGTACTATTCCACCCCAGATATACAATCTCTCCTCTATTATTGTTTTCGACGTTGGAGGTAACAGATTCCATGGAAACCTTCCTCCTAACTTAGGAGTCACTCTTCCTAATCTCAAGAGCTTTACTTTGGAAGAAACCAATTCACAGGACCCATACCAGTTTCATTAACCAATGCTTCTGGACTTGTAGATATTGAGCTTCTAAACAATAGTTTTAGCGGATCTGTGCCCATGAATCTTGGAAGCCTGAAGGGTCTCACTAGGTTATCTTTCAGCCTCAATAGACTTGGAGTTGGGAAAGCTGGTGACTTGAGTTTTCTTGATTCTTTAACCAATTGCAGTAGCTTAGAACATCTCGACGTTAGCAGAAATCATCTCAGCGGTGTGTTGCCTGACTTCATTGCTAATCTTTCGACGCAACTGACAACGCTAGGTTTTGGAAGTAATAGGATATTTGGAAGCATCCCATCTGGGATTCAGAATCTTGTTGGCTTAACAATGTTGGGTATGGAGTATAACTTTTTAACAGGTACTATTCCCTTTGGTGTTGGGAAGCTTAAGAAGATGGAAGAGCTTTACTTGGGTGGTAATGAATTATATGGGGAAATTCCATCTTCCTTGGGCAATATCACCATCTTGTCTGTAATCAGTTTAGACGGAAATGCTCTATCGGGAAGCATACCTTCAGCTCTTGGTAATTGCAAAGACCTGCAATTCATATACCTCGATGATAATAACTTCAGCAGTAGCTTACCCAAGCAACTTCTTACAATTCCCTCTTTGATTGAAATTTATGTTGAAAGTAACTCTCTTACCGGTCGTCTACCATCGGAAGTCAGTGAGTTGAGAGCTCTTGGAAAATTTAGTGTTTCTAGGAACAAATTATCCGGTGAAATTCCAAGTTGGCTAGGTAATTGTCTCAGTCTAGAGTATGTCTGGTTAGATGGGAACTTCTTTGAAGGATCAATTCCTCCAACATTTAAAACTCTAAGAGGCCTTCAATACCTGGATCTTTCACACAACAACTTGTCTGGGAAGATTCCAGAATTCCTGGAGAAGCTTCTTGTTCTTCAGTATATAAATCTGTCTTTCAATAATTTTGAGGGTGAATTACCAAAAAAAGGGGTCTTTGGAAATGCCAGTCAAGTTTCAGTGCTCGGAAATAGTAAGCTTTGTGGGGGTATTCATGAATTACAATTGCTTCCATGCTCCAAGAAAGGGGGTAAAATTCTCAATAATTGGTGTTGTCCTGGGTCTTATTTCATTATCATGTTTCTTCACCGCTCTTTATTGGGTAAGAAAGTCGAGAAGGAAATCTCCTTCTGTGCCTTCTTCCGAGGATCCTTTTATGAACGTGTCTTATGCAAAGCTCTTTAAAGCAACAGATGAGTTCTCTTCTGCCAATTTGGTCGGCACTGGAAGTTTTGGCTCTGCATATAAAGGGTTCCTAGATCGTATTGGAACTATGGTAGCAGTGAAAGTCTTCAACCTTCAACGACAAGGAGCTCTGAGAAGTTTTATGGCCGAATGCGAAGCCTTGAGAAATATTAGGCATCGGAATCTTGTTAAAATCTTAACTTGTTGCTCAAGCATTGATTTTAAGGGCAATGATTTTAAAGCTCTAGTTTATGAGTACATGTCTAATGGAAGTCTAGAAAAGTGGTTGCACAAAGATGGCTATGACCAGCTGGAAAGGAGCTTGAAGTTTACTCAAAGGCTACACATAGCTATGGATGTGGCTTCTACACTGGATTATCTACACAATCATTGCCAAACGCCAATCATCCATCGTGATCTGAAACCAAGCAACATTCTTCTCGATGATGACATGATTGCACGTGTGGGTGATTTCGGGCTTGCTAGGGTCTCATCGGAGGTTGCTCAAAGTAGCTCAATTGGGATGAAGGGATCCATTGGATACATCGCTCCAGGTATTCATATATTTCCCTTTATTTTACACACACACAAAATATATATATAAAAGGTTCTATGTGGTCAAGCTCATGGAAACTTCCCATGAGGTCAAGCTGCGTGGCCCCCACCATGATGTATGTCGAACATTGATGCCATGCATTTGATGAGTCCCCTTGAAATTATGGGATATCCCAAAAATAACTCAGGTGGGCCATACCATCTAAAATCATGTGAAGACATGCCTAAATCATATAAAAGCACTTGGTGGGGCCCGCATGAAATTTAGATATGTCTGAAAACTTGGTTTGACCCCTCATCCAAGTCGGATACACATAATGGATGGGCTGGATTTGTGAACCACATCTCGGTGTGATTATGAATATTTTAATAGAGGATAACCCCTCTCAACTTTTGTATGCGGTGTGGCCCACAAAAGTCACGGATTGACTTGATTTTTCAAGCCCCTAGTCCCACCATGGAATGGTGCATCGACTGATGGGGTAGATGTTCGACACGCATTATTGTGGGCCCACACAACTGGACCTCATGGTAAGTTCCCATGAGCTCGACCACATATATAGAACCTCACATATATGGGCCTAACTGTGATATATGTTAGACATCCACACCATGCATTCCGTGGGTCTACTCTAAGGTAGGGATATCTAGAATTAGCAATATCCAAAGCTCAGGTGGATCACACCATCGGAGACTAAAATCATGTGTGAAATATCTAAAAGCACCTAAAGGGCCCACCTGAGTTTTGGATACAGCTGAAACTTGGTGTCATCCAAGTGGGACACACACAATGGATGGGCTGGATGTCTTAACCACATCTCAATGGGCTTTATAAATGATCATGAAGATTTTAATGGTTGTGTATCTACTTTCAACATTTGTTTGTAGTGTGGCCCACCTAAGTTATAGATTAACCTGATTTTCACGCCCATGGCCTACCATGGAAGGGTGCATATGATTGATGGGGTGGATATCTAACATAGATTAATGTAGAGTCCACACAACTTCACCTCATAGGATACCCCCTCCACGGAACTCATAGTGTGTGGGGGGAGCCCTGCTATGTTCACAGGAATCCACTAGCAAAGTGGGGATGAGCTTGGGTGGGCCCCACCAAATGTGTTTGTAAAATCCACTCAAACGAACAAGTGTGTTTAGCCATTGTTAGGCTTAAGGTCCAAAAAGTAAATTAGAAATTGACATAAGTGGGCCATACAAAGGAAAATGTTTGGGAAGGGAGATGCCAACTGCCCTTGACTTTTTAATAGCAGGAAATGTTTGGCGAGGGTGCCCACCTTTGATTTCCAAGCCTGCCATGATGATATCTTATGCCTGCCCACCCAACTTCCAACATTATTTTTCTGCTTAGCAATGGCGATGTGAAATAACCCCTTGTTCTAAAGGCTCAAACTATTAGAGACTGGTGTATCAATGTATAAAGGGATTTTAACAACTACTATGTTTTACATTATATTTGACCTATGGAGTAATCTTAATTCTTATTTTATAATTAGGAAGCTATGGCATAGCTCTAAGTAGCAGAGATATATTAGAATTTTTTCTCAAGAACGTGTTCTCACAAGAACTCATTAAGAAGTCATCTCACATGATGTTTGATCAAAATTCAGTTTGTCCACTAAATGAGTCGCATCATGAAACTCATAGGGCCCAAAAATCAGGTGGGACAAAGCAGAGTGGGAGGGGATAAGCCTACTCCTAATTTAATCGGGGCCCATTTGAGTTGCAAAATAACACGAGTTTTTCTCAACCCTTTATCTAAGCTAGCTAGATGAAGGGTCTATATGGCCTGGATTGCATACACACATCATGTGAAATGAGGTTTGCTAAGCTACAAGCACATATGAGAGCCTACACACCATGCATGTATAAAAGTGATTCGCATGTGCGATCTAATCCATGAATCAGGTGTGCCCAATCAAGTACTTGACCTAGACTAGATTCGGACCTGACTTGATCCTAAATCAAAATTAAGGTCCAAGTACCTGATGGATACTAGAACCTGATTATATCGGATCCACATGTAGCAAGATTCAAACTTGATAGCATCAAAATCTCATTGATTTCAAAGATGTAGATATACAAAGCAATTCTCGCACCCTAGCTTCATGAATCACACCATAATAAGGCAGGAAGAAATCTCTTTTAATAATGGCTTTAGTTGAGATATTTGTTACATAAAAATCACAAAATTAACTCATGTTCAATACTTAATAACTGAGGAGTTGAGTTCTTTCATTTGAGTAAAACAGTTTTGTTTAATGTGAAACATCTTTGCAAGAACTTGCAAGTTCATAGCACACCAATTAATAGAAAAAAGCACACCAATTGATATAAGAAATTTGGACCCTTAGAAAAGCCAAAAAAAAAAAATGTTAGTTAAACTTCTTTTTTTTTTTTTAACAAAAAAAGTTTTTCCATTCCAAAAAGAAGCCATGTACATTTGGGCCACCCTTTACATAAAATAGGGGGCCTATCATAAGAAACAGGAAAAACTGCACAATTGCATTAAAAAGGACTCACATGATCCTTATCGATCACAATCTGACTTTATCTAGAAAAATAATTCCTCTAACCTGTTTTGGAAGCTCAAAATGGTTACCAAACCACGAGTTCGCCAATTACTTGTTCAAATAGAATATTCCTCTCTCTCTCTCTCTCTAAATTCATCATTTGATATTATTTGTATCTAATGGTCACTTACATTTTAATTTGAGATGTATAAATTGTAGAGTATGCGATGGGCCAAAAAGCATCTACACGAGGAGATGTTTACAGCTATGGAATCCTTTTATTGGAGATGATCACAGGAAAGGGGCCAACTGATGACATGTTTAAGGACAATCTAAACCTTCATCATTTCGCTAAGTTAGCTATGCCTGAACAAGTAATGGGGATTATAGATCCACGACTGCTCTTGGAAGAAGCTGAAATTACTGAAGGCAATGAAACTCATATGAATACAAGAAATATATTTCATGACTGCTTGATTTCTGTGGTCGAAATCGGTGTATTATGCTCTATGGAATCTTCAAGAGAACGAATGCATATGAAAGATGTTGTTACAAAAATGCATGCAATCAAGGACATGTATCTCAGGTTGGGATTCACCGAGAGACACAGGTTAGGTTACGAGTTTTAGATGAAGGTTTGTCTTACCTAAGTCATTAGTAAATTATTATTCATAATTATCTTGAGAATGATTCAAAATAAAATGAGTGTATTAATGAATACTTTTCTAAACAAGTCCTAGATATATTTAGTCTTGACTTAAAGAGTGTACTTGTATTGATATTGAATATACAAAGAAATGGATTTCTTTTTTTTACTTTTTTCTTTTTTTCTTTTTTTCTTTTTGTTTTATCTTATGTTATGCAAAAGGAGATTGTATCATGAATTTAATTAATATATAAGAAAAAGACATCATCTTATTATAATAATTAATTATATTGGATTACTAAGGTGTTTGATCATTAATACATTTTATGCGACACTTTTCAAAATGGCATTACAATCTTAAGGAATTATTTTAGACATTGGACCACCAACTTTATATTTAGTCCAATGAAGTGTTCATCTAGTGACTCCCACTATGGATTTAGCAAAAACATGTATGATCCAATGGTTCCATCCAAGATGAAGTGTGTTTGCCCGATGAATGCAAATCATCACTCTATTTTCAAAAGTACGTTGATGCACCACTAACAAGATGGTTAGATTTATTAAACCATGGTAGCCTTCTTTCTCAAGTGCCTTTAATCTATGTATTGAAGCAGGATTTTTTATTCAATTGACAATCTTATTGATTTGACGAAGAAAATACTAAAAATTCAAGTTTACTCTTTAGACACTTTTGGACCTTTTCAATCCGATCGGCAGAGGAGTCAATTCAATCAATGATCTGTTGATTATAGTCGATTCGATCAACAATTCGATTAACAGTTCACGTAATTTCTGAGTGTGTAGTTTGTTTCTAATTATGTATGGGGTGTATAAATACCATATTAATTATACGATTAGGAATAAAATACAACATGTGAGAGCTTGAGAGCTAAGGCTTTTGAGATGCTCGGGTTTTTGATTTGTAAGTTGTTCCATCGCTTGTAACTTTTTTAATTATAGTGGACCGTTTATTGCTTGGTGTCGTGGCCATTTTTTCCCACAAGGATTTTTTCCATGTAAAATTTAAGTATTCTCTATGGTTGCTTGAATTTTCTCTCTATTACATTCTTTGATTGTGTATAAGATTGCCTTTGCACCCAAGAAGTCGTGTGAGGACTTGTTGTATTTACAATTAGTCTGGATGATATATTAATGGATGGTACAATAAATTATGTGAATACCAACAAGTGCAATTTCAACTAACTCTCTCTCTCTCTGTAAATATAGATCAGCATTAGGTATTTGAGATGAGGAATTCATTTCTTCTGTTGTAAGAAATATCACCAGAGGTTTGCAGGGAGGATTAGTACAACATGTCATCAGAAAGCACAGGTTTGTTGGGCCCACATGCAAATAGAGCACTGTCCATTGCATGCAATCACACATGCCAATTTGGAGTATGTGTGACATCTGAACCTTCTACCAACTGAGTCACACATATTAGTTCTAGTTACTCAAAATAAGGCTGATTCACTCTTTAGCTGAGCCAAAATGTACAAGGCAAATGAATGGCCTAAACAATTTTTTAAGTTTTATTTATTTATTTATTTTTATTTTTTTAAAAGTTAAATAGCCTGATTGATAAGCACTAAAACATCCAAACTCGGTTCCTACAGATGGAGAGTTTGCATCTTAAACCCTTGCACTGTATTGGCACATGCATTCTTGTCGATGGGCAGGGTAGGGCATCACACACATGTGGGCTTAGCATCTGCAAACCTACGAAATCAGTTCGAGAAAAAGATTTAAGATTTTTAATCAGTGGATGAAACTATTTAGAGATTTGATCTTAAAAATTGAGTCGTTCCACACTCAAGGGGCCACCCCCAGCGCACTCAAGAGTCAATGAAATGGCTTGATTTTTAGAATACAAAGTTCTTAAACGTTGTGGCCATATGATAAAATCTCGAATCACCTAAACATAAACAATCTCAATGTTCCAACCATCATTATTGCATTCGAAGTAGATGGACCGTTGAAAGAAAATGTCAATGGTTCACATTCGATGAACAAATCAATGGTTTTGAATCATGCTTTAGCATGGCCAATCTGCAAATCCATGAATGGTGGGTGATGGTCATCTGACTATCACTTCTAGTGGCCCATATGGATCAAAGAAAATTGGCTAGCCTCACTCACAACTCTCTTTTTTCCTTTCTTTCTTGTCTAAGATTTGCTAGAAAACATTTATACATAACATAGACAACAGAAGGTAAAATCTGCCCCAAGGAACCTTGAGCTGTACTCTTAAAGAAGATCATTTGATTAGATATATTCACAACATTTAAGATCAAGCAATTATCAAAGAAAATCCAAATCTTACTTTCATGGCTCGAATTGGAAATAGAAGAATGAAAACTAATTTCAAACCTGTCCTCACTCTCTCATCTTCGTGGAGCACAGGTTCAAGCAGGGCTACAATACTATCTGAACCGTTAGGTTCAGTCCACTCTACGTCCAATACCATGCAAAAATCACAGAAATTTGTGGCCATGAATATCCATAACTGGACCGGTCTTCTACGAAAGATCTTGTCCATCCACTTTTCCATGCCAGTTTACTTCGCAATTTTAATCATTGGATCAGTAGGATCTTTTCAAGGCAGCCCATGAATAGTTGACAGAATCTAATGGACAATCCAGACAGTCCAGATAGGTGACGCGGAAGCCAACAAATCCAAATACATCTAGTTTTGCATGGAAATGTTAGTTTCTCGCAATAAAATATCAGCAATTCAATAAAATTGTATTTGGGTCATACTGGGCCATTAGGCTTTGGCATGCTAGTAAAGGGGAAATGGGCCGAGCAGCCCGGCCAGCTCGGCCAGCCCAGGTCTATATGGGCAGGATTTGGGCTTCTGAGCTTGGGCCAAGGGCTGGAGGCCCGGCTTCAAATCTAGGCCCAGATTAACGTAATGATCAATAGGTTAGTCCAATCATCTAGTAGGCCACTGCTATGAAAAATAATGAATGTTTAAAATCTTTGTGAGCAGTTACAATTAAAAGTCCTTGTGTAGTTTGAAAACACTATTAGATCAACGGTTATGTTTCAATGATCAAAATCATTTATGGGATTCTCATGGATGGTTGATTTAATATTCCTTAAAAATACTAATTTATTATTTTTAAACCCTTATCATTTTACATTTTGTTGTAAGGCCAGGTCAAGGTAGGATCAAGGGTAAGGCCAAGGTCTTCTTAGGCATATTAAGCCAAGGCCAGGACCTGAACAGCGTGTGGACCTTCTTTGCTTGACCATCCTTTGCTCTGACAGCGTTTAGGTTCCTCAAACAATATAATATCTCACATCCGGTGAATTGTTAACTGTGTGGACCTTCTCACCCAAAAGTAAATCCGATCCAATCCAATCAATAGGTGGGCTATAATGATAGAAAAAGGTACGTATGTTATTTTAGGGGACCACAAAAGCACACAGAAATGATTTAATCAAATTATTTCGATCTCACAATCAAGTCCAATCACAAACATTCTAAATTTAACGTGGAAAAATTCTTATATGAAAAAATTATAGCACAAAACGACAATAATACACTATGAAAGTATAAAATTATAAGAGATAGAGACGGCTCTATTCAAACAAGTCTCGAATCTCCAAGCTATGCCCTTAAAACCCTTATGAAAGAATTTAGAAAACCTAAAATACCTCTATTTTACATCCCAAATCCCAGTCAGTTACACACACACAGTGTCTATGAGAATCACGATCAAAATCGGAAATAAATCCTGCACTTATATATGCAATTATACACGCATTCAATGGCACGTTTGTCGGAAGTTTGATGGCATCAACAATTTATCGATGGTATCGAACTCTTTCCATGGCATCAAGAAATCACCAAAATGTTCCAACAAGAAAACATGAATTAGTCAAAATTTTCCAATAACATCAGGCACCTGTAGGATGGCATCGATGTACTCCATTACTCACATATTTAAGACATCAACTGTAGGCTACACAACTTCAAACAAGTTTTTTGAGCAAGTCATTTGTTTCATCAACAATGGCCCACCTGAGTGGTGGACCAGCATAAATTTTCAACAAGAGCATTTATGTTTTCTGAGCAATTCATTTGTTTCATTAACAATGGCCCACCTGAGTGGTGGACCAGCATAAGTTTTCAACGACCATATAAATGCTCTTGTCGCAAACTTATGCTGGTCCACCACATGAATCAGATCACTAAGAGAGCTAATGGGGGCTTTCTGACTGGGCAGTTAAGTTTGGAGGCGAGGCTTCAATCTTGTTGTGATGCCCGTCCGAAGCGCTTGTACATCTGCTTTTGTTTAATTCAATTTCTGCTGTTCTTTAATAAATAAATAAATAAATGTTTGGAGGCGTAGACACCCTGTGCGTGGCTCTCATGAGGGCGTGATATGGCAGGGATCTCGATCCTATTGATGTAAGTGTTGCTACAGCTGCTCCCTCCCCTCTTTGGAAGAGGATCCGAGCGACATTCCCTCTCCTAGAAGAAAAGGCCCAATGTTCTACTACTTCATAGTAGATAATGGCTACAATTCATTTCCAACGAACATCGCAGGAACTGCATACAGTAAGGCAGTAAAGGCAAGGAAAAGGCTTGCTAAGATTCTAAGTGAGATTGTCTACCAAAGGAAAGAGAAGAGATTAGTAGAGAAAGATCTACTAGGTCATCTCATGAACTCAAGAGACATGTAAGGAGAGTTCCTGACCGATGATCAAATCGCTGACAACATGCTGGTCTAACATTGTTTGATCTTACAATCTTGTGAAATAATTTTATCCACCAAAATAACCCATAATTTCCCTTACACTTTTAGATCTCTAAAGAATATCCCCGTATATGATTTGAGATTTAGAAAAAGAACACATACAATTAACACTAAAAAATAAATTTGATAGTGAAATTAAAAGAAAAAATTATGGTTTTCCTTTTAAAAAACATAAAATATAGCATAATAGCATATTATTTTAAATTTAAAATAAATAAATAAATAAATAAGAAAAGAAAGAAAGAAAGAAAAACAACCATCTTCACGTGATAAAAGCTAAAAACTATCACATTGACATCGCGTACTTGGAGTACAAGTTATTAAAATATAAACGGTTCATTAAATATAGAACCATCTTGTATATATTTGTGGAAGATTTCATTTAACCTTCACATTTGCCAGCGTGTTGGACAGGTGAAATATACAAAGCATCCATCAAAAGCACACTAACATGTATATTCCTATTCCACTGGCCAGGTGGGCCACAATTAAATAAAAATTTACGGTCGTGAAAAATTCGGCCGAAGTTTTCTAACTGTTAACATATTATTAATATCTTAGCACATCTACCCAATGGATCACCTTTATCTTCAGGCATAAAATCTTCGTGGTTTTGGTCCACCTGATGGATGGCTTGGATATTTTATCTGTCTTCCACGCTTCCATACGTGGCGCCGTGTATAATAGCTGACTTGTACACGCGCGTGGGCTGACCAAAGCTGTGTGTATTGAGTGTAGACTCTTGGATGTTTGATCATATACATCCCGACTTACTACAAAATGATACGTCAGGACTTTGGCCATTGAATCTAAGCCATATTCCAATAATCCAAACCGTTTGCACGATAAGTCTCACCTTCTATAATGGATATAAATAAAATAAAATATTTAATTTAGACTATCTTACCTTTTAACTTTGGCTCCTTAGCTCCAAAGATGGAAGGTCTCTGTAACGTTTCTATGATCAAAGGTTTAGGTAATACAAATGATCTTTCTGGAATCCTCTGTCAAAAGGAAACCCTATCACATCAACGGTTCGGATTATGGAAGAGAACCCAATTCCTAACTGTTAATATCCCAACGTATCGTACTGTACTCCAGTGTATTAGAGTAAACCTCTCTATTCCGACGATGATTTTTTTCTGGTATAATAGTGGCCCACGTCAAGAGTAGGATAACGTCGTTTTCTGGCCAGGAACGGTGATGGTGGGGCCCATGCGATGAATTTTCCAAAATCCGTACTTCGATCTGCTTCACACGTGTGAATGCTTATGCACAAGGCTCGTCACAGATCTCGAGTCGCACGAGTTCTCATGAAAAACATGTAGCGGACCCACTAAAGAAACTCATAAGCTTGGGGTGGGCGTACAGCAAAGAAACCTTCCCAAGCTCATCGTGTCCTTTTATATGCTATCCGATCCGTTAATCAAATGATCCTCACTAGGATGAAGAAACATTGAAAAAATATTCCTAAATTAAATATTTGGTGGACCACACTGAATAAATTTATGTCTTAGGGGTCATTTTAAATTGTTCTCTAGTTGTGGCCTACACGAGTTTTTCATCGATCTGATTTTTGTTACATAGAATAAATATGATGGGACCCAACTGATGAACGGATAGGATGTTACATACACCTAAAGGTAATCGCCAGAACTCGGGTGTTGCATGTGATCCCTCTAACAATTGTTGCAGAGGATTCCGGTCCCACTCAAACTCACTGCACAGATCGCTCGACCAAGAATTTTATAAAAAAAAAACGTCCATAGGCCATACCAGAAGGTTATTTTTTGTGAGCCTCGTTCCAATCGAGCGGTTGATTTTCATCCCATTTACGTCCGATGAACAGTTGGGATCTTCTACACGTGTCCCTCGTGTGCCCACTTGGACCTCGTTGCTGAGTAGCCGTGTGATATTAGCGTTCTTGGAAGCAAGAAACAGACAGTCTACCATATCACGCTAGTAGAACTCTCCCATGCAGTGGGGCCCAATCATTATTAAAACCCTAATCACTAAACCACACTCCAACCTCACCAAATCGTCTCTCAACACAAGAATCCTTCTCCACAAATTCATAGCCAGAGAACCCTAGAATTCCCTCCTAACGTCGAAGCACCACCATGATCAACGGTCCCAATCCACTGATGGATCTACCGTTCCGCTTCTTCATCTTCCTCTCACTCTTCCACACCTACGTTAGAGCACAAACAGACCAGCCCGACCTTTCAGATCAGAACACCGTGCCATCCACCTACCGGCCTAGCGTTGCTGTAGTAATTGGCATCATCGCCGTCATGGTCTCCCTAACCTTCGTACTCTTCGTATATGCTAAATTCTGCCACATCTCCGTATCGGATTTCTTCAATCATGGTGAAACAGACCAACATGGCCCAAATCAGCTACGGTCACGATTCTCTGGAATTGATAAGTCTGTCATTGACCGACTCCCTTTCTTCCAGTTCTCTTCCCTTAAAGGAGCGAAAGAAGGCCTCGAGTGCGCTGTCTGTCTCTCCAAATTCGAAGAAACTGACCTTCTCCGCCTCCTTCCAAAATGCAAGCACGCATTCCACATCGACTGTATCGGTCAGTGGCTCGAGAGCCACTCAAGCTGCCCGTTGTGTCGATACAGGGTCGACGTCCAGGATCTAAACACGATAACATACTCAAACAGCCTTCGATTCCTGAGAGACCCATCAGACCTACGCGAGCCTGATCTGGAGCTCTTCGTCGAGAGAGAGCCTGATAGCGATGGTACCTCATCCAGGTTCAGCATCGGAGGCAGCTTCCGAATCATTGATAAGGGCAAGAAGGAAGAGTTTCTAATCCCAGAGAACGGTGATGAGGACCCACAATTCTTGCATAAATTCAAACACAAGATCGTAGTATCCGATGTAGTCCTCAAAAACAGATGGAGCGATGTCAATTCTTCTGATCTGATGGCGTTGAATTCAGAAATGCTTAATGATGCTTCCAGCAAGCGTTTCTCTTCATTGGATTCGACTAGCGACCATTTCGTGATTTTAGATGATGGGTCCTTCGTAAATGAGAGGACATCGAAGATGAGAGAAGAGATGGATAAGAAGAGATTGCTTGAGAGCATGGTTAGTGGGATTAATAAAAATCTTCCTTCCACTTCTACATCTACGTCTTTGATTCCATCTGGGAAGCGTTCCATGTCTGAGATTACAAACATTTCGAGGTTCATGGACTTCGGTGCTAAAAGTAGGATTAAAGATCCTTCGACGGGAGGGAATAATGCAAAGGAGGAGAAGGTGAGGAAGCTTTGGTTGCAGATTGCAAGGCGGACTGTTCAATGGTTTGCGGGTAGGGAACAAAGATCAGGATCGAAAGATGAAAAAGAGATTTCTAATGTGTGATCCGATTCTCCTATTTCGGCCAATATTGTTGAAAGTTTGAAGACCTTGATCGGCAAATCCCATTGCAAGTGATGATGAAGAACTAAAAATACTCTAACAGAACAATTTTCGTGAAAGGATGTTTAAGTTGGACGGTATATTCCAAGATGAGAATCATATTACATTTTAATGTAATATTATCATGTAATTCTTTCTTTTTTATATTTAATAAATTATATCAATGCTTTTATCAGATGAATTTGATGGAAATTGGGTGATCTTCATGGTGGGGCCAACCGTTTTAATTGTGCAGATTTCCTACAACACGTGTGACATGTTGGCGGGAAAGACAAGACAAGATATGGTACTTGGGCTGTACCTGATCAGTTTTCCTGATGAAAGATCCTTTTACGTTTCCTTCGAAATCATGCATGCAAATTTCACGTGAAAACTTTTTTTATGCTAACGTGGGGTGGTGGGGAAACCGAACGGATTGGCTACTCCCCCTGCCAATGGTTGGTGGTCGGTTCTCTGTGGGCCCACCATGATGTATATGTTTCATCCATGCCGTCCATCTATTTTTATAGATCATTTTATAGTCTGAGACCAAAATTTAGTTATATCACAATATTAATTGCACCACATTACAGGAAACAGTGTTGAATGAACGTCAACCATTAAAAACTTTTTGGGGGCTATAAAAGTTTTGGATCAAGCTGATATTTGTTTTTTCATTTCATCTGGGTCTGTATGACCTAATCAACAGATTCGATGCCAAATAAACAGTACAGTGAGCCTTAGAGGATTTTAATGGTGGATATCAAATCACTATTGTTTTCCTGTGGTGTGGTCCATTTGAGATTTATATCCGTCTAATTTTTGGAATGAAGCAATAAAATGATCTGTAAAAATGGATGAACGGCATGGATGAAACACATACATCATCGTGGGGCCCACAGAGCACCGACCACCAGCCACCGGGCTGATGGCAGGGGAAGTAGCTAATCCGTTTCCGGGGAAACCCTCCCAGTCCGTACTTTCTTCTGATATAAGGTTAACCCTATCTGATTAGTGGACCGTCAAGACTAAAGCATAGCATTCCTATGTGGTACCGACCTTATGTACCACCGGGTGTGAGATTGGCATGATTCATGAATGCATGATTTAAATCTGGACACCATGTGATGTGGTCACCCAACCACTTGTTCCTTGACAAACATTGCACAATAGATGGTAACCATATACTGAATTTGTTCAGATTATATCTCACCTACTGGAACTTCAATAAACTTAAAATTTTTGAAAATATTATTCAACATAAAGAAGCTATTAGAGGGTTTAGATCTAACATTTGATGATTAGATATGTCTAGATCTAATTCTGGATCATTGGATTCATTTAAAATAGATCTCATTCTTTTGAGATCGGATTAGGCTGAAACCTTGTAGATAGTCTAATGCCGATATGTTGATCACATTTGTTAATTTTCATTGAGCAATAATCCTTCAACTGCCATAGATTAAGGAGAGACTCCTTCAATTATGAGACCAGAACAAACAAGATCTTCGTGGAGGAATTGTCTGCACAATTATTAATGTTCATATATAATCTGAAGTATCCATATGATTAACCGTGTTTAGAAATATAATTATGTTATTGCATCTGGGTTATTCCCAAAGTTGGATGTATTAAAAAACATGAAAAGTCGGTGTATTTGTTGTGTTTATATCCAATATTGTAGCTAGCCAACATATACATTATCCATCAGACTCTTCAAGAGTAGCCCTCTAATAATCCAAATATTATAGAAACATCTCTCCATATCTTATATATGTTGTGTAGTAATCTGCCAATCGGATCTTAGCAGCCATCAAATGTGCAGTATCGAAGTAAATTGGAAGTGATAAATGGGATTGTCTAATAAGTTCAACTTTGAAATATAAGGTGTCCAATATTTTAGGGCCCAATATATATAAAACTGGACCTGAATGATACGTACTTCCTTCCAGTATACAGTGGAAAGTAAAAATACAACTTAAAGTGTCTCAATTTATCTACCGTAGCGGGCGCACATTTTCTACAATCGCCTCTTATAAGTGGCAAGGTGGCATGCATGTGAAAGATCCAAACCATTCATAATAAAGATCCCATGTGTCAAAAATATAGTCTGATCAGATCATCAGATTGTCCGATACGAATTTTACCTCTGCTCAAGAGAAGCCTGTGTGGAGAAAGAGTGTACCCGCAACGGCTCACCATGCATTCCTCAATAGGTTCATGTTTTTCACGACAAGATGGCGTGTATACCTTACAGTATTCTGTATAAAATTAAAATATATATGTTGTGTAAGATGAAAGGCGTAGAAGAAATCCTTTTCTTTCTTAAACTCTATTTAAATCAATTTCTTATTTCTTCCCTCTGGTTTCATGCCATTTCTTTCACATCAATGTAACGAGTCTTTTCTTTGCTTGGGGTAGACTTCTCATTTTTCTATTTCTCCCCAAAATGACAAAATTGTACAGAACGGCTCCATATTTTTCAGTTTGTAGAAGTCAGTTACTATGGCCAGTGATACTTACCGTTGATATCATGGGCCAGACTGTGGATGGTACTGCATGCAACGAACATCTCTCAGGTGAAAAAATCCCAGACCTTTGAATAGGTGTCCATAGAATAAGTTATACAGTACTATTAGTTCCAATTCAACTGATAGACAGTAAGATAGTTTATAGGTAGCATATTGGGACCATTCACAATATTGTATTAATATTTTTTGTTACTAAGATAAGGACTCAGTCCTAAAAAAATCATCATCATTATCATTATCCAATCCTTATCTTAATTAATTGGGTCAGCTACATGAATTAATCCTTTTCTACCATTATACTGTATCAAGGCCTATACAAAATTTAAAACAGAAAGCATTCACATGGTTTTAGAATGTTTTAGTGAAAATGAAAAACTAATGAATTGAAATATAAAACGTACACTAATCAGTTTTCTTAATTTTCTGCTTTTATACGTATAAGAAATTTCAATGAAGGAAAAGAAAGACAGATTATTTGACTAATCACATAAGTTTGAATGGTAAAGAATTCTAAATTCAATTGGGCTAAGGGTTTTTTTTAAAAAAAATAATAATAATTATATTTCATATATCATCGCAAATGCTGTACAGCTTGATTCGGGAAGACCAGAGAGGGCCCACCTCTCATAAAAGCAAAAGCACAAGAAAGGAATGAAGAAGAAGTAGAAGGGGCTGGTCAGGGGGTATGAATGTTGCCCAACCCGGTTTTATCTAGTAAGATAAGGCTGCGAATTTTGGCCGGGATGGCTAATGGTTTGTTTTGATTGCACTGAATTTCATAAAATATCATGCAATTTTTGAACAAGCTAGACTAATTAATCATGAAATTTTATGATAATTAGTGCAACCAAACGGACCCTAGGATAAATTTTCTTCGAATAAAGCCATAAGAATCTTGAAATTTGTATCATTTTAATGGAAATTCCCGGTTATAATTTTTTAATTTGTCTATAGGATTTGGATTTAACAACTACCCAAAATGTAGTAGCTTACAAAGTTTCCTTTAATTACTCCCAAGTTATTATTATTATTATTTTTAAATGATGTGGCATGTTCACATCCAGCTCAATGGAGTACAGTTGTACAAGCATGACTAACTCATCATGTGCGTACCACATCCTAGCCGCTGAAAAGGTAGGACCCAGCTTGAAGATAATCACCAGTAGGATGGATCTATTAGATGGCCAGTGGGTTTACTCAATGTATAATGTGTGGCATTATATAGATGCCAAATGAGCCAAAAGTCCATGAAGGGTGCACAATCCCATGTGTACTAATGGGAACAAGCAGACTCTTTCCATAATCATATATATGGAACATTAGAACATTGTTGAATTTTTATTTTTATTTTTTAAAAAAGAAGTGGAAAAACAATATTGGGAAGAATCTCTTTTTGATCTCGAGAATGTCATCACACAGCTTCTTGTTCTTTAACCACATGTCTTGCATCTTGATTTGTGTTTGATTGATTTGAGCTGGTGCCTTGGCTAAATTCCTCATCCTTGAATGTCTTCTTATCTTCCTTGTTCTTTCCCCATAGAACCATGTATAAGCCCAAGATGATCAAAACCGCACCAACCATGCTGAAAAAAAAAACAAGAAATATTAGGGGAAAAAACGGTCATCTGAAGAGTTAATTGTAGGATCCAGACGGGTCATCATGAGGGTCCCCCATGGATGCTCCCTGGGACAAAAATTCAAGCTGTTTCACTTATCAAGAGGGAAGCATGTGTACATTAGCTGTTGACCGTTGATTATCGCTTTTAACTATCCATTCATTAGTTCATGTGTGGCCTACTTGATGATTGGACCAGCCTGATTTTTGGGCGAGGACAATTCAACTGTGTAGTTTGTAGAATTGGGGCTAAGAGAAATACGGACGAGCCCCACTTAACATTGGTGGGATGAGAAATTGGATAGTGGACCCAGTCCAAACCTAGCCTTTTCCATAGCTCGAGAGCTGAGCTGGCCTGAAACACAGGAATTCTTGGCTCATGGTACATGCTTTGGCCCCAAGGTGGAAATGGGTCGGCCTTGGATGGGTCAGTGCCAGCCCAAGCCCAACCCATTTAATAAATGGGCCTACCAATCTTGCGAGAACCCAACCCATGACCCTTACTGCGTGGCCCGGCCTTGACAATTAGTCAATACATGCATCACATCTTCACATCTATACATCTATATTTATCCTCTGTTAACTAGGCCACGACCACATTGATTAGCTATATACGCTGTCCACATCGGGATGCATTGGTAAGCTAGACGTGTGGGTTAGCTTGGGTAGAGTTCGAACTGAGCCATACCCATTTACTTAAATCGTATACAGTTTCTAACCAGAGCCTAAACCTCTACAGCCCAAACATCGTTCAAAAGCATGTTGGTCTAGCTTACACAAACCTATTGGCCCAGCAGAACTGGCCCTAGATTTACAGATATCAACAAGGGCTGTCAACGGTTCGAGCTAGCCGGTCTGACTTTCAGTAATGGCCAGCTTCAGGCCGGGCTTGCAATTTAATACTAGGCCTAAGGGCTAGGCCCGGGCCTAAAATTTAATAACTGATCAGGCTTGGGCTTTGTTTAAGACCAAATTAGACTGGCCCAAGCCCCGCAAGCTCAGCCCGTTTAGTATTTCAAGGGCCTGGCTGAGGCCTGTTTGGTTTGGCCTGTCATGGGCCTGGGGCAAGCTCGAGCCCAGGATTTACTTTGTGGGTCCAGTCGGTTGGCAGCCGTACGGTCGAGTATCAATCCATCTTGGCCTCTTAAAGATTATAAAATACCTTCCCATGTATAGACTCTGTCTCAAAACGAGCAAGTCCGCAAGTGCGACTATTACAGTACTTAATGGATTGAAGACTGCTGCGAAGACTGGGCCTTTTTGTCGTATGACCAGAAGTTGGATGTAGGTCGCAACTCCAAACACCATGATACCCTGCAAATACATTGAAACAATATGATCAACGGCTGTTACTAGCTGTAGGTATATGAGAATTAGCTTCTTGATGATGTGTACAGAAGGCCCATCTACAGAAATCAAAGCTTTTCATTGGATGGATCCGATGATGATGCGAATAGTTCCATCATGGCCACACAAACGGTCAACGGTTTGAATAACCCCAGATAATCTTGCAACCCAGCATAATGTTCTCATCTGGCCCATTCCAAGGCATGAGGTGCTAGGATCTATCAGGCCTATTCATCAAAGATGTACTATTCATCCAGCAAGTACTGTAAAAGACGGAACCCAGCCGTGAAAATGTCAGTAATTTGGTCAATTGTACCAACGAACAGTAGCTGGATATATCCACAAATAACATTTTTTCATGCGGAGTGATAGGCAACTTCAACATACTTAGTGGGGCATGATACACCATATTTAAGGCTAGAGAAATATCTCTAACACCATGAAAATAATATGATTGAGAATATATTTTTGAATTTCACACCAAACCAAAATCAATTGTTTAGAGAAAGTAGAAGAGATGAAGTAGAAAGTTGTTGAAATTGGTTGACAAGTGTTAATAATGTAAGGGAGTTTTTGTTAACAACTTACACCGTAACCGATGGAGAGGAGCCTAAGATCCCAGCCCAATTTCCAAACTGAAGCTTTGCGCTCTATAGCAAACGTCAAAACCGTTGCTTGGAATGTCCCAAATAAGCATGTCAAGCATGTGAGAGAGATGGGAGCTGCGTATTTCTTAATCGTCCTAGCCTGTCCATTAAAACATATACGTTTCAATATAACAAATCAACGCATGATTTAAACCATCGATAGATGGAGCATGTTTGGATGTCACCAATCTTTCATTTAAAATATATAAAAATTAAAAATTAAAAATTAATCTAACCTGTGAAAGCTGTTGCCTCCTTGTTAACATTTTAAAATTAAAACCTAAGAGACAATCTATCTATTACTTTTCTTATGTTTATTCCACTGAATATTTTCCATCTTTATTTTTAATCGCCAGATATGAGATGGATAATATTGTCTAATAAATACGATTTTTGAGACATAAACCACAGTTTGCAAACTAGGCGAGTCAACTAGTGAGTCAGCCGAGTCCACTCACCCAGTCACCATCTGGTCACTGGATCGACAGAAATAGGTATATGCAGGACTTGGGCCTGGTATCCTGGGTTAAAGCTTGACTCAGTTGACCGGATCGAGTAAAAATGGTTGGGGCGAGTCTGTTGAGGGCAGATATGTAATGAGAGGATGAAGAGGAGAAGAATATCTTTTTGTCATTTTTCCTTCTGTTTTTTTCATTTTTTTCAGGAAAAAAAAAAAAAAAAAAACTAGTAGATTAAAATCAAGGGAGTGTTTGATTTTTATATGTTTTTGAGCCACCTAGTCTGGGTCGCTGAGTCCCAGGTTGACCCAGACTCGGTGACAGACCGTGTCCCAAGTCGAGTCCTGATTTGAAAACTATGGCATAAGCTATCAATGCTAGGCCCACTGGGGATATGGATTTTGTTCATTCCCTACGTACGTTTAAGTTACAGTTACCGTGCATTTCATGTATGTAGGGCCCACTAGAATCCAGACCGTGCATGTGTTGCACATCGGACACAACTCTAAGGTGGAAGTTTCTATAGTGGGCGTCAGCATCCTTTTGTCTTCCAATGTTTCCTTTTTTCCTGTGGCCCACCTGATTTACGTAACATCCTGAATTTTGGAATCTAGGCCTAACATGTACGAGCACTACAGATTCCTGATTTGGACTGCGTATGCACATCACGGTAGGCCCCACATAGCTCAAACACACAAGCAAGGATCACAAACTGAGGACATGCTAAAATGACCAAGTTACAACTTTGCACGTGTAAAACATTAATTACCTGCAAAACGGAGGAACCAGAACGTGTGAGAGCGCTGGCGATGAGCATCAGGGAGCCGTTGATCCAATCCTTGTCCACGGATGATGATGCTGTCTGCGCCGTAGAATGATGAGGGTTTCTTGATGGCATTGAAATAACGATAATGCCCTTGTATAAGGTCATGAACATGGCCCCTCCTAAGGCCACCACCGTTCCCACCACCTTTGCCTGGCTTGTTATGTTCCCCTTCTCTAATTTCTCCATCCTATAATTCAGGAACCTGTTTAGTTATCTACCCTTCCATGGAAATTCATCCCAATACCCTCTTCAAGGGTAATTAAGATAAAAGTTCCCAGCTCGTGTGCCAACAATGCGTTTGCAAATGGGCTCAGGCATCATATTAATGGAATTATTCATTGCGATATACAAAAACGGATTACTTTTAAAAAGTAATAAGAAATGAAATGTCACAATATTTTTTTTATACAAATGTTTAAGTGATGGAAAAATAAAAAAGAGAGAGGGAATATCTCTGTTTGTTGACCTTTTTGGAAATTGATATAAAGAAAGATGTGTTTGAGCATGATATAAAAACTAGTATCTCTAGAAAAAGTTTCAGCAGCGATTTGGACGCGGAACACAACGGTGCTTGAATATGTCTTTACAGGTTTGCATGCTTCATATTCCAACTTGAAATAGCCAATAAAAATGCCACTTCAGGAAGTGCGGCTTTGCTCGCTTGATAACTACACCAATCGTTATCAGTTACAATAGACCATATGCCATTTCAGAGGCTCCCAATTGATAGCCACCAAACATGAGTGCCCACCACCTGCCGAATTATTCATCAATTTTCCCTCACTTGTAACTTGCCATGGGCTGTAATTCAAGTCCCCTTCTCAAGTGGGTCATGCAATGATAGTGAGGCATAAATGAAGAACCGGGTTTTGTATGTAGGTTTCATGCCATCTTGGCATTGCAAGTGGTAAAATTCATTCATTCTTTAGCCATTTGAGTATGTGGAACTAAATCATAGATGTGAAAAAACTAATCATATATCAAGAAAAGAAAAATGTGTGGAAATTATTCAAGTTAACCTATTTGTTTCAAAATACTTATATTTGCTAAAACGTTAAATGTCAAAAACCAACAGTGGTTATGAAGACAGACAATCATTTGCCAGAAATACATTTGTTTTCACAATCAGGGAAAAATGCCAAATTTGTGAAATTTTCATTTTCATGGTTTTCAAAAGGATTCTACCAATCAAAACAAATTCTACCATATTTGGGGCTGATGAAATGAGTAGGTTGTACCTGAAGATGATTGCCAACAAGAAGGTCATGGCTGGAAATAAGTTGGACATGACAGATGCAAATGTTGATGAAGTACGTTCTAGTCCTGTATAATACAATGTCCTAGCAAGCACAGCTCTGAAACACACCACGACAAGAAAATTCAAAGAAAATTATGGGTATTAAAGGCTGCATTTAGATGCAAAATTCGGCTGAATTAGAACGACTACTATTTTCAGGAACGCATGTTCCATTAAACGAAAGAGCTAATATAAGAAATTAGTTCACTATGTTTTTGTTTCCAGATTGCAATCTACAGCACTTGTTTTGTGCAATGGGTACAAAATGGGCCTGTCATATTGTGTGACATCTACTTCGTCTGCATCTAACACAGGGAAGGATGTGATGAGGTTGGTGTCTTCCTCCATGATAACTACTCCGAATTTATGGAGTTTCCCTGGACTCCTCACAAAGATTTCTCGAGTCCACGAGGGAAGAAAATAAAAAATAATTTCTAATAATTCGAAATAAATTTATTAATGATTCAAAAAAAAAAAAAGAATTTACAATTTTTAAACAGTGATATCAAACCCAGGAAGAAGTTTCATATTCAAACTCCCTAAAAAACATGAGTTACTATAAATAATAAACTTAGACGGTCATTTCAGTTTGCAAGATACGACTGTTTTACAGTTCCGATGGTCCTGATCACTTCCGCCTCCGATCGGGCCTTCTCTGGTACATCTTGGCCATGAAAGTGGCCGCAAACCGCTCTACATCAGCATCTCATGTCCTTCCAATGCTAGGCTTGTTGACAACACACACAGATCAGTGGCCCCAAATATCTCTATTGCACACGCTCCTCAGAGGATTCTGGTCCAGTTTTTTCTAGTTTTCGAAGTTACAGCACATGCTAATCTGGACCGTTTATCTAGTTGGTCTTACTTGATGGGCCGTATGGTGGGAATTCCATTGATCAGATATCTTCATGGTAAATACAAATAGTCGGAAACAACATTTCGCATTTCAGCACCTCTATATGATGGGAAGATCTCTGATCAATGGGAATTTTCGTACGTACATGGTCCATCCACAGCTGGTTGACTCACCATGAGGTGGGCCACAAGTAGTAAGCAACAAAGGAAGAGCAGATCTTGAGTACTGCATGCAACATTCATTTGATTTGGTTCTACAGGAAAATGATACGATAGAGCTCTCCTTTCACTGCCCAGATGGAAGGACGAACAGTACTGGATCCGGTCCGATCACACATGAATGCTGATCTTTAAAATGTCTTTGAAGGTGCATGTCATCCCTTTTGCCTCTTAACATAAAATTCTGATTTTTACAAGTGAAAAAAAAAATGGAATGTTTATTTATAAAGTATTTACAATCTATAAACTTTTTGCACTTAATTTTATCATCTAAATGTTACTTGCAAATCTTTTAAAGCTAAAATTTTTAGATGAGTTCAAATAACTAATACGAGTTTTCATTATCCTGTAAAAGAGATATTTAAAGTGAAGATCGACAGTGACATAAAGGACAACAGCCTAGGTTATTGAACCATGGCCCACACAAAATCAGAAAAAAATAAAAACAAATCATGTACGACATGCTAAGATTGGAGCCACTTATTAAAGAGAAAGACCTACCCCAGAAGACCCAATAGAAAGACTTCCACCAAAATCAGCAGATTCATTTTGGGCCTATTCATCCTGTTTGAAAATTAATGAACAATATAAATAAGTGAATAGATATAAGATTATAATGAAACAGAAATCATACATACGAATATCTCTATGCCACTGGAACAGTCCATATGAGTGATGGCCAAAGGTTAGGCACGGATTGCTGAATCTAGGGTATTTGTGTTTGTAGGGCCTACCGTGGAGTGTGCATTTTATATCCATGCTGATCCACCATTTTGGTGGCTCATTTTAGGGCACGAGTCTAAAAAATTGAAGCAGACTCAAATCATAAGAAATTTTTATTTCACATATAATCATTTTTATTTTATTGTTTTACACGCACACACCTATGAATACTCGAACCCTTGACCTGATTTTTTACTTTTTTTTACACATAATTTTTATATCACATATAACTTGTTGATAAGGTAATGCAGAATTAAATGAAGGGAATACATAAATTTCCAAAAACTTTTGTGACCACAAGAAGTGTTTTATGGTAAGCGTTCCACCACTACTGTTTTCTGCAGCGTGGTCCACTTGAAATTTAGATTTACTTGATTTTGTGCTCACGCCCTAAAATGATCTAGCAAAATGGATGGACCTCGTGGGTACATGACACATATATCACAGTTGGTCCCGCAAGTCTCAGATCCATTCTATCCAACCAAGGTCACATTAAATATTGTAGTTGCAGCTGTCATAAATTCTTTCTCCGAATATCTAACTTATTCTTGTTTTCTAGCCAACTAACCGGATATTTGAAATAATAGTATCCAGGCCAACCAATTGAATGCCGATTAATTGTGTAGTGAGGAGCTCACCCCATGTAGCTTGCTGTGGTACTCTGTGGAGCCCACTGTGAATTATGTGTTCTCTATCCATGCCGATCATCCATTTTTCTAGCTCATGTTATGGCATAAATCCAAAATTGAAGTATGTCCAAAGCTCGCTCAAGTGGACCACACCATTGGAAAGGAACTGAACACTTACTGGGCGCAGAAGTTTTTGATCAAGCTGATATTTGTGTTTTCCCATCATCCAGGTCTATGTGACCTTATAAACAGATTGTAATGACAAATAAACATCACCATAAACATAAGAAGGTTTCAACGGTGGACATGATTATTCCTACATTTTTCCGTACCATGGTCCACTTGAGCATTGGAAATGCTTTATGCTCTAAACGAGCAGGAAACATGGATGGACGGTGTGGATAGAACATATAATTCACGGTGGACACTCCTCACTACCTAATCCATTCCCATCTAAACTAGACAGCTGCACATCCCATGGCACACGGGGGCCTTGGGAGGTGAATACTTGCCATCCATAGGGCTCCCAGTTGGACTTAATTTTCCTGGCCCACCGTGGGAGAATATATTTGGGAGGCATAATTGTTGCTCTTCAAACTACTTTCTCGAAAAGCTGGTACATCTGAGCATGGTATATTTCATTTTCCAAGAGTGACAATCACTTGGCTTGGAATCTCTCATAGTGAAGTTGACTCAAGTTGAATTTGGAGTCAGACTCACCAAAATTTTGAACTATGATTTTAGTGGCCACATACCTCTCGAAGGCAAGCGCAAAGGCAGCTGTGACGAGCGTTGCTATGCCATCTCCATACGCTACAAGCACATATGCGCTCATCCCTTTGTCGAGCGAGACCATAGATGCATAATTCAAGCCCGCATAGCACACACTAGCGAAGATGCTAAGAAGGTAAGGTTGTGAGTTGTGAAAGAAGTTGGAATGTAAGCTTTTCCAGAAACATCCATGCTCTTCCATTCTCCTTAATTCACTCTCCACTTCCCTTACGCATCTCTACTTACACCATATATATATAACGAGAGGAGTGAGAGGGACAGGGACATCTAGGATAAGTAGCTTGAATAGCCATTGGATTCGAGGTCACTTTTGAAGATCCAATCCATTCACGTTTTTTTTTTACAAAAAAAAGAAAGGTGAGAGCACATGACCTTTGACTTTGTTGCAGAAACAAAAAAAAAAAAAGAATATACATCTTTCAGGTGTGCGCCACCAAATAAACGGGCTTCACCCATCGTGAATCTCGCTATACAGCTCAAACCTTAAACAAAATTAAAATCCAGGGGAAAATGGACAGAGAAAAATAAAATCTTCAATGGGACTCCCAACCTGGATCGAAGCAGGGCAGATACGAAACTACCTCAGCTGGGCAGCCCATCACCCACGGCCTCCAAACAAAACTTCCCTAACAGTCTCCACAGCTAGCAAAGTCCTCAACCATGATCACATGTGCCATAGGGAGCCAACCCCACACAAGAACCACCTCGAACAAATAGGCAGCGCCCAAGCCAGAAGCAGCAGAAGCAAACCATGCATATAAAACTTGGAGCAAGTTTTGGACATTTTTGATTCCATGATTATTTTTCTATGAATGAAAATTTTGAAAATTCAAAGACATGAAAAGCCATTTTAAGGTATTTTTAAAAAATTAAAAATTATACTTGTATACTAGCATATATAGTTCGAATTTTACTTGCAAAAAAGCCAACACTAGCTTAGAATTTACTAACATTACTTCTCTTTCTATATAGCCCACATGAAGGGTAATAGAAGAAAGACTATACCTTAGCCTCTCTTCCGAGCATTGTGATGATTTTTATAAATCTATATCATACATTTGTTGCATTGTCTTATGTTAGTATATCAATATAAATCTCTACTCTAATGAACCACAACATATGATAATACAAATGTGTGTTGCTCACTATTAAAACCATGAACACCTTTTATTTCAGTCTTTGTGTGAAATTAGCACTTAAGCTTCATTACCATTATTTTCGCTATTCTCACCCTTTTACCATTTTTCTTACTTTTTCCCTTTCATTTTCTTTCCACATGCATTGCACCATTCGCTTTTTCAAAATTATCTAACATCCAAACCATCAAGTTCGCCCCACCTTACTTTTTAAAAAAATGTTACAAAAGTAGAAAAGATGCAATTATCGTATGGTCCCCTCATTAAAAAAGAAGAAATAGCGGCTGGTCACAATTTACATGTCATGCACGATGCTGATTAGGAAGTTAGGCCCTCACCACCCACAAGACTGTTGTGGTGACACCGTGAGCTTTGATTGGTGGAGCCATGTTTTGTTAGAGGTGAGCTTGCTCTTTTTCTTTCGAGTTTTTCGGCTGAGCACCTACTTGGTCATCGCTGATGGGTGGACCAATCAAATCCCATCATGCCACCACTGAGGGTAGCCAGGGCTGACTGCCTAACCCCCATTACTCCTGTCATGCGCACATGACACTGACATTTAACCACACTTGGAACGTTATAAATGTGATTCTTTCTTTATGGTCCAACTAATTGATTGTGGGTGAGACCTCCGCTGTGAATATATTATTATCCGGCTCAGGGCTGAGAATCACGGGGTGGAAGTGGATTGCAAGGACTTAGTGGTGTGTTGATATCAACAAGTTTTGTGGGGCCTACCATGATATATGCGGTATATATATAGCTTTTATTATATGCTCTATTATAATAAAATATTGTAAGTTAACGCAAGTAAGTCTAACATAATATTTTTTTCAAATTCTTCTCATTATCTCTCAATCTTCTCATCTTTAATTTCTTCACATTATTATCATTAAATCATTCTCTACTCTTTCCATATATTTAGCTAAATCATTTTAAGACATGAGCCTAAAAATGAGACAATTTATAGCTCAAGTGGATCAGAACATTAGAAGCAGTGGGGATTGAATGCCTACCCTTATGGACTTCTTAAGGACCATAGAGGTTTTGGATCAATTTGATTTTTAGTCATCCATTTGTCTAGGTCTATGTAACCTTGTGAACAGGTTTAATGGCAAATAAACACCAAGGTGAGCCCTTAGAAGGTTTCAACGGTAGGTGTTATTGTCCCAACTGCTTTCTATGGTATCCTTGACTAGGCTAGCAGACATGAAAAATTTCTTCCATCGCATCATTAGCCAATGTAGGATTAAAGATTAGTCCACAATTTAAATCGAACATCAACCTTCCTTTTCATCTTAGGGTTGAAGATGGGTGCTTATCCATATTTAGTTGGAAGGGCCTTAGTCTTTTGTATTTTAGCACACCTGAGTGCATAAGCCCAACCGCTAAGGGGGAGCCTTAAGCTGAAAGGGGCGGGCAGCCATTGATGTCATAAATGATCACAAGAGCCCCTATCCAGCCTACTTGAGCTTTGGATCTCCTCACTTTTGAGTCTATATCCTAAAATGATCTTGCATAATGGTTAGACAAAGTAGATATAACACGCATACATCATGATGGGGTCACAAAACTTGGTGACGTCAATACACCACCGATGTTGGTGATGTGTGGCACACCACGCAATCTTCTTCCAGTATTGACCGCTCTACCCATTAATTGATGCTGGGGACGTTCAAGTCACATGCACATGGCATATCTGCGGGGGATATTCCAAGCCATTAGTCAGGTGGGTACCATCGAGAGTATGATCAGCTTGTTGAGAAATCAGATGGCCCCGTTCATTGGTTGAGCCCCGAGATGGATAAGTTGGTCACTTGTACAAGGTAAATGGGACGTCAGAAATAAAAAGCTGACAGATTCTCTATATTAAACAAGGACATGACCTCTCCCACCTGGTACGTGGAAACGGATTGGCTACTCCCCTGCTAGGTCGGTGCTCTGTGGATCCCATCATGATGTATGTGCTGTTCATATATTTTTATAGTTCATTTTAATATATGAGACCAAAAATGAGATATATCCAAATCTCAAGTGGACCACATTACCTGAAATAGTGTTGAATGAATGTCAACCATTAAAAACTTTTTGGGCCATAAAAGTTTTGTATCAAGCTGGTCTTTAGTTTTTCCCTTCATCTAGGTCTGTATGACCTAATCAACAGATTGGATTTCAAATAAACAGTATATTAGGCCTTAGGTGGATTTTAATGGTGGATATCCTATCACTATTGTTTTCCTGTGTTGTGGTCCATCTGAGATTTATAACCCTCTCATTTTTGGTATTGAGCCCTAAATTGATCTGTAAAAATGGATGAATGACGTGGATGAAACATATACATCATGGTGGAGCCCACAGAGCACCACTGACCATCAGCCACGGGCTAGTGGCAGGGGAAGTAGCCAATCCGTTTCCCTGGTATGTGGAGCTTCTTGATCTTGGGGATGGAGGACTTCCAAATTGGTACCCACATGATGAGCAGCCTAGATCCCAAATGCGTATGTTGCGAATCACCCTTTTAACGTGTAGGGCCGATGGCCTCACTTTTATGTTAAAGGCTTTCGTGAGTGGTGATGTGAAATGAATACACAAGCTTCCGTGACTCAGACACTTACGGCCAGGTGATTGCTGACTAGGGTCGTCGAGTTGGAGTGCGGATCCTCTGTGTCAGCGTTATCATTCGTCAACATCTCTGTAAGTGCCACGTCATTAAATCTTTAAATATATTTTAAAAAGTACATTTAACGAGTACTATAACGGGGACGTTAAACGGAAGCGGTTTGCGTGCTGAGTAACTAAGAATGGTAAGCATAATGAGTAAAGTCCGTGGAGCCCGTCATTGTCATTCGTGCATTGAATAAACTCCATCTCTCTCTTTTATTATCTAATTTTAGAGTATTACAATAAAAATTAATCATATCAAAAGATCAAATGGACCACACCACTTGAAACAGTGTGAATTGAATTATACCGTTGAAAAGTTTTTGCAGCCCACAAAAGTTTTATATCAAGATGATATTTGTTTTTTTTATTCATCCATGTCTTTGTATTCTTATGAACAGTTTAGATGAAAAATAAACATCATTGGGAGCTTAGAAACACTTCAATGGTGAAAATTAATATTTTCACTGTTTCCTTTGGTATGGTCTACGTGAGCTTTTGATATACTTCAGTTTTGGGCTCAACTCCTAAAATGATTTGAAAAAACGGATGGACAGCATGGATAAACCACATGAACTTACCATAGGCCCAATAGAATTTACTCAGTACGATAAGACTTGGTACACAATCTGATTTCATCGTGTCTAACAGGGACATGGATTTCCTACCAAAACCTTTTGCAGTAAGATCCTGCACAAGGATTCTGGATGGACCCACTGTGATGTTTGTGATAAATCTAACCCATTCATCCATTTTTAAATATCCTTTTAGGACATCATACCAAAACTAATATATATACAAAACTCAAATGTGCCACATGAGAGGAAACAGTGGGGATTTAGTGTCCACCGTTGAAATATTTATATGGCCACAAAAGTTTTGCATCGGTCCAATATTTTGGTGTTTTCACTTCATCTTAGTAAAAATAACCTTATAAACAGTTTGGATGGCATATAAACATCAAGAGGCCTAGGAAGGTTTTAACGGTAGGAATTTCTTTCTCCACTATTTCATCTTGTATGGCCTAGTTGAGTTTTTGATCATCTTAATTTTTAGTTACATGTCTTAAAATAAGCTCTAAAAATGAATGAGTAGGTTGGAATCCTTATAAACATCACGGTGGACCCCACCATACATCCCAGCGTTGGAACTTCATGCAAAGGGCTTTCCTCAGTGAATCCGGGTCCACGGTTTCCATTAGAAACGTATTGGCTACTCCCTTGCCACTCAATGCTATGTGGGCCCACCATAATGTATGTGTTTCATCCATGCCGTCCATCTATTTTTCTAGATCATTTCATGATTTGAGAGCAAAAATGAGGTATAAACCAATCTCAGGTGGACCACATTGCATGAAACAGTCATGTTAAATGAACGTTGACCATTAAAAACTTTTTGGGGACCATAAAAGTTTTGGATCAAGCTGATCTTTGTTTTTTCCCTTCATCTGGGTCTTTATGACCAAACCAACAGATTGGATGTTAAATAAACAGTATGGTAGGCCTTAAGAGGACTTTAATGATGGATATCCAATCACCATTATTTTCCTATGGTGTGGTCCATATGAGATTTATATCCCTCTCATTTTTGGGATCAACCCCTAAAATTATATGTAAAAATAGATTAACGAAATGAATGAAACACATACATCATGGTGGGGAAGTGATGTCATCCATTTATATGGGTCCTACTATGATGTATGTTTTATATCCACACTGTCCATCCATTTGGAGAGATCATTCTAAGGCATGAGCCAAAGAATGAATCGGATTCAGAACTCGAGTGGACCCCACCACAGAAAATAGTTGAGAGAGTCACGCCCACCATTTATTATGACTGAATCTAATCCAAAGCTCATCACTTTGTCTACTAAACCTCATCACTTTATACTACAACCCCGTCACTTTGTCTATGCGACCCCGTCACTTTGTACTACAACCTCGTCACTTTCTCTACTGTACCTCATCACTTTGTACTGTAACCCCTTCACTTTGTCTACTGAACTTCGTCACTTTGTTTATTGAACCTCATCACTTTGTCTACTGAATTCTATCACTTTGTACTGCAACCCCGTCACTATCGAGTGAACCCCATCACTTTGTACTGCAACCTCGTTACTTTGTCTACTAAACCTCATCACTTTGTACTACAACATCATCACTTTGTCTACTGTACTCAGTCACTTTGTGCTACAACCTCGTCACTTTGTCTACTGTTCCCCGTCACTTTGTCCAGTAACCCTACTTAATCCCATCACTCTGTTTAGTAAAACTCCATTACAAAGTGACGGGGTATTTCACAAAGTGACGAGGTACAGTAGACAAAGTAACGATGTTGCAGCACAAAGTGACTGGGTACAACAGTTAAAGTAACGATGTTGTAGTACAAAGCGATGAGGTTCAGTAGACAAAGTGATGGGATTACAGTACAAAGTAACGAGGTTCACTAGACAAAGTGATGGGGTTGTAGTACAAAGTGATAGGGTTCATTAGACAAAGTGAAGAAGTTGTAGTACAAGTGACAAGGTTTAGTAAATAAAGTGACGAGGTTGCAATACAAAGTGACAGGGTACAGTAGACAAAGTGACAAGGTTGCGGTACAAAGTGACGAGGTTCAGTAGACAAAGTGACGAGGTTGTCGTACAAAGTGTAGACAAAGTGACGAGATTGCAACACAAAGTGATAGGGTACAATAGACAAAGTGATGAGCTGTAGCATAAAGTGACGGGGTATATTAGATAAAGTGACGATGTTGCAATACAAAGCAACGGAGTTCAGTAGACAAAGTGATGAGGTTGCAGTACAAAGTGACGGAATTCACTAGACAAAGTGACGAGGTTACGGTACAAAGTGACGAGGTTCAGTAGACAAAGTGACGGGATTGCAGTACAAAGTAACGGGGTTCAGTAGACAAAGTGACGAGGTTTGGATTGGATTCAGTTGTAATAAATGGTGGGCGTGACTCTCTCCGCTGTTTTCTGTGGTGGGGTCCACTCGAGTTTTGGATCTGATTCATTCTTTGGCTCATGCCCTAAAATGATCTCTCCAAATGGATGGACGGTGTGGATACAAAACATACATCATAGTGAGACCCATATAAATGGGTGACATCACTTCAGTAGCAAGTCTCACTACTCAATGTGGCACTGAATCCCAAATGAAAATGAAAGCGGATTCACTACTCTCCCTACCACCAGCCTGGTGGTGGTGGTGGTGGTGGTTGGTGCTCTGTGGGCCCCACCATGATGTATGTGTTTCATCCATTCCGTTAATCAATTTTTACATATAATTTTAGGGGTTGATCCTAAAAATGAGAGGGATATAAATCTCATATAGACCACACCACAGAAAAACAATGGTGATTGGACATCCATCATTAAAGTCCTCCTAAGGCCCACTGTACTGTTTATTTGACATCCAATCTGTTGGTTTGCTCATAAAGACCCAGGTGAAGGGAAAAATAAAGATCAACTTGGTCCAAAATTTTTATGGTCCCCAAAAAGTTTTTAATGGTTAATGTTCATTCAACACTGTTTCATGTAATATGGTCCACTTGAGATTGGCTTATACCTCATTTTTGGTCTCAGATCATGAAATGATCTAGAAAAATAGATGGACAGCATGGATGAAACACATACATCATGGTGGGCCCACATAGCACCGAGTGGCAGGGGAGTAGCCAATACATTTCCAATGGAAACCGTGGACGTGAATTCACTAGGGAAAGCCTTTTGCATGAAGTTCCAGCGCTGGGATGTATGGTGGGGTCTACTGTGATGTTTATAAGAATTCCAATCTATTCATCCATTTTTAAAGCTCATTTTAAGACATGTAAGAAAAAAATTAGGATGATCAAAAACTCAATTGGGTTATACAAGATGAAACAGTGGAGAAAAAAATTCCTACTATTGAAACCTTCCTGGGCCTCTTGATATTTATATGCTATCCAAACTTTTTATAAGATCATTTTTACTAGGATGAAGTGAAAACACCAAAATATTATAGACCGATGCAAAACTTCTGTGGCCATATAAATATTTCAACGGTGGACACTAAATCCCCACTATTTCCTCTCATGTGGCCCGTTTGAGTTTTGTATATACATTAGTTTTGGTATGATGTCCTAAAAGGATATCTAAAAATGGATGAACGGGTTAGATTTATCACAAACATCACAGTGGGTCCATCCGGAATCCTTGCACAGGATCTTACTGCAAAAGGCTTTGGTAGGAAATCCGTGTCCCTGTTAGACACGATGAAATCGGATTGTGTACCAAGTCTTATCGTACTGAGTAAATTCTATTGGGCCTATGGTGAATTCATGTGGTTTATCTATGCTGTCCATCCATTTTTTCAGATCATTTTAGGAGTTGAGCCCAAAACTGAAGTATATCGAAAGCTCAAGTAGACCATACCAAAGGAAACAGTGGAAGTATTAATTTTCACCATTTAAGTGTTTCTAAGCCCCCAATGATGTTTATTTTTCATCCAAACTGTTCATAAGATCACAAAGACATGGATGAATGGAAAAAAGAAAATATCATCTTGATATAAAACTTCTATGGGCCCCCAAAAACTTTTCAACGGTAGAATTCAATTCACACTGTTTCAGGTGGTGTGGTCCACTTGATCTTTGGATATGATTAATTTTTGTTGTAAAACCCTAAAATTAGATGATAAAAGAGATGGATGGAGTTCATACAATGCACGGATGACAATGACGGTGGGCTCCACAGACTTTAGTTGTTACGCTTGCCATACTGAGTTACTCCGCACGCAAACTGCTTCCGTTTAACGTCTCCATTATAGTCCTTATTAAATGTACTTTAATATATTTAAAAAATTGATGACACGGTACTTACAGTGACGTTGACCAATGAAAACGCTGGAGGCAGGGAGTTCCTGCCTCTAGGACACAGAGGATCCGCACTCGTCGAGTAGAGGTCGCTGACCTGTTGGATTTTTCATCTTCTATATATAAATAAGTAATTATTATCCTTTTTAACCTCTTTTGGAAGATGATTATTTTCACTTTGAAAACCAGTCTAAAAGAATTGACTTAATTTTTGGGCCCCACCATGACTTATATGTCAAATTCACACCATTTATCCATTTTACCACATCATTTTAAGCCATGAGCAGAAAAATGAGAATGACCGGTCACTCAAGTGACCTACACCAAAGGAAATAATAGCCTTAATATGTCCACTGTTAAAAGTTGTTTTCTTCTTTGGGCTCATATTGATGTTTATTCACATGGATAAGAGGAAAACAAAAATATAAGCTTGAGCCAAAACTTCTGCAGGCCCTAAAAGTTTTTAACAGTAGGTGTTCGGTTCTCATTGTTTTCAAAGGTGTGGTCCACTTGATATTTGGATTTGCCTCATTTTTGGGCTTATGCCTAAATTCAACTGGAATAATGGATGGACGGTGTGGATAAGCCACATGCTTCATGGTGGGTCTCACATTTATTTCACAACATTCTTGGTTTTAGTCAAAACATAAGGGTCACCTTCTGCATGCATATTGTAATTACCAAAGTAAATAATTATTACTTATTTATAAGTTATTAACTGATGACATGGAAAATCAAATAAACCCTAATTCCATAAGTGAGGGGAAGCTCTTCTCATCCACACACGCGATCATGCCACGATGTGACATGTGAGTAAGATATGAACTTAATTTTCATCAGTTGAGCTAGGTCGTGCAGATCCTCTGATCTAAAACTCAGGCCGTTTCATACCTCAGATGTACTACATTGTATCAAAACAAATGAATGGCTAGAAAAAGATTTTAACACATTGTGGCCCAATGAATAATATATTTTTCTGATATTTTGAAAGAAAAGATCCATTAATCATTATTTCCAACCCCCGGAAAGCTCAAATCTCATACACATATCACCAGGATGCATGTGACTCTACCCTCACGTGGAATTATGTCTTATCCATGTTGTCCATCCATTTTTCCAGCTCATTTTAGGGCGTAAGTCAAAAGAGGAAACATATCCAAAGCCCAAGTGAACCACACCATAAGAATCAGTGGGGATAATGACGTGCACCTTTGAAACTGTCATAGGCCCCCACAATGATGTTTATTTTTCGTCCAACCTGATCATAAGGTCACACATGGATACAAGGAAAATGTAACATCAGCAAGATCCAAAACTTAGTTGCCTTCAAGGAAGTTTCAACCGTATGAATTCAATTCCCACTTTTTTCAATGGTATGGTCCACTTGAGTTTTAGATATTCTTCAAATATATATATATATATGGGCTGATGCCTTAAAATGAGTTGGAAAAATAGCGGGACTGCATAGAGTTTACTCAGCACACTATAGCATGCAGAGTTTTTTTTTTTTTTTTTTTTTTTTTTTTTTTTTTTTTTTTTTTTTCGTTTTTGACAACAGCACTAACACCCCAAAGACAGTGGGTGCTCGAACCCATGACCTCATGTTGGACCCATAACATGTTGAGCTATTCAGTAGGAAAGCCACGTCCATAAAAAGTGGGGCCTAGCATGGACCAAAAGGCTGTTGAATAACCTCCACTGTCAAAGGAGACCTGGCGGGAATCCCATCAGGCATGAAAAAGGAGTTCGAATATTCTAATCTGAAATCATTGGGAAAAGTTGGCTTTAGAGGGATGAATTGTGGAAGAAAAGCATGCACTGAGATCGGGCAATGAGTAACAACGGAGTAGCTTTGCTAAGCTCACATGCGTCTGCAAGATGGCTCATATCCACACCAAACGTGTGCCATCATGGCATTAGATACAAAATCCAAACGATCCATCAAAGGGTATCACCATGAAGATGCTTTTTTCGAAGAATCAGGCTGGCCCACAAGTCAGGTAGGCCAAACAAATGTATGGCTCAAAGAAACTTGACTCAATTTTTCTAACCCTTATAGCTGCGTTTGTAATACCATGCTCATCACATGGATGGATCAGATTTTTTATTTTTATTATTATTTTTTTTTTGTTGAAAACATTTAGAAAATCTAACAAACCTGCTGCATGTCTAAGATATTGTGTCTGCCATGTTGGCACGTGCAATGGAGTCTATATGAGCTGGCTTGTATACCATATAAATATAAAAAAAGAATCGTATTCAGCGAATAACATGATTGTTTATATCATTTCAGATTTTAAATAATATTTTTTTCAACAAATTACATGATTATAAATATTTTCTACACCATTACTTAGCCATGGCCATTTTTTTAATGCACACACCCTCACACCTACATGAGCTATTAATAGGTACTTGAACTTAAGATCTTAGTCTTGAAACTCTAGTGAGGCTACCACCAAGCCATGAGTAGAGACCCATACTATGGCCCCTTAAAATTTGCATAGACTCTTGCATTTAATGTCCTACAAGAGAAATGCTTTTATTAAAACTCTTGCATTAATGCTTTACTAGAGGCTGCTTTTCTTGAACTCTTTCATTTAATGCTTCTCTCAGTATAAAAGTTCATCTTCATCATGTGCAGAACATTATCACTAAATATTATTTCTAAACTTTCTGTTTTGACCACATCAGATTATGTGTAAACAGTACAGTCTTAACTAGTAAGTTCTTTAACATTTAAAGTATAATCAAAATAAAAACCACATAACGATCCAGATTCACTGAAAAAATATAAATTTATAACAGGTCCTTGATTTCGAGAATATAACCAATCTACCCTGGGTTCCACAATTTAAACGGTTTGGATTTGATTTGATAAGTGACATGTCACCCCAATAATTCTAGTACGGTATCAGTTGGACAACACCTATTGTTACCCCAAGGTGGGAGTTGTCAGCAAAGTTGTTTTAAGTTAGAAAAAGGGAAAAGTAAAGAAATTCGTATGGACACTATCTGAAGTTTCCTAATTAAGAGAAACTTTGGTACTCTGAGAGAGCCTGATTGATAATAAGCTTTACTTACAAATTACTTAAGATTTGGACACGTAGCATGTAAGTAATCAAATTAAGCAGTCCACATTATGGTATCCAGTATAGATGTATCATGAACAAAAAATAAAAGTTATTGGTTATCTGACAATCAGATTGGTGGACATTTATTGGACGGTTTAAAAATGAAAAAATGCGGCGGATCTTCCACAAACAAGCGTCCTCAAATCAGAGGCTAAGATCGTTCAATGAATCTAATAATGAGATTGTCATTTGGAGGCCGTGGGATGCACAATCTAGATGGATTTATTTGAGTTAATATATAACACGTGTACAAGTTCTCACAGTGCATGCCTGTGTATCAAGCTTCTGATGCAGCCTGAGTATCATCTAACAACTCCCTATTTCTAACAAGAGCATCTTCACTTTCTGTTGTGGAAGACTTCCCAGTATAGAATCTTAAAAAAGGAGAAATGAAAAGTGAATCGCCGTATGACAGATCCAGATAGTGATCTACAGAACTAGGCACTCGTTTGTAGCGCAGTCCAATTATTCGATGGTGGGAACTAGGCACTAAGAACGAATGCCTGTTATAGAATAAAAAATTTCTACGACTGGTATGTGTTGGTGCCATGATGTTGTGAGTATGCTGTGGAATGAGTAGGGTTATCCCGTACCGTGAAAATGAGACGACCTAGAAATGAGGTCAAATAACATTTCATGGATTTTTGGGTGGCTGTCTGCTATTTTTCATTTTATTTTTTTATTGGTGGGCCACCACCTAGGTCTGATATATTGGCATCCTATCATCATGCTGGGGCCCAACTTGATGCACTACTAGTAGTTAGAGTGCATTTAGGGCTTGTTTGGATGGAGTTGACTCACGGTAACTCGTAGACGAGCAATTATTTTAATTACAACTATGTTATAGAGCACTTTGACTTCAAAGGTTTGTGTTTGGAAGATAATGTAAATTGCATAAACTGCTTCCAAATAAATAGAAAATGTGTTTGGATACTTGAAGTATTCAAACTAACAAATGGGCTTTTCCACATCGTTCATGATATATGTGGGCCCCACAATAGTTTGTGTGTTTTCCATGTCTTCATGCTCATTTCCGAGCACTACTGAGGATAAAAGTGAGGTAGATCCCAATCTTAAGTGAACTAGGCTATAGGAAAAAGTGGTCATTGAACGCCCACAATTTAAACACCTCATGAAGGTCATAGAAGCTTTCGTATCTAGTTGATATTTGTGTTTTCCTTTGGGTGCATAACGGTGTGACCTAATGGCTTGCGTCTGCATCGCCGCCAATGGCCCGAACTGTATATATTATCATTTTTTTACACAAGTCCCAGGGCACCATTTTTTATGTTTTATCAAATCCACTCCGCCCACTCTTTTTCCATGATCATGCTAAGGTATGAGCTCAAAAGTGGGTTAGATCCAATGCTTAACTGGGCCAGACCACCCAGATTATATGGGGAAGTGAGTACTACCATATTGTAATCTTTAAAAAAATATATATCATATGGTCTATATCAGTTTAGATCATTGATGATGTGTGCATGGGTGTGCATAGGAGTGCGTGCACGTGTACACTCGTGAATGTACTCATGCGTGAAAATTTTGAGTTATTAATGTACATGTTGCAACCTCTAACTCCATGAACAGGGTTCGAGTAATGCCCGACTTTCGAATTTTCGAGTGTCACTTATGCCTTGCGGATTGACCAAATTCGAGTTTCGTTTGATTGATGTATGAGCATTTGAAAAATTAACTGGATCATGATGCATGTACTATAATCAACTACCTAAAGTACAACTAACAAAATGATGTGATACACATAAAGTACGAGACTGCATCCCAACAAAATAGGTGTAATCCAAAAGGTGTACAAAATATCCCCTATCCTAAGGCCCCATCACTGGCCCTAGAGAGACCTATGGTGACCCACCCAACAATTGAAAGTAGGAGAGGTCCTCCTCCTCGTCTATGGTCACCTCATCCAACATGTCAGACTCCGTGATACCTGCATTTAAGATAGGGTCTAGTTGGTATTTTTAAACACTGTCCCAGAGTGAAATTAAGTGATCAACTCAGTGGTTCCATTAGCATCAAGTTACACAAATACGTTATCAATTCTACAGGCACAAATAATGAAAAGTAACTAAACATACGATTCCTAGATAATATTGTTAATGTACATGCATGGTTTTATGATATGATACATGCCCTCACCATACAACACTCCCTCAAGCGACACCATCTATATGACCAACACTTCCTCAATGCAACCTTGACTGTCAAGTCACCAGCCAAACTAATGTTATGCGATCGTGATCATGTTAGTCAAATATTTAGTTATGTCCATTCGTCTAGCAATGTTGGGGAAACTGGAGCACCCTTATGAAATCATTGCCCAAACATGATTGCAATGCCCAGGGCGGTCGTAACTACCTCGTGCCTGCGATCCTTGATCAGTTTGGGTTCGTCACTCTCAGCTAACTCATACAAATGTCAGATTGTAAACTGGGTTACTCGCGGTCATTACGGGGAGGCTCGTCACCCCAGCGTAGGTCGACAACTCCAGCATAATATCTTATACCACCATGCCTGGTTCACGAGACTTGTGCATCATATCATGGCGATTGTAAGTGAGCGTTTGTTCACTCCCCAAGTGCAAGGTTGTGATGTAGTAATAAACTTGGTGAGACCAAGGTCGAATCCCAAGAGACTGATACCTGTACGTTATCTGAAACTAAGCAGAACTAGAACTAGACTAAGATGTAATCTAAATCAAATAAAATTTAAAGAATAATGATGGAATATTTATCTAAAACTTAAGAAAAATCAGAGGTAAGAAACTAGGGATTCAGGGAATCCACTTGTAGAGATCAGGGAGATCTTATGCCTGCATCAAAAACTCAACTGGACTTATAGTTCATCTTCATCAAATTAAAAGGTATAATCATGAAAATCAACTGAACTGTCTTTGATATAGTTTTCAAGAGATAAAAAGTATATGAATGAGAATAGATTCCATCACCAAACCATGCCCAGAAGACAAAGAAAACAACAGAATTAAACTAATTACCAACCAATCAACATGCTATGAAGGTTAGGAAGGGTACCGTCATCCGACCATGCTCAGGAGATGATGGTGAACAACAGGGCATTCTGACGTCATAAACATTAAAAGGAAAAGGAGATATTCAAAGCCATCGTAGACTCATTGTAATTTTAGTCATAACAGACCATTAAAAACTAAAAACATTTTCTTAATTAACTAAAATCAACATCAGTTCAGTATAAATAAAAGGCACAAGCAAAGAGTTCTCCCATCACGTTACAAGCTTCACCTCTTAGCCCTAGCTAAGAGGTTTAGCCAATCATAGGCATGACGAGGCTATCTAAAAAAATCATAAAAGAAAAGAACTAACAAAGAAGAAGGGAAATTAAAACCCGTCTCGCCCTTATCTCCCTCTCCTTGCTCCACATCCCTTCCCCGCCCCTGGCTCTCTCTTATATAGGCAGTATAAGGCTAGGTCCACTAGCGAACCGACTTCCTTTCGCAACAAGGACTTTCGCAGCGAAACTGCGAGGAGTTGCGAACGACCTTCGTGAGAGGACTCTTGATCAGATTTCTCTGATCTGACTTCATGGCGGGCTTCAAAATTGGCCTAGGAATCTTTTGAACGGTTCGGATTGCAGGTCCGACGCTGACCGGGATCACACAATAGCCCGGAATCCCCAGATTTCCCGAACACATGCCTGCGTAAAGCTTACACAGGGAGTGCGCTGATGTGTTCGGTGGGCCTCATAGTAATGTTTTTTTTATGAAATCCACCCTGTCCGTCAAATTCCTCTCGAAATTTCGGTCGGAATAGATTGGTTTTTGTCAAGTTTTGGTGCGTTCCACTGCTATTTTTCTTTCGCCATTCATCCTGCGTTTGATTGTGATATACACGTGTGTACACATGAGACCCAAAGGTCTCCATGAATAGGGTCATGTCTACGTCCTGGATCTAGTGGACTGTCTCAATCGTCCACCGGGACAATGGGTGGGGCCCACTGATCAAAGCCGACTGGCCTTGCGCAGCCGCTGGAGGTCTCCTACGCGAGAGCAAAAAAGGGACGGGTCAGTGTCCGCTGACCTGTCTCCCTGATTTAGTGCACGGAGTATGCACGTGTGCTCTACACACGCACACCCTTCGGTTGGGTCCCATCATGATGTTCATGATACATCTACTCTGTTCATCGGCCTCAGCATCTCATTTAATACGTTGAGTCCAAAATTTAAGCATATCCAGATATCAAGTGGGCTCTAATTTACTGTTTTATAGGCTGATATGTCCATTGGCCTACTTCCACAACGATCTAATGGATGATTTTTGACGTGTATGGTTAATTTATGGCCCTTAGGCCATGCATGAAGTTTCGAGCCAAACGGATGGTAGGAACCCCATGATCTTGCATTCTGGATGATTTTCAGGCCACTTGAGCTTCAGTTTTCCAATTTTCTCAGATCTTTAGTGTGTAATTCCGTTGATCTTGGTCCCCTCACTATGTCAAAAAGGGCAATTTGTGACATATTTTTGCGACGGACGAAGTCCATCACAAAAATCTCTTGGTAAAACGACGGATTAAATCCATCGCTAATGTAAAAAAGTCTGTTGCTACGCTCGTCATTCTCAAATATCCGTAGGCAGAGCGTCGTGAAATTTAGCGACAGACCAAAATCCGTCACTAAAATCTGATTTACGACGTATTTACGACAGATTTTGGTCCATCGTACCACGGCGACGGATAAAATCCATCGCAATGTTTGATTTGGTGACCCCTGCAAATTCCCGCCCAAGATACCTGATGGCGCGCATTTCAGCTGCTTTTGCGACGGATCATGGTCCGTTGTAAAAGGTTTTTTGCCTTAACATAATTTTTTTTCATTTTTTTTTGAATATGGTGGAAATTTTAGTTTTTTTGTCCAATAATTGTTTTTTAATAGAATTTCAGTGGTTTAATTGTACATATTTGTATCGAAGATTATTTCTTAACAATAGATTGAATGAAAAAAGAAAATTTATTTTATTTTTATATCAAATAAGTGGCATTTTTATTTTTATTTTTTAATTTAAAACTAATATTTAAATGATTTGTAATATCACATGAAAAAGAATATTGAGAAGTTTAAAAAATTGAACAATGTTTGAGAAATAAATTAGATTTTGAAAAAATATAAATCGTGATTTAATAAAAATCTATTTTGTGGGAAGAAAAAAAAATTTAATAAAGTCGATATATTTGAAAAAGAATGCATTTAATTTTAAGAAAAAATAGTATCCTGAAAAAGAAAATTAAAAATATTTTAAAAAATGTGAAAATTTTCACAATGTTGAAAAATGAAAATATTTTAAAAAAGAAAATGAGAGTTTGAAATTTGAAATATATATATATATATATATATATATATATATATATATATATATATATATATATATATATATATATATATATATATATATATGTGTGTGTGTGTGTGTGTGTGTGTGTGTGTGTGTGAAGTTCAATAAAAATTGACAAGTTCAAATAAAATGCTTTAAAAAAAAAACTGGAGAAGTGAAAAAGAATTGAAAATTTTAAAATAAAACGATATTAAAAAATTGATACTTTATCAAAAAAACATACATTTTGAAATGAAAAATAAATAAGTTTAAAAATTTTGTGATTTTGAAAAATAATTGAAAATGTTCAAAATTCGAAATTAAAAGAAAAAGTTATTTATAAAAACACTAAGATTTTGAAAAAATATATATAATTTAAAAAAATTTTGAAAAGTTGAAAACAACATGATGCTTTTGAAGAAAAAAAAAATCGACATTTTGGAATTTTTGGGAAAAAAAAATTAAAAATCGTGAAATTTTAAAATATTTTGGAAGTAAAAATTCAGAATTTGTATTTTATTTTATTTTTTGAAATATTTTATAATAAAATGATATTTTGTTAAAAGTTTTCAAATAAAAATTAAGAGTAAAAAAATATACATTTTGAAAAAAATGTTATTTTTAAATGAAAATTGAAATTTATCTATGAAAAAAAATATTTTTTAATAAATTATTAGGCACATCCACTAATTGAACATTTAACCGTTTTTGGAAAATCGAATTAGTTCAAATTGAAGAGTAAATAATTTCATCCATTATGTTGATCCATTTTTACCGATCATTTTAGGGCTTGATCGAAAAAATGATAGGGATATGAACCTAAGGTGGACCATATCATAGGAAAACAATATTGATTGGATATCCACCATTAAAATCCTCTTAAGGCCCACAGTACTGTTTATTTGATGTAAGACCCGTATCTTGGTCCGTACCTTTCCGTACACTTCCGCAGTCTTACCGGTCGAATTCCGGCAACTTTCGACCCTTAAACAATATCGACGCGCGACCTGAATTCATGTACCGACAACCCGAGTCGACTCAACCCGAGACCAATACCATAGCGACCGCACCATCGCCGCGGTTCCGATACCGCGACTCGCGCGCCAAGCCGATACCCTGATCAAGAGATATGAGCCAACGTTCGGTGCGAGAAAACGCCGCGCGTTGCAAAAACTAAGGGAATCTCAACGATGTGTCACATCAATCACATCAATCACATCAATCAATCACCCATCAAGCCATCACATGTCAAGTACACATCACTCCATCCCTTTTCCCAAGCAACCACAAAAGTCTCCCAAACCCATACCTCTCTTACACAAAAGCCAACAAAGTCTTCTCAACCCATACCTTTCTTACACAAAAAGCTACAAAAGTCTTCCTAACCCATACTTTTCTTACACAACCATCACTCACCCATCCATCCATCACTCTCTCTCTCTCTCCCTTTACATCACTCTCTCTCTTTCTCTCTTTCTCATTTCAAAATTTCCAAGCAACAACAATTCCAAAGGGCTCCCACGTATGGAATTTTCCAAGTCCCTCTAAGCTTCAAGTGGCCCACCTTCCTACCCCAAAACCTCCCATCTCAACCCTTCATTCTTCATCTTAGCCATTGAAGTTGGAGACAAGGTGCCAAGAAACCTCTAGGAGCGAGAAGATCGGACGGTGGGTGCCTCTATAGGATCATTTTTATTGTTTTTATGGTGGACCAAGTGAGGCCCACCGATCCATGGTGTGGATCTCACTTGGGACCCTTATTTGTGGCCGATGGACCACTTGGATCATCATGATCATTCCATGATGGGGCCATTCTCCATGGACCCCATCATGATGTTTATTTGCATTTGGAAAGGTCATCTAGACCATCCATATTGGTGGGGAAAGGATTCTCACCGTTGATCTTTAGTTTTCTTGGTCACATGTGCAAAAAAAATGACCTATTTGATGTATGATTTCATGAATGGGAGGGCCCATAATGACGGGGTCCCTCCATCACAAGCCGTGTCCCACTCTCCATGTCTCTCTCCCTCTCTCTTTTATTTTATTGTATTTTATTTTATTTTATTTTATTTTATTGTAATAGGATGGTGTGGCCCACTTGAATGGATCCCAACTTGATGTATTTATTTTATTCAAGTGGGCCCCACCTTAGATGTTAATTCCATGCCGCCCATCATGTGGTGGCCCACTTCATCAGGCCCACCACAAATATTGTGTATGAACGTCAGCCGTCCAGCGTCCTGGGACGCTGGACGTTTCTAAGAAAATGAGAACAAGAAGAAAAAAGAAAGGAAAAAGGAAGAAAAAGAAGGGAATGGGGTTTTCCCTTTGCATAGGCCCCACCCTGATGTCTATGTCCTATCCAAGCCGTCCATCCTCTCACCCACGGTATTCTAGCCGTTGGGTAAAAGTTTGGAACTAATCCAATCACCTGGTGGGCCATAGCGCCTAATATTGCGCCCTTACCATCCAAACACTAGTTCCTTATTTTATTTCACCTACAAGCATCAAAAAAATTGAAACTCTGGACTCATTTGAACGGCGTCGAGCCACTTAACGCAATGGCTGGGGCGGATTTCATTTTAGCGGGCTACATACATGAAAAACCCCAGGAAAACGGGTTTTTCCTGAAATTTTCTAAGAGGCAGGGCCTCTGTTTTTTTTTTTGGCAGGCAGCGCTGCACGCGGCAGCGTGCAACCGTGGGACGGCGGACGGGCTGCCGTGGGCCCCACACGATGTATATGTTTTATCTATACCGTCCATCAGGTGGGCCCCCTTCTCAGGTGGGCCCCCTCCAAATTTCAAATAAATCCAAAACTCAAGTGGCCCACACCGCATGAAACAGTGGGACTGTACCTCTACCATTAAAAATCATTTTTTGGGCCCACATAAGTTTTGGATCAAGATAAAATTTATGTTTTCCCTTCATCTAGGTCCGAGTGACCTTATGAACGGATTAGATGACATTTATGCATTTGGGTGGGCCACATCCGTGGAGCCCACAATAATGTATGTATTCTACTCACACCGTCCACAGGCCGTGGACGGTGATTCCCACTGTGATGTTTGTGCTACAACTCCACCGTCCAGCAGACGGTGGAGCCCACCTCTCACATGTGTTGTTCACACCACCTCCCTCCCCTGGCTGCATATTTTGGGTGGAAATAAACTCTACAGTGGGTCTCCCCCTGGCCCATACTCACACTGGGTGACATATAAACATTACAGTGGACCCTTGCCATTTCTAATGGCAAACAATATTTCAGTGGGCCTCTAGGCCATGGGATTGGGCCCACTTGATATGTTTCAAGGCCCTGTGATTAGGCCCATCTAAATTAAATATAAGGCCTAGGGGTTTCGGCCTATTGACTAATATAAGGCCTATGGGTTAGGCCCATTTGATTTGAAAAAGGCCTATGTGTTTAAGCTCATTTAATTTATATAAAGGCCTACAGGATTAGGCCCACTTGGTAGGTACAAGGCCCATGAAATTGGACCCATTTGATGCAATTTTAAAGCCCATGAAAGTAGGCCCATTTGATATATGTAAGGCCTAGGGGTTTAGGCCCACTTTGATATGCATGCAAGCTCATGGATTAGGCCCATTTGAATCGTTTAAGGCCTAAGGATTTAGGCCCATTCGACTCATATAAGGCCTCTGGGTTGAGGCCCAGTTGATATGCATTTGGGGGCCCAATTGGTGTGGCCCATTTGATACATATTAGACTCATATGATTAGGTCAAATTGATGCAATCCAAGGCCCACGGGTTTTGACCCATTGCAATGCACTTAAGATCCATTGGTGTGGTCCATTTATATGGCCCATCTGATGAATAAAAGGCTCATAAGGTATGGCCCATCTGATGAATAAAAGGCCCATGAGATATGGCCCATTTGATGTATATATAAGGCCCAATGGGAGGAACCTAAGGTCCATTGCAATGTGTAAACCCAATATCGATTATGTAGCGGTGTTTCAAGAAGATCGTACCTGAGAAACAATGTTGGTTTGACGTCCACATTGCGAGTCTAATGTTGGTTGGATGTCCACATTACGACTCTCCTTGGGTCCATTACTGGGCCGTACTTATCATATTTAGGCCGTCCAGGACCATCTGCATATTAAGATAGTTCATTTTATTATACCATGTCTAATACAGTTTCATGATTCATGATCATACGCATCATACGTATGCTTGTTATGAGGATTGACTGATCATAGCATTTGCCTTCGGGCAGATTGTTTATGGGCTCCCGATTAGGCGGTGCTGCCCTACATGAGCGCACGGTATGCGCAGGATTGGTTGCATGACTGGATGGCGTGATTCATGCATTCCGCATTAGTGTGACATGGTTGTTGTACGCCCTAGCGACATCAGGGCCGTAGCCTCCACAGACGCATCGTGGTTGGTAGGATTGGATACCGGAAATCTTGACTTACATGGGGTACTATAGATATCCCTGGGTGAAAGTCCCTAAACCCTTATGGTACCAAGAGGTTGCTCCAACGTCTAGACCGAGTGGGTAGACGAGCGTTGAGTGCCGATTACCAAACGGTTACGCTCTCCACTGTATCGTGGTCGGGTGGAAGGGGGTGCGGCCTTACCCGCCAGAGTGTAGGAGGCAATGCTAGGCTGAGTTTGACCAGCTCGAGGAATGGGTCCGCTATCGACGAGTCGCGCCCGATATTGGCAGACGGATAGTGAGGTCTCTTCCACTTACCTTATTGCGCGCGATGTGGCGGCAATCTGGTTTAGAGTGTACTAGACCCCGGTGATATTCCATACTTTGAGCTGTACTGATATGTGGACACTGATGAGTATCTGTATGCTTGAGTTGCATTGTACATTGTATGGCCTTGGGATGGCCGATACCATTCATGTCTTGCATCGCATAAGCCTTGGTACGGCTCATGATATTATGTTTCCATTTGCATATTCCGCATCACTCTGACATTGTATGTACATATTACTACCTTGAGCACACACCTTCACCACCCTCTAAGCTTTCTGTAAGCTTATGCACGACCGTTGCGTGCAGGTGACGTTGGACTGCAGCAGCGCTGAGACAGGAGCACGTTGCAGAGCATTTTGGAGTTTTGTTCTTTACCATTGTATTTTCCCTTTATGCTCATTGTACTTGTAAAGTTTTTGATCATAGTGGAAATGTAATGGATTTCTTGGTTGTTGTTTGTGGGTTATGCCTTTGGTTATGCTTATTACGAATCAAATTGACATTGAAAATCCTCCTCGTAGCATCCCAGGATCGGAACCTGGCGAATGGGAGCTAGGAGCCGAGAATGGGGTTCTACGGAGGCTGTCGGTGCCGGATTCGGCGATCGGGAATTCTGTTAGCCCGGTTTCCGAGTTTGGGGCGTGACATTTGACATCCAATATGTTGATTAGATCATACGGGCCCTGATGAAGGGTAAAAACAAAGATCAACAAGAAGGTCAAAAAACATATAATTTGAGGTCTAAAGAATAAATTTTGTGATTTAATAAAAATCTATTTTGTGGGAAAGAAAAAAGAATAAGATTTTGAAAAAATATATATAATTTAAAATTTTTTTGAAAAGTTGAAAACAACATGATGCTTTTGAAGAAAAAAAAATCGACATTTTGAAAATTTGGGGAAAAAAATTTAAAAATTGTGAAAATTAAAATATTTTGAAAATAAAAATTCAGAATTTGTATTTTATTTTATTTTTTGAAATATTTTATAATAAAAATGATATTTTGTTAAAAGTTTTCCAATAAAAATTAAGAGTAAAAAAATATATTTTTTGAAAAAAATGCTATTTTTAAATGAAAATTGAAATTTATCTGTGAAAAAAATATCTTTTAATAAATTATTAGGCACATCCACTAAATGAACATTTAACCATTTTTAGACAATCGAATTAATCCAGATTGCAGAGTAAATAATTTCATATGTTTAAATCAAATTTCACTCAAATTGTTGATCAATCTTGTATGCCCAATATCTTTCTCATATGTAGCTTGATCGGGGCGAGTAATTAGTCAAATTGAGGGTATTGATCAGTAAAATATAGTGAATGGACCAGACATATAAAACGGACCAAATATTCTGAATGAAATTGTGACCCAACTTATTGACCTCGTGAGAATCTAAGAATTGATGTTAGTAAGTTTTGTAGGCCCCATCATGATGTGTGTCGAACATCAACACCGTGCATTTGATGTGTCCCCTTTAGGTTATGAGATATCTCAAAAATCATCCGTATATGAAACTCAGTTCATACCATATAAAACCATATAAAGACATCCTAAAAAATATAAAAGCACTTGGTGAGGCCCACATTAGATTTGGATGCGGCTAAAACTTGGTTTGACCCCTCATCTAAGTGGGACACACATAATGAGTGGGTTGGATATGTGAATCACATTTAAGCAAGCCCAATATATGATTATGAATATCTTAAGGAAACCTCTCTGCACTACATTTAGGTGAGTTACTCAGTACCCTTAGCACACTGAGTAAATTCTGTTGGGTTCACAATTATTTATTTAATTTATCCCCTCATTTCATTCATGTTAATAGATAATTTTAGGTCGAGAGAACAAAAAGGAAGCATATCCAAAGCTCAAGTGAACCACACCACAGGAAATAGTGTGATTGAACCTCTACCATTGAAAAATTCATAGAGGCCAGGGAAGTTTTGGATCAAGTTGATGTTTTTGTTTTCTTTTCATCCATATCTTTTTGATATTATGAACAGGTTGGATGGCAAAGAAATATTACCGTGGGCCTAAGGAAGGTATCAACAATGGAAATCATTATTCCACACTTTTTGGTGTGGCATGGTCCACTTGGGCTTTGGATTTATCAAAAATTTGGGATCAACCCACACCGTTCATCCATTTTTTGAGATCATTTTAGAGAATTATTCAAAAAATAAATCATATCCAAAGATTAAACGGACCACATCACAAATACCAGCAAGGGTAGTGATTTTCGCTGTTAAAAATTTGTACGACCTGCCATAACGTTTATTTTCCATACAGATTTCTTATTGATCCAAAACTGGTAGACGTTCAATACCCCACTGCTTTTGATTGTGTGGTCCACTTGATAGTTAGATTTGTCTTATTTTTCATCTCAAGCCTTATGACAAGCTCGCCATATGGATGGACGGTTTGGATATAACACATATCCTCATGATGGAGCCCAAAGAACCTGCTGACGTCACCCAGCTCATTCCCATCCGCGGTATCAACGGACGGGGAGTAGCTACTGACGGACAGGAGACTTGCTTACGAAGTGACGTCGCTAATTTTTGTGGGCCTAACCATGATGTATGTTTTGTATCCACACCGTCCATCCACTTGGAGAGATCATATTAGCGGATGATCCAAATAATGAGTCAGCTCAAAATCTCGAGTGGACCCCACCATAGAAAACAGTGGAGAGAGTGACAGTGACGCTCACCATTAAAAAGTTTTAAGGTCCACAAAAGTTTCAGATCAAGCTGATGTTAGTTTTTGCCCTTGTTCCATGTCTTCATCGGTAACACATGAACAGGTTGGATCTCAAAAAAACCTCATGATGGACCTTTGGAAGGTTTCAACGGTAGAAATCACTCTCCCCACTGTTTTCTGTGGTGGGGTCCACTCCAGCCTTGGATCTGCATCATTCTTTGGTCCATAGCCTAAAATTATCTCTAAAAATGTATGAACGGTGTGGATACAAATCATACATCATGGTGGGGCTCACATAACTTGATGACGTCACTTCAGTAGCGAGTCTCGCTACTCAACCTGTGCAGTAGCTAATCCGCGTCTGATATCAATCGACTGGTTAGGGCTGGCGCCCTAGCCACACCCACTCGCTTTCCCTCCTTCTCACCTCTCTTTCTCTCTCTCTCACTGCGCCTCTCCCTCTACAGTCGATCTATCTCTGCCTCTCCCTCTCCCTCTCCCTCTCCCTCTTCCTCTCCGCTCAATCTCTCTCTCTCTCTCTCTCTCTCTCTCTCTCTCTCTCTCTCTCCCTCTTTTATTTTCTTATTTTCTTATTTTCTTTGGTTCAACACATCAAGGAGCATTCTGCAACATCAGGTATTTCTCTCTCTCTCTCTCTCTCTCTCTCTCTCTCTCTCTCTCTCTCTCTCTCTCTCTCTCCCCTTATCTATTCATATCAATTTGGGCATTTTTTTTAGCATTTTTAATCCTTAAAAGTAACATTGTGCAATGATTTGTGTATTGGAAATTTTTGAGTTTCGAATCCCTAATTAGGGATTTGTAGTGTCGATTCCCTAAATGTGGATTATAGATTAAAAAACTGAAAATCCCTAATAAGAGATTCAAAATTCAAAGTGTTTGATGAAAATCTGCAATGGTCTCTTACCATGTTAATTGAGCATGAATATTGTGGCTTTCTACTTTGTTGGAAATGGTCTCCTTCCAAGTGTTCGATGAAAATCCTCAATGGTTTACTTCCATGTTGATTGAGCATGCAATGTAGCATTTGTGTCTCTCTAGAAACTTGTCTGTTTATGGAAATTGATTGTTGAACCTAATGTGGCTGTTTATACAAAGAAGTCTATTAATTTCTGTTAAAAACATCTATTTGGACCATGAACATTCTACCAAGGCTACCATGTAGAATCCCTATTGACTGGTTGATGCAAGCTGTAAGCATTCAATGAGCTACCTTCTTTGTTAAAACCATCAGTTTCGTAAGAAATGAATCATATGGTTAGGACCTTCTGGTCAAAATGATTATCTAAGAAGGACAAGGGCAGTCTTAGGCATGGCCTACTGAGTGGATTTCTGTTCTGATTGCGTGTGGAGCACGTTGTGTTGAGCTTTTACATTTTTGTTTGTGTTTAAGCAGATTTTCTTGTGTTTGATTATAAGTACATCTGCTTTATTTTTTTGGGTTTGTTTTAGTACTCTGTGTACTGTTTTTTTTTGGGCAATGAGTTGTTTCTTGCTTTTTATTGGGTTTGATTGAGTACATTTAATTGGGATTTTCTTTCCTTTTTCCGCTTGGTTTTGTTTCAATACATTTGCTGGAGCTTTAAAGATCCCTATTGGCTTCTGTTTAGGCCAGAGAGTGGGATTCTTCCTCTGTAGTCTCTGCTGTGTTTATTTATTTAACGGTTTTTTTTTTAAAATCCTGTTTTCTTGGTTTCGATTAAGTTCATTTCTTTTGGATTTTATGGCATTTTATTCTTGGGTTTATTTCAATGCATTTGTTGGCATTTTGAAGACTTGTAGAGGGATCTTTTTACATCTTATTTTGCTAAATAAAATGATATGGTTCAGTGCAATATAAGTCCATTGTTCGTGTAAAGGTTCAAAAAATTGGAATTGCATTGGGAGTGCATTGCGATAGATACATCTGGTGAATCCCATTTTTTTTTTATTTATTTATTTATTATTATTATTTTTTTTGGTGTTTACTACTTTTGACCAATAAATGCATGCTAAATCCAAAAACCAAGCTACACATTACCTTGATTCTGCTCACGGTCTCTAGTAAGAAATTTGCACGTATCGTTTTCATTTATATGCATGGATTCATTGATGGAGGCTAGGTGCAGGTCAGTGGCAGCTTGACAAGGTCTTGTTTCTGCTCCCCTTTTTTACTACAGTTAAGAGGAAGCATTTTTATTTTTATTTGGCATTCCTCTATTGAAGGTTGTCTTTCCTTGTTTAGGAATGCATGCAAATGGAAAAAGGTGGCAGTTATTATAAGTTCTGGTACAACACGAATGGTGAAGCCTACGATTCTTCACTTTCAGGTTAGTGGACTTTCTATATATCAGGTAGGTCACAAGTGGTTCACTTATTGAGTATTCAGATGACGATCATGCATGTCAATGTAAATTTCTTGTTCTGTTTATTTAATTTAATAATTTCACAGGTGTTATATAATAATTTCTTGTTCTGTTTATTTAATTTAAGGAACCATGTGGATGTACCAACTTCAGCTTTGTTCATGATACTAATGACTTTGCACGTGTGTGTGAAAGCATGGACTGTGGAAGTCCTAGTGGATACTTTTCTATTTCTTGATTTGTTCTTTATATGCTTTACTATTGCATGTCAAGATATTTGACCTATTCGACACTAAGCAGAAGGGGGTCATTGATTTTGGTGAATTTTTTCGAGCAATCAATGATTTCTTCCTATGAACACGGACCATTAACTAATTTATTTCTATCCAAATACTTGATACCCACCAAATGAATGGTTAGGATAGTTACTTATATCTGTGTAATTTTCATCCTATGCCCACCAAAATTTGGCCTCATTAATATGAATGGTCCAGATCAATGAATATGCATGTACGTATGCCATCTATGGGTCACCATTACTACAATTCTAAATAGATGTGTCGCCACCACTTCCACTTACAAATTTGCTAACTTTCTTCGTTTGAGGTGCCCTTACCAAGACTCTGAGGCTCTAAATACAATGTTATCCAACCCAGCCTCTCTCTATATAGCCTATGTAACTGTTAGGTAAGTACACAGGTGAATGGAATTTGAATAAGGAAAGCAGCTTCTAGGCACGTTATGATCAGGAAACCCGGAAGTGTCTAACATCGATCTTCACGTGTGTTAGTTGGTCACCCCAAACACTTCTAGCAAGTGAAAATGATCAGGAAACAAATGATTGTTAACAGTTTCTGCAGTGACAGAATAAACAGCCTAGAAAAGCCTGATTAAAAAGGAGAGGAAATTTAAGACCAATTAGAGAGACTTCTTAGAGAGTGCAATTGCACGAAAAGTTGATTATCTGATTATGGAAAACCCTCCCCGGAAGCCTCATTTTAGAGGTTTTGAAATCTGCTGGAATGGTTTTGTATTAGAAATATTTTGAATCTATTATTGGATATACTATTTAAAACTGAATGTTTGCAATTCAATTCACATTTTTTCCTCAATTCAATTCACTTGTGAATTCAAATAAAGCCTATATGTGCACACAACTTTATGTGTTGATGTATCTATTCTATATCAAGTTTTGCTACATATGTGAGAATAACCAAGAATATGAAAGTAGCGTGCAATAGGAACCAAATTAAAGAAGTTGGTTGCAAATGAAGCAGAAGTATCACAGATCATACATAATAATACAGACCCATTGCCATTGTCATCCTGGTGCACATGGAATAAAACCATTCAATGCCAAGGAGATTAAGATGCTGAAATGCATTTCATATTCCAAACTGAAAATTCCATTCGAAATGCTGAAATAATATCATAACTCCATTTAGAATGCCCATTTTGAAATGCTGAAATGCATTCCATATTCCCACTCATCATATTTAGGGCAGTTATTTGATATTCAGATTGTGTACAACTCTTGAAACATAGGTACTCAGAAATTGTACGCCTTTAAACTATTAACTCAAACTGAATCAATTAAATTGTGAAATGGTCACTAGGCTACATTCTAAAAATCAGAATGGTTGAACAATTATAACCTATGATCCATGAAATTATAGAAATGAATTGTACATGACACTTAAACTTGTAATATACTTTGTGGATAGTTTCTTTTGGATTTTATTTTTTTTTTTGAAAGATATAATGAGATGGATTTCTTTTTTCCTTAAAAAGTTATAATGCGAAGGTTTTTCAATCAAAAGGAAATGCAAAACTATTCCTTTTATCAACAAATCTCAACAGATCTCAGGTATTTTATTTTTAAAAAGAAAAATCTAACTCCCCTTCTATGCAAAATCAAGAAAAAACAGATGATAACACAGAAAACAGCCAATCTATATATATATATATATATATATATATATATATATATATATATATATATATATATATATATATATATATTGAAAGATATAATATGACAATTTTTGTTTTTGTCAATTTCATGATCTCTCAAAATATGATTGTTTATGAATTCGTTTTTTTTTTTTTCCACATTACAGAAATCAGAATATGAAAGCTCTCAAAATCTGATTGTTTATGAAATGGTTTGTTTTTTTCACATGACAGAAATCAGATCATGAAAACTCTCAAAATCTAATTGTTTATAAATTGGGGGTTTTTTTTCCACATTACAGTAATCAGAATATGGAAACTCTAAAAATCTGCTTGTTTATGAATTGGGTTTTTTTTTTGCATTACAGAAATCAGAATATAAAAACTCTTGACTAGATTTGGCTTGTTGTTTTTGTTGTTGTGGTTAGCAATATCAATGGCATTTTGTTGTTGGGAGAATCCATATTCTGCTCCCACTTCATGGAAACCATGTGCTGAGTGCCAAAATGGTGGAACTTCAGGTAAGCTGGAATCGCATTCACCTGGTATTGTCCTCGCCAATTTGCAAAGGTCTACAAGTAGCTTTATTTTGTTGTATGTACATATAGAGAGTTTTTATGCCCTTGTTTGCTAGACTTAGTGAACATTTCAAGGTTTTGGGTTAAATGCATTTTGATTATTTTCAACCAGTTAAGACATTTCATGGTTTTACTTGGTTAAATTCCTCAATCCTATATAAAATCATATTTCATACAGCAACAGTGGCAAGTGGGAGCTGCAGATGCCAGAAGACCCTGTGGCTAGGCAATCTCACAAGTGGCCTATTGGGTTTGTCAAGACAGGATTTGTTTGTGGAAGGTTTGCATTTTCTTCTGCTGTCATTTCTTCCAAATTCCTTATTCTGAACTCGAGTTAATGGAAATGATTTTTGTATTCTTGTTTAAACATCTTAATATTGTGTCATGTGCATCTGTTGTATGTGGCTGCAGCACCAAGCCAGTGGCAGAAGCCTTCTGTGAGGCGGCATTGCTTGCTCGGCTAAGAGGAGAGCAGGGGAGTGAGATGCGAGAGAAGGGGAGGCCTGAGATTTTTGTGCTGGTAAGGAATCTGAGGTCTGCCGCCTATTGGCTTGCCCTTGCAACCATTGTAGTGGAACAGCAGGTGGAAGACATGGAGTTCACGTAAGCTGCTGCATCTCTATTTATCCAAGTCCCTATTTCATCTCCTAATTTAGAGAACATTCTTATACCATTTAGATGGGAAAAATAGCTTAAAATCACATGATGGCCAGCATGATTGAGTAGTTTATGCAGTTGAAGCATGTTACTATTGTGAGTTCTAAACATGCAACATTTGTTTTGAAAAGATAAGTCAGCATGTTATCTCCATGAAGAAGAAAATGAAAGAACAGTTGACTGCATTAAAGAAAACAATGCACAAGCTTTACAAGATAAAAAAAGAAAGTCATTCATACATTGTTACAAAAAAGAAAAGAAAAAAAAAAAGAACACTATAAGCAGCTTATAAAAGAGGACTGATAGTCACACCTTACTGAAGAGAAGCCTTCCCATGCTTGCAATGAAAAGACCGATAGAAGAACACAGATAAATCTCAGTCAGAATAATTGAATCTTTACAATTCATGCTATCCTGATTTGTAAATGTTGGAAACACTTAAGTACCCACAGAATTCCAGCATAAATTAGAGCCTTTCAACTAGAAAAAAAAAAAAACTGCTTTTTGTGATTTATAGCTTAGCTACGAATGGGACCATGACATGTGCTTATATAGACCATGAAACTTAAGCAACTTCTTTCATGTCAACTACGAATGGGACCATGCCATGTCCTGCCAAAATATTTTGAGCAAAACCATGTATGGTAATGTCTGCAAGAGTGCACTTCTTTTGTTGATATGGTGAATAGTTGGATGCTTTTGTGTCATGTTTTACATGTCTGAATTTTCTTGTGATTTAAAGTTTATTCATTCTTTCATTGAAGTAGCACATCATACATGTATAGTTTAGCAGGGACATATGCCATCTATCTAGCAACCAAAAGACACATGCCTAATATCAATTGTCTTGCCTTCTAAACAAACAAACACCGTGCATTCAAATTTAGCAACAGATGTTCTTGCTACAAAGGCCATTCGAAAACATTAATCCATGGTTGAATATTTGTTATGTAGATCCCATTTGTTATTACTTGAGAGGTCGTATGCAATTCACAAAGGTTGTTCTACTCTTCTATCAGGCAAAAGCTCTTGTTTTGGAGAAAATTGTGCTTCAAACAGTAGCAGTTGTAGAGGACTATAGAATAGATGATATAAGCGGGCTCTTGGGTCGTCATAATATTAAAGCCAACATGCCTGACAGAATAGTCTTCACTTTTGAGTAGTGATGAGGTATATGAAATGTCTTCTACCATGCTATTTTTTATTTTTGCTAGTTTGGCTATATTAGGCTATGTGGCTGCATGGAAAGTTGTATTGCTATAAACAATTGTAGCGTGGAAAGTGGACATTCATGTGCATTTCTAGTCTGAAAACATTAAATAGACCGTTAATTGTTTTATTGGTATTGTGCTGATTATTGTCTTTATGAATGTTAAATGGGTGAAACAGGCACACACATGTTTAATCATTGATTGATTATTGTGTGAATTAATTTTTGAATGACTATCAGGTTTAGCGACGGACTATATCCGTCGCTAATGTCGAAACACTGCACGACCGCTTTTGAGGTTCGTCGGTGCCTCATATTAGCGACGGAAGATCCGTCGCTAGAACAATACCGTTGGTTTTTTCCTAATTTCAGCGACGGATTTTAATTTTTTACGGCAGATCTTATCCGTCGATAATATGCGACGGACCTCATCCGTCGCAGTTTTAACGACGGATTGTATCCGTCGGAAAACAAAAATGACCTAGTAACAGCAACGAACGAAATGTCTTTTTTTGGTTTTACGACGGATTTGGTCCGTCGCAAATCTTTGATTTTGGTGTAGTGCCTAGAGTCCGTCCGTTGCCTTGGTGAATTCTAAACATTAAATTCATGCTTTTAATACCTTTTTGCAGTTCATGCCCTCAAATACACCCTGCATCACAAACACAGTTAAAATCGGATGTTAAACAGTATCATATGTTCATAAATCTAGGCAATAAATGGGGTCTAATATGCAATATTTGGCCATCAACACAACCCCTAAGTTGAGAATTATGAGACAATTTCTATGAACTCGAGTAATTTTTGAAAAAAAATCCAAATACGAAAATTCTATGATTCATGAATGTTGGGTATTACTTTCTCCTAGACTCGAGCGCTCGGTAGACTTTATAATCATGTTCAAAGTATTAATTCATCAATCAGAAAAATTCTAAATATTGAGTTCCATGGGTGTATAGTGCAACCTCAACTCTCCACAATTAAAGATCCAATCGTCAATTCCATAATATCATTGATGATCAAAAGAGCATTTAGGATAACTATAACCTAAACCAAAACTTGCCTCACAGATCATCGTTTTATTCTTCTAGATTTTAATTTTTTCATAAAAAGTAACGCCAAGAAGGGGAATCAAATCCTCACCTATAGGAAGCAAACCTATAGTGAAGACCGTACACCCAACCCTTTTCACATATCATCCTTGGAGAATTAACTTTACACCTATAGGGAGCAAACCTATGGTGAAGATTATTCGCTCAACCCTTTACAAAGGTTTTTTTTTTTTTTCTTCAATTGATCATGACGGACAAATTTTCCGGGCTGGTTCCTTACATGCTTAGTGATTACCAAGTTAACCCTTCAATATCAAACTAAAACCTTAATGTGAAAGCGAGATGTGACATGTGAAATCATGACTCAATCAATGGTTAAAACTTCTAACCATAGATTAACACTTCAGACTTAACTGTGAAATCTAATAGTTAACTGAATTCAAGAGTCGTAAATTACTAACATCACTGATCTTGTAATTCTAACATCACAACTATCCTTCAAAATCCTTTAAATTCACAAGAAATTCCAGAAAAATTTAAAATTTTTTACAATTTTTCTCAAGACCAAGAAAATACTGATTAGGTAACCTAATCTCCCATCCCTAACCAAAAATCTACATTGTCCTCAATGTAAAAGATATATGAGCATGCAATGCACATGGGACAACGAAAGTAAAGTGATGGAAAGATAGTACCTGGATAACGAATCAAGAGAGAGATTTTCTAAGAGATCGCGGCATGGAAGCTGGTCAGCACGAGAGAGAGCAAAAAAAAAATTAAAAAAATAAAATCTTACCTATACCACTTTCGCAGATGCTTTCGATTGCATTTAGCATATGCAACAATCCTTTAAACCCATAAATTGTCCCTAGTAGACTAGTTGTAGTCTCGTAAGGGTTTACAATAATGTTACCCATAAACATTAAACTAACTAACTAGAAAAATGAAATGGAATGAAAAGCTAGGTTGCCTCCCAAGAGCACTAAGTTTATCATCTATCCTAAAACAGCATAGAACAAACTATCCTAATCTTATGAAAGTAGGGAAAAACTACTCGATCATGCCACAAGGTTCCTCTTCCGGCTAATATCTTGATAAGTTTCTCAATAAGTTCCTCAATAAGTTCCTCAACAGGATCATCCAAAAGCCCTTTTTGCAATAGGCTTGGGCGCCCTGGAGCATGACTTTCTAGAGAGACTTATATACCTCATAAGAAATTTTTCATTGAATTACTTGAAGTATCCAGAATATATATGATTGACCTGTGACAGAAGAAGTTCAACGTTAATATTGCATGGTGAATCAGAAACTACAAGTAAATAAAGTTTAGAAAACTTCTTAAGAAGTGATGTAGTCTCAACACATTGCGAAGCTCCAAACTTCGGTTCAATTTTCAGCTCCTCTTCCTTTACTGGTAAACGTTTAGGATCAGGGAAAGAGAGGGTTTTAGAATAAAGGTTCTCTCAGTCAGTGATGACTACCGAGATATTGTCTCGCAAGGCATTCACTTTATCTTTTAACATGGGATCGTTTGAAACTGCAAAGTGTGCCAAGCAATCCCAAGAGTTAGGAAGTTCAGCTGAGTATGACTTATTTTTCATATCGGAGCTCGCGATGATCTGCTCAATGAATCCATCGTCCTTAAAAGTGGATGGAGGTACGCTCTCTTGCTCCAGTCCTGCATAGACAGATTGAAGATCAATAAGTGAAGCATTAATGTGATCACTTTGTTCATTGAAATTACTCAATTGAGGCATTGAATTGTCAAATGTGTGTAGCTCAGATGGTGGCCTCAACTGAGTGGTTTCAAATTCCAGAGCCATAGCGGGCAACTCCTCCTTCCGAATCATATCATCATTCAATTCAGGGGAGTGGTCTAAACATGTCTCATAAGAGTTAGAAGAGTCAGTTATAAGGGATTCATTCTCCACATTTAAATCAAGCAGGTCAGATGAGTGGAGTAAATCCTCCTGACTGATCACTTCGTGCACTTCTTGATCACTGACCTGGACCATACTTGAGATTGATTCTAGAAGAATTTGGGCTGAACATTCATGATCATCATCCCAATACACATCATCGTCTAATTTCGTGCAGTGCACAGTTGGGATGGGATCGTCTTCCTCATATTTTATTCCTAAATTCGATTGAAGTTCGAATAAACTAACCTTTACTTCATCATTGAAATCCTGTGTGTCATGTAAGGAAGGTGTGTCATCATCACTATATTTAAAAGACACCCATATATCTTCACTATTCTTTTGAACAGTCATTGAGATCGACTCATCGAAAAATTGAACCGCATACTCATTAATGGATTCCTAACTCTTCATTCCAAATTTCAAATTTATTCAAATGTGAGTGCGGATTACTTTCCTTGCATTGTATTTCTGAATTGGGTTGTGGTTGAGATGAGCAAGCTTCCTCTTTATGCTTTTGAGGCGCGAATTGAGTGTTTCCATTACTTTTCGAATGTCCTCAAGACAGGCCATGTCACGCTGAAATGAATCCTCTTGGATCGTTTCTGGTTAGATTTCAAAGGTAAAGGATCCAAGAGAATAATCATTATAACATATTGTTGGTTCATTTCTCCAGTTTTGATGTTTCCACGGATTGCAGTCATATGAATCATAAGTAGGAGAATCTGATGGTTGGTAATACTTATTATCACTCATGATATAATCACGCATTGTTTTCTTTTTATTGGATGGGTGATAATAATTCTCACAACCATAGTTATGATAACCCCAACACTCACGTACTGTTTTGTTAATCCGTGGAGTGTAATTATTTTCCTGCATATAATCATGTAAGGACTTGTTAGCCGATGGATCGATCTTTATATTCTGATCGGTTCTCAATGATAGTTTAAGAAAAGTTTTGAGACATAGGCTAATTTGTATTATCATCATCCCAAAATAAGTTATTCTTCTCAGCATACTGACGTTTCCACACATGCATATACATGATGAAACCCTTAATCTTAATTTAATCATAAAAAAAATAGAAGAAAAGATCTTACAACAATGTGGAAAGTAAGAGGAGGAGAAGTTAAAAAGAAGGTATCAAATGAGAAGTTCCTATATTAAGATCTTGAAAAAGAAAAAGAAAAGAGATTAGTTTCTAAAATACAAAGTCTAAAGTTAGAAAGTTCCTACAATTTGAAATAGAACGTTAGTTTCTAAAAAGGAAAGAATTTCTAAAATTAGAAAATATAAAATTTCTAAAATTAAAAGAAAGCCTAGAATTAAAAAGTTTCTAAAAATAACATAAAGGAAAGATAAGTTAGTTTCTAAAATTAGAAAGAGTTTCTAAAAAGGAAAATAACTAACCTAGCTTCTAAAAACAAAAGAGGAAAGTTTCTAAAAATAAACTAATTCCTAAAAGTAGAGGAACACTAAAATTAGAAAATTTTTAAAATTCAAACCCTAATTCTAAAAATAGAAAAAAAAAATAGAGGAATTAGAAAGGGATTACCAAATTAGAAGTTTATGATAGGATCCTACAAAACAAGAAAACAGATTAGTCTCTAGAAATCAGAAAAATCTAAACCTATAGTTAGAAAAATCCTAATATTAAACTAATCCTAAAACTAGTTAATTTCAGAAACGCAACCGCCAGTCCTTTACAACGGCACCAAGAACTTGTTCACTCCCCAAATGCAGGGTTGTGATGTAGTAATAAACTCAGTAAGACCGAGGTCGAACCCCAAGGGACTGATACATGTACGTTATCTGAAACTAAGTACAACTAGAACTAGACTAAGATGTAATCTAAATCAAATAGAATTTAAGAGAATAATGATGGAATATTTATCTAAAACTTGGGAGAAATCAGAGGTAAGAAACTAGGGATTTAGGGGATCCACTTGCAGAGATCAAGGAGATCTTATGCCTACATCAAAAACTCAACTAGACTGATTCCATCTTCATCTACTTGAAAGGTGTAATCATGAAAATTAACTCTGCCTTTGATATAGTTTTCAAGAGATGAAAGCTATATGAATTAGAATGGATTCCATCACCAAACCATGCCTAGGAGACAAAGCAAACAAGAGAATTAAACTAATTACCAACCAATCAATATGCTATGAAGGTTACGAAGGGTACCGTCATCCGACAATGCCCAGGAGACGATGGTGAACAACAGGGCTTCCTGCTGTCATAAACATTAAAAGGAAAAAGGAGATATTCAAAGCCATCACAGACCCATTATAATTTCAATCATAACATACCATTAAAAACTAAAAGCATTCCCTTAATTAATTAAAATTAACATCAATTCAGTATAAACAAAAGGCACAAGCAAAGAGTTCTCCCATCAAGTTACAAGCTTCACCTCTTAGCCCTAGCTAAGAGGTTTAGCTGATCATAGGCATGACGAGGTTATCATCTAAAAAAATCATAAAAGAAAAGAACTAACAAAGAAGGGAAATTAAAACCCGTCTCACCCTTGTCTCTCTCTCTCTCCTTGCTCCACATCCCTTCCCCGCCCCTGGCTCTCTATTATATAGGTAGCATAAGGCTAGGTCCACTAGCGAACCGACTTCCTTTCGCAACAAGGACTTTCACAACGAAACTACGAGGAGTTGCGAACGACCTTCGTGAGAGGACTCCTAATCAGATTTCTTTGATCTGACTTCCTGGCGGGCTTCAAAAGTGGCTTAGGAATCTTTTGAACGGTTGGGATTGCAGGTCCGATGCTGAACGGGATCACACAACAGCCCGGAATCCCCAGATTTCCCAGACGCATGCCTACGTAAAGCTTACACAGGGAGTGCGGTGACGTGTTCGGTGGGCCCATAGTAATGTTTTTGATGAAATCCACCCCGTCCATCAGATTCCTCTCGAAATTTTGGTCGGAATAGACTAGTTTTTGTCAAGTTTTGGTGCGTTCCACTGCTATTTTTCTTTCGCTATTCATCCTGCGTTTGATCGTGATATACACGTGTACGTGCATGAGACCCAAAGATCTCCATGAATAGGGGCATGTCCGCGTCCTGGATCTATTGGACGGTCTCGATCGTCCACCGGGACAATGGGTGGGGCCCACTGATCAAAGCCGGCCGGCCTTGAGCGGCCGCTGGAGGTCTCCTGTGTGAGAGAGGAAAACGGGTCAACGTCTGCTGACCCGTCTCCCTGATTTAGTGCACGGAGTGTGCACGTGTGTTGTACACACGCACACCCTCCGGATGGGTCCCATCATGATGTTCATGATACATCTACTCCGTTCATCTGCCTCAGAATCCCATTTGATACGTTGAGTCCAAAATTTAAGCATATCCAGATATCAAGTGGGCCCCAATTTACTATTTTATAGGTTGATCTGTCCGTTGGCCTACTTCCACAATGATCTAATGGGTGATTTTTGATGTGTATGGTTAATTTATGGACCTCAGGCCATGCATGAAGTTTCGAGTCGAACGGATGGTGGGAACCCCATGATCTTACATTCTGGATGATTTTTGGGCCACTTGAGGTTCAGTTTTCTGATTTTCTCAGATCTCTGGTGTGTAATTCCGACGATCTTGGTCCCCTAGAGTGCATCCATTGCCTTGGTAAATTCTGAACATTAAATCTATACTTTTAATACCTTTTTGCAGTTCATGCTCTCAAATACATCCTGCATCACAAACACAGTTAAAACCGAGCATTAAACAGTATCATGTTCGTAAGTTTAGGCAATAACTGGGGTCTGATATACAATATTTGACCCTCAACAGCATTCCAAGGGTGTGGGGTGTTTTAGGTTCAAGCAGGTGTGATAATACATAGTGAACATACATATTCGGCCTACTAGTGGGCCAATTCAGCCGATCTAGGCGAACTACGGAGCATCCGGCATTGGGTGTGAGCATCCCATATAGTCCAACTACTGCAATTATCTGCATTCGACTTGGATTGGTCGGATCGGCCCCTGGGCAGCCAACCCGATAAGGCTGCCCGTGCGGCTTTTCGTAATTTGCTGGCCCATCCAATTTAGTCGGTCAGTTAACATTTCATAGAAGGTCACATACATCACTTATTCCAGGAAATTACAAGCATGCATGACATTAAATCTGGGCATTTAACTCAATTGAACATCATAACGGGCATACTGGTACATTGCCCCAATTCATCACAGACTTCACAATTATTCAGAAATTTGTTGCATGTAACAAAAAATAGAATAAATCATGGCCATTAGTTCATTAGTTTGGGGTAAATTAGCATGGAAGCAAACATCAACTACACTAAGCATAATTTATCAAATTCCTGGAATACTAACAACCCAAGATTTCTCGCTAATTAACATGTACACTAGTTTCACACAACACAATCATTAGTTGTAATTTAGGTTTGATAATTGGTCACCTAAGGTTAATAGTCTGCACCTAGGAGTAGTTCGTCGATTCGTGATGCCGCTCCTAAGGTATCGATGCCGATGATTGGAATATCGAGGCCCTGCGATAACAGAATTTGTTTGTAAGGGCATATGCAAACGACCTAAGATGTCGAAATTGTTGAGGGTCAAATATTGCATATCAGACCCCATTTATTACCTGGATTTATGAACATAATGTTGTTTAACGCCCGGTTTTAATCGTGTTTCGTTGCAGGGTGTGTTTAGGAGAGTTGACTGAAAAAGAGTATTAAAAGTACTGATTTGATGCTCTAAAGGCACCAAGGCAAGGGACGGACCCCAGGGTACCAAGATCGATGGAATTACATGCCAGAGATTCGAAGAAATTGAGAAACTGAGGCTCAAGTGGCTCGAAATTGGCTCAAAATGCAAGATCAGAAGGTTCTCACTATCCGATCAGCTTGAAACTTCATACATGGCCTGAGGACCATAAATGAACCGTACATGTCAAATTTCAGCTATTGAAGATCTCTGAAAGTGGGCCAACGGACTGATCAGCTCCTTAATTCATTAAGTGGGGCCCACCTGATATCTGGAACTGCCTCAAAATTCTTATCAACGGTTAACATAGTATGACAAACAGGATGGACAGAGCAGATTGCATACATATATCATGATGGACCCCATATGGGACTTTGCGTGCACAAAGTGCACGCACGCCAGCCGTGCACTGCAAAAGCTTCAGTCAGTCAGCGTTGAGCTGACCAACGATGTCACGCTCCATCTCTGTTTCAAACAGCGGACGCACCAACGTCCGCCGTTTTCATGTAATGGGGCCCACACATCTCGAAGTTCAGAAATCGAGACCGTCTATTGCATCCATAGGGGGGGTGTAACCCTCACCTAGGTGTCTTTTTGATACCACACAAGCTTTTGCCAAACCTTAACCGTTAAATGTATGATGAACGGCAGAGGAAAATATACAATGGGCCACACTTAAAACGATCCAAAATCGCCATCTCTGGACGGTTTCTCGTCCCAGAACCATTGGACGGAGTGGATTGTTCATCTGGCTTCAATAGGTGAGCCAGTGAAACCGTCAGAGACGTTTGTGGAAGCTCTGTTTCGCACAGAACTTATGAACGAAGCTCCGTGGCCCACCACCGTTGATCTGATGGTCCATCTGGACTGTTCACAGGCTCCACGGGATGGGGATGACCCCAGCCAAGATTCCCTTTTGCTCCAATACATGCCCACACGGGCAAATCTCATGTAAACGTAGGAATGGACGGTACGGTCAAAATCCTGATTGGTTGCACCAAACTCAAGCAAAAATACATGTTCTTGATGGGTTTTTCGAGGCAAATACAATGAATGGATTGGATTCATCAGACGTCAGCTTAATGGGCCTCGCCAGACCAAAACGCAAGCTGGCTTGCGGTTTCCTGCGCACGAAGCAGTGCTGCGTAAAGAAGATCTCTTTCCGCACCGACTCCAGGAATTTAGCACTCCAACAAACTGACTGACTTCCTGGAGCTATAATAGGAGAGAGAGGAAAGGAAGGGGGGGAATCATTCAAGCTTTGAAGCTAGAGACGTGGAGGCAGCCACGAGAGAGAGAGAGAGAGAGAGAGAGAGAGAGAGAGAGAGAGAGGGTAGATTAGATATTTTTTGGTTTTCTTTCTTATTTACTTGGTTTTGTTTTTCTCTTTAAGATGATTAGTCCATCCATGATGGGCTAAATCCTCTTAGCTAGGGCTAAGAGGTGAAGCTTGTAGTGAGATGGGAGAGTTTATTTTATGATTTCTGTTTAATTTATGAACTGAATTAATGCTGATGTTAGTTTAATTAATGGAAATATTTTTAGTCTTTAATGGTCTGCTGTGATCGAAATTACAATGGGTCTGCAATGGCTTTGAGCATGTTCTTTTTCTTTTTATGTTTATGACGTCAGGAAGCCCTGTTGTTCACCATCGTCTCCTGGGCATGGTCGGATGACAGTACCCTTCCTAACTTTCATAGCATGTGATTAGTTGGTAATTAGTTTAATTCTGTTGTTTGTCATAGTCTCCTAGGCATGGTTTGGTGTTGGAATCCATTCTAATTCATATACCTTTCATCTCTTGAAAACTAAATCAATGACAGTTCAGTTAATTTTCATGATTCATGAAACAGGCATAAGATCTCCCTGATCTTTACAAGTGATCCTCTGAATCCCTAGTTTCCTTTCCTCTGAAGCTTTTAAGTTTTAGATAATTATTCCATCATTAGTCTTTAATTTACACTCGCTTTAGATTTCGTTTTATTCTAGTCCTAGTTTACTTAATTTTAGATTACGTACAGGTTTCAGTCCCTTGGGATTCGACCTCAGTCTTACCGAGTTATTACTAAATCACAACCCTACACTTAGGGAGTGAACAAGTTTTTGGCGCCGTTGCCGGGGACTGATGGTTGCGTTTCTGAAATTAATTAGTTTTAGGATTAGTTTAAGATTAAGATTTTTACTAACTTTAGTTTTAGGTTTAGATTTTATTGATTTTTTTTTTAGAACTAACTTGTTTTTCCTGTTTTGTAGGATTCTGAGATAGAAACTTCTAATTTGGTGATTTCTTTTTAATTTCTTTATTTTTTCTATTTTTAGAATTAGGGTTTTATTTTTAGAGATTTTCTAATCCTACACTTTCTCTTTTTAGAAACTAACTTGTTTTGTCTTATTTTGCAGGAGCTTAATATAGAAATCTCTAGTATGGTAACATCTTTCTAACTTCTTCTCCTCTTACTTTCCACGTTGTTGTAGGACCTTCTCTTCTATTTTTCATAGGATTAAATTCAAGTTAAGGGTTTCATCATGTATATGCACAAGTGACAACGTCAGTATGCTGAGAAGAATAACTTATTTTGGGATGATGATGATATAAATCAACCTATGTCTCAAAACTTTTCTGAAACTATCATCGAGAACCGATCAAAATATAAAAATCCACCGGTTAAGAAGTCATTACGTGATTATATGCAGGAGAACAATTACACTCCACGGATTAACAAAACAGTACGTGAGTGTTGGAGTTATCATAACTATGGTTGTGAGAATTATTATCACTCATCCGATAAAATAATGCGTGATTGTATCATGAGTGATAATAAGTATTACCAACCAGCAGATTCTCCTACTTATGATCAGTATGACTATAACTAGTGGAAACATCAAAATTGGAAAAATGAACCAACTACATGTTATAATGATTATTCTCTTGGATCCCCTACCTTTAAGATCCATCCAGAAACGATCCAAGAGGATTCATATCAGCGTAATCTTTCGGCCTGTCTTGTGGAAATGAGAAAAGTAATGGAAACAATGAAAGGACTCGATGCGCGCCTTGATAGGATAGAGGAGGCTCGATCATCCCAGCCACGACCTAATCCAGAAATACAATGCGAGGAAAGTGATCCGCACTCACTTTTAAAAGAATCTTGAATTTGGAATGAGGAGTTAGATTCCGTTAATGAGCATGTGGTTAAATTTTCCGATGAGTCAATTTCGATGACTGTTCGAAAGAATGGTGAAGATACATGGGTGTCTTTTAAATACATTGATGATGACACACCTTCCTTACATGACACACATGATTTCAATGATGAGGAGGTTAGTTTATTCGAACCTCAACTAAATTTAAGAATAGAATATGAGGAAGGCGATCCCATCCCAACTGTGCACTGCACGGAACATGATGATGATGCGTGTTAGGATGATGATCCTGAATATGCAGCCATAGTTCCCCTGAAATCCCTCTTAAGTTTGGTCCAGATCAATGATCAAGATGTACACGAAGTGGTCGGTCATAATGAGCCACTCTCCTCACCTGACACGTCTGATTTAAAGGTGGAGGATGAGCCCCTTATGACCGACCCTTCAAACTCTTGTGAAACATATTTAGACCACTCTCCTGAATTGAATAATAATATGATTCGACAGAAGAAGGAGTTGCCCGCTACGACTCTGAAATTTGAAACCACTCAGTTGAGGCCACCATCTGAGCTGCACACATTTGACAATTCAACGCCTCAATTGAGTAATTTCAATGAACAGAGTGATCACATCAATGCTTCACTTATTTATCTTCAATCTGTTTGTGCAGGACTGGAGAAAAACAGCGTACCTCCATCCACTTTCAAGGACGATGGGTTCTTTGCGCAGATCATCACAAGCCACAATAAGTCACACTCAGCTAAACTTCCTAACTCTTGGGATTGCTTGGCACACTTTGTAGTTTCAAATGATCTCATATTAAGAGACAAAGCGGATGCCTTGCGAGACAACATCTCAGTAGTCATCACTGATCGAGAGAACCCTTACTCTGAAACTCTCTCTTCCTCTGATCTTAAACGTCTACCAATAAAGAAAGAGGAGTTAAAAATTAAACCAAAGTTTGGAGCTTCAGAATGTGTTGAGACTACATCATTTCTTAGAAAGTTTTTTAAACTTTATTTATTTGTAGTCTCTGATTCACCACGCGATACTAACATTGAAACTTCTTCTGTCTTAGGTGAATCGTATATATTACGGATACCTCAAGCAATTCAATGGAAGATTTCTTATGAGGTACATAAGTCTCTCTGGAAAGTCATGCTCCAGGGCGCCCAAGCCTATTGTAAAAAGGACTTTTGAATGATCCTGTTGAGGAACTTACTGAGAAACTTATCAAGATATTGGCTGAAAGGGGAACCTTGCGGTATAATCGATTCAATGTTTGTGGGTAACATTACTGCAAACCCTCACGAGACTACAACTCGTCCACTAGGGGTAACCTAGGGGTTTAAAGGCCTGTTGCATACGCTAAATGCAATCGAGAGCACCTGCGAAAGTGGTATAAGTAGGATTTTATTTTTGTTATTTTTATTTTACTTTCTCTCTCGTACTAACCTGCTCTCTCCCAGTGATCTCTTGAAAAATCTCTCTTGATTCGTTATCCAGGTAGTATCCTCCCATCACTTCTCATTTACTTTCGTTGTCCTATATATATTGCATGTTTATATCTTTTACATTGAGGACAATGTAAATTTTAGGTTGGGGGTGGGAGATTAAGAAACTTAACCACTGTTTTCTTGGTCTTGAGCGAAAATTGTGAAAATTTTTAAAATTTTCTGGGAATTCCTGTGAATTCGAAGTGATTTTGACAGATATCCCTAAATTAGATTTTCAAGATATATAATGTTGGATTTATGACTCTTGAATTCAGTTATCTGTTAGATTTTACAATTAAGATCGAATTATTAATCCATGATTAAAAGTTGTAAACATTGATTGCGTCATGATTTCACATGTCACATCTCGCTTTTCCATTAAGGTTTCAGTCTGATATTGAAGAGTTATCTTGGTAAGAACTAAGCATGGAAGGAACCAGCCTGGACAATTTGCCTATTATGATCAATAGAAAAAGAAAAAAAATTGAAGAAAAAGAAAATACCCAGGGTTGAGCGAATGGCCTTCATTGTAGGTTTGTTCCTTACAGGTAAAGGTTTGATTCCCCAAGGTTAACATTCAAAAATTATTAGGTGACTGGTCTTTACCATAGGTTTGCTCCCTATAGGTAAGGATTCGATTCGCCTCCTTGGCATTACTTTTAAGAGAAAAATTAAAAGTTAAAATTTCTGAGACAAGTTTGGTTCAGGTTTTGGTTATCATGAATTTTCTTGTTGGTTACCAATGATAACCTAAAATAGAAAAGTAAATTTTAATGTTGATAAAGCCGAGATTACATTATACACCCATTAAACTCAATGTTTAGAATTATGCTAATTGATGGATTAATACTTTGAACTTAACTATGAAGTTTTCTGTCTGTTTGAGTCCAGGAGAAAGTAATTTCCAACATTCATGAATCTTAGATTTCTCGTATCTAATTCGTTTTTCAAAATATTATTCAGTTTCATGGAAAATTATTCTGTAATTCTCAACTTATTTTTCGCATACTTTGCTCGGGACTAGCAAAATGCTGGTTGGGGGTTGTGTTGAGGGTCAAATATTGCATATCAGACCCCATTTATTACTTGAATTTATGAACATAATGCCGTTTAACGCCCGGTTTTAATCGTGTTTCGTTGCAGGGTGTGTTTAGGAGAGTTGACTAAAAAAGAGTATTTAAAGTACTGATTTGATGCTCTAAAGGCACCAAGGTAATGGACGACCCCAGGGGACCAAGATTGATGGAATTACACTCCAGAGATTCGAGAAAATTGAGAAACTAAGGCTCAAGTGGCTCGAAATTGGCTCAGAATGCAAGGTTAGAAGGTTCTCACCATCCGATCAGCTTGAAACTTCATACATGGCCTGAGGACCATAAATGAACCGTACATTTCAAATTTCAGCTATTGAAGATCTCTGAAAGTGGGCCAACGGACTGATCAGCCCCTTAATTCATTAAGTGGGGCCCACCTGATATCTTGAACTGCCTCAAAATTCTTATCAACGGTCAACATAGTATGACAAACAGGATGAACGGAACAGATTGCATACATATATCATGATGGACCCCATATGGGACTATGCGTGCACAAAGTGCACGCACGCCAGTCGTGCACTGCAAAAGCTTCAGTCGGTCAGCGTTGAGCTGATCGACGATGTCACTCTCCATCTCTGTTTCAAACAGCGGACGCACCAGTGTCCATCGTTTTCATGTAATGGGGCCCACACATCTCGAAGTTCAGAAATCGAGACCGTCTATTGCATCCATAGGGGGGGGTGTAACCCTCACCTAGGTGTCTTTTTGATACCATACAAGCTTTTGCCAAACCTTAACCGTTAAATGTATGATGAACGGCAGAGGAAAATATACAATGGGCCACACTTAAAACGATCCAAAATCGCCCATCTCTGGACGGTTTCTCGTCCCAGAACCATTGGACGAAGTGGATTGTTCATCTGACTTCAATAAGTGAGCCAGCGAAACCATAAGAAACATTTGCGGAAGCTCTATTTCACACAGAACTTGCGGACGAAGCTCCATGGCTCACCACCGTTGATCTGATGGTCCATCTAGACTGTTGAACTTGCAAATCTCATGCAAACACAAGAATGGACGGTACGGTCAAAATCCTGATTGGTTGCACCAAACTCGAGCAAAAATACATGTTCTTGATGGGTTTTTCAAGGCAAATACAATGAATGGATTGGATTCGTCAGACGTCAGCTTAATGGGCCTCGCCAGACCAAAATGCAAGCTGACTTGTGGTTTCCTGGGCACGCAGCAGTGCTGCGTAAAGAAGATCTCTTTCTGCACCGACTCCAGGAATTTGGCACTCCAACAAACTGACCGACTTCCTGGAGCTATAAGAGGAGAGAGAGGAAAGGAAGGGGGGGGAATCATTCAAGCTTTGAAGCTAGAGACGTGGAGGCAGCCACGAGAGAGAGAGAGAGAGAGAGAGAGAGAGAGAGAGGGGGTGGATTAGAGACTTTTTTATTTTCTTTCTTATTTACTTGGTTTTTTTTTTTTCTATTTGAGATGATTAGTCCATCCATGATGGGCTAAATCCTCTTAGCTAGGGCTAAGAGGTGAAGCTTGTAGTGAGATGGGAGAGTTTATTTTATGATTTCTGTTTAATTTATGAACTGAATTAATGCTGATGTTAGTTTAATTAATGGAAATATTTTTAGTCTTTAATGGTCTGCTGTGACCGAAATTACAATGGGTCTGCAATGGCTTTGAGCATGTTCTTTTCCTTTTTATGTTTATGACGTCAGGAAGCCCTGTTGTTCACCATCGTCTCCTGGGCATGGTCGAATGACAGTACCCTTCCTAACTTTCATAGCATGTGATTGGTTGGTAATTAGTTTAATTCTGTTGTTTGCCATAGTCTCCTGGGCATGGTTTGGTGTTGGAATCCATTCTAATTCATATACCTTTCATCTCTTGAAAACTAGATCAATGACAGTTCAGTTAATTTTCATGATTCATGAAACAGGCATAAGATCTCCCTGATCTTTACAAGTGATCCTCTGAATCCCTAGTTTCCTTTCCTCTGAAGCTTTTAAGTTTTAGATAATTATTCCATCATTAGTCTTTAATTTACACTTGCTTTAGATTTCGTTTTATTCTAGTCCTAGTTCTACTTAATTTTAGATTACGTACAGGTTTCAGTCCCTTGGGATTCGACCTCGGTCTTACCGAGTTATTACTACATCACAACCCTACACTTAGGGAGTGAATAGAAATCCAAAGAGGGCTAGATAATTATTTCTTTAATGCAGGAGGGTCGTTCTCTACAATGGGTGAAGTTGTGGGCTCCGACATGGGCGGCGGCAGCAAAAGAAATTCTCAAACACCTCCACAAAGGAGCTCCCTTCTTCCACTGGAGTGAATTTATGGGCCTTATATAGCCCAGATTTTGTGTCTAAATAGCCCTGGGGGGCCTTTCTCTAGCATGCATGCCCCTAATGGGCTGAAATTTGTCCCGTAGGGCTATGTCAGAGGCCCACTGAGTCATTTGCACCATGAGGCAGGTGCCCCATCATCGGAGGAGCGATTAGTCCGAATTTGGTGAAAATCAGATGTCTTGATTGACAGCAGGGACTCTACTTGCGATCGACGGCCGTCGATGTTCGATCAGGGCCACAGTTATACGGATGTGATTAAGGAAATATCATTAACTTATGGCTTGAGTTTGGTTGCAATCCGACAGTCGGAAAAATAGCAACTTCGCAATTTAGTGTTGAGGCCAACTTCACTTAAGTTTCAGGTTCAGGCCTAGGAGAGTTGCACATTTAACACGCTTCCTTCCTAGTCTAAATTATGTTGTTTGGGGCACCATCTAGGTTTGTCGTCGGTGATGGACCTCAAGCCCAATGAGGCCTACGATTCCCTATAGTTTCGAACTTAGTGAAATTTCAACGGGTGACCCACACTCGTTTCAGTCTGTCGGAGCGGGTTTTGGGAGAGTTGGCCTTGCAGCCCATTTCCAATTCGGGTTATATTTAGGGTTAACTACGTTTGTGACCTCATCCTTTCATAACTTGGTGAAAGTGATACCTGACGTCATTTATCCTTAACTTTTTAGGGCCTCGCACATGTGCTTCTTGTTGTTGCCTAGTGCGGTCCTACGGCGGTTTTGCTAGTGGACACCGTGACATTTGGCACAGGTGTTACACAACCGGAAGGTTTTACAATCGATGGCTCAAAATATATAATTTGTAAACTTAAGAAATTTATTTATGGGTTGAAAAAAGCATCACAACAGTGGTACTTAAAGAATATTGTAAATGAATATATCTATATTCATATCAATTAAAGCAAGTTAGTCATGTTGGTTTAATATGTGGACGACATTTTGTTGGTTAGCAATAACACTATGATGTTATGTGATATTAAGAAATTTATGTCTTAAATATTTGAAATAAAAGATCATGGTGATGCCTTTTTTGTCATCAACATTCAAATACGTTGTGACATATCACGCGAACTATAATCAAAAGATATGACACGCAAAACTATGCTCTTGAACAATTGTCCAATATATATAAATGGTGATAAATTCAATTAGTTTCAATGTTCTAAAATGATTTGAAAATAATCATATGAAGAATTTTACATACACGAGTATCACGTGTGATCAAGTCTACACGTAATCAGATATTGCTTTTATAATTCCAATATTAGGTACGTATCTTTTTAATATGGAAATACAGCATTAAATAGTTACAAAGAAGGTATTGCACTACCTGCAAAGAATAAAGGATTGCAGACTTACAAAAGGCCTAACCATTTAAAGTTGCTTAAATACTCATATGCGTCTATGTTTATATTAAGAAATCCACTTCATGTTACATCTTCATGATGATCAGTGGGATTATATCTTGGAAGAGCATGAAACGGAAGACAACGACTTCATCCACCATGAAAGTTCAATTTATTGATTTTCATGAAACAACAAATTTGACATTATGATTACAGGGTTTCTTCTCAAGTTTGCAGGTATTGTAGCATATCCCAAAATCACTGAGAATCATTTGTGATAACTCAACTGCAATTTTATTCTCAAGTAACAATAAGCATTTATCAAGTTTGAGGCACATCGACATCAAGTATATTGTTGTAAGAGAAAGAGTAACACCCAAATCCATAGCTCGACTGACAGGCTAAGTGGAGATACCTCGTTTCAACACTTGAGGTCTTGGTATTGATCCCTAGCAGGGGTGGCTAACAGAGAGTGTATGTACTGACAAGGGTGTGTACTAACCTGCTAACCTAGAGAGAGAGAGAGAGAGAGAGAGAGAGAGAGTACAAAATCTTTTAGTATAACATCTAAGGAATGAGTTCATCAACACTAAGCAGATAATTATAAATTCACTCACTAAAGGGCTCCCCATTATGATATTTCAAGAGTATGTAACATTCATGGAATTATCAATCCTACATATGTATTTAGTTGGTGGAAGTTGAGTATGATCCATTTTTCACGGACATGTATAGAGGTGTCATTTATAAAGCTTTTAGAATTCTGATATAAAGTTTGTTTCTACTTCTCTCCAAGTATACACAATTTGTTTTGAGTAAATAGAACTAAAGTCTTGTCTCATTAGAGATATTTGAAAACTCCATGACCTCTTGGGAATAATTACCCATAACTACCGCGATTCAATATTATTAGTTTTTATAGACCAGATTGTAGAAACGTTGCACGTGTTATCCAACAAAAACTTTAGTTAACCATTTATATGTTTTCTTCAAAAACAGTAAAGCATGTTTTGCAAAATATTTTTTAAAATAAATATTAGACAATAATCAATGTGGCTTAAGTAGGAGAATGTAAGAGCTCTATAAGGTATGCCTATTAATTGATCAACCGTGTAGATCTTTCTAAATGTTGGATATTAAGATCAGGCATACCTGTGGGCCCCACTAGAGTTGTGATCAAACTCAAAATTCATATAAGGGTTGGTGTGCTTGGACTGTGATACACACACATTGTTTAATGGGCTTGAAATTCTAAAATTGTGTGAAGCCTTTCCGAGGAGGCGTTTGATGGGTTTGAAACTCCTCTCTCGTACTACTACTTAAATAGAGTTGGGTCGTCGAACCCATGCGAGTTAGAAGCTTTCCCTCCCATTTAAGTGTTTCCCTAAAGGTGTAAGGTTTGGAAGACTCGCGCGCCTACAGCAATGCATCCCAATCAGGTACACCTTTTGTTTTTCTCATTTGATCTCTACACTCGATGCCTGATGCCATCTATTTTAATTATGCATTTAATCTCTATAGAAAAATCCTAAACCTTTCAATAGGTGTACATAAAAATAAACTCTGTACAATATTACTTCCAATTCAATTGATAGACGTCGTTAAGATATTTTATAGGTAGCATCTTCCTAGAGATTTTTGGTGCATGTGCCATTCACATTGCATAAATTTTTTGGGTTACTAATACATGGACCCAATCCTATAAAATCATCATCACCATCAATATCTAATCCTTATCTCAAGGAATTGGGAACGGTTACATGAATTCTTTTCCAACATTTCACTGTACAAAATGTAAAGCAGAAAGCATTTGTCTACTTTCACTGTAGCTTTAAAATGTTTTAGTGAAAATGATAGACTATATTGAAATATAAAATATTCGCTAATCCCTTTTTTTACTCTAGACATATAAGAAATTTCAATTTTTGGAAAAGAAAGAAAGAAAGATTATTTGACTCATTACATAAGTTTGAATTGCAAAAATTCCAAATTCAATTGGGCTAAGGGTGCGTTTTCGTTGCACTGAATTTCATAAAACATTAATTATGAAATTTTATAACAAATTAGACTGATTAATCATGAATCATGACATTCAGTGCAACCAAATGCGCCCTAAGAAAAATTTCTAGAACAAAGGCATAAGAATCTTGAAATTTGAAAATGGTAATTAAATGGAAATTTCCAGTAATAATTTTTTCAATCGGTCCATGAGATGAATTTAACAGCTACCCAAAATGTAGTAGCTAGCTTAAGTTTCTTTTAATTACTCCAACTTATTAGTATAAAATTAAAAATAATTTTTTTTTAAAAAAATGAGGGGTTTTCACATCCAGCTAAATGGACCACAGTGGAGCAAGCATGGCCAACTTATTACGTGCATATACCACATCCTAGCTGCTGAAAAGGTAGGACCCAGCTTGAAGATAATCACCGCTATGATGGATCTATTAGATGGGCCAGTGGTTTACTCATGGGCAAATGATCCATCCATGAAGGGGGCACAATCTCATGTGTACTAATGGGAACGAGCAGAGTCTTCCCATATGATTATGGAACATTACACCACATTGTTGTATTTGAAGAAGAAAAAAAAAAGGTTAAGACAAGATTGGGAAGAATCTCAAAATGTCATCACAAAGCTTCTTGTTCTTTAACCACATGTTTTGGATCTTGATTTGTGTTTGGTGGATTTGAGCCGGTGTCTTGGCAAAATTCCTCGTCCAAGGACATCTTCTTCTTGTTTTCCTTGTTCTTGGCCCATAGAACCATGTATAGGCCCAAGATAATCAAAATTGCTCCAACCATGCTGGAAAAAAAAAAAAAGACATTACCAAAAACAATGGACATCTGAAGAGTTAATTGTAGGATCCAGATGGGTCATCATGAGGGCCCCACCATGGATGCTCGCTGGGACAAAAATTCTAGCTGATTCTCTCATCAGGAGGGCCCCACCATTTGCTCTGATACTATATCAAACAACCACTTTCTCTAAAGGCTCAAGCTGTCAGAAGATGGTGTATCAATGTATACCAAGGGACTTAACAGCACTCCAACAGACAGCCCTAGTAGGAAGTATCAACCCATCTTGGCCTCTTAAACATTATAAAATATGTACCTTCCCATGTGTAGACTTTGTCTCAAAACAAGCAAGTCAGCAAGTGCAACTATTACAGTACTTAATGGATTGAAGACAGCTGCGAAGACTGGGCCTCTTTTACGTATGACCAGAAATTGGATGTAGGTCGCCACTCCAAACACCATAATACCCTGCAAATACATTGAAACAATTTGATCAACGGCTGTTATTAGCTGTAGGTATATGAGAACAACATAAATCTATGTTGTGGTATGCATCTTTTCTCTTTTTTCCTTTTGATCGATATTATTGTGTGTGTGGTTGAGAGGGGATCCATCTCCCATCACGATAATCTCTCCATTCAATGGACGTGTGCTGCCAACCTGATGAGTGGGCCAATCTTATTCTTTGAAAAGTAGACATGCGGTAAGATAAGGAATATGGAAATAGAAAGCTCTTACACTGTAACTGATGGAGAGGAGCCTAAGATCCCAGCCCAATTTCCACACTGAAGCTTTGCGCTCTACAGCAAACGATAAAACCATTGCTTGGAATGTCCCAAATAAGCTTGTTAAGCATGTGAGAGAGATGGGAGCTGGGTATTTCTTAATTGTCCTAGCCTGCCCATTAAAACATATAAGTATCAATATAACAAATCAATGCATGATCTTCATCATCATCACATGTGCAGTGATCTAAACCATTGATAGAGGGAGCATGTTTGGATGCCATCCATCTTTCATTTTTTGTTAAATTGGTTTCGTGAAAGCTCTTGCCTCCTTGTTAAACCAGGGGATGGGTCACATTTTAAAATTAAAATCCTAGAGATAATCTATCTATTATTTTTCTGAAGTTTATCCCACTGAATATTTTTCATCCTTATTATTAATCGCTATGAGGTGAATAGTATTGTCTAATAAGTTTGATTCTTGAGACATAAACCATAGTGACACGGGGATAAACATGATGAGGTCGATCACCGTCTTCCTCAAGTAGATAACAACTCTGAATCCACGAGGGAAAATAAAAAAATAGAAATTAATTTTAGAAATTAAAAAATTAATTGATAGATTATAAAAATGAATTTATAATACTTTAAATAGTGATACCAAAGCCTAGAAGAAGTTTCAGAATCAAGCTTCAACTCAAGCTCTCTAAAATTTACAACTTACTATTTATAGACGATCATGATTCTACTAGACTTCATGGTTTTCAACCAAAATAGTAAGTGTCCTATTTGGATTAACCATATTATTCTCTTAATATTTCTAAGCACTTTTCATGTTGGACACAACTCCTAAAGCTCAAAGGATAAGAGTTATAATCAAACTAAAACTTAATTACTATAAATAGTAAAAACGAAAATATAATGAATTTTTTACCATTGATCTAATGGAATCTTGCAAATTCGGCATGGGCAACTCAACGTAGCAATGTTAGGTGGCTAAAGTAGCTTCTCCTACCCCAAAATTATATATGGTAAGTCAAATAACTCATTCCATTTTGTGAGATACGCATGTTTTAAGGTTCCGACGGACCAAATTACTTCAGCCTCCGATCAAGCCTTCTCTAATCCATCCTAGACATGAAAGTGTCTGCGACCCTCTCTACATCACATAGTCTGCAAGCTAGGCAACTCAACTCACGAGTCAGCCGAGTCCACCCACCTGGTCACTGGGTTGACAGAAACAGCTAGTCACAGGACTCGGGCCCGATTTCCCGAGTTAAAGCTTGACTCAGTTGACCAGGTCGAGTCAAAACGGGTGAGGCGAGTCTGTTAAGGGCAGCTTTGTAAGTTGTTTGTTTTATGTGTGTGTGAGAGAGATATAGAAGATTGTTCTTTTATTTTATTCCAGTTGTTTTCATAGGTTACCGTGCATTTGATTTATGTGGGGCCCACTTGTAATGCATGTCTTGAATCAAAACCGTGCATGTATTGCACACCGGACGGAGTGGAAGTTTCTATAGTGGGCGTTGTTTCCTTTTTGCTGTGGCCCACCTGAGTGAACGTATTGCTGAATTTTGAAATCTAGACCTACGAGCACAACAGATTTCCAATTTGGACTGCCTATGCACATCATAGTGGGCCCCACGCAGCTCAAACGCATGCAAGATGTGAACAAAACCCAAGCAAGGATCACAAACTGACATGCTAAAATGACCAAGTTACAACTTTGCACGTGTAAAACATTACCTGCAAAACGGAGGAACCAGAACGTGTGAGAGCGCTGGCGATAAGCATCAGGGAGCCGTTGATCCAATCCTTGTCCACGGATGATGATGATGTCTGCGCCGTAGAATGATGAGGGTGTCTTGATGACATTGAAATAACGATAATGCCCTTGTATAAGGTCATGAGCATGGCTCCTCCTAAGGCCACCACCGTTCCCACCACCTTTGCCTGGCTTGTTATCTTCCTCATCTCTAATTTCTCCATCCTAGTAATTCATGCAGCCTTTTACTCATCTACCCTCCTATGTAAATTCATCCAAGTACTCTCTTCAGGGGAAGCGGATTTTTCGTACTGAGTAACTCAGTAAGCAATAAACTCTATGGGGGCCATCATAATTTTTTTATTTTATCCACTCCGTCCATCCATTTTAACAGATCATTTTAAGGTATGAGCCCAAAAATGAAGCATATCAAAATCTCAACTGGACCACACCACAAGAAACAGTGTGAATTGAATGTCTACGGTTGAAAATTTCTTGGGGGCCACAGAAGTTTTGGATCAAGCCGATATTACCTTCAACTATGTCTTTGTGATCTCATAAACAGTTTGGATCACAAATAAACATCACTGTGGGCCTGAGGAAAGTTTCAACAGTGGAATGGAAATCATTATTCTCACTGTTTTGTGTGGTTTGGTCCACTTGAGCTTTGGATATGCTTCATTTTTGGGCTCAATTTGTAAAATGATCTAGAAAATCGGATGGACGGCATGGATTAACTACATACATTCATAGTGGGCCCACCAGAGAATACTCAGAACGAAAAACCATAGGCAATCCGATTTCTTCTTCATAAGTAATTGAGAGAATAGTTCCTCAGCTCGTGTGCCAACAACGCACGTGCAAATGTGTGTGTATATATATATATATATATATATATATATAACAAGATCGCTTTTAAAAGAATAATAAGAAACTTTTTGGAAAATGATGTAAAGAAAGACGTAAAACTAATATCTCCTCAAAAGGTTTCAACAGTGGTTTGGAAGAGTTTGAAAAACAGAGAGGTGTAAAACTCGAAATAGCTTGACAGCTCTTGTTCCACCGTACTTTAAAAGGCCTATCCAGTTCTGGGTTTGCGTGCTTCATATTCCAACTTGAAAGCTGATGGCTGCTGGCTGCCTTTTGGAATAGCAACCTCCAATGAAAATGTCACTTTAACGGGTGGGTGCGCCTTTGCTTGTTTGATAACTACAATCTTTATCAGTTACAGTAGACCATATGTCATTTCTAATGCCATGGTTACCAAACATGAGAGCCCATCATCTGCCAAAATATTAGTTAGTTTGGCCCCACTGCTAACTTAATTACCATGGTCTGCTATTCAAGTCCCCTTCTCAAGTGGGTCATGCAATGATAGTGAGGCCTAAATGAAGAACTTGGTTTTGCATGTTGGTTTCATGACATCTTGGCATTGCAAGCGGTATAATATCCATTCCTTTTTTGGCTATTTGAGTATGTGGAACCAAATCGTAGATGTGAAAAAATTAATCACATATCAAAGAGAAGAAAGATATGTGAAAATAATTTATATTAACCTTATTTGTTTTAGAAGATTTCATTTGCTTGAAACATTAAAATGTCAAAGGTTAAAAAACAACAGTGGCCTATAACCACCATGGAAATCTACAGTTAACAAAGCAATTTATTTTTGAGGAAGACTTTAAAAATGGCAATCAATTGCCACATATGCATTTGCTTTCATGATTAGTGAAAAATTTGCCAACTTTGTGAAAATAAACTTTATTTTTCCGTCAGGATTATATCAATCAAAACAAACCATAACTTACTAAGAATGCTGAGATGAGATCGTACCTGAAAATGATCGCCAACAAGAAGGTCATTGATGGAAATAAGTTGGACATGACAGATGCAAATGTCGACGAAGTACGTTCTAGTCCAGTATAATATAATGTCCTAGCAAGCACAGCCCTGAAACACACCATAAAATTAAAAAAAATTAAAAATAAAATTCATTAGTATTAAAGACTGCATTTAGTTGCAAATTTCAGTTGAGTTGGGAACCCCGGTTCTATTTTTCAGTAACCATTAAGCAAAAGAGCTTGTATAAGAAAGTTCAGTAATTTTATTTCTAGATCACTATCTACAGCACATGTTCTATTTCTAGATCGCAATCTACAGCACCTTTCGTGTGCAATAGGTACAAAATCAGCCTATCATGTTGTGTGTGACATCTACTTGGTCTGCATCTCATGTGCTCCTTCCAATGCTTAAGCTTGTTGAAAACATACACCCACTCACCATCTCATGGGAAGCTTCCTTTGAGGTTGAGCTGGGTGGGCCCATTACAGTCTAGTTGGACATCCACCAATCACAGATGTACCCTTTTATGGTGAGGCATGGACCTAAAAATCAAGTCATTCTATAACTTAAGTGGGCCACACTACATGCAATAGTTGAAAGTAGATACCCACCTATTCTAGATTATTTATAGGGTTGTTAAAATGCGATTCAGACATTCAACCCATCCATTAGGATGAGAGGTCACACCATGCTCCAATCATCGAAAAGTAGATCGACTGAAGTTGAATGATATCTTCTGCAATAACGACATGATTCCAATAAAAAAGCATGACATTTTTTTCTTAATTGAAACTTACTTTCAATAATTAAATTTTTACTATACAAAATTATTACCATACTCTATATTCTATATCTCATTATCTCACGGAGATCACTTTTTCATTGGAACGCGTCATTGCTTCAATGAATTCATTTATGGTTACGCACAGTCCATGTCGCAACCACAGAGGAGGAGTTACCATGAATTAGCGTGTGGGGCCACCGTGGTGTGTATATTCCATCCCACCCGTTCAACAGGTGCTCCAGACCAGGATTAAAGGACTCCCTAAAATTTACACAGACCCAAAACTCACCTGGACCACACCGATTAAACTAAGATGTTTTGCACGTGGTTTTACATTTTCTGGTCGTGTTGCTCGCCTGAGGGACAATTCAGGCTGTTGCTTTTTGATATATGGTGAAAATATGGAACTCACCTGATGGACGTAGTGGGTGTCACAAACACAGCATAATGGGCCCAAATATCTCTAGTGCACGCGTTGCTTAGGCTTCTGGTCTGATGTTTTCTAGTTTCCGTACTTACAGCACATGCTACTCTGGACCGCTTATCTAGCTGGTCTTACTCTTCTATTGACTAGATATCTTCATAATCAATACAGAGGATCGGAAACAACAGTTCACATTTCAACACCTCTATAAGGACGATGTGGATATCTGATCAGTGGAAATTGTCCTACAAGGTCCATACTTAGCTAACTTGCCTCACCATGGGGTGGGCCACAAGCAGTACGCAAGAACAAAGGAAGAGCAAACCCAGAGTACTGTATGCAACATTCATATGATTTGATTCTACAGGAAAATGATATGATAGAGCCATCCTTTCACTGCCCATATTGAAGGGCAAACAGTGGATCCGGACCGTTCCTACAAGGATTGCCTGTCTTTAAAAATTCATCCAGAACACATGTTTCCAAAGCATTTCATATATGGGTTAAGTGGACAGTGAAAACTGAAAAGCAAAGGAATCTAACGATTGCAATTGATGGAGAAAAGGCGAAAAAAGGGGATGTGCATGATTTCCACTAGCTATTTTTAAACAGTGGGCCATCCAACGAAGAGCCCACTACTACGACAATGCCAATCGCCATCTATCTTTTCACTGGACGGCCTAAGGGGGGCCTACCATATTACGGTATGAAGGGAAAACACAAATATAAGCTTATATAAAACTTCTGTGGACCCCAAGAATTTTTCAATGGTGACTGTTCAATTCCCACTGTTTTATGTAGTGTGGTCCACTTGAGCTTTGGATCTGCGTTATTTTTGTACTAATTCTCTTAAATGAGCTGGAAAAATGGATGAACGGCATGGATAAAACAAAAACATCATGGTGGACCCCACAGAGCTTGGGCTACGTATTGCGACAGGACCTAATTCAGTAATCCAGGCAAGTACCCAAAATTCTAACTCGCACTACCTTTACAATAAATGGGGCCCACCTAGATAATCAGGAGCTTTCATCCAGCGTACACTTGTGTTGATGGCTCATGTCTTATCGCTCAAAAGCTGCATGGGCAAGATGATCCTGACCATCGAGCTGGACTTTAGCTCGTTGCATCTTAACCCATGGTCCTTTTTATTTGGGGTTGAGTTGGATAACCAACAATGCAACATCATTCGTCCCTTATTGTATGATGACTCAGCAATGGTTTCCCACTTAACCACGAGTACACCCTGCCTTTTACCATGCCGATGATAGTGGCCGGATGGTAGATCCTGAACGTCCATCTAGTGGGCCCTTCTTTAGATGGCCCTTGCCTATACAGGATCCTAGCCAAGGGACGCCTTCAATTGGTTAGAAGAAATTTTGAAAAGGGTCGTTCAACTGGAATCATATGATTGGTGGCTGAATTGTGGGTCATCCATGGTAGCTCTGATCAGCAGATGGACGGTCCAGATTCAGTATCCCCTCCTTGAAAGTTGGAATGTAGGTGGACTCTATACCCGTTAGATTTGGCTTGTTGTCAGGGACCCAAACGGTTTATCGGATTCGGCTGCCCTGGGACAGGAGATTCCGGAAAAGTGCTGGAATTGAACATTTTCAACTGGTCATGTTCAAAACAAGAAATATTTATTAAAATAATCTAATTACGAGCTTTTTTTCCTTGGCCTTCTACGGTAAAAGGTGAAAGTGGACGTATAAACAATTCGTATATATCAGGATATATTTTAGTAAACCACTTTGTGTCATGGAACAATGACTGCCTGTTTGGGAAAATGGATTTGGAACCCCCGGACTTGAAATCTTCATACAGTGTTCGGCACCCTAGATTCATTATAACTTTAATCCAAAAATAGCTATGCATAGTATATTTATAGAGGTTTGAATTTAATTATTAAATCAACTTTAATATATCTAAATAGTAGTTGTATGTAATGTTTGACAAAATGGTTGTAATAAGCCCACTGAAATATATACTTTGCCTGAAAATGATGAATTTCCAAGTCGCAGATGGGCAGCAAGCACAAGATCATGTAACTGATGATTTTATTTTTTATCTTTGACTTACATGGATAATGTTTGCACTTGGACAGCGTTAATCATCGTGTTAAAGTAATTATAGTGATGCAATTGGTAATCTAATTATTTTAGGGTATCGTTAGTAAGCTATGTATCTAATAGATTAATAGTCAAGTGACACATGTTACAAATGCAAGAGGAAGTTAGATATATTCACCATGGATTTCAAACCCCCTCTTTGAAGGGATTTGGAACCCCATGATCTAAAACCCCCGGGTACTTTATGGTGCGGGGATTTAAAATCTCCTTTGAATCCATGGTGCCAAAAGACCCCTAAACTTTAATTATCTTTTTGTGATGCTATAGCACAGGTGCACCTCTGATGAGGTGGGTCAGATTCAAGGTTGACATGCTCTCAACCTGAGCTTAGGAGAACCTAACCTTGTCCAAGTTAAATTTCAAAGTAAAATTTTGGGCCAGGACCAAAAAACTAGACCTATCTATGATTCAGGTGCGCTGCACCAAGGAAAATGGTGCAGAAGGTGAGTGTTAACCCGTACACTATATCTAATCATGTGGACCACCTATGATATAGATGGGGCTAATTTTTGGGCCCTTGGGCCTAATATGAGATGACACATGTGGTGGTTGGCGTAGATTTCATAAAAACTCATGGTGGGACCCAATTTCCGTTAAACAAATCAAACAAAAGTAATTAATGATGTAGTAATCTATAAAATTTCCTAAAATTAATTTCGAGTTCAGGATAAACCTAGACTGGCTACTATGTTAAGGACGGTTTAATCTGACTACTTGTACCCCATGTGTAATTTCTAGGTGCATGCGTATCACCCTTCCCACCCTTCTAGAGTAGCATCAAAGGAGAGTGATTTTGGCAGAGTGATTTCCTAGGACGATTTTTAAATTTTTAGGACCCGAACAGTCTACAACAGGGTAAAACACCCCAGCTATGTGGGGCCCACCATGTTTCGTATGTAAATCCACTCCGTCCATCAGGTGAAAACCATCATGGAAACCGTACCTACAAAGAATTAGGCAGATAAAGGCTATGAGGGCACAACAATGGGAACAATGCAAATCTGGTCCTAAACGTGTAAGTTCACACGGCTTGATATTCCCAGTAGGCTGACTTTTGCATTTTCACTTCATCCCAGTCAGTTATACCTGATTAACGGGTCTAATGAAAGATACAAACCATGGTGGCCCCACATGCACATAGGTTGCTATGCCATCCCCATTATTCCTTGTGGTGTACCCCACCGGAGTAATGGACCTGGCTTACTTTTTCTCCACGTCCTGGTGTTGAGGCTAGCTAGAAACTGATGGAAGAGTAGATTTTAAATCTAAATCATGGTGGAACCCACAACATTGGTGTTGGAGTGGAATCCACTCTCAGGCTTTTCTGTGTACGGGCCACACATGCGTGTGCAGTAAAGCTCATGTACACATGTTCTAGCATCGAATGATTGTCCGAGATTCAATTCATCTGCTCAGTGGTAGGCCGACTCAGTTTCAACACCAAGAGCAAGGAATAGAGTGCCTATGTTTTATGTGGTGTGGGTCTGCGTGTAGTAAAAGAAAAGAAGAAAAAATAAAAATAAAATAAAATAAATTGATTCATTAGTCAGTGGGCCATAGTTTAAAAAATATGTATGGCTCTGAAAAACTTGATTAAAGATTTCTCCACCACACACTTGTTTCTAATAATGCGCCCACATGCAGATTGGACAAGATTTATATAGAAGTTTTCACCAATCTGATAGATGGATTAGATCTTGTGCACAAGCACATATGTGGAGTGTACATTAGTTATAGTGCCACACAGTGCGCTTAGCATAGCTCTCCTTTGGCACACATAGAAATAAGATGGTTATATAAAACGGGAATGCTAGTTAGGCTTATCCCATTAGCAGTGTTGTGGTGATGTCGGAATTTGATTGGAGGTATATACATTATCGAGATGTGCTGTTTAAAATATGACTTTCAAATTAAATTCTAAATTAGTGGATGCTACTAAAGGAAGTGAGGTGACATAGGTTAAAAGTAAGAGATTCATAGAACCGAATAATAATAATAATAAATAAATAAATAAAATAAAATAAACGATAGAAAAATGAAAGAATTGAAATGAACTGGAATCTACCTAAACAAAACAAAAGCAGGAAAAATAAAATAAAAATGAAGCATCTTTTGCCAAACAAACGAAAATGAAAAACACATTAAGGTGGCACTATGGAGCCCTTACTCTATATATATATATATATATATATATGTGTGTGTGTGTGTGTGTGTGTGTGTGTGTCGGGGGGGGGGAGGGGAGGGGGGGGAAGGTTCTATGCGGTTTGTGTGGGCCCCACCGTGATGTATGTCGATCAAACATCAACACCAAGCATTTGATAGGTCCCCTTTAAATTATAAGATGTCCCAAAAATCAGCCACATATGGAACTCAAGTGGGTCATACCATTTAAAATCATGTGAAGACATGCCTAAAACATATAGAAGTACTTGGTGGGGCCCACCTGAAATTTGAATGCATTTTAAACTTGGTCTGACCCCTCATCCAAGTGGGACACACATAATGGATGGGCTGGATTTGTTAACCACATCCCGGTGGGCCTAAAAATGATTATGAATGTTTTGATGGAGGTTAACCCCTCTCAACTTTTGTATGTGGTGTGGCCCAAAAATTCATGGATTGACTTGATTTTTAAGCCTTAGGCCCACCATGGAATGGTGCATTGGACTAATGGGGTAGATGTTAGAGACACATCACAGTGGGCCCACACAGCTCGACCTCATGAAAAGTTCCCATGAGGAGATCGAGCTGTGTGGGTCCCACCATGATGTATGTCAAATATCAACACTGTACATTTGATGGGTTCCCTTTAAATTATGGGATTTCCCAAAAAGCAGCCGTATACGGAACTGAGGTGGGCCATATCAAATAAAATCATGTGAAGACATTCTTAAAATATATAAAAGCACTTGGTGGGGTCCACCTAAAATTTGGATTGTATGAAACTTGGTCTAACCCCTCATCCAAGTGGGACACACATAATGGATGGGCAGGATTCGTGAACCACATCTCGGCAGGCCCAAAAAATTATTATGAATGTTTTAATGGAGGGTAACCGCTCTCAACTTTTGCATGTGGTGTGGCCCACATAACTCACAGATTGACTTGATTTTTAAACCCTAGGCCCACTATGGAATGGCACATCTAACTAATGGCTAATGGGGTAGATGTTCGACATACATCATGGTGGGGCGCCCACACAGTCTCAAGCTCATGGGGAGTTCCCATGAGCTCGACGGTATAGCGCCCAAGCTCATTCCAGGGCATGAGCCAAAAGCTCGAGTACATTACACGGTAAGAAATATTAGTGATTAAATGCCTACCATTAAAAACTTCTTTAAGAGTACAAAAGTTTTGGATCAAGCCGGTATTTGTGTTTTCCGTCCATGTGAATTTATCAGTAGGTTAGATGACAAATAAAAATTATAGTAGGTCCTTGGGAGGTTTGAACGGTGGGTGTCCTTATCCACACTGTTTTCAGTGGCGTGCACGTGATGAATGGATTCGATGCACCATACACATCATAGTGGACACCACAAACAATGCATGTTCATCAACCATATCTATATATAATGTCTTTGAAGGTATCATCCTTTAGCATCTAATATAAAATTCAGGATTATTTTACCAGTTAAAAATTAAAGTATTAATTACTATAAAGTGTTTACAATCTATAGACCTTTTTGGATGCATTCAAACACAACTTGTAAACCCTTTATAACCCTTTATAGCTAAAGGATTTTACATCCGGCCAAATGACAAGCATATATATATATAGACACACACACACACACACACACACACACACACACACACACACTAACACTATGATAGAAGGACAATAGCCTCGTTCATTGAAATATGGGCAGCACAAATCAAAATAAAACCCGGAAAAAAAAAAAAAAAGGTACCAACCCCAATAGACCCAATAGGAAGACTTCCATGAGTATCATCATATTCAACTTCGGCCTATTCATCCTGCTTAAAAATGGACATTACAAATAAGTGAATAAATAAGCATAAGTAAAATAGAAGCCATGCATATGAGCATATCCATGCACCACTTAGACCATTAGTCAGCCCACAGTATATGAGTGATGGCCAAAGATCAAACACAAATTGAGTGCATCTAAGGAATTTGATCCATAGCTCAAGTGGTAGACTGAATGAAAGATACCTCCTTTCAACATTGAGGTCTTTGTATCAATCTCTAGTAGGTGTGGCTAACAGTGAAGTGTCAACTGACAGTGGGGTGTACTGACAAGCTGACAAAAAAAAAAAAAAAAAAGGACTTTGTGTTTGTGAAGCCCACTGTGGCTAATGTGTTTTATATTTAATGTTTTAAATGCATGCGGTTCATTTATTTTGTCCACTTATTTTAAGGCATGAGTTCAAAAATGAAGCAGACTCATATAAAACAATGGTGATTGAATGCCCACCATTAAAAACTTCCTAAGGCCCACCATGAAGACATAAATATCACCAAACTTTTGTGGCCTCAAGAAGTTTTAATGGAAAGTTTGTGGTGAGGTCTACATGAGATTTAAATCTTCTTCATTTTTGGGCTCATGCCATAAAATTATTTGGAAGATCCATATCCCACCAAAAGGTCACGTTTATTTACCGCTTGCAGCTGCAGCTGTCACTAAATGTAATTTCGCCCATTGAATGTCTACTCCATTTTTATTCCCCGGCCAACCAATGGATGTTTGAAATGATATGATTCAGGACAACCAAACAGATGCAGATTGCGTAGTGAGGAACTCACCACGATATAGCATGGTGAGGATGATCTGTGGAGCCCACCATGAGGTATGTATTTTATCCACCCATTTTTCTCACTCATATTAAGATTGGAACCCAAAAATTGAAGTATATCCACAGCTCCGATGGACCATACCACAAGAAAGGAATTCGACGCCAGCTATTGACTACTTCTTAGGGCTATATAAGCTTTGGGTAAGCTGGTTTTACCTTCATCCATCTTATGAGAAGGTTGGATGACAAATAAATATCACTGTGGGATCTAGAAAAGTTTCAACCATGGACGGCATTATCCCCACTATTTTCTACAGTGTGGACCACGCAAGCTTTGGATATGCTTCAATTTTGGGCTCATGATATAAAAAGATCTGGAAAAACAGATGGACGGCGTGGATAGAATACCTACATCCAGGTGGGCACCCCTCACTACTCAATCCCCGTCCCAACCAATTGGACATGTTAACTCATATGATCCAAGCTTATCCCACCGTTGGGATTATTAGGTCACAGGTTTCATTAGGCTTCCAATCCATGGTGGGCTCACAAAATGAACGGCTTAGATTAATGTATTTGTGAACACATATAAGATTTCGAAGGGTATATCTTCTGTTTATAATATTGCTGAGTGCAGTGCAGAAAACTCGTGGATGATGTGAATCCACGAAAAAGACGCTCGTACGTCGATTTCAAACCATTGATGATTTTTTATTTTTTTATTTTCCAGATAGTCTATGCTAGTGTGGATCGGCCCGATTTCTGGAACAGCATATGCTCCCGGTCACCTCGCCGGACTGAATCGCACTCATCATGCCATTTTGGCACACGTGCAACGTTTCACTCTTCAATCTCTCTTAGAACAAACCATGGCAACATAAGAAAATGCTTAAGTGATTCATGTAAGGAAAGATTGAAAAGGCACTTGGGAGTGATAAAAACACATAAGGCTGCGTTTGGTTGCACCAAATATCATGAAATATTGACCGAATTAGATTAATCAATTGTGAAATTTCATGATATTTGGTGCAACCAAACACTCCAACCTAGACCCACCAGCACACTTGTGGATGCTGTGCACCCTTTCAAGTGACTCGGCTCAACTCACCACAAGTCCTTCGGCCTATCTATGTCAGGTTGACCGAGTTATATATCGGCGTCTTTTCAATCAAGGACTAGGTCATGTGCACAGAGTAACAATCACTTGGCTTGAAATCTCGCGGAATGAAGTTGACTCAGGTTGAGTTTGGATTCGACTCACCAAATTGTTGAACTATGATTCTAGTAGCCACATACCTCTCGAAGGCAAGCACAAAGGCAGCTGTGACTAGCGTTGCTAAGGCATCTCCATATGCTACAAGCACATATGCACTCATCCCTTTGTCGAGCGAGACCATAGACGCATAATTCAAGCCTGCGTAACACACGCTAGCAAATATGCTAAGGATGTAAGGTTGTGAGCTGTGAAAGAAGTTGGAATGTAAGCTTCTCCAGCAACATCCATGCGCTTCCATTCTTCTCACTCCACTCTCCGTTTCCCTTATGCATCTACTTTTACAATATAGATATATATAACGAGTGGAGAATATATACAGAGTGACTGGGATATGTAGGATAAGTAGCTACAATAGCCATTGGATTTGAGGTCACTGTCGAAGATCCAAACCATTCGACTAATGAGAATTATTGTTGATAATAACTGCTTAGATATATTCAAGATGGAAAGATGGGTAAGTGGCCCAAAAAAATATTAACTATTAAGAAGATAGCATATATTCAAAGTGAGAGAAAATATATCGAATAGTTGCAATAATCTAATTGGAAAGCTTTTTTGGGTATATCTATTATTCACGGTGAAGCCTACCATATAAATGGTTTGGATTGAATTATCATATGACCCATATTATCCTTTCACTGTTTGTTCTCTACACGTGCATCATCACTTCAAATTATTGATGTCTACAACGAAGGCCGGATCCACAGCTGGCTGTGTAGGTTAAGGTAAACTTACAAAGGAATTAGTTCCGTCTTTTCACAAAGGTGTCACGAGGAGGAAAAAAAAAAAACTGCACGCAGCATCGCAGTATCATTTGTTTTAGAGTATACATTAACATAAGTAATGAATGTATGCTCTTGCCATACGCGTTTATTACGACCTTTTTTTTTTTTTTTTTTTGTTAGCTTGTTAGTACACCCATTGTCAGTTCTCACATCACTGTTAGCAACTTTTTTTATTTTATTCTATTTTTTTGGTTAGCTTATTAGTACACCCATGCTGTCAATTCATACATCACTGTTAGCCACCCTACCAAGACCGCAGTGTTGAAACAATGTATCTTTCACTCAGTCTACCACCTGAGCTATGGATCGTTTATTACAACTTTATTCCTTAAATTTGACCGGGCCTTTAGAATGTTGAAATGAGCCCAATTATATTAACTTTATTGATCAACACCCTCCATCAATTTTCCCATCTCCCTTTTTACCATTGGACTGAAAATAAGGCAGGTTAAAGTGGTAATTAGTGGGCCGTAGAAAGTACCATTGAATGTCTACCTTTGAAATCATTATTTTGATTGTTTATTTGGTGTGTTCCGCTTTGATATGCTTTAATTTTATTCGACACCTCTAAAATAAGTTGAAAAACTAGAAGGCATGGATAAACCATATGCATTCATTATGGGCAACTAAAAGAGTTTGACTTACATTTGAAAGGACTATGGTACAAGTCGGTAACGATCGGTTTGTGTCAAAATCTCTTTATCCCGAGATAACAGATTCTCAAGTAGATACGCACCCATGCCTAGTTCAGTGAAGGAGTTCGACATGTGTTCGAATGGCCTATAATGGAGTTCGACATACATCCAAAGGGTTGTATAATGGAACTCGAAGTTGATCGGTATTGTACGAGGGGTTCGATGTCGGTCAATCTGGTTAATATGGGGCTCGAGTGTATCCAAAGTCTCCTTATCATGGGATAATGTCTTCTTAACTGGATACACATTGATGCTTAGTTTAGTGAAGGAGTTCGATGTGCCTTTGATGGGGCTACAGTGTAACTCAGAGTCAATCGATGTTGTCGAAGGGGTTCAGTGTCCATCAATCTATATCAGTGGAGGTTCAAGTGTGTGCATAGTTTTCATACCCTGAGATAACGTCTTCCCAAGTGGATATACACTGATTCTTAATTCATTAAAAGAGTTCGAAATGCATTCGAATGGGTTGTAGCGCAACTCAGAGTCAATTGGTGTTGTTGGAGTGATTCAATGTCAATCAGTGTGTGTCATTGTGGGGTTGGAGTGTGTCCAGAGTCTCTTTACCCTTTGATAATGTCTTCTCATGTGGATACGCACCGATTTCTAATCTGGTGAAAAAGTTCAACATGCATTTAAATAGGCTTTAGTGTAATTCAGAGTCAATCGGTATTGTTGGATGAGGTTCGATCTTAGTTAGTTTGTGTTGTTGTGGGGTTCGAGTGTGTTTAGAACCTTCATACCTTGAGATAATGTCTTCTTATTAAGTGGATACACACCAATTTCTAGTTTGGTGAAGGAATTCGACGGGTGTTCAAATGAGCTATAGTGCAACTCAGAGTTAATCGTTGTGGTTAAAAGGGTTTGGTGTTGGTTGGTCTGTGTTGATATTAGGTTTGAGTATTTCAAGAGTCTCTTTACCTTGAGATGACGTCTTATCAAGTGAATACTCACCTATTCCTAGTTGATGAAAGAGTTTTATGTATGTTTAAATAGACTGCAGTGCAACTCAGAGTTTTTCTAATATAATATCAATATAATCTGAATGAAGGAAAAATATAAGCTTGATCCGCTACTTTTGTGGTCCATGAAAAGCTTTCAACGATCATTCATCACTATTTATTTCTAATGGTATGGACCATGTGTGATTTGGATCTTCTTAAGATTTGGGATCACATATTAAAAGAAGATGAAAACCACGACGGCGTGGACCACGGATAATACATCAAGGTGGCCCTACACGGTTATTGTGACACCCACTAGTCTGTTTCCCAGGTAACAGCTAATCCGCCACCCCAGGCAAGCGCTGTCAATCGAAACTGTCCTCACACCACTGAACTCGGTGGTGTGTTGACACCACCAATTAATTCTATAGGCTCAACTATGATATATTTATTATATCCACACCGTCTATGAAGTAAAGATCCAAAGTTCAAGTGGACCATATCATAAAAAGCAGTGCGTAGATTTATCTCTATAGTGAAACATTCCTAGGACCTACCATGATACTCATTTTCTATCCAACTTATTCGTGATGTCACGCGGACTTGTCCAAAGAAAAAAAGAAAATATCAGATTAATCTAGAACTTTTATTACCTGCAGAAGGTTTCACTGATGTACGTTCAATCCCCGTCTATTTTTTTTGGTTCAAGCATTAAAACAGTCTCTTCCAATGGACGAACGCTCTCGATATATAGCATGTAGATCGAGCCCCACGGAACTTGAAAACGACAACACACCACCTGCGTCAACAAGCTTCCTAGCATGAGCTAGAACCGGCAGGAACCCTTGGATTCGGAAAACTTGCAATCCTCCCAGCGTGTTTGGCACCCTCAACTTTAATTCAAAAGTACTTATCTATGGTATACTTACAAGAGTTTGAATTTCATTACTAAATCAACTTTAATATATCTAATTAGTGTAATATGTAATTTTTGACGCAATGGTTGTGACAAGCCTGCTGAAATATATACTTTACCCGAAAATGATGAAATTCCAAGTCTCGAATAGGCCACGAGCATAAGATCATGTCTGAATGACTAACCAACAATTTTTCATCGTTGATTTACATGGGCAATGTTTGGACAGTGCTGGACAATGTTCGCATGGTGCTGATTTACTTAGATAATGTTTGGACAATGTTGATCATCATTAGTGGGCCATGTGCCAATAGAATAATAGTATAGAATGACACATGTTACAGATGCAACTATTAAAATGATTTTAGGTGTAATCCAAGCTCTCACTAGTGATTACAAACCCCCTCAAAGAGGAAATTGGAAACCCCTATGATTTAAAACCCAGTTACTAGTTACTTTATACTGCCAAATAACCAGGCAATATGAAACCCCCTCAAATCCCCTTCAATCCACGGTGTCAAGCGACGCCTAACGTTTTTCAGAATGACAAAAATATCTTCGTATTTTTTTTCTTTTAAAGTAATGAGTAATGGCGGTGTTTTTTTCCTTATGGCGCAGGCCACTTGAAACTTGGAATGTAGTGATTTTTAGCCACAAGGACAAACTCATAATACAAACATAATTAACGGATTAGATTTCATGTATACACCCAGACGAGTACAATAAATTACTTCACAAGGCACGCTTGCCTGCAAGGAGTGGATCCGGCCTCCTTGCAAGCAGCTAGTTGGACGATAGTGTTACCGTGCAACTAACACTTAAATGCCTACGGTAGTATATATAATGTAAGTTTTGGACATTTTTGCTCCCTTGGTTAGTTTTTCAGGACTAAACTTTTTGAATATTTAAAAGATATGAAAAAGCCATTTTAAATTAACATTTTAGAAATTTAGAAAATATAATTGCATCTAGGACATGGTTTAAATTTTAGCCATAGAAAAGCCTACATGACTTAGATTTTATTGGCATTTTTTCAATTTTTTCCATTGTAGCCCATATGGAGCGAAATAGAAGAATATTACCATACTTCTATTGCATATCTCATGTTAGGACATCAATGCAAATCTATAATTCAACTCAGCCACAACATGTGATAACATGAAATTCAGTAGATGATACGGTTATGAACATGATGAGGTCAATCATTGTGATCTTCCTCAAGGATATCTACTTCAAATCTACGGAGCTTCTCTAGACTCCTTACATAGACTTCTCAAATCCTCTAAAAAAAATAGAAATAATTTTATAAAATTCATAATTTGATTGATGAATGAAATAAATGAGTTTCACAACCCTTTAAATAGGAATACTAAGCAACGGAAGAAATTTCATAATTAATCAAACTGCAACTAAAACTCCTAAAATTTGCAACTTACTATAAATAGTAAACTTACTATTTATAGCCGGTCATGATGTCTAATAGTGCACAATGCTTTTGGCCAAAATAGTAAGTGTCCTATTTGGCTTCACCATATTGTTCTGTTATTTATTCTAAGAATATTTTAAGTTGGGCACAACTTCTTGTTGCGCAGCACGCCAACAACGCAGTGGGCCGAGATCCAATCTCAGGCCTCACCCACAAACAATAAACAGAAAGGAATATAAACTAGAAACAGATCAAAGCAATCCAAACAAACCACAAGACAAGATATACGTGGAAAAATCCCAAACTATGGTAAAAAACCACGGATGCAAACTTCCACTAAGAAGAAACAAAGATTACAAGGTAAAATACTAACCTCTCCCTTGGAAGAATAGAAAACCCTGAGCCCACACCTTTAGAAATATTTCTTAATATTTCTCATTCCTTAGAATACCCTATAAAAGCCCTAGGAACCCCTATTTATAGTTTAGGCAACTTCCCTTCCGCATCCCAGTTATGAAAGGACTCAAATCCGCAGTTTCGTAGAACAAACTGTGTAACCTACGACCGGTCCTAGGAGAGCTACGACCGGTCGTACTACGACCGGTCTTATAGTCCCTACGACCAGTCCTAGGGCCCAAAACAACCAAAAAACAGCAACGAGGACTTTGAGTCGAGCCGGTCCACGACCGGTCGAGCAGGCCCCTACGATCGGTCGAAGACGTCCTACGACCGGTCGAAGGCGGCCCAATGTGGCTCCACATTCTCAACAATCTCCCACTTGGAGACACATTGCCATAAACTTTCATCTTCTTCATCCGAAGTGCACCACCTCCCCGTCTTCAAGCCTGAAGACTAATCAAAGCTGAACAGAGCTTCAGCTTCTCCCTTGTGACCACCTTGGTCAACATATCTATAGGATTTTCACTTGTATGAATATTCTCCGGAATAATCGATCCATATTCCAGTAACGAACGTATGAAGTGATATCTAATGGCAATATGCTTGGTCCTTGAATGAAAGGCTGAATTCTTAGCCAAGTGTATTGCACTCTGATTGTCACTGTACAGCTTACAATCTACTTGCTTCTTACCCAACTCTTCCATAAAACCTTGCATCTACACCATCTCCTTGCATGCTTCTTTAGCCGCAACATATTCTGCTTCTGTCGTACTGATAGATACTATCTTCTGTAACTGAGAGACCCAACTGACTGCAGCATTGCCCAGAGTAAAGATATAACCAGTAGTGCTTCTTCTGCTGTCGATATCTCCTGCCAAATCTGAATCCGCGTAGCCTTGCAGCTTGATTTTCGATCCACCATAACACAGCCCTACATCCTTAGTACCCACAAGGTATCTAAGGATCCACTTCACAGCTTCTCAATGTTCCTTTCCAGGGTTGTTCATGAACCTGCTAACAACTCTCACTGCTTGAGTAATGTCTGGCCTCATGCTCACCATAGCATACATGAGACTCCCAATCGCTGACGCATATGGGACTTTGGCTATGTAGTCCCGTTCCTCCTGCGTCTTCGCACCTTGCTCCTTAGATAGCTTAAAGTGGTTGGCTAATGGAGTGCTAACCGGCTTAGCACCTCCCATATTGAATCGATCAAGTACCTTGGCTATTTACTCTACCTGTGACAAAACCAGTTTCTTGTTTTCCCTGTCACGCTTTATCCTCATGCCTAGGATTTATTTTGCAGCTCTTAAATCCTTCATGGCAAATTCTCTAGACAGTTGTCTTTTGAGATCTGAGATGTCCTTCATGCTAGAACCGGCCACAAGCATATCATCAACATACAGAAGAAGAATGATGTACGACGTATCAAACTTCTTCAAATAACAACAGTGGTGTGCATGACATCTCCTAAAACGGTTTTTCGACATAAAACTATCGAACTTCTTGTACCATTGCCTCAGGGACTTCTTCAGGCCATATAGACTTTTCTTCAGTCTACACACCTTGTTCTCATTACCTGGTGCCACGTATCCTGTCGGTTGATGCATATATATTTCTTCTTCAAGATCCCTATGAAGAAAGGCTGTCTTAACATCTAGCTGCTCTACATGTAAGTTCTTTGTAGCCACTATACTCAAGACCATGCGAATCATAGACATTTTCACTACCAGTGAAATCGATATCTGTCTTCTGTTAAAAACCTTTTACAATCAGTCTCGCCTTGTACCGTTTCGAACCATCATGCTCCTCCTTCAGCCTGTAAACCCACTTGTTATGAAGAGCTTTCTTACCCTTAGGTAAAGTGACTAGCTCCTATGTACGATTAGACTCAAGAGAGTCCATCTCCTCATCCATGGCTCGCTCTCACTTAACCCATGTATCTAACTATAATGCCTCTTCAAAACATTCTGGCTCACCATTATCGGTCAGCAGTCGATAATGTAAGGAGGGTGAGTATCGAACCGTGGGTCTCCTCTCCCGAGTAGACCTCCTCACAACCGGTGTCTGTGGCTCTGCCTCATGATGCTCCTTTGCATGATCATCCTGTGGCGCTGTAACACCCATGTCCGGTAACTCTTCCAACTCTACGAATTCCTTTTTCTCGGCCTTATTTTCCTTCACACTGTCCTTACGCATCACTTTTTTGTTGAAGACTACGTCCTTGCTTCTGATGATTTTTCTGTTTTCTGCATCCCAAAACCTGTAGCCAAAATCATCCTGCCCGTAGCTTATAAACGTGTACCTCCTGGACTTCGCATCCAGCTTATTTATGTGCTCTGCATCAATGTGAACATATGAAGTGCAACTGAACACTCTGAGATGTGTAAGGTTCACTTCTTTCCCAGTCCACATTTCTTCTGGTAGCCCACCATCCAATGGTGCTGAGGGACTTCTATTGATAAGATATACGGCAGTATTTACAGCATCTGCCCAAAAGGTAATGGGCAACCCTGCATGTAACCTCATGCTCCTGGCGCCCTCAAGGATAGTCCTATTAATGCATTCAGCCACACCATTCTGCTGTGGTGTCCCTGGAATCATTTTCTGATGTTTGATTCCACTTGCTGCACAATACTCCTCAAACCTCTTATCACAATATTCTCCCCCATTATTAGATCTGAGACACTTTACTGTTTTACCTGTCTCGTTTTCTACCATAACTTTTTACTTCTTAAACGCATCAAATACATCAGATTTATACTTTAAGAAATAAACCCACAGTTTTCTACTAGCATCATCAATAAAGGAAATAAAATAACATGAGCCACCAAGGGATGATACCTGTGCCGGTCGCCACACGTCAGTGTGTACAAGCTCCAATGGATGCGTCTTTGGAGCGCGTCCTGTCTTCTTGAAGCTTACCCTCTTCTGCTTACCATATATGCAGTCCTCGTAGAATTCCAAGTCAAGAGACTTCAGCCCTGGTAGCTTCCCTTTTGACAACAGCACTTTCATCCATTTCTCACTCATATGTCCCAACCTCTGATGCCATAACTGCTCATTCACTCCAGTTGATGCAACTGAGAGTGAACCATACGATCATGAAGTTACGTACAAGGTGCCTTCCTTTTTACCTCGAGACACCATCAAGGCACCTTTTGTGATCTTCCAGGAATCACTGGTAAATGTCGTCACATAACCGGTATCGGCCAACTGCCCTACTGAGATCAGATTCTTTCTCAAACTCGGTACATGTCTGAAATCCTTCAGTTTTAAAACCGTTCCGTCTTTCTGATTGACCTGAACGTCCCCCTTTCCAACAATACTGCACGGCTCATCATCACCCAGGTAGACTCTCCCAAAGTCACCTGACACATAATCACGCAAAACTTCCTTACATGAAGTGGTATGAAACGAAGCACCCGAGTCTATAACCCGAGACTCATTCCTCGCATCAAAAGACAAGATCAACACCTCTGTGTCGCTCTCCTCAAACAGATTCACTGAATCCTTCCCGCCTTGAGAGTTTCCATCTTATTTCTTAAGCGCCCTTCAATCACGTTTCATGTGTCCCTTCTTGCCACAATGCCAACACCCGTCTTTGTCTTTCGGTCCCTTGTACTTCTTCCTCGACTTAGAATGCCCGTATTTATTGCCTCCTCTGTTCTGCGATCTTCCTCTTCCTTCAACGTTTAGAGCATTCTCCGAATCTCCTGAAACTCTTAATGTCTTTCTTCTAGATTCTTCGCTGAGAATTAGACCGGCCACGTCATCAAATTTTAACTTTGTCGACCCTGAAGAATTGCTCATAGCAATCACCAAACCATCCCAACTGTCTGACAGACTGGATAAGATCAATAGTACCCTGACCTCATCCTCAAAAACGATGCCAACGGATTCCAACTGGCTCGTGACTGTATTGAACTCGTTTAGATGTTCAGCCACGCTCCCACCATCTGACATCTTCATGTTGAATAGCTGTTTCATAAGATGAACCTTGTTGGATGCTTAGGGCTTTTCATACATGGTGCCTAGGGCTTCCATTAATTCTTTTGTCGTTTTCATCTTAAATATATTAAAGGCGACGCTCTTAGATAAAGAGAGTCGGATCGTTCTTAAAGCCTTCCTATCCAGTAAAAACCATTCATCATCTGTCATCTTTTCTGGTTTCTTCTCTTTTTCTTCGAGAGGAATGTGGAGGTCCTTCTGATACAGATAATCTTCCATCTGCATCTTCCAGAAGGCAAAGTTTGAACTATCAAACTTCTCAATTTTAGTTTTTTCATCTTCCGCCATCGCTCCCAATAGAACTAAACCAATAGCTCTGATAACAGTTGTTGCGCAACACGCCAACAACGCAGTGGGCCGAGATCCAATCTCAGGCCTCACCCACAAACGATAAACAGAAAGGAATATAAACTAAAAATAGATCAAAGCAATCCAAACAAACCACAAGACAAGATATACGTGAAAAAACTCCAAACTAAGGTAAAAAACCACGGATGCAAACTTCCACTATGAAGAAACAAAGATTATAAGGCAAAATACTAACCTCTCCCTTTGAAGAATAGAAAATCCTGAACCCACACCTTTAGAAATATTTCTCAATATTTCTCATTCCATAGAATACCCTAGAAAAGCCCTAAGAACCCCTATTTATAGTTTAGGCAACTTCCCTTCCGCATCCCATTTGCGAAAGGACTCAAATCCGCAGTTTCGCGGAACAAACTGCGTAACCTACGACCGGTCCTATGAGAGCTACGACCGGTCGTACTGCGACCGGTCTTACAGTCCCTACGACCAGTCTTAGGGCCCAAAACAGCAAAAAAACAGCAACGAGGACTTTGAGTCGAGCCGGTCCACGACCGGTCGAAGACGTCTTACGACCGGTCGAAGGCGGCCCAATGTGGCTCCACATTCTCAACACTTCTAAAGTCTAACGGATGAAGAGTTATAATCAAACTAAAACTTACTATTTATAATTAAATATGGAATTGGTTTGCGCAACTTAGCACAACGGGGTTGAGTGGCTAAAGTAGCTCGTCCTATCTCAAAATCATATATTTTATGTTCGATAAGTCATTTCAAATTTCAAGATACACTCGATTTAAGGTCCGACGGTCTGAATCACTTTTGTCGTCAACCGGACCTTTTCTGGTTTACCTTGGCCATGAAACTGCCTATGACTCACTCTACATCAGTATCTTATCATTAAAACCATAAAAAGAACTCTCCCTATTATTTTATTTTTTTTCATTTTCTTGCCTTTTCAATATCTCTTACCTTTTCTCTGTTACATTTTTTGTACATGCGTTGCACTGGCCAAGTTTCCTAAATTATATAATCTAATCCATCAAATAAGTTAGCCCTACCTTAAAAGAAACACTAGTTGCAATCATAGCATGTTCCCCACCATAGAAAGCAACAAATAACAGCATTGCTTGATGATCGAATCAATCTGAAATATTTTTTTTATTTGTTTTTCATGGTGGAGCTAACCAGGTGGACAATTTACTTGTCATGCACCAAAGAATTTTTTTAGTTTTTGTGGAGGTAATTATATCCAGCAATAGGGATCTATGGCTAACTGATATTCCTACATCATCACCTTGCTATTGCAATTCTTTTGGGTACACTAATTTCCATGGAGGGTTATATCCATAGCTGACTGATATTCCCACAGCATCATTTAAATATTACAATTCTTTTCAGGTAATCAAACCCACACCACATGGTCCAAGTCAATGACACAGCGAGATTTTGACTGGTGGGATACTTAATTATACACGTACGGTCAAAGATAAGCCAACCGTTTTAAAGATATTTTAATCAAGTACGGACTTAGCCTAGCTTTAATGGCATATGATCCAACCAATCAAATTTTCACCACGGGTTTAAAACCCTCGCCACATGGCCACTCATATAATCCCACCAGTCAAATTTCACCTACATGGCCACAGGATCCCATGATCTCACTGTTGAACACTAAGCCATGTAGTGGGACCCACCAAAATTGGAAGATAAAAGAGAACCCTTTGTTTATAGTCCAATTAATTGCGCTGGAGACTTCTATTGTGTATATTCTATCACTGAGCTATTGCTAATGAGCATGGACCACTCTACTCACCAATAAGTGCGAGGGTGGTTCAAGGCACATATGCCACATGGCATGTCTGTACGGGATCCAAACCATTAAACAGGTGGGGACCATCATTAGCATGAGCTTGTGAAGAAATCAGGTAGTCCCACTCATTGGATGATCCCCCCCAAGATGCGTTGGTTATTTGTACAAGGTAAAAGGAACGTTAGAAATAAAATGCTGATTAATGATCTATATTTAACAAGAACACGTTGCCTACCTGGTATGTGGAGCTTCTTGATTTTTGAGATGGAGGATTTTCAAATTGTTGTCCACGTGATTAGCGGTCTAGATCCCATACACGTGTTCCAAGTCAGCACAAGTGCCGCGAATCGCCTCATTAACATGTGGCGCGGATCGGTTGGCATTTCTTTTGAAGTCTTTCGTGATGTGAAAGTGAAACACAACGCTCCCATGACTCGTACACTCGGTGGGGCTTGGTGGTTTCTGACTAGGGCTGTCCACCAGAGGTGGCTTCGCTAATTCCAAACGCGCGTGGAAGTTACTGTCATCAAGAGGCAATATCATGTGTCATTATGTGACGCGTGTGTGAGATCTGAGCCTTCCATCAGGTGAGCTACGCTGTAGAGATCTTCTGGTCAAAAACTCATGCCATTTCATATCTTAAGTGGACCACATCGTACCAAAACAAATGAATGGCTATAAAAAGACTTTAACAAATTGTGGCTTACCTGAGAGGTAACTGTATCTGATTTTTTAAAGAGAAGATCCAACCATTATTTCTGAACTCACAGAAAACTAATCTAATACGGATGCGTCTAGATAAGGATGCGCATGGCTCCATGTGCATGTGGAATTTGCAAACCTAAGACGTGAGTAATATCTATTTACATTACCAATTCACTATACCTTTGTAATGGTAAATGGCTAGTGGCTTGGGTGGGCCCACCATCATGATATTTATATGAAGTTTACTCGTGCAAGCAGGTGCATCATCCCATGAAAGATTAAGAGTCCAAAAACCAACTCCATTTATGATTCAATGCATCACATAATATTTAAAAACAATGTACCATTATAAGCAGGTGCATCACCTCCTGATAGCCGAAGGGTCCAAAAAATCAACTCCATTTATAATTTAGATGTATCATATAATCGACAACAATGTACCCTTGTGATCAGGTGCATCACCTCATGATAGACTAAGGGGTACCCTTGTGATCAGGTGCATCACTTCATGATAGACTAAGGGTCCAAAAATCAACTCCATTTATGATTCAGATGTATCACATAATCGAAAACAATGTGCCCTTATGATAGATGAAGGGTCCAAAAATCAACTCCATTTATAATTCAGATGTATCACATAATAAAAAACAATATACCCTTGTGAGCAGGTGCATCACCTCATGATAGACTAAGGGTCCAAAAAATTAACTCCATTTATGATTCAGATGTATCACATAATTGAAAACAATGTACCCTTGCAAGCTAGTGCATCACCTCATGACATACGAAGGGTTCAAAAATCAACTCCATTTATAATTCAGATGTTTCACATAATTAAAAACAATTTACTTTTATGAGCGGGTGCATCACTTCATGATAGGCTAAGGGTCCAAAAACCAACTCCATTTATGATTCAATGCTTCACATAATTGAAAACAAGGTAACCTTGTTAGCAGGTGCATTATCTCATGATATACTAAGAGTCCATAAATCAACTCCATATATTATTCAAATGTATCACAGAATCTGAAACAATGTTTAAGGTTACGTTTACCCTTCAAACTATTTCCATTAGTACGACTAATGCAAATCATGGATGGATAAGATTTTTGAAATACCGACATAAATGTTTGCATTAAATCTAATGATTGAATTGAATTACATATAATTATCATATTTATAAAAATGGGAGGGGGACGTATCTCACCCAACCAATTTCTTTAGTGCAGTAGTGTAACAAAATCATTTGTTAGATTCTTATTTTTTTCTCTCATCTGTCCTAAGTATCCGATGGTCCAAATAAATTGTATATAAACATTATAGTGGGCTCCTAAGAATCAAGAGTGATGTACCATACAATTGATTTTTTATGAATTCTCTCTCTAGAGTTAGAGAGGATGTGTCACTTCTTTTTGGCCGAGCTCACCGCAATATTTATGTAAAATCTACTTCAACCATTATTAGGCTTGTACCTGATTTAATTTGAAAGGTAATTGTCCATTGTACGCTGTTTATAATCATGTGGTCCACAGGAATCATGAATGGGGGTAGTTTTGGGCCGTTAACATGAGACAAGGCACCAAACATCAATGTGTGGCCCTGAATTATCCTACACATTTCATCACAGGCCCACTCAACTAGTGTTGAAAAAGGTGCCATGGCAGGTAATGGAAGGATAATATGAACGATTGATAAGGCAGCTGTGTGCAAACCTTTGGAGAAAGATACCGAATGTAAATTTCATATTAGTGAGGTAGTTATTTGTAAAAAATTTCTTTATAATACTCGTGGATGGATTGCGTACCGAGTAACTCAGCTGACTTAGACAGTCCGCATCCATAAAAATGGGGCCTGCCATGCACCAAAACGCTGTTGAGCAACCTCCACCGTTAAAGGGCACCTGGCGGGAATCGCAACGCATGAAAGTGGAATTCAAATATTCTATTCTAAAATCATTGGGAAAAGCCGGCTTGGGAGGCACCAATTCGGGAGACAAGCATGCACTGAGATCGGACAATGAATAATGATCGACTAGCTTTTCTAAGCTCACACGCGTGTACAAGACGGCTCGTACCCATGCCAAACGTGTGCTATCATGGAACATAGATACAAAATCCAAACCATCCATCAAATAGAATTACCATGAAGATGCTTTTTTCAAAGAATCAGGTTGGTCCACAAGTCAGGTAGGACACGATTTATGAAACGAACGTATGGATGAAAGAAAATTGACTTTTCTACCCTTATACTGGTTTGTAGTATAGTGCCCACCAGATGAATGGACCAGATTTTTTTTTGGGTTGAGAACATCTACACAATCTGACCGACCTCCGACCTGATGTATGTCTTAAATATTGCACCTGTCTGCCATGCTGACATATGTGGTGGAGTCTGCCTGAGCTTGTACGCGCGGGGTGCTGTCGAAAGAGACTCGATCAGTGCGTCCCCGGCGGCCTTTTCCCAGAAAGTACGGTTCTCATTGTAGGGCAATGTGTATATATTCTGTATCCACACCGTCCATCTATTGTTTTATATCATTTTATAATATCCAAAAAATAAAGATGATCCAATTTTAAGGTAGATCATATCCTTGGAAACAGTGTTTATTGACCATTAATGGACTGCATAAGTGTTGGATAAAGTTATATTTTATTTCCCCCATTAATACACGTTTTTTTGACCTTATAAAAATTTTGGATGGAAAATAAAATTTTCGGTGGGCCGTAAAAACGTTTTAATGATAGTTCGCTCAATCACCACTGTTTACTATGGTTTGGTCCAACTGAAAGTTAGATCTTCTTCATTTTTGGGTTCATGCCTTATATATCTTGAAAATATCGATGGACGGTGTGGATATAGAATACATATATCAAGGTAGGTCCATGGTAAGGGCCGCACCGGCTTGGGTATGATTGGGGCTGCACCTAATAACTTCCCTCCCCAAAGCTAATGACCTGACGAGAAGATATGGCTGCCTGTGGAGGCACGATGTTTTCATGCCTCTAGATTTTGTGCCGCACAATGACACATGTGTAGATGATCTCAACCACACATCTTGTTGAATCTGCTATTGATTCCCTATTAAAAAAAAAATCTTTATTATACTATCTTAGCCATCAAAATAACTGAGCCTTTTCTCGCTCACTATGATCCGTTGATGGTTTTTGTTTTTAGTGTTCTTTTGTATGCCACCAGATAAGGTGCTAGAGCTGTCTAAACAATGGGGGGTTTTTTTTTTTCATAGAAAGATTACTGTTGGAAGCATGAATTGGACGGTTTTGATCTGATCATGTACGCCATGTATTACTCAGATTGACACGGAGGGTCGAAAATGCGGAAACGGATTGGCTGGTGTACCTCACATCAGCTATATAGCTGCTCTACTTGTGTTAGCAAGTTCCGTGGGTTGGATCATGAGGCGTGTGTTATATCTAAACCATCCGTATATTTGGAGAGCTCATCTTAAAGCTTTAGAAGAAAATTAAGGCATATCTAACTATCAAGTAGACCACACTGCAAAAAACAGTGGAGAATTGAATGTCTATCATTAAAATCCTTTCTGAGGTGACATAAGTTTTGGATTAGTATGAAATTTGTTTTACCTTTTTATCCATGTCTTTGTGAACTTATGAATATATTAAGAAAATAAATCTTCTGGTGGCACTATAAATTTTTTAATAATAAAAATTATTACCTCAACTGCTATTTGTGGTGTGGTCCAGATGCTCTTTGAATATGGTTCATTTTTTAAAACGATGGATATAATAAATACATCGATGTGAGGCCACGTAACTTTGATCTCCTTCGAACCGACCGTACAACTCAGAGTTCGAGCAGCGTCGGCGCTCGTCTTCGCACGACACGTACCTACACCAGCCAAACCGCTTCCCACAATATCCGCTCCCGACACGGGATAGGGGGATGTGAAAGCACTAAAAAGATTGAGGAAAGGCCCTGATCTGTGCATGTTAAAAAAAGTGCCAGGCAGCCTCACCTTCTGCAAACGCCTTTAATCCAAACCGTCCAAATGGCGATACATACAGCAGATGGAATATAAAACAAGGCTCCTCCAAAGTAAGTGATGGGCTTTAATTTGTAAACTTGGCATGTGGGCCGTGGAAGGATTGTGTTTGATTGTGTTGGAGTGTGTATGGGTCGGTCATGCCCCATTAGAAGAAATAGTGACTTTTTATTATTACGGTGATAAGTTATGATGTTTATTAATAAATTAAACACTTAAATAGAATAAAAAATATAAATCATAGATTTTATTATCTTGAATAAAGATGCATTATAATCAATAATTAAATAAATAAAGTAAAGAAAATCATCGATCACAGTTTCAACAAGTGAAGAAGTTGTGGATGGTGAAGTCTTTTAAACCTGAATGGTTGAGAGATGGTCGTCTTAACTTAAACAATCGTGGACGATCATGGTTCGACCAACAAGTACTACCTTGAGGAAATTATTGAACAAGGACTTAGAGATTTGGGCAAATAAGTGAATTAATTTTAATTTGCTACAGTAATAAGCTGATCAAAAGTGAAGAAATTAAAGTAAAACTATGTTAACTAATCCAAACTTTTTTGTAGACAAAAGTAAAGAAGCTAAATTAGACTATATTAAGCTAAAATATAAATTTATGTGAGACCAAAAGATTTGATTAACAACATTGAGCTGAATAAGAGAATTTATGTTTGAATTACTGAGGACCTAAAGTTGTTCATTGTTTATTACTTTTATAAATTTATAGGCAATTTTTTATGGGTGATCTTTGATATCGTAAGATATTAAGTTAATTGACCACGTGATATTGTACAAATCTTTTTGGGCACATTCACTTATATGTAACATTTTTACAATGATTATGCATAGTATTTTAAGCCATGGAGAATGATTTTTCTTATAAGTTATGTGACTCTACATTTTTTGAAATCTGTTTCTTTATCTACAGACAGTTAGAATTTACCTAGACTTTTGCATTTATTTATTTAGTAGTGAGTTGCTTTTGTTCCATTCTTACATTTAATATCTTATGAGAGATTTGATTTTTTGATGCATTTAATGCTTCTCAACATAAATCTCCCTTGACCCTCTTAACTTTGAAGTTCATCGTTACCACCTGCGTACTATTATTATTACATGACGTTGTTTAAGTCATTTGATCTGACAGTTAGATGGAAACATTACGATTTAAACTAGCAAGTTCTTTGTCATTTAAAGGATAATCAAAACAAAAATCACAAAATGGTCCAAATTCCCTGGAAAAAAAAAATGTAGATTTATTGCAGGCCTTTGGTTTTGAGAATTTCACCCCATCTACAACAATTTCCATAATTTGGACGGTTGGGATATGATTTGATTAGTAACATGTGGCACCTATAATTTTAGTAGTAGTCAATATTGGTTGTTGGGTTGATATAGAAATTCAGTCGCTCTTTTCCTTAGCTCATGAATCTGTACAAAAAACAAACAAATAATACCCTAGCTCGTGTGTTAGGGACCCTTCGATGTCGAAGTTGGGAATCTAGATCTAATTGAGTATAAAAGGTTAGGGCTTGAGATTGTGTGTGCCTCTTTCTTTGAGGACCTTCTTTTTTATAGGTGAGAAGAGTCAGTGGTATAAAGGGTGTTCATCTCTGTTTTGGTGGGCATAGAATCCTAGTAGGGTTATGGATCAGTACAGCTGGATTCTTTTAGATTGTTAGTGAAGAGATCTATAGAATCCTAATAGGGTTATAGATCAGTGCAGCTGGATTCTTTTAATTGTTAGCGAAGAGATCCATGCCGGGGATGGTTTCTAGGATCTTTGGCGTGAATTGTGAGCCAGCTAGACGTCAGTTAGGTCAAGTTCTACCTAATGTTGGCCACGAGCTCGGTCCATCGAGCTAGTTGAGGCCTTGGCGTGCCAAGGTAAGGCACGATCTACTTATGGAGGTCAGGCATGACTTATCTGTTGAGGTTGGGATCGGCCTATCTGCTAAGGTCTGGCTCGGTCTTTGTATCGAGATGGAGCTCGGCCTTGGCTCGAGGTGAGCATTTCCTCCGGTTGGCATGGAGATGAGGGCTAGACCTCTAGGTCGCACCTATGCTTGACCCGACCTGTTGACGGTAGGTCGGCACGTTTCCCCCCTAACACAGCACCACATCATTGCCTCGATGTTAGAGATCGAGCAGACTTATTTTAAGTTACAACAAGAAAAAAAAAAGGTGAAGAAAATCTCAAGGGATGTTTTCTGATGCTTTCTAATTAATAAAATTTCTGGTAGAGTGGGATGGATGATAAGTAAATACTGAGAAATCATTTCGAAATAGGACATATGGCATATATGTAATCAAATTAAACCGTCCACATTATAGTACTCAGTATAGATGTATAATGAACCAAAAATAAAGATTATTTCATTACCTGACTATCAGATTGGTGGAGATTAATTGAACGGTTAAAATGAAAAATAAAGTAAAATCAAACGGTTCTATTTTCACAAACAAGTGTCCACAAATCAGAGGCTAAGATTGTTCAAAAAATCTAATAATGTGATTGTCACTTCGAGGTAGTGGGATGCACAATCTAGCCGATTTTATTTGAGTTAGTATATTGACATGTACAATTTCTCACGTTGCCTGCGCATCAAGCTTCTTAGGCAGCCTGAGTATCTTCGCTTTTTGCTGTGGAAGAGAAGACTTCCCAATATAGCATTCAAAGAGCAGAAGTGACAGGTGAACAGCGGCAGGACGGATCGAGTCGATAATATGAAGAACACGTGCGAAGTTGGCACCCGTGTTTGATCCAGTCCCATCATTGATGGTTGGAATTAGTCACATACAACGAAAGCGTGTCTTAGAGTAAAGTTTCTCTAAATAGGATTGTCGTGCTGGGTGAACTCTGATGCACCCACCATGAATATATGTGGCTTATCCCCGCCGTCCATCTGTTTTTTCATCTCATTTTAGGGTTGAGCCTATAATGAGCCCAAAATTGTAGCGTATCCAAATCTCAGGTGGACCCCACCACAGGAAATAGTGGGGACAATGATATCCACCGTTGAAACCTTCATAAGTCCCAAGGTAATGTTTATTTGTCAAGCCACACAGATATGGATGAAAGGAAAACACAATCATACCCGGGAATAAGCTATTAAAACGTATGTTCGGTGTGGATAAGACATGTAATTCATGATGGGCCCACAGAGTTTACTAATAGTGTTGGACTGGGATTAGGTTGTGTTGCCTCTAGTACCGAGCTCGGTACGGGTTAGTTGGTGCTGGAAAATTTCATCCTGATGTATGTGGTTTATATACACCGCCCATCTATTCCGCGTGCTTATTTTAGAGTATAAGCCAAAAAATGAGATATATACAAATTATAAGTGAAGCACACCATAAGAAACACCAATGATTGAACCCTCACCATTTAAAGACTTCTAGGGTCACAGAAGTCTTGGATCAAGCTGATATTCATGTTTTCTCTTCATCTTTGTTTATATGGTCTGATCAATGGATTAAATGGCAAATAAATACTATAGTGGGTTTTTGGAGGTTTTTAACCATGGGCTATTAATCAACAGTGTTTATAGAGGTGAGGTTCACCTGAGATTTGGATCCACCTCATTCTTAAATAAATGGGTGGCATGTATAAAACATATAGATCATGGTGGGGCCTATAGTGTTCTTTCCATCACTGGCGAATACCAAACTAGGCAGCGGAGTAGTGGCTGCCGAATCTGAGCCCTTGTGCATTTGTCGTCGAATCAGTAGGGTTGTATAGCCACGAAAGCTAGACTTCCTAAAAATCAGGCCCATCTAACATTAGGCGGACCACCATGGGGGCTGGAGATTTTTGGGTGGCTGTCTATTGTTTCGTTGATGTAGTCACTCACTGTCTGATATTTGGGCATCCCATTATCATGTTGGGCTCACTTGATGCATTACCAGTAGTTAAGGAGTGTATTTAATTTTCAATTGTTGATGTACCGCGTAGTAAATGATAAACCGGACGCGGAATGCGTACTACCCCCGCCCGTCCCTAGCTCCGAACGGGCAGTTTCTGTGGGTGGGTCCACCGTGATGTATTCGTACATCCAAGCCATCAATCCCTTTTCTCAGGGTATTTTAAGGCATGATCACAAAAATGAGGCAGATCCAATGCTCAAGTGGACCACACCAAATAATAAACTTGGTTACATTAAAATGCACAAAGCATTAAATGTTAGTTGCATTAAATGCTAGAGTCATCTATTGTGTGGTCCATTTGACCGTTGGATCTACTTCATTTTTATTTTGATGCCTTAAAATAATATGAGGAAAGGGATAAGCGGCTTGGACGTACACATACATCACGGTGGGCCCACCGCAATCCACGTCCATGATAAGGGGTTTAGTACGCAATCTGCGTCCATGATAAACAGACGCGGATTACGTCCTACCCCCGCCCGAACGGTAATCCGTCCGGGCAGGGCTCTGTGAGGCCCACCGTGATGTAATTATTTTATCCACACCGTTAATCATTTTTATATGATCATTTTAAGATGTTACACAAAAAATGAAGTAGATAAATAGATCCAGTAGACCACATCAAAGGAAGCTGCAGTGATAATGACATTCACCGTTGAAACATTTCTAAGGTCCACCGTGATGTTTTTTTTACCACCCAACCTATTAATAAGGTCATGTAGACTTGGATGAAGTGAAAACACAAATTTCATCTTGATCCAACACTTCTCCAACTCCCAGGAAGTTTTTAATGGTGGAAGTTTAATCCACAATTTGTGGTCCACTTAAGCCCCGAAGCTACCTCGATTTTTGGTTCATAACTTAAAATAATCACATAAAAATAATTAACGGTATGGATAAAATACTTACATCACGGTGGGCTCCACAGAGCCCTGCCCAGACAGATTATCGTCCGGGCTGGGGTAGGACGCAATACGCGTCTATGATAAACCACCTAGTAGTTAAAAAATATGACATAGATACATGTTGTAATAGTCATATTTAAAACGTGATATAACTAAGTAAACAATCCCCACCTAATAATGGAATAACTGGCAAGGCATGATATAAAATTAAAATTTAAATTTAAAAAATATACTACTTTTTTTTACACGTGTGAACGCCCTCCCCTAGCATGTGTGCATAATTGATGTGACATGGTGGAAAACTACCTTTAACCGGATTAAGGCTTTCATTATTGTGTGTGATTGATATTTTTGGAGTGACAAGTATATGATTTGTTTGGCTTGACTTGGCTTCATTGGCTTTCTAATATCTTTTCCAAGAGAAACCTTTGAATGTTGCATTTAAAAGACTAGTATTGTCATTGGCCGCTTAGGCTACAATAGCCCACGATCGGATAGAGTTCGTGGACCTACCCTAGGTTGGGAAATCTCAATCGTGAGATTCTCTAGCCTAAATGATTCTCAATGTATGGCTTGTTATTATAAAATAATGATTTTATAAAATATATTTTATAATAAAATATAATATAATATGTTAAAAAGTTTTTGTAAGAAAACTTTTGTGGAGTTTTTTAGAATAGTCCCACATAGGAAAGGAAAAAAAACTTTTTGTGGCTTAAATGAATATGGTAGAGTACCTTATTATTTGCCCACATAGTCCATGGACCATGGGACTTGCATGTTCCAGTGCATGCGCTCGGTCACGCGCTCGGTGTGAGGGAGTGGACATGTGAGGTAGTGTGGCTGTAGAGGCACTAGTGGCGCGTTTTACATTTCATATGTCCGCATCGTGTCGCTCCTTCGCGACCTTACGCAGACCAGAGCCACTGTCTCACAACCGTCAGCATGCAGCAGTGGTTATAGCTCATGCACAACAGTCAAAAAACGGCCATAAACGGTCAATGAGATTTATTTCCCTAGACCATAACCTTTAGCCGCCACAGCCTATATAAACAGGGCCTGGATGAGTTTCGAAATCATCACTCAACCCAGTGCAGCAGACCCATATGAACTGAGACTGTCACTCCTCTCCTATACTCCAATGACTTAAGCAAGACAGCAAGGTTGAACCATTGCTTAAAGAACAGACCAGCAGTGTGGTCTATAACGGTTCAACTGAACTAGTAGCTGAAGAACAAACCAGTGCAGTGGTATAAATCACAAAACTTCTCTTATCTTTTTTTTCTGAGATTTTTCTTTACTGTACTTTTGCTCGACTATGTGTAAATAGAGTTCCATTAGTGGGCCTTCGTGTTTATTGAACGCAGACCCACATCAGACTCGTCGTATCCTAAAAGCGGTTTGCTCGTAACCTGTCAGCATACTCAATTCATTTGAGTATGGGGCAAATAACGCTTTAAGGACAACGTCCCAGACGTGCTTCAGCCTGTCTTTATTTCAGATCATTTGAATTTTCAGTTTTCATATTTTACAGAAAAATATATTCTATAAATTTTGTAACACATACGACCTAGGTAAGAGTTAGTTATGACGGAATGAGAGGTTAGGCACATTTTCTCGCTCGTGTGATTTCTACTTTAAAGAATATGCGATTTTTAAAGAAATCATAATTTACAAGAAATGTCAGTCGTGTGGCCATGTTTTATATAATCCTATAGAAGGGTCGGGCAAATAAGAAAGAAAACAAAAGAATCATAGCCCTGCTTTGCAAAGTCAAAAGACAATAGGCATGCAATTAAAAGAAACATACAGTAAAAATATAAAAGGTCCTAGCCTTGCTTTGCAGAAGAAAAACACTTAGTAAGCAGGCAGAATAAGAAATAAATAACAACTAATGCAGTAAATAAAAAAAATAAAATGTATTTGTTAAGGAGAGAATGTGTAGAATGGACCACGTTCTGAGATTGATTGAAATGTAAGAAAAAGAAAAGGGCAATCAAACACCATTTTCTCGAGTCAAAATAAAAAATAAAAATGGGACATCCCTAATCCTAACTCGACTAGTTGGCTTTGGTGAATTAGATGACTATTGGCTGACAGAAGCAAACTCTAGGTATAAATATGGTAGTTGTAGAACTTCTTAGCTGGCAAAATCTCCTACTCGTTTGGAGAATAAGAGCTATGGAAACTAATGAAAATTTCTCCAAACTTTTAGACAATTTTCTTTATTGTTTTCTGCCTCTTTTCTGAACAAGGGACAAGTGTTGTTTATATGCTTAGAAACCGTTGGTTAATGGATGGTTGACAAACATGACAGGTTTTTTCATGGAGAATCTCTCAAAAATCTTTGAGAGAAAAATGTAGCATCGGGTGTTTGTCGGCTGACCAACTGACAGTATGCTTTTTTCCTATGGGTGGGGTGTCTACAACATGGAAATCCTGAAACGTGTACTCTTATCTAAGATCATATAAGTTAGTATTAGTTCACTAAAATTACCCGATTCAATCCAAACTGGCATAAAAAGAAAAGAAATGAAAAGAAAGGCCCATAGATGGACGGTCCAAATCGAGGTGGCCCTACATGTTGGATGATCAAATCAAAGGTTGGCCCCTTATGATGAATGGCCCACATCCAAGGTGAGGCCCGCATGACTAGCAACCCATATTGAAGGCAAGGCCCACACGATAGACAACCCACATTAAAGGTGAGTTGTAATGCCTTGAATTTCAGGGGTCAAGTACATGCTCAATATCTGATATTCCAAGTGTTACTTTTATATTGTGAAACGTAGTTTTATAGTGAAATTATGATGGCATCAAATCAATCATTAAGAGGCAAGCTAAATGGTGTATATAAATTCGAAAGTAAAGTAGTATTAAGACAATCACATAATTATCCATATAATCATCCACACCAGACATAGAGTCCACTCAGCTGGGGACTCAATATACATGTCCAAATGTATTAAAAGACTAACAAACCTAAACAACTAATCCAATGAATATGACATAGCGGAATCAATACTAGATTGCGACTATTCATCAGACATCTGAAAGTACGCCACTTCCTCCACTAGATCCACATAGGCATCATCTAAGACTGTGACCTCGATGTTATTTTCATCGATGATATATGAGTAGTGTTTTAAAACATCGTCCCTACAGAGAGTGAATGATCAATTCAGTGTTACCATTCCTCTAAGTTGCATACAATATCAACACAATCAAGTACAGGTAGTGATGTCACAACATAGCAAGCAATTTCTTATTATAGTTAATTAAATGCATGTGTGCCATGATATGCGAATGCATGTCCAGTGAATAAAGAAGAATCGACGGTTATATGCCTTGTCACCAATATCACCAGTAAAAATAAGAAATAACTTATAGTGATGTGGCTCGCCACTAATATCACCCGCGAAAATAATTAGAAATAACTGATAGTAATGTGGCTCATCACCAACATAAAATATGAAATGATATGCCTTATTTAATTAGGCATTTATTAATTGATTTGTATACATGTGTATTGGGGAAACTAGGATACCATAGTTATATAGCAAGTCAAATCAACCAGATCACATAATTCATTCACAGTGTTCCTTTATCCAAATTAGGGTTTGTCACCCAAAGATCAAGTTTGAATAATTATTCCAAAGGCAGGGACTCATTGCCTAAGAATAAGATTCACATGCTAAGGGCTCTTCATCGATACTGAAAATGAATAATCAATTCAAAGGTATAGGCTCGTCATCCAAATCTAAATTAACATGGTAAGAGCTCATCACCTAAAATCAACAAATAAGTAGTATGCTCGTCACATCCATCAGTGCTTAATGGACATTATAGGGGACTTGTCATCAGCATATGCTAACAGCATAGACATTATATCACATACCACCATACCCAACTCATGAGATTTATAGGATACAATCATACTAGCAATTATAATTTAGACTTCAATTTAATGAAAATTGTGGTATTCCATATTCAATAAAGTGTTATACAATAATTGAATAGATAAATGATTAGCTCTGAATTGGACTTATTCAGTGTAATAAATAAAACTCCGGTGAAACTGACGTTGGGTGTAAAATAATCCGTGTAACCCCAAATACTGATGGTCGACCGTATTCTCTGCATCGGTCGACTGAAAGTCTGTAATGGCCAACCGAAGGCAGGCAATCTATTATTCATCAGTTTTCAGAGTTTGATCCATAGCAATGTAAATGCATGTAACACCCCGTACCTTTGATACATGGGTGTTAACCCTAAGGACCCCAGTTATAGGGATTAAAGACGATGAAACAAAACAGCTTAAACCTTGTACATGTAGGTTGGGATTCCCGTTCAAGGATAAAGCCGACTACTAAGAACTGAAGGAGCCAAGTCGAACCCAACACTAGTCGGAAAGTAAAAATTCAGCAAACCCTTAGATTAAAACAGGTCATGAATAAATCAACTAAGTCACATTGGCACAATATATCCACTAATAACCTTGAAAGAATAAGTTATGGCCAGCGAGGCACTTGAAACCCCTCGAATCCCAATTCAACCGTCAAAACAAATCTTCGGACCTATTAGACCTTTGGATTATGATAAATGGGAAAAAATAAGGCCTTGAAAGGCATGATACGGCCCACCTGGGACTCGGCCCAGCCCCAAACCAAGCTGGGATCATTATGTCTAGTCCCCAAGACGATTGATTGGGGCAGATCAAGCACCAAAGTCATGATGGGTCCCCAAAACTAGGTGCACATGCCCAAATGATAGTGCACGAAGTGCACTGAATGGCCATTGCTGGTCAAACAACGTTTGATCGAACCAAAACACAAACCTCCTTCTTGCCAACATGCCATTTAAATCTGCCGAACTTTGAGCTTCAAAGTGGCCCACGCTGACCACTTTCTGGACGATCCAAACCGTCCATTTTACTCACGTAGGGCCCCTGATCAAAACCGCATGAGGAAAAGGCCCCCCAAAAATAAACGAAAGGAATCAATAACTAACCGTCCATTTTATCATGGATAAACGGGATCCGTAGAAGGCAATCAGACCGCTGGCGTAATGGGGTGAGCAGCGTCAGTTTACCTAGAGGGTTGCCGACGTGTACGCGCCAGACTGGGAGAGTTCTCTCTCTCTCAAACCAAAAATAACAAAACAGTGAGGAATTAGAAGCCGCATTTTCCATTTTGGGAAAAACAGAAGAAGGCACCAACGGCCGCTGCTTAGGGATTTACAGAACAAATCTCGACCACTGGACCTCTCCTCTCCCTGCCTATAAATGGGGAGGTTCAGCTCTCTCAGATTCCACAGAGAAAGGGAGAGAAACAGAGAGAGGGAGAAAACAGAGAGAAAAACTGAGTGTTAAGTGAGCTCGACTCACACTGTCCCCACTCAGTCCGTGAGGAATGGACCGAGCCGAGTCAGTGTAAGTCTGCAGCCACACCACCTGAGTGAGAGGAAGATAAGGGAGGAAAAGAAGGAGAGTGAAAGGTGGTGGGTGGGTGTGTGCGTGCAAGCCCAAACCCGGGTCGGGCTCGGCTGTTGCAAGTAAGAACCTTCCCTCCACTTTTTTTTTTTAGAACTCTAAAATAAACCCGAACTAGGGCTCCATCACACCTCACCCACACACGTTCAAGGCTGAAAAATACCCATCAACAGGGACTGTACATATAGCCAAAGACAGGCTCTATTTTGAAGCTGAATGTAGGCTGCGTTCAGGCGCTGTTTTAAGGCCGAACCAGCCTAAGTACAAGCTCTGCTTGGGGCCAAATAATGGCATGTATATGACCCTAGCAAGGGGGCTGAAACCTAGTCCAAGACCAGCTTACAACACGAGCTGCAACACAGACCGATATCAATCCGAAACTAAAGGTGAAAATGACCCTGTTTCGGGCCGTTCTTTGACAGTGAAAGTAGCGACCACCATACCTCTGGTTGAGGGTTAAAGAACGGCCAAGGATGGGCCGTGATCGAGCAAAAATCGAGGCCAAAAATGGCTTGGCTGTGCACGTTGGCAGTACAAGTATTAAATAGGCTTTGGGCCTCACCAAAGTTCAGTTGGGCCTCACCAACTTGCAGGTGGGCCTCACCAAATGGAGGAGAAAAGCAAATGGGCCACACCCTGCTTCACTGACGATGGGCCTCATCCAGTGTACATGGGTTGTATGTTTAGGCCGTACATCTGTGGACATTGCCCTGGACCGTCCATCTATGGACGGTGTGGTCAGGCCGTCCATTAGGGGACGTCAGGCCCTGGACGTTTTATATATATATATATATATATATATATAAAAGAATAATAAATATATACATAAATGTAATATGTACAGGTAAGTTTTTATAATAATAAATAATATTGTATATCACATAAAAATGCTTCTATGTATACCTATAATCGGTACCTTTGATATTTGCATTCCATCCAAGCAACGTGAGGTATGTGGATTGCATCCAGGCCGACCGTCAGCAACCTCTATGGGTCTGATCTTGAGGGTTGCATCCGAACCATCCATTCTCAACCCCACCTTGACATGTCTATTACACAATCCGCTCCATCCCTCAAGGGCCATTGATCCCTGGCCGTCCATCAATGGACGTCTCCAGATCGTCCATCAGTGGACGTCCAGCGCTGGACGTGAACACCTAGATCCATAGCTCGACTGGCAGATTGAGTGGAGATACCTCGTTTCAACATTGGAGGTCCTGGTATCGATCCCTAGCAGGGTGGCTAACATGGATGGCCAAAATACCTAATTGCTTTCTGATCGTTATAACATCTGTGAGCCACACATATGGACTCCTCCCTGATATACGTGATTCATCCAAACTGTCCATCTGTGCAGTGGAACCGAACCTAATGTAAGTACACCAACCATATGACGGAGGGCCCTACCTTCAATGTGTGAGTTCTTCATCCACACCGTCCAGCCCTCTAGACAGGTGGGGCCCACCTCATGATGGGATGCATATTTGTACCATCCATGGGACTTTACTGCGATCCAAGCTGTGAATGTACCTGACAAATATAAACTGTAATTTTAAGAGATTCCTTGAGTGACCTTGGGCCGTAAGAAGACTTGGACGGAGTTCACAAACACAACCCTAAAGGTGAAGACTCTACCCATTGAGCTTTCCTCTTACATGTTAATTCATGTATTATTCCAACTCTAATTTTACCTAATAATTAATGACTCTACTTTTATGGCTATTTACGATAGTATCAAAATTAATTACATGCTTAATATTTATTTTGTGGAAACCTATATATGTAGTATGCCAAATTTTGCTTGAAGGATAATTATGTAATACATGCTTATAAACCTTGGACTATGATTCCTATTAGAAAGTCTTTCTAAATTGGCTACTTACAAATTCGGATAATAATGATGGGAATTAGTCATGCGTACATGACACTCTTATTTTTAAATGGACTAACTGTTGGAAAGGTCTATTTCTCTTCTTTGGATGAGCTGACTGTTTGAAAGGCTCATCCTCCTAGCATGAATGAGCCGACTGTTTGAAAGGCTCATTCATTGTTTAAGTGAGCCGACTATTTGAAAGGCTCATTCATTGTTTAAGTGAGCCGACTATTTGAAAGGTCCACTATCTTACTTGAGCAGGTTGACTGTTTGAAAGATTCGTTCCTTCGCAAGTTGAATGAGTCAACTGTTTGAAAGACTCATTCTCTTATCTGACTGGACTGAGTGTTTGAAAGGTCTATTCCCTTGTTGGGATGAGCTGACTATTTGAAAGGTACATCCCCATGCATGAATGCGCCGACTGTTTGAAAGGTCATTCTCTTATTTATCGGACTAGCTGTTTGAAAGGTCCAATCATTGACCAATTGGATGTGTACCCCTAGTTGACATACACTAACGCATCCATGCACTTAAACAAAATCATTATGAAATGTTTTGTATGTTTTACTATCTGAAACAATGCTTGGTTAATGCAGTAGTGTGTAATCTTGAGGGGAGTTCCCACTGAGCTAGTCACTCATCATTTGAATACATAACTGTACAGATAATGCAGGTATAAATGAGGGTACGAATGGGACGGATTTAGAGGCTGATCCTGCGGGATTGGGAAAAGACTATTATAAAGAGGAGCCCCATCAGGGCGCAACAGAGTTTTGCAAACTGAATCAATAGCTTTTTTTATTTCTTTTTTAGCTAGTAACTCTTGAAACATTTTAAGATTTGAGGTTTTGTATATGGGCCCCAGTTGTGTGGCCCTAAATATTACTTTTGGTTGGGTTACATTTATACCACGCTTAGTTCCTTTAACCGCACTTTGATTTGTTTTGGTTATTTATTGATTATCAATTAACACCCGGGTTTTCAGGAAACGAGTGGTATACTCAGGTCCTGAAAACCAGGGCGTTACAATGTATAACATAATGAATATGGTTATAAAGACATAACATCCTGATGTAGAACGTGTCACAGAGATATTCCCAGCATGGATGAGCCACAAGGAGATGGACCGTGAATTGACCATAACTTTTGATCCGGGTATCGTTACGGGGCGTACAACCTGTCAATCTTTACTGAAACGGTCCATCTGAGGTGAACTGACCCACAAAGTGGGTCACATCTGTCCGTTTCATCAGAAAACGCGCGCTTTCAGCTTAAAAACGAATTTTTAGAAAAATTTTACTATTTTTAGTAATTCCGATTTTTTTAATATTTTTAGAGTTTTAGATTTTCTTTCTTTCTAGAAAGAAACTTTTAGTTGTACTAGGACTCTTCTAGAGAAAGTTTATTTGTAATTTTTATTTTTAGAAATTAGACCTTAGAAGAGTTTTACTAGAATTAGGATTCTAGTTAGAGTTAGAATTTTACTATTTTTGGTAATTACGAATTTTGGTTTATCTTTTTTCTTTATTTAATGGTGTAAGGAGACACATTAGACAATTATCAATGAATCATCAATCAATTTCAAATTTATTAGAATTATTTCTATTTTCCTGCTTTCTTTCCTCGTGGATTCGAGAAGTCTCTGTGAGGAGTCCAGAGAAGCTCCGTGGATTCGGAGTAGTTATCCTTGAGGAAGACGGTGATCGACCTCATCACGTTCATCCCTGCGTCAATTTGGTATCAGAGCGAGGTTTTCCCTCGGGCCGATGGCAAACAACGAAGGTATGAATCAAAATTCTGTGGACGGTGATCCAGGGATTCGTTATCTTTCGGAAAGAATGGAAGCTTTCCATTGGGAGAGTCAGTTGACCATGCAAGGGCTGCAGGCAACCATCAACCGTATTGCGGATGCGCTGATTCCGCCTCGAGCTCAAAGTGATGCTCAACCACCTATGGCCGCTGTACGACACAATCCCAATTTTTGCAAGGCACCATCAAATGATGGTTCATCACAGGCCACCACTTCGATTATGAGGAAGCCGTTATACATGCCAAAGGTAGAGATAGAATTAGAGAGAGACAACATCTTTCGAACAAGGTGCACTGCATACAAAAAAGTCTGCAATGTGATCATCGATGTAAGGAGCGATAAGAACTTCGTGTCAAAAATAATGGTGGAGAAGCTACAACTGAAAACAGAAAGACACCCATCTCCATATACGATTGAATGGATCAAAGAGATCAACAAAACAGAGGTAACTGAACGATGTCGTATATCTTTTTCCATTGGTAAATATTATAAGGATGAAGTAATGTGTGACGTGGTCGACATGGAAGCTTGTCACCTGTTACTTGGTCAACCCTGGCAAAATAATATTAATGCTACACATAGGGATCGGGATAACTTATATATTTTCTTTATTAAAGATGACAAAAAGATTATCCTCGCCCCTATGGGAAGGGAGAACCAACCCAAGACTTGTAAAGTTGAGGAACAGTCTCTCACAACTGAACAGGCTTTTGTTAAACAATCTGAGGAAATAAGCGATATATATCCATTAGTTGAAAAGAAAGAATATATGGAGCCTGTGAATATCTCAAAAGATTTGAAGCCGATGTTACAGGAGTTTAAGGAGATTGTGCTCAATGAACCCTCTAATAAATTACTTCTCATACGAGATATACAAAATCATGTTGATCCCGTCTCAGGGGCAAGTCCGCCTAATTGCCCACATTATCAGAAAAAATATGAGATCTTAAAGAACGATGTGAAGGAACTGACCAATATTAGTCAAGTCAAGGAAAGTATGAGTACATGTATTGTGTCAAATGTGAAGGAACTGATCAATATTAGTCAAGTCAAGGAAAGCATGAGTACATGTATTGTGTCAGCTCAAGAGCTTAATGTCAAGTACGAAAAAAGGGATAATGAGCATCGGCGTCAGAAGTTATCTCAGACTTATGTGCCAAGTCTCTTGCGTAACTCGAGGACGAGTTTTTTTCAAGTGGAGGGGTCTGATGTAGAACGTGTCACAGAGATATTCCCAGCATGGATGAGCCACAAGGAGATGGACCGTGAATTGACCATAACTTTTGATCCGGGTATCGTTACGGGGCGTACAACCTGTCAATCTTTACTGAAACGGTCCATCTGAGGTGAACTGACCCACAAAGTGGGTCACATCTGTCCGTTTCATCAGAAAACGCGCGCTTTCAGCTTAAAAATGAATTTTTAGAAAAATTTTACTATTTTTAGTAATTCCGATTTTTTTAATATTTTTAGAGTTTTAGATTTTCTTTCTTTCTAGAAAGAAACTTTTAGTTGTACTAGGACTCTTCTAGAGAAAGTTTATTTGTAATTTTTATTTTTAGAAATTAGACCTTAGAAGAGTTTTACTAGAATTAGGATTCTAGTTAGAGTTAGAATTTTACTATTTTTGGTAATTACGAATTTTGGTTTATCTTTTTTCTTTATTTAATGGTGTAAGGAGACACATTAGACAATTATCAATGAATCATCAATCAATTTCGAATTTATTAGAATTATTTCTATTTTCCTGCTTTCTTTCCTCGTGGATTCGAGAAGTCTCTGTGAGGAGTCCAGAGAAGCTCCGTGGATTCGGAGTAGTTATCCTTGAGGAAGACGGTGATCGACCTCATCACGTTCATCCCTGCGTCACATCCTATTACAACATCATAATGAATTACTTAGGAATACATTTAAACACCTAATTAGCATCCAAACACTTTTATGTACTCACAACCTATTAAAGAGTATAGATGATTTCTATATCACAAGTCCATAGAATTCAAGTATTCTATCAAGCATGTTATTAGCTTAACAACAAATAGCACAAGATCATGATATTAGAGTAATTCTAACATCCATAACATAGGCAATTCCATCAAAACAATAAATCACTAACTAAAACTGTAAAGGGCTGATAAATGAAAACTTAGAAGAATAGTCATAACCTTTTGATGGAGATTATTATTCTAATAGCTCCTAGAATTAGGGATTTCGAAAATGCCTAACTTCCCTAGTTCAATTTCAAGAAAAATTAAAATAAGAATATGAAATTGACAACTTAATTACCTATTCAATTGTATTGTAGAGTGTAGGTTTTACCTCCACTTTCAGGTATAAGTTAATTAGTTGGAGGGATTAACTCCAATAATCAATTTCAATAATTCATTTCTCTCTAACTCAAACCCCCAATTCAACTCCCCCTCTCTTTTCTCTTAATCTCAATTCCTCCCTTACTACACTTTCTAATTTCTCAATTAGGGAAAAATTTATATAAGAGAGGAGGCTGCCCAAAAATGCATTTGTAGTCTAATTCAGGAATTTGGTTGTCTTAGAAAGAAGGCTAATGACTTGCTAATACATTGGTAGGTAGATTTTAGCTTTTAGGACCCATATTGGAGTGCATGGATCGGTCTAAGCCATGAAAAGGTTTCATTAGGTGGCAAGACAATGCTTATTCTTCAATTTGAGCATGTTGATCAACAGGTATGGTTAAGAAATCAATTCAACAGCGACCGATTGTTAATCGGAGTCACAGCTATAAGAATATCTAAAGAACGATGCTTAAGATTGATATCATCAATTTGATTAGGAACCAACAGTCCAAACGCTTCAATAATAAATAAATTTGAATTAGTGTAACTAACTTCCCTTATTAGAAATATCTAAGAAACATTCATTCTCCACTAGGAGTTCTTCACACATCTCATGTGCTCTCTTACACTCGAAGTTAAACGATTTGGCACACAGTCTCAACAATCTAATCCATGTGGGATGCAAGACTGTTATGAAGAATGTTTTTTTATAGCTTCGTTGTCAATGGCCCACTAATGAATGACTTGTAGCTTGTTTAGTTAATTTGGTCATTTCTAGGGTTATTTAAAATGTAGGGTTTTTGGTGTATGATGGATAGGGTGTGGATGATCTAAGTTTATTGTTTGATCTTCATGAGATTAGCTGAAAATATGATTTAGCACTTACTATACCATGCCATTGATTTAAAGGTCACAGGCGTAATTCGATCAATTCAGTTTAAGTCTACAGGAGAATTAAGATCTAATCCACTAAATTTCTTGGTCTTGGGTTGATATCCATTATACTATAGTTATTCTAATTAATCAATGCTGAGTCACCTCGATCTTGACCTTTGATTAATAGATCACATGGTTAGGCCCAAGATTAAGGTGATCGGGCATATTCATTAGGTTCGTAAGGGTATCTAATTAAATTCGTACAGTTATTCAATAATAACACTCGCATATTTGTGAGCATTGAGTATGGTGAAATATATGAGGTATTACATGGGCTCTACGTGATGAGTAATTAATAACGGTAGGCCCCACATAATGAATGATCCACATCAAGGTGGGCCCTACATGGAAGGTCCACATCAAAGGTTGGCCCTAATGATGAGTTGCCCATATCCAAGGTAGGCCCCGCATTATGGACACCCCATATCGAAGATGGAGCCCACATGATGGACAGTCCACATCAAAGTTGGGTTCCACATGACGGGCAATGGAGATTGAAGGTGGGCCCAATATGATGGACACTAACATTGATGGTGAGCCCAATATGATGGACGCTAACATTGATGGTGAGCCTCATATGATGGATGACCAACATCAAAGACAGGCCCCTCACAATGGATGATGCAGATGAAAGGTCAGCCCATAATGATGAATGGCCCATATCCAAGGCTGGCCCCGCATGATGGACGCCCACATCAAAGGTGGGGCTCACACAATGAACGGTCTATATCAAATGTTGACCCCACATGATGGACAGTGAATATAAGGGGGGCTCAAACAAACTTGAAGGAGATGTTAAAACTAAACATACTTCTCAATTTTTTTGGCTGATAAGTACATTTAAGTAGAAATCAAGATTAGCTACCTCTGACACAAGTAGCTTATTTAAAGTAACTTAGGATCCAAACCCCCCCTTAAATATCCCAATCTAATATCACATAATTGAACATGCAACTTTCGACAGTTTAATTTAAATTACTTTATATCCTATTTTTTCAATATCTCGAGAGTGGATTTAAAATAATTATAATAATAAATAAATAAATAAAATAATCTTACCTAAATTGTATCAGGACCCTTTCATGTACATTCGCAAGTTCTTTGCAAGATATTGAGATGCTACAAATAATAATGAGAGCAGTTTGGCTGCCTAAAAATAGAAAATATGCAATCGTACCATCCAGTTCAAAGCTCTGGACCGACCATTGGCAAGCCTGTTCTACCCATGTAGTGAGCCAAATTTGCACCCACAAGTTTCTGAAATGACCTCCATTCTTGGAAGATGACCTCCAACATGGGCCTACCAAATCGTGACTTGAGAGTTCCAACTCCTCAACACATGTGGTGGAGGTGCTATTACAGGTGGTTACTAGCCAAGTAATCAGGACTAAATGTGATTCCTGGGTCGATATCATTCATTAAATGGACCATTACTTAGTTTTCAATTGAGCTTAAAGTCAGGCCCAAGCCCAGCTAGTTCATTAAACGGACCGTTACCAGATTTTTAATCAAGCCTACATGTTAGGCATGGCCTATTGATATCAGGCCCAAGCCAGCCCATTAACATTATAAATAGGCATGTTCGCATGCTCCATCAGAGACTCCATGGAATGCAAAGCATGGCCCCAATACACACATCGTGTAACGCGAATTTGGTGTGGCCATCTCCCACCATTCAATGACATCCCATGAGGTTCATCTCACACTACTACTTCCGTGTGTGTGTGTGTGTGTGTGGCACTACGCCGAAAAAAAAAAAAAAGCTTGGTTTTACGGTCTCGCCGTCACAAAAAATTCTGGTTTTACGACGGATCCTGTCCGTTGAAAGCTTTTCCATTGTACTATTGTCTGTTGTAAAAACAATAAAAGGTCTGTCACTAATTTATGGTCCCACCCAAGCAGAATAGTTGGGCAGGATTTTTATGACGGACCAGATTTCCGCGTAAATTGTTATTTTCCAACGGATTATTATTATATTATTATTATTGTAGAATTCGATGGAAAATTATACTTTATTTTAATCAAATAAGTTATTTTTAATAGAATTAGTAATTTTTGCCCTAAACTTCAATATAATTTTTCTACTGAAATGATTGAACACTTTGATTTTTTATTTTTTATATTTTTTTTTGTATCAATTGAGTGGAATTTATGCTTATTTTAGTATTAAAAACTGGTTTTTAAATGCATGGCAATATCACATGAAACAAACTCTAATTTGTAGTTTATGAAAAAATATATATATAATGAAGATGTTAAAAACGAAGTACATTTGAAAAGAAATTAAATTAAAAATAAATCAAATTTTGACAAAAAATAAAAATAAATTATCATCTTGAAAAAGAAAATTCACAAGTTTAAAAGAAATTATAATGTTAAAACAAAATGTTGAGAAGTATGAGAAAAATAGACAATTAATGTTTGAGAAATTCTGAGATTTTGAAAAGAATTTTGATTCAATAGAAATCGAAATTTTGAAGAAAAAAAAACGGACATTTACAAAAAATAAATAAATAAATAAATAATAAATTGAGAAGTTTGAATAAAGTCGATATATTTGAAAAAAAAATATAGATTTTGGGAAAAATAGACATTTTTTTTTTAGTTAAAAAAATTATGATTATGAAAAAACAAAGTTCAAAATATGAGAAAAAAATTAACAATGTTAGAGAAATTTTGAGATTTTGAAAAGAACTATTGGAATTTTGGCCTGAGGAATCACACAAATCTAGATCTAGGATAATAATTCAATGACACCAAGCACACACAAGAGAACACAGATTTAACTTGGAAAATCCTTTTGGAAAAAAATCACGACACAAAGTGACAGATCTCCACTATGAAAGCATCAATTACAAAGAGAGAAGACTTACCCGATTCGAACAACCTCGAATCTCACCCTTGTTACACCCTTTGATAACCCTAAAACCCTTTAGAATACCTTTAGGAAGCCTTAAAATCCTTTAGAATAGCTCTAAGAACCCCTATTTATAATTTAGGAAACTTCACTTTCGCACCCTTGCGAAAACCGCCTCAGATTTCTGCAGTCTGCACAAGATCCAGACTCGAATCTGCGTAACCTGGTCAAGGGACCCCCCTTGACTGGTTGAGCCATCCCCTCGACTGGTTGAGTGGCCAGAACACTAAAAATCATAAGACGCTAGACTTTGAGTCGAACAATCCTCGACTAGTCGAGATGCCCACTCGACCGGTCGAGCGACTCAAAAAAAAACTGTCAGATTGTAAGGCATCTAACAACAATCTCCACCATGTCTTTAATCTTCAACTGTGTAGCTTATTGACTTCTTCTCTTGTATCTGCATCACATCATAGCTTCTCATGCATGCTCTATCCTTCTTTTTCGCCATCACCAAGCCCAAAGAAGTTGCATAAAACTTAAACTTCGAACGATCTTTATGAGAATGTCTGTCGAATCTGAATGCGCATACCCAACCAACTTTATTGTTGTCTTATCTAAAAGTAAAGACATAGTCTTCTTACCATCTCACTGCTATCCAATATTGTTGTCAGGGTACTTGCTCACAACACTGATAGCCTGTGAAATAATTAATCTAATCCAGACCATAACATACACTGTCAACCGCATTCGAATAAGGCTCATGAGATATCTTATTTTTTCTCATCTGTTTTGGGACATGTCCTGAGGAAAACTTGAGGAGAAACGCGTAGGCAACACTCTTTGGCTTTACATGGTCCATCATCTCCTTGATCAATACCTAACTAAGGTATTCTACCTGAGATAACCAAAGCCTATTCATCATTCAGTCTCAATGCCGAGAACCATCTTTGCAGCCCCCCGATCCTTCATCTTGAATGTCTCACTAAACCGAGTCTTCAGTACATTGATTTCAAACATGTCATAATTGGTGATCTACATATCATCAATTCCTGACTCACCATGAAGGAATTAAAACCACTGCCTAGGCAACAGGTTGAACCACGACCTCCTGCAAAGTCTTTTCTTAGCCCATTTAACTCCGAACCGCTCTGGTTGCTTCATGTAGATCTGCTCTTTCAATTTCCCTTGCAAAAGTGCAAACTCTACATCCACCCTTCCAGCTCAAGATCACATTAGCCAACCTGCGCCAATCACAGATCTAATAGACACCTGCTATACCATTGGCGTGAATATCTCTGAGAAGTCGATCCCTTCTCTCTAAGCATAACCCTTCACTGCCAACCTCGCCCTGTATCTATGTTGTATCCTTCTGAAGATCCACCTACATCCAACCGCTCTCCAGCCCATTGGAAGCTCCACCTGCTCTCATACGTCGGTATAGTACAACTAATCCATCATATCACCTGTTGAGGGTCAAATACTGCATATTAGACCCCATTTATTACCTGAATTTACGTACATAATGCCGTTTAATGGCCCGTTTTGCCGTGTTTGTGATACAGGGTGTAGTTGAAAGCATGAAATGTAAAAAGTTGCTAAAAGTATGAATTTAACACTCTGTTGACGCCAAAGTCAAGGGACACACTCCAGGGGACCAAGATTGACAAATATACACGGTCAGAAATCCGAGAAAAGTTAGAAATTGAAGCTCAAGTGGCCTGAAGGACGTCCAGAATGCAAGATCACGAGGTTCCCACCATCCGTTCGGCTCGAAACTTCATACGTCGCCTGAGGACCATAAATTAACCGTACATATAAAATTTCAGTCATTGAAGATCTCGGAAAGTGCCCCAACTGACAGATCAGCCCATAAACCGTTGTGTCACGCCCCAAACTCGGAAACCGGGCTCACAAAATTCCCGATCGCCGAATCCGGCGCCGACAGCCTCCGTAGAACCCCATTCTCGGCTCCTAGCTCCCATTCGCCAGGTTCCGATCCTGGGATGCTACGAGGAGGATTTTTTTTTTTAACATCAGTCTGATACGTAATAAGCATAACCAAAGGCATAACCCACAAACAACAACCAAGAACTCCATCACATTTCCACTATGATCAAAAACTTTACAAGTACAATGAGCATAAAGGGAAATACAATGGTAAATAACAGAAAACTCCAAAATGATCAGCAACGCGCTCCTGCCTCAACGCTGCTGCAGTCCAACGTCACCTGCACTCAACGGTCGTGCATAAGCTTACGGAAAGCTTAGAGGGTGGTGAAAGTGTGTGCGCAAGGTAGTAATATGAATGCAATGTCAGAGTAATACGGAATATGCAGATGGAACCAAAACGTCATGAGCCGTACCAAGGCTATGCAATGCAAGACATGAATGGTATCGGCCATCCCAAGGCCATGTAATGTGCAATGCAACTCAAGCATACAGATCCTCATCAATGTCCACATATCAGTACAGCTCAAAGTATGGAATATCACCGGGGTCTAGTACACTCTAAACCAGATTGCCGCCACATCGCGCGCAATAAGGTAAGTGGAAGAGACCTCACTATCCGTCTGCCAAAATCGAGCGCGACTCGTCGATAGCGGACCCATTCCTCGAGCTGGTCAAACTCAGCCTAGCATTGCCCCCTACTCTCGGGCGGGTAAGGCCGCACCCCCTTCCAACCGACCACGACACAGTGGAGAGCGTAACCGTCTGGTAATCGGCACTCAACGCTCATCTACCCACTCGGTCTAGACGTTGGAGCAACCTCTTGGTACCATAAGGGTTTAGGGACTTTCACCCAGGGATATCTATAGTACCCCATGTAAGTCAAGATTTTCGGTATCCAATCCTGCCAATCACGATGCGTCTGTGGAGGCTACGGCCCTGATGTCGCTAGGGCGTACAACAACCATGTCACACAAATGCAGAATGCATGAATCACGCTATCCAGTCATACAACCAATCCTGCGCATACCGTGCGCTCATGTAGGGCAACACCGCCTAACCGGAAGCCCATAAACAACCTGCCCGAAGGCAAATGCTATGATCAGTCAATCCTCATATCAAGCATACATATGATGCGTATGATCATGGGTCATGAAACTATACTAAACATGTTATAACGAAATGAATTATCTTACGATGCAGATGGGCCTGGACGGCCTATACAAGGCAAGTACGGCTAGTAATGGGCCCTAAGGAGAGTCGTAATGTGGACATCCAACCAACATTACACTCGCAATGTGGACGTCAAACCATCATTGCATTCCAGGTACAATCTTCTTAAATACCGTTACATAATCGGTATTGGGTTTACATATTGCAATGGACCTTAGGTTCCTCCCATTGGGCCTTACATATATATCAAATGGGCCACATCTCATGGGCCCTTTATTCGTCAGATGTGCCATATCTTATGGGCCTTTTATTCATCAGATGGGCCATATAAATGGGCCACACCAATGGGTCTTAAGTGCATTGCAATGGGTCAAAACCCGTGGGCCTTGGATTACATCAGTTGGACCTAATCATATGAGTCTAATATGTATCAAATGGGCCACACCAATTGGACCCCCAAATGTATATCCAATGGGCCTCAACCCAGAGGCCTTATATGACTCAAATGAGCCTAAATCCCTAGGCCCTAAACAATTCAAATGGGCCTAAACCATGAGCTTGCATGCATGTCAAAGTAGGCCTAAACCCTTAGGCCTTACATATATCAATTGGCCTACCTCCATGGGCTTTAAATTTCAACAAAAAGGGTCCAATTACATGGGCCTTGAAGTACATCAAATGGGCCTAGTCCCATGGACTTGCAACACGTTAAATGGGCCTAAGTACAAGTGAGCCCAAGCCCATAGACTTTACGTGTCAAGTGGGCCCAAATTCTTAGGCCTTAAATGGATCAAATGGGCCCAGCCCATAAGCATTTTATAATTCAAATGGGCCTAACCCATAGCCCTTTTTTTTTTTTTTTTTTTTTTTACAGTCTAAAGGGGCTTAACCCATAGGTCTTATATGTTAAAGTGGATGGATGGTATAGATGCATTTCATGCATCATGGTGGGTCCCACTGTCCAGTGGACAGTGCGGATGGCGCACGTAAAATACACAGGGCCCCACCGTCCGCTGGACGGTGGAGGCATACATGCATCAGGTGGGTGCCACCGTCCACTGGACGGTGGACTTTACTATGCACCTCATTGTGGGTCCCATGTGGGGCCCACCCTGCAGTGTTTACTTGACATCTAATCCATTCAATAGGTCCCTCGGGCCTGGATGAAGGGACAATATAAATTTCAGGTTGATCCAATACATCAGTGGGCCCAAAAAGAATTTTAAATGATAAAATTCAATTCGCACTGTTTCACTTAGTGTGGGCCACCTGAGTGTTGGATCTGTTTCATTTTTGGAGGGGTCCCATCTGAGGATGGGACCCAGCTCATGAACTGATTGGATGGCAAACAGGCATTACGGTGGGGCCCACGGCTGAAGCCGTGGGTCCCTGCTGGGCGCCGCTGCCCGCCTACACGGCTGCACGGCTGCAGCGCTGGAACGTCAGGGAGGCAGGGGGGTAAGCCTCCTTCAAAAATGAGAAAAAACGGATTTTTGGATGGTTTTTCATGCATGGGGCCCACTAAAGTGGAATCCGCCCCGGCCATTGCGTTCAGTGGCTCGACGCCGTCCAAATGAGTCCAGAGTTTGGATTTTTTTGACGCTTGGAAAGTGAAATAAAACAAAATAATGATCTTGAATGGTGGTGATGCATTCATTGATGTTATGGCCCACCAGGTCTTCCAATCAGCCCCAAATTTCTACCCAACGGCTAAAACACCGTAGGTAAGAGGATGGACGGCTTAGATCGAACCTAAACATCAAGGTGGGGCCTGCACTAAGGGACCTCCCAGAATCCTCTCCTTTTCTTTCTTTTTTTTTTTATTTCTGTTGTGAACGTCCCGCGTCTGGACGGTTTTAAAAATATATATATATTTTTTTTTTGTTTTTAAGATGGAGGGCCCTGATGAAGTGGGCCCCACTGATGGGTGGCATGGGAGTAACAGCCAAGGTGGGCCCCACTTGAATAAAATATCTCAAGTGGGATCTACTCAAGTGGGATCTACTCAAGTGGGCCACACCCTCCTATTGCAATAAAATACAATAAAATAAAATAAAATAAAAGAGAGAGAGAGAGAGAGAGATGGAGAGTGGGACACGGCTTGTGATGGAGGGACCCCGTCACTATGGGCCCTCCCTTGCAATGAAACATACAATAAATGGATCCTTTTGATCATGGGACCATCAAAATTGTAAATCAACGGTGGAGATCCATTCTCCACCGTTATGGACGGTCTAGATGACCTTTTTGCAATGAAATAACCATCATGATGGGGTCCATGGAGAATGGCCCCATCATGGAACGATCATAATGATCCAAGTGGTCCATCGGCCACATTTAAAGGTCCCAAGTGAGATCCACACCATGGATCGGTGGGCCTCACTTGGTCCACCATAAAATCAAGAAAATCTACCCTATAGAAGCACCCACCGTCCGATCTTCTCGCTCCTAGGGTTTCCTTGGCACCTTGTCTTCAACTTCAATGGCTAAGATGAAGAATGGAGGGTTGAGATGGGAGATTTTGGGGTAGGAAGGTGGGCCACTTGGAGCTTAAAGGGACTTGGGAAATTCCATACGTATGGAGCCCTTGCAATTTTTGTTGTTTGGAAATTTTAGAATGAGAAAGAGAGAAAGAGAGAGAGTGATGTAAAGGGAGAGAGAGAGAGTGATGGATGGATGGGTGAGTGATGGTTGTGTAAGAAAAGTATGGGTTAGGAAGACTTTTGTGGCTTTTTGTGTAAGAAAGGTATGGGTTGAGAAGACTTTGTTGGCTTTTGTGTAAGAGAGGTATGGGTTTGGGAGACTTTTGTGGTTGCTTGGGAAAATGGGTGAGAGTGATGTGTACTTGACATGTGATGGGTTGATGGGTGATTGATTGATGGGATTGAGGTGATTGATGTGACACATCGTTGAGATTCCCTTGGTTTTCGCAACGCGCGGCGTTTTCTCGCACCGAACGTTGGCCCATAACTCTTGATCAGGGTATCGCCTTGGCGCACGAGTCGCGGTATCGGAACCGCAACGACGGCGCGGTCGCTATGGTATAGGTCTCGAGTTGAGTCGACTCGGGTTGTCGGCACATGAATCCGGGTCGCGCGTCGATATCCGTTAAGGGTCGAAAGTTGCCGGAATTCGACCGGTAAGACCGCGGAAGTCTACGGAAAGGTACGGATCAAGATACGGGTCTTACACGTTGATTCTGGGCCCACCTGATATCTGGAACTGCCTCAAAATTATTATTGACGCCTTAAATGAGGAGTCAAAACAGATGGACGGTGCAGATTTCTCCAAAACAGTGCAATGGACCCCATATGAGATGAACGTGTACAGTGCACATGTGCACTCACCGTGCATGGTAAGTGTCAGATACGGCTTGACCCTCTCTGACCGAAAGAAAGAAAAATAATAATAATAATAATAAATAAATAAATTTTCGCAGCGAACGCACGGCCGCGGCCGTTTTTGCGAACGGTAGTGGGCCCCACCCATTGCTCGTATGGCCAATCTGATCCGTTCACCGTGTAGAGGGGCTCGAATACTACAAAAACATGCTAAATTTTTGTACCCATGCGTGCACACTTGTGAGATACAGAGGCCACAAAAGGGCTGCTCGGTAGCGTTCAAAACTGATTCTTTTGTGATTTCTTATCTGGGCCACGTCAATGGACGTTCAAAACCACCCATTCTTGACTGAAATTTCGTTCTGAATCCAATGGATGGGGTGGATTTTTCAGAAAATGCTTCTGTGGGGCCCACCGACCACAACAGCGAAATGGTGCGAAAGGTTTCGCACATCCACGAAAACCGACTTTTTCGGACGGGTTTGGCCCACCATCTTTGATCATATGGCAGATCTGAACCTTCTATCATGTAGAGGACCCAAGAAAGTACTAAGGGACGGTGTTTCTTTGGAATTTGAGCGAGGAAAGTGGCGTGTTTCATGGTACCAAACTTGGCTGCGAAAATTGCACTCCGTGTCCTGCTACAACTCTGTCACTGACTCCAGCCTTCCAGCAGCTATAAAAAGAGGTTTTTGGACGTGGGGAGAATTCATTCAGGGTCTGGGGAGGAAGAACAGAGGGCTCAAGCTTGGGTTTCAACGTGGGCAGAGGAGAGAGAGAGGAGCTTGGTTTTTCTTTCCCTTTTCTTTTCCTTTTCTTTTTCTCTTTATTTATTTGGATTGAGCCCATCCATGGCAGGCTAAATCCTCCTAGCTAGGGCTAGGAGGTGAAGCTTGTAGTGAGATGAGAGATTTTATTTTATTTTTATTTTAATTCATGAATCGACGTTGATTTTAGTTAATTAATATGGGAATGTTTTAGGTTTTTAATGGTCTGTTGTGACTGAAATTACAATGGGTCTGCAATGGCTTTGAATATTTTCGTTCTCTTTAATGTTTATGATGTCAGGAAGCCCTGTTGTTCACCATAGTCTCCTGGGCATGGTCGGATGACGGTACCCTTCCTAACTTACATACATGTGATTGGGTGGTAATTAGTTTGATTCTGTTGTTTGCCATAGTCTTTGGGCATGGTTTGGTGATGGAATCCATTCTAATTTATCTTCCTTTCATCTCTTTGAAAACTAGATCAACGGCAGTTCAGTAATTTCCATAATTTTTGATGCAAGCATAAGTTCTCCCTGATCTCTACAAGTGGATCCTCTGAATCCCTAGTTTCCTATCTCTGATTTGTTTCCTAAGTTTTAGATTAATTATTCTACAAATATTTCACCATTGCTAATTGATTTAGAATTCATCTTAGCCTAGTTCTAGTTCTAGTTAGTTTCAGATAACGTACAAGTTTCAGTCCCTTGGGATTCGACCTCGGTCTTACTGAGTTATTACTACATCACAACCCTGCACTTGGGGAGTGAACAAGTTTTTGGCGCCGTTGCCGGGGACTGTCGGCTACGTTTTTCTGAAATTAATTAGTTTTGGGATTAGTTCAAGATTAGATTTTCTTTAGAATTTTTAATTATAGGTTTAGAAGTAGTTATTTTCCTTGTTAGAAATTTTTCCTAACGTTAGAAACTTACTATTCTTCATTCTATCTGATTTTTAGAACTAACCTAATTTTTTTCTGTTTTGTAGGAAACTTCTAATTTAGTAAGCTCTTTCCAATTTCTCTTTCTTTAGAATTTCTTCTTTTTTTTCTAGAAATTAGTTTACTCTTAATTAGGACTTTCTATTCTTAGAAACTAACTTATTTTGTTTTGTTTTGCAGATTCTTAACCTAGGACTCCAAATTTGGTAACTTCTTTCCATCTTTCCCTTTTATTTTCTAGATTTCTTCTTCCTCTTTTTTAGGTTTAAATTAGAATTTGAGGGCTGAGTGTGTTTTATGCCCCATTGGACACGCGACAACACTCGACGTCTCGTGACTGAAGGAGGATTAGTTGAGGGGTTGACTGTCCATCGCAGGACTAGACACCACTTGAATTCTCCTGAGTTAGAGGACGTTATGGCTGAAAATCAACCTCAAGCACTACCCCAACCAGGGGTTGAGGAAGTACATGATGAGAATGAGGTGCATCAGGCACCCCCGCCTCGTACTTTACGAGATTATTTACAACCGGCAGGGGTGAGTACGCCCTCATGCATGATTTTTCCTGAGAATACAGGACATATGGACATTAAGCCAGGGGTTATCCAACTCCTTCCTAAGTTTCATGGGCTTGAGTCCGAAGAACCATACTTGCATCTGAAAGAGTTCGATGAAATCATAGGCACCTTATACTTTCCTAATGTATCTGAGGATACTATTAGGCTGAAACTCTTTCCATTTTCCTTGAAAGAAAAAGCCAAGACGTGGTTACATTCACTGCGTCCTAGGTCCATTGGCACATGGAATGATTTGCAGAGGGAATTTATAAAGAAATTTTTCCCACATCATAAGACAATTACCCTCAGGAGAGCAATCATGAACTTTGCCCAAAAGGAAGATGAAACATTCTTCCAATGTTGGGAAAGGTTCAAGGATCTGGTTAATGCATGCCCACAACATGGCTTTGAAATATGGCGCATTACGAATTTTTTCTATGATGGGCTAACATCTTCCATGCGCCAAATGGTCGAGACAATGTGTAACGGAGATTTTATTAATAAAAATGTCGACGAGGTATGGGATTACCTCGATAGTCTCGCGGAAAAAACACAATCATGGGACTATTACCCAAGAACGAACACTACGTCTAGGCCGACTCATTCAAGGGAAAAAGGAGGAATATATCTCCTGAAAGAGGATAATGATCTTAACGCTAAGGTGGCCAATCTCACCAGAAAATTTGAGGTCATGGAAGGAAGGAAGGAAAACGTTAATGAAAGTGTTTGCGGCATCTGTGATTACAACATTCATACTACTGAAAATTGTCCTTCAATACCTGCCTTTCGAGATGTATTGAATGAACAATCTAATGCCGTAAATAACTATCAAAGACCTTTCAATGGACCACCCTCTAATACATACAATCCTGGCTGGAAAAATCATCCGAATTTTAGTTGGAGGAACGGACAAACTGCTACCCCTCAAGGTTTCTTCAATCAAAATCCAAATCAGGGGAAACCTCAAGAAGAATCGGTTCAATTTTCCATACAAGAGCTGGCTCGGACAATTCAAGGAATTTCAGATTTTATGCAAAAAATAGATTCACGTATGACGGCTATGGAAAAAGGGATGCTCCCTGCACAATCACTCCCTAATCCGAAACCGCAATACGAGACAGGTGATCCCAGCTCTTCGAATCAAATGGGGCACGCTAAATCCATCACCACTCTTAGGAGTGAGAAGGTTATTGATAAAACCCTTCCGGTTAGGCCCGAAAAGCCTCAAGAACCAGAAGAGGACAACAATGATGGATCTAGTGGCGCCCCACAAAAATTTGAACCGGAACCTCTAGAAAAGCCAGTTGCTCCGTTTCCCCAACGGTTGGTTGAACCAAAACGTCTATCTAACTCTCAGGATATCCTAGAGGTGTTGAAACAAGTGAAAGTCAACATTCCTCTGCTTGACGTTGTAAAATAAATACCTTTATATGCTAAATTTTTAAAGGATTTATGTACTACCAAACGACGAAAAAATATTCAAAAGAAGATCTCCTTGACTGAGAAAATGAGTGCCATCCTGTAAGACCCGTATCTTGGTCCGTACCTTTCCGTACACTCCCGCGGTCGTACCGGTCGAATTCCGGCAACTTTCGACCCTTAAATAATATCGACGCGCGACCTGGATTCATGTACCGACAACCCGAGTCGACTCAACCCGAGACCTATACCATAGCGACCGCGCCGTCGTTGCGGTTCCGATACCGCGACTCGTGCGCCAAGGCGATACCCTGATCAAGAGATATGAGCCAACGTTCGGTGCGAGAAAACGCCGCGCGTTGCGAAAACCAAGGGAATCTCAACGATGTGTCACATCAATCACATCAATCTCATCAATCAATCACCCATCAACCCATCACATGTCAAGTACACATCACTCTCACCCATTTTCCCAAGCAACCACAAAAGTCTCCCAAACCCATACCTCTCTTACACAAAAGCCAACAAAGTCTTCTCAACCCATACCTTTCTTACACAAAAAGCCACAAAAGTCTTCCTAACCCATACTTTTCTTACACAACCATCACTCACCCATTCATCCATCACTCTCTCTCTCTCCCTTTACATCACTCTCTCTCTTTCTCTCTTTCTCATTCCAAAAACTTCCAAGCAACAAAAATTTCAAGAGCTCCCACGTATGGCATTTCTCCAAAGACCTTAAGCTCCAAGTGGCCCACCTTCCTACCCCAAAAATCCCCCATCTCAACCCTCCATTCTTCATCTTAGCCATTGAAGTTGAAGATAAGGTGCCAAGAAACCCCTAGGAGCGAGAAGATCGGACGGTGGGTGCTTCTATAGGGTAGATTATCTTGTTTTTATGGTGGACCAAGTGAGGCCCACCGATCAATGGTGTGGATCTCACTTGGGATCCTAATATGTGGCCGATGGACCACTTGGATCATCATGATCGGTCCATGATGGGGCCATTCTCCATGGACCCCATCATGATGTTTATTTTCATTTAGAAAGGTCATCTAGACCGTCCATATCGGTGGAGAATGGATCTCCACCGTTGATTTACATTTTTAACGGTCCCATGTGCAAGGGACCCATTTATTGTATGTTTCATCGCAAGGGAGGGCCCATAATGACGGGGTCCCTCCATCACAAGCCGTGTCCCACTCTCCATGTCTCTCTCCCTCTCTCTTTTATTTTATTTTATTTTATTTTATTTTATTTTATTTTATTGCAATAGGATGATGTGGCCCACTTGAATGGATCTCATCTTGATGTATTTATTTTATTCAAGTGGGGCCCACCTTAGACGTTATTCCCATGCCGCCCATAATGTGATGGCCCACTTCATCAGGGCCCACCATCTTCAAAAGAGAGAAAAAAAAAATATATTTTAAAACCGTCCAGCGTCCCAGACGCTGGACGTTTCAATGAAAGAAGAGAAAAGGAAAGGAAAAAAAAAAGGGATTTTTGGGTGGCTCCCTTGTATAGGCCCCACCCTGATGTTTATGTTCTATCCAAGCCGTCCATCCTCTTACCCACGGCATTTTAGCCGTTGGGTAGAAGTTTGGAGCTGATCCAATCACCTGGTGGGCCATAGCGTCAAAGATCGCACCCTCACCATTCAAACATCTTTTTCTTAATTTATTTCACATCCAAGCATCAAAAAAATTCAAACTCTAAACTCATTTGGACGGCGTCGAGCCACTGATCGCCATAGCCGGGTCGGATTTTGGCGCAGCGGGCCCCATGTGTCAAAAACCCCAAAATTTTAAATTTTGCCCCTTTTCTAAAATTCCATGGCAGAGGCTTTGCCTCTGCCTCTGTGAGTGTCAACGCCTGCACGGTCCAGCGCATGCATGGGCGTGGGCGGACGAGCGTGGGGGCCACGGCCGTACGTGTGGGCCCCACCAAAGATGTTTATTTGTCATTCCATCTGTTCATGAGGCGGGCCCCCTTCTCAGGCGGGTCCCCTCCAAATTTTGGCATGATCCAGTGCTCGGGTGGCCCACACCACAGGGAACAGTTGAATTGAGTCCTTGCCATTGAAAATTTCCCTGGTGCCCACAGGAGTATTGGATTAAGCTGAAATTTATGTTTTACCTTCATACAGGTCCAAGGGACCTCGTGAATGGATTAGATTTCAAATGAACATTATAGGGTGGGCCCCACATGGGACCCACAATGATGTGTGCGTTAAAGACCACCGTCCAGTGGACGGTGGCGCTCACCTTGCCGTTGTATTGCTTCCACCGTCCGCTGGACGGTGGAGCCCTCTTGATGCATGTGTTTTATGCACGCCACAGCGGGCGTGCAGTGTGTGTGTGCGTGCTGTGTGGGTGTGTATGCGTGTGTGGGTGTGTGCATGTATACATATACATATATACTTATATATATACTATATGTATTATAGGTATTATATGTACATATTATTACTGTTATAATAAATATGATGGTAGGCCCTCATGTGGGCCCCACTCTTGATGCATGTGATGCATCTAGACCGCCCATCCGCTATAACATATAAGGCCTTTGGGTTAAACCCCTTTGGACTGTAAAAAGAGCCTATGGGCCTAGGCCCACTTGATATGATCAAATCCCATAGGAAGAGGCCCTTTTGATGTACTTCAGGGGCCCATAAAGATTGGACCCATTTGTTGCATTCTTAAAGCCCATGGTTGTGGACCCAATTGTTATATTGAAAGACCCATGGGACTACACCCATTTGATTATAAAAGGGTCCATGGGAATAGGCCCACTTTGATATGCATGCAAACTCATGGATTAGGCCCATTTAAATTATTTAAGGCCTAGGGATTTAGGCCCATTTGACTCATACAAGGCCTCTGGGTTGAGGCCCATTTGATATACATTTGGGGGCCCAATTGGTGTGACCCATTTAATACATATTAAACTCTTGTGACTAGGTCCAATTGATGCAATCTAAGGCCCACGGGTTTGACCCATTGCAATGCACATAAGCCCCATTGGTGTGGCCCATTTATGTGGCCCATCTGATAAATGAGAGCCCATAGGATATGACCCATTTGATATATATATATAAGGTCCCATGGGGACAACCTACGGTCCATTGCAATGTGTAAATCCATTACAGACTAAGTGTTGATGTTTACAAAGATCGTGCCTTGGGAGAAATGTTGGTTTGACGTCCACATTGCGAGTGTAATGTTGGTTGGATGTCCACATTACGACTCTCCTTAGGGCCCATTACCGGACGTATTTGCCATGTATAGGCCCTCCAGGTCCGTCTACATTGTAAAATAGTTCATTTCATTATAACATGTTTAGTATAGTTTCATGACCCATGATCATATGCATCATATGTATGCTTGATATGAGGACTGACTGATCATAGCATATGCCTTCGGGCAGGTTGTTATGGGCTCCTGGTTAGGCAGTATTGCCCTACATGATCGCACGATATGCGCATGGATTGTTGCATGACTGGACAGCGTGAATCATGCATTTCGCACTTGTGTGACATGGGTATTGTACGCCCTAGCAACATCAGGGCCGTAGCCTCCACAGACGCATCGTGGTTGGCAGGATTGGATACCGGAAATCTTATTCTACATGGGGTACTATAGATATCCCTGGGTGAAAGTCCCTAAACCCTTATGGTACCAAGAGGTTGCTCCAACGTCTAGACCGAGTGGGTAGATGAGCGTTGAGTGCCGATTACCAGACGGTTACGCTCTCCACTGTGTCGTGGTCGGTTGGAAGGGGGTACGGCCTTACCCGCCCGAGTGTAGGGGGCAATGCTAGGCTGAGTCTGACCAGCTCGAGGAATGGGTCCGCTATCGACGAGTCGCGCCCGATATTGGCAGACGGATAGTGAGGTCTCTTCCACTTACCTTATTGCGCGCGATGTGGCGGCAATCTGGTTTAGAGTGTACTAGACCCCGGTGATATTCCATACTTTGAGCTGTACTGATATGTGGACATTGATGAGGATCTGTATGCTTGAGTTGCATTGCACATTGCATGGCCTTGGGATGACCGATACCATTCATGTCTGGCATTGCATAGCCTTGGTACGGCTCATGACGTTTTGGTTCCATCTGCATATTCCGCATTACTCTGACATTGCATTCATATTACTACCTTGCGCACACACTTTCACCACCCTCTAAGCTTTCTGTAAGCTTATGCACGACCATTGCGTGCAGGTGACGTTGGACTGCAGCAGCGCTGAGGCAGGAGCACGTTGCTGATCATTTTGGAGTTTTTGTTATTTGCCATTGTATTTCCCTTTATGCTCATTATACTTGTAAAATTTTTTTTCATAGTGGAAATGTAATGGAGTGCTTGGTTGTTGTTTGTGGGTTATGCCTTTGGTTATGCTTATTACGAATCAAACTGACATTGAAAATTCTCCTCGTAGCATCCCAGGATCGGAACCTGGCGAAAGGGAGCTAGGAGCCGAGAATGGGGTTCTACGGAGGCTGTCGGCGCCGGATTCGGCGATCGGGAATTCTGTTAGCCCGGTTTCCGAGTTTGGGGCGTGACACATCCTGAAACAAGATGTGCCGCAAAAATTCAAAGATCCCGGTTGCCCAACCATATCATGTGTAATCGGGAACTATCGAATTGATCACGCACTTCTTGACTTAGGAGCGAGCGTCAATCTGATTCCCTATTCAGTATACCAACAGTTAGGTTTGGGTGAATTAAAACCCACTCGAACCACACTACAACTTGCTGATCGTTCTGTTCGTATACCAAGAGGGATCATCGAGGATGTTTTGGTCCAGGTGGATAGATTCTACTACCCTGTTGATTTTATCATCTTGGACACCGAACCCATCAATGACACGAGCACTCAGATTCCCGTCATTCTTGGTCGCCCATTTCTGTCTACTTCAAATGCAATTATCAATTGCAGGAATGGTGTCATGACTATGTCCTTTGGAAATTTGACATTGGAATCGAATATCTTTTTCAATAACGGCAGCAACTCAGAGGATGATGACGATTTCCACGATGTTAACATGATTGATTCTTTTGTGGAAGATAGAACACCTCTCACCTTATCCTCTGATCCTCTAGAGACGTGCCTGGCCCACTCCCATGATCTTGATGATGATATAATTAGGGAGACGTGTGCCATGCTTGATACTGCACCGGTACTTGAAGTTAACCGGTGGAGGCCACACATTGAAGAATTGCCCCAAACATATGTAGTGCCTCTACCGTCTAACCTCAAGCCACCGAAGCTTGACCTAAAACCTTTGCCCTCTGATTTAAAATATGTCTATTTAGGTCAAGATGAGACATACCCGGTGGTGATCTCTGCCCACCTGGAGAAAGAACAGGAGAGTATGCTGATATCTACTCTCATTGAGTATAAGGGAGCTCTTGGATGGACGATAGCGGACCTCAAGGGAATTAACCCATCGATTTGTACTCACCGTATATATCTTGAGGACAATGCAAAGGCTGTTCGGCAATCACAACGTAGACTAAATCCAAACATGAAGGAAGTGGTTAAGGCCGAGGTTCTCAAACTATTGGAAGTGGGGATCATTTACCCCATATCCGATAGTCAATGGGTGAGTCCAACTCAGGTAGTTCCTAAGAAGTCCGGGATCACCATCGTAGCCAATGCCAATAATGAACTCGTGCTGACCAGAGTTACTACTGGTTGGAGAATGTGCATTGACTACAGAAAGCTGAATACCGTCACAAGGAAAGACCACTTTCCTTTGCCCTTCATTGATCAAATCCTGGAAAGGCTAGCTGGTCATTCCTATTATTGTTTCCTTGACGGGTATTCAGGTTATAATCAGATTGAAATCGCCCCTGAGGATCAGGAAAAGACCACATTTACATGTCCCTATGGCACCTTTGCTTACAGAAGGATGCCATTCGGGCTATGTAATGCCCCTGCCACCTTTCAGCGATGCATGACGAGTATCTTTTCTGACATGATGGGGAAATATCTAGAGGTCTTCATGGACGATTTCTCTGTTTTTGCTTCATCTTTCAGCGAATGCTTAGCAAGTCTTAAATGTGTGCTGAAAAGATGTGAAGAAAAAATTTTGGTACTTAACTGGGAGAAGTGCCATTTTATGGTTCAAAGGGAAATTGTCCTTGGGCATATCATCTCGTCCAAAGGAATCGAGGTAGATAAGGCAAAAATTGATCTTATCTCTAACCTACCTCCACCCAAGAATATCAGGGACGTGCGATCCTTCTTAGGACACGCAGGCTTTTACAGACGATTCATAAAGGACTTTAGTCTCCTCTCTCGTCCTTTATGTAATCTTCTTCAAAAGGATACACCATACGAGTGGACTGAGCAGTGCCAAGAAGTTTTCACTAAGCTTAAGGGCATGCTAACCACCGCACCTATCATGCAGCCACCTGACTGGAGTCTTCCTTTTGAACTTATGTGCGACGCCTCTGATTATGCTCTTGGAGCGGTTCTAGGCCAGAGAAAAGATAAGCGGCCTTACGTTATTCACTAAGCAAGTAGGACTCTAAATCCTGCCCAAGTGAACTACTCGACTACGGAAAAGGAACTCTTAGCCGTAGTGTTCGCTTTGGACAAATTTAGATCTTATCTGATCGGATCTAAGATCATCATTTACACAGACCATGCGGCACTTAAGTATCTTCTTTCTAAGAATGATTCTAAGCCCCGCCTGTAAGACCCGTATCTTGCTCCGTACCTTTCCGTACACTTCCGCGGTCTTACCGGTCGAATTCCGGCAACTTTCGACCCTTAACCAGTATCGACGCGCGACCGGGAATCATGTGCCGACAACCCGAGTCGACTCAACCCGAGACCAATACCATAGCGACCGCACCGTCGCCGCGGTTCCAATACCGCGACTCGCGCGCCAAGGCGATACCCTGATCAAGAGATATGAGCTAACGTTCGGTGCGAGAAAACGCCGCGCGTTGCGAAAACCAAGGGAATCTCAACGATGTGTCACATCAATCACATCAATCCCATCAATCAATCACCCATCAAGCCATCACATGTCAAGTACACATCACTTCCATCCCTTTTCCCAAGCAACCACAAAAGTCTCCCAAACCCATACCTCTCTTTCACAAAAGCCAACAAAGTCTTCTCAACCCATACCTTTCTTACACAAAAAGCCACAAAAGTCAAATTTCTCTTGCACCACCATCACTCACCCATCCATCCATCACTCTCTCTCTCTCCCTTTACATCACTCTCTCTCTTACTCTCTTTCTCATTCCAAAACTTCCAAGCAACAAGAAATTCAAGAGTTCCATACGTATGGAATTTCTCCAAAATCCCTAAGCTTCAAGTGGCCCACCTCCCTACCCCAAAATCTTCCATCTCAACCCTCCATTCTTCATCTTAGCCATTGAAGTTGAAGACAAGGTGCCAAGGAACCTCTAGGAGCGACAAGATCGGACGGTGGGTGCATCTATAGGATAGTTTTCCTTGTTTTTATGGTGGACCAAGTGAGGCCCACCGATCAATGGTGTGGATCTCACTTGGGACCCTAATATGTGGCCGATGGACCACTTGGATCTTCACGATCGTTCCATGATGGGGCCAATCTCCATGGACCCCATCATGATGTTTATTTTCACTTAGAAAGGTCATCTAGACCGTCCATATCGGTGGAGAATGGATCTCCACCGTTGATTTACATTTCTAATGGTCCCATGTGCAAGGGATCCATTTATTATTATGTTTCATTGCAAGGGAGGGCCCATAATGACGGGGACCCTCCATCACAAGCCGTGTCCCACTCTCCATGTCTCTCTCTCCCTTTCATTGCTTTTATTTTATTTCATTTTATTTTATTTATTATTATTATTTCTTTTGCTATAGAATTGTGGCCCACTTGAATGGACCCCACCTTGATGGAAGTATTTTTATTCAAGTGGGGCCCACCTTAAATATTGAAATGCCCCATCCATCAGTGGTGGCCCACCTAATCAGGGCCCCACCATAATCGGTTCTCCAGATGCCAACCGTCCAGCGTCTGGGGACGCTGGACGTCCTTATATGAAAAAGGAAGTAAAAGAAAGAAGGAAAAGGAAATTTTGGTGGGCCGGCTCATGCAGGCCCCACCTTGATGTATTTGTTCCATCCACGCCGTCTATTCCGTTTTTCAGGACATTTTAGGCGTTGAACCAAAGGATGAGATCAATCTGATGATCAGGCGGGCCATACCATAGAAAATGGTATTTCTAACCTTTCAAAGGCTTTTAAGGCCCATTTTATTGTTTCTACACGCCAACTTAAACCCAAACATTTTACTTGTATGGCTGTTGTGGGCCCTAAAATCTTTTGAACGGTTTGGATTTTCGATCAGTGGGTCCCACCTGTGAGATTTCGCAGGTTTTTAAAAAAAAAAAAAAAAAAAAAAAAGGGGCAATGAAGAAACGCTGACAGCGCTGCCAGCGCACGGGCGGGCGGACGAAGTGGACCCACGGCCACCAGCCGTGGGCCCCACCTTGATGTTTATATGCCATCAGAACCGTTCATGAGGTGAGTCCCACCCTCAGGTGGGCCCCCTCCAAATTTCAGCGAATTCCAAAACTCAAGTGGGCCGCACCACAGGAAACAGTGAATTGAATATCTACCATTGAGAGTTCCTTCTGGGCCCACGGAAGTTTCAGATCAATCTGGAATTTGGGTTACCACTCATTTCAGGCCTAAGTGACCATATGAACTGGTTGGATGTCATCTAAATACTTCAGGGTGGGCCCCACATGGGACCCACAGTGATGAATGTGTTGTGTTGTGCGTGTGCCATTTCTCACCGTACAACAGACGGTGGAACCCACGGGGCATTGTGCCCTTGTCATTGCCGTCCATCTGTTTTGATGGTGGGGCCCACTGTCCCCCAGCCACAGCAACTTATGTGGGTCTCACCATTATATATGGATACATATTACCTATTATATATTTTATATCTTATATTATATAGTTCATAATATGTATATAGTGGTGGGTCATACGTGGGACCCACCTCTATTCCCTTTTTAAATGCTTAAAAATCTACAGCAGCAGCTATTTATAGATGGTTATTTTATATACATTTATTCCCTTAATGTATAAGTTATTGTTGTAGTTATAATGTATGTATATTACTATACATATTATATACGTGGGCCCAAGGTCCGTATGACCTTTTGAACATATTGGATTGCAAACGAATATTTCCGCGAGCCCCCTTACCAATCAGTTTGAATGGCAAATAAACATTTCAGTAGGCCTCTAGGCCATGGAAGTAGACCCATTTGATGTGTTCCAAGGCCCATGGGATTGGGCCCATTTGTTGTATTTTAAAGCCCATGAGATTAGGCCATTTGTCGTTTTAAGGGCCCATGGGTGAAGGCCCACTGAGATGTACTAGGGCCCACGAGATTAAAGTCCATTTGATGTACTTTTGGGGACCACATTGGTGTGGCCCATTGGTCATATATAAGACCCATGAGACTAAGCTCATTTGATGTAATCCAAGACCCACGGGTTTAACCCATTGCAATGCACATCAGACCCATTGGTGTGGCCCATCTATGTGGCCTATCTGATGAATAAAAGGCCTATGGGATATGGCATATTTGATATATATGTGAGGTCCAATGGGGACAACCTACGGTCCATTGCAATGTGAAAATCCATTATAGACTAAGTACTGAGGTTTACAAGATCGTGACTTGGGTGCAATGTTGGTTTGACGTCCACATTGCGAATGTAATGTTGGTTGGATGTCCACATTACGACTCTCCTTAGGGCCCATTACTGGCCGTACTTGTTGTATTTCGGCCGTCCAGGCCCATCTGCATAGTAAGATACTTCATTTTATATAACATGTTTAGTATGGTTTCATGACCCATGATCATACGCATCATATGTATGCTTGATATGAGGATTGACTGATCATAGCATATACCTTCGGACAGGTTGTCTATGGGCTCCCGGTTAGGCGGTGTTGCCCTACATGAGCGCACGATATGCGCAGGATTGGTTGCATGACTGGATAGCGTGATTCATGCATTCCGCATTTGTGTGACATGGTTATTACACGCCCTAGCGACATCAGGGCCGTAGCCTCCACAGACGCATCGTGGTTGGCAGGATTGGATCCCGAAAATACTTGTTCTACATGGGGTACTATAGATATCCCTGGGTGAAAGTCCCTAAACCCTTATGGTACCAAGAGGTTGCTCCAACGTCTAGACCGAGTGGGTAGATGAGTACTGAGTGCCGAATACCAGTTGGCTGTGCTCTCCACTGTGTCGTGGTCGGTTGGAAGGGGGTGCGGCCTTACCCGCCCGAGTGTAGGGGGCAATGCTAGGCTGAGTTCGACCAGCTTGAGGAATGGGTCCGCTATCGACGAGTCGCGCCCGATATTGGCAGACGGATAGTGAGGTCTCTTCCACTTACCTTATTGCGCGCGACGTGGCGGCAATCTGGTTTAGAGTGTACTAGACCCCGGTGATATTCCATTACTATGAGCTGTATTGACGTGTGGACATTGATGAGTATCTGTGTGCTTGAGTTGCATTGTACATTGCATGGCCTTGGGATGGCCGATACCATTCATGTCTTGCATTGCATAGCCTTGGTACGGCTCATGACGTTTTGGTTCCATCTGCATATTCCGCATTACTCTGACATTGCATTCATATTACTACCTTGCGCACACACTTTCACCACCCTCTAAGCTTTCTGTAAGCTTATGCACGACCGTTGCGTGCAGGTGACGTTGGACTGCAGCAGCGCTGAGGCAGGAGCACGTTGCTGATCATTTTGGAGTTTTTGTTATTTGCCATTGTATTTCCCTTTATGCTCATTGTACTTGTAAAATTTTTGATCATAGTGGAAATGTAATGGAGTGCTTGGTTGTTGTTTGTGGGTTATGCCTTTGGTTATGCTTATTACGAAACAAACTGGTATTTGAAATCCTCCTCGTAGCATCCCAGGATCGGAACCTGGCGAATGGGAGCTAGAAGCCGAGAATGGGGTTCTACGGAGGCTGTCGGCGCCGGATTCGGTGATCGGGAATTTTGTGAGCCCGGTTTCCGAGTCTGGGGCGTGACACCGCCTGATACGATGGATCCTTCTACTCCAAGAATTTGATTTGGAAATTAAAGATAAAAAGGGAGTAGAGAACGTAGTGGCTGATCATCTTTCTCGCCTTAATACCTCGGATTCCCTTGAGGCGACCCATATCAATGACATGTTCCCTGATGAACAACTGTTTAGAGTCTCCCATTCACCTTGGTTCGCTGATATTGCTAATTATCTTACTACAGGTGTCATACCGACACACTGGATGTCACAAGATAAGAAGAAATTCTTTACCAAGGTGCGTAACTTTTTCTGGGACGATCCATATTTGTTTAAATATTGCCCAGACCAAATCTTAAGGAGATGCGTACCAGACGATGAGCATCAGAGTGTCATCTCCTTCTGTCATTCACAGGCCTGTGGTGGTCACTTTTCTGCTAAAAAGACCACGGCCAAGATTTTACAGTGTGGCTTCTACTGGCCCACTATGTTTAGGGACACTCATGAGTTTTGCAAGGCTTGTGAGCGTTGTCAGAAATTGGGAGCATTGTCCCGTCGAAATATGATGCCCTTGAATCCCATCCTTATTATAGAAGCATTTGATTGTTGGGGCATTGATTTCATGGGACCATTCCCCCAATCATTTGGATATCTGTATATTTTGCTCGCCGTAGACTATGTCACTAAATGGGTCGAAGCAATTCCGTGCCGCAAAAATGACCATCACACGGTCATTAAATTTTTGAAAGATAATATCCTGTCGTGGTTCGAAACGCCTCGAGCCATCATTAGTGACGGGGGCTCACACTTCTGCAATAGACCATTTGAGGGTTTAATGAAGAAATACGGTATCTCGCATAAGGTGAGCACCCCATACCATCCACAGACAAGTGGACAAGCTGAGATTTCCAATAGGGAGATCAAACATATCCTAGAGAAAACGGTTAACCCTGATCGTAAGGACTGGTCAATCCGATTGACCGATGCCTTATGGGCGTACCGTACTGCTTTCAAAACTCCTATTGGAACATCTCCCTTTAGACTTGTCTATGGGAAAGCCTGTCACTTGCCTGTGGAATTGGAACATAAAGCATACTGGGCGATCAAAAATCTGAATTTCAATCTGGACAACGCTGGCTCGCTACGCAAACTTCAGTTAAACGAACTTGAAGAAATTCGGAATGATGCGTACGAAAACTCGAGAATTTACAAGGACAGGATGAAGGCGTTTCATGATCAACATATTCTACGGAAATCATTCACGCCAGGTCAGAAAGTCCTCTTGTATGACTCTCGACTACATCTCTTTCCGGGTAAGCTTCGATCTCGTTGGACCGGCCCTTACATTGTTATTACTGCTTATCCTCATGGGGCCGTCGATATAAGAGATCCCGACAATGGCAAGGAGTTTAAAGTAAATGGACATCGATTAAAGCCATTTGTTGAGACATTTCATTCAGAGGACATGTCCATGCCTCTGATTGCTCCTGTTTATCAGGACTGATCTCCTAGTCTGATGGAGGTATAGGTACGTTTATCGCTTTCATAGGTTTAGGATAGTCGTTTTCATAGGTTAGTTAGTTCAATGTTTGTGGGTGACATTACTGCAAACCCTCACGAGACTACAACTCGTCCACTAGGGGTAACCTAGGGGTTTAAAGGCTTGTTGCATATGCTAAATGCAATCGAGAGCACCTGCGAAAGTGGTATAGGTAGGATTTTATTTTTGTTTTTCTTTCTCTCGTACTAACCTGCTCTCTCCCAGTGATCTATTGGAAACTCTCTTGATTCGTTATTCAGGTACTATCTTCCCATCACTTCTCATTTACTTTCGTTGTCCCATGTGCATTGCATGCTCATATCTTTTACATTGAGGACAATGTAGATTTTAGGTTGGGGGTGGGAGATTAGGTTTCCTAATCAGTATTTTTTTGGTCTTGAGCAAAATTTGTGAAATTTTTTTTTTAAAAAAAATTTTCTGAAAATTTCTACAAATTCGAAGTGATTTTGATAGATATCCCTAATTTAGATCTTCAAGGTACATAATGGTGGATTTATGACTCTTGGATTCCGTATCTGTTAGATTTCATAGTTAAGTGAATTATTAATCCATGATTAGAAGTTGTAAACATTGATTGAATCATGATTTCAGGACACGTCTTGCTTGCACATTAAGACTTCAGTCTGATATTGAAGGGTTAATTTGGTAATCACTAAGCACGAAAGGAACCAGCCTGAAATATCTTGCCATCATGGTATAAAAATTGGAAAGGTTGGATAATTAATCTTCACCATAGGTTTGCTCCCTATAGGTGTGGAGTTAATTCCCCATGAATGATATCTAAAAAGAGTCAGGTGTACGATCTTCACCATAGGTTTGCTCCTTATAGGTGAGGATTTGATTCCCCTTCCTTGGCATTACTTTGAATAGAAAAATCAAAAGTTAATAGGCTAATCTATGAGGCAAGTTTTGGATTAGGTTTTAGTTATCATGAATTTTCTTGTCGGTTACCAATGATTTCATGAAATTGACGATTGGATCTCTTAATGATGATAAGCCGAGATTAGACTATACATCCATGGATCTCAATGTTTAAAATTTTTCTAATTGATGGATTGATACTTTACACTTGATTATGAAGTCTACCGTGCGCTTGAGTTCAGGAGAAAATAATGCCCAATATTCATGAATCGTAGAATTCTAATGACTGGATTATTTCTCAAAAATCATTCGGCTTTACAGAAATTTTCATATAAGTCTCAACTTATTTTTCGCATATTTTGCTCGGGACTAGCAAAATGCTGGTTGGGGGTTGTGTTGAGGGTCAAATACTGCATATTAGACCCCATTTATTACCTGAATTTACGTACATAATGCCGTTTAATGGCCCGTTTTGCCGTGTTTGTGATACAGGGTGTAGTTGAAAGCATGAAATGCAAAAAGTTGCTAAAAGTATGAATTTAACACTCTGTTGACGCCAAAGTCAAGGGACACACTCCAGGGGACCAAGATTGACAAATATACACGGTCAGAAATCCGAGAAAAGTTAGAAATTGAAGCTCAAGTGGCCTGAAGGACGTCCAGAATGCAAGATCACGAGGTTCCCACCATCCGTTCGGCTCGAAACTTCATACGTCGCCTGAGGACCATAAATTAACCGTACATATAAAATTTCAGCCATTGAAGATCTCGGAAAGTGCCCCAACTGACAGATCAGCCCATAAACCGTTGATTCTGGGCCCACCTGATATCTGGAACTGCCTCAAAATTATTATTGACGCCTTAAATGAGGAGTCAAAACAGATGGACGGTGCAGATTTCTCCAAAACAGTGCAATGGACCCCATATGAGATGAGCGTGTACAGTGCACATATGCACTCACCGTGCATGGCAAGTGTCAGAGACGGCTTGACCGTCTCTGACCGAAAGAAAGAAAAATAATAATAATAATAATAATAAATAAATAAATTTTCGCAGCGAACGCACGGCCGCGGCCGTTTTTGCGAACGGTAGTGGGCCCCACTCATTGCTCGTATGGCCAATCTGATCTGTTCACCGTGTAGAGGGGCTCGAATACTACAAAAACATGCTAAATTTTTGTACCCATGCGTGCACACTTGTGAGATACAGAGGCCACAAAAGGGCTGCTCGGTAGCGTTCAAAACTGATTCTTTTGTGATTTCTTCTCTGGGCCACGTCAATGGACGTTCAAAACCACCCATTCTTGACTGAAATTTTGTTCTGAATCCAATGGATGGGGTGGATTTTTCAGAAAATGCTTCTGTGGGGCCCACCGACCACAACAGCGAAATGGTGCGAAAGGTTTCGCACATCCGCGAAAACCGACTTTTTCGGACGGGTTTGGCCCACCATCTTTGATCATATGGCAGATCTGAACCTTCTATCATGTAGAGGACCCAAGAAAGTACTAAGGGACGGTGTTTCTTTGGAATTTGAGCGAGGAAAGTGGCGTGTTTCATGGTACCAAACTTGGCTGCGAAAATTGCACTCCGTGTCCTGCTACAACTCTGTCACTGACTCCAGCCTTCCAGCAGCTATAAAAAGAGGTTTTTGGACGTGGGGAGAATTCATTCAGGGTCTGGGGAGGAAGAACAGAGGGCTCAAGCTTGGGTTTCAACGTGGGCAGAGGAGAGAGAGAGGAGCTTGGTTTTTCTTTCCCTTTTCTTTTCCTTTTCTTTTTCTCTTTATTTATTTGGATTGAGCCCATCCATGGCAGGCTAAATCCTCCTAGCTAGGGCTAGGAGGTGAAGCTTGTAGTGAGATGAGAGATTTTATTTTATTTTTATTTTAATTCATGAATCGACGTTGATTTTAGTTAATTAATATGGGAATGTTTTAGGTTTTTAATGGTCTGTTGTGACTGAAATTACAATGGGTCTGCAATGGCTTTGAATATTTCCGTTCTCTTTAATGTTTATGATGTCAGGAAGCCCTGTTGTTCACCATAGTCTCCTGGGCATGGTCGGATGACGGTACCCTTCCTAACTTACATACATGTGATTGGGTGGTAATTAGTTTGATTCTGTTGTTTGTCATAGTCTTTGGGCATGGTTTGGTGATGGAATCCATTCTAATTTATCTTCCTTTCATCTCTTTGAAAACTAGATCAACGGCAGTTCAGTAATTTCCATAATTTTTGATGCAAGCATAAGTTCTCCCTGATCTCTACAAGTGGATCCTCTGAATCCCTAGTTTCCTATCTCTGATTTGTTTCCTAAGTTTTAGATTAATTATTCTACAAATATTTCACCATTGCTAATTGATTTAGAATTCATCTTAGCCTAGTTCTAGTTCTAGTTAGTTTCAGATAACGTACAAGTTTCAGTCCCTTGGGATTCGACCTCGGTCTTACCGAGTTATTACTACATCACAACCCTGCACTTGGGGAGTGAACATCACCCATAATCACCTTTCATTTCTCAGCACCAGGCTCACCTAGAGCCATTTGAATAGAAGATGAATCCTCTTGCGATATTGAAGTCATCCATATACCTTGTCGATATCTTGCGATCATGCTGTGTGATTCTTCTCATAGGTGACTGCTTCACCTGTTCTGTATCCCTATCCGCACATCTCAGCCTTCCTGCCCTGCCCGCTCATGTAGCTATGCCCAACATGCTACACGTGTGTAGAGGTGGAATCTGCTACATCCACTGCAGCTCCACCTTTTGAGGTGCTCCCGATCAATCTATACAAGTTACCGAATCGTCACGCTTTCATGATTACCCGTGCCCCCTTAGATACCTTAAGATCACCATCAATACTTGTGTACTTGCATCCTTTTGCCTCAAGTACACCAATAGAAATCAGATTCTGCTTCAAGTCAGGCACGTGTCTGACATTAATCAAGGTATGCTCCACCCCATTAAATATCTTGATGCGCACCGAACCAACAGCCACGACATTACAAGCAATGCCATTATCCATAAATACTTGTCCACCATCGCACTCCCTGTAGCTGGTGAACTAACTCCGATAAGGAGTCATGTGAAAAGACGCTCTTTTGTTTAGCATCCACTCATCCTTATAACCATTGTATGGCCACCTGATAGTAGACACAAATAAAACTTTACCATTACATTTACTCAATCCATCTAACGTTGCAACATTAGCCTCCCTGTATGAAGCCTCAGAATCTTCTCTCTTATATTTAGAATTTCCACAATCCTTCTTCACATGTTTTTCCTTCCCATAATTCTAGCACTTTCCCTTTCTTTTGCTCTTGCCCTTGGATTTGAATCTAAATCTGAAGAACCTGTACCCTATTCAAAATTCTTACCCCCTGTAAACAGTGCATCAGAAGATATCCCCATGTCGACGTTGAGCTTTCTCATGGCCTTCCCTTGAAGGGCTAAGATAACAATGTTGACACTCAGGGTTTTATTCGTGGAGCACATTGTGTCTTTGAATGACTCATAAGACGCCGAAAGAGAATTCAATAACATACATGCTTGTTCTTCATCTTTCGTCACTTCCTCCATATCCAACAATTTGTAAACAAATTTATTAAAGTTATTGATGTGAGCCTCCAAATCTCCACCCTTTGTCATCTCAAAGTTATACCACTGATGCTCTAAGTGTAAGCAATTTTCAGAGGATTTTTTCGCATAAACATTCTCTAACTTCGCCCATAACTTAGCCGTAATTTTCTCCCTCATGACATTGTAGAGAACCTCATTCGTAAGAAATAAACGGATCGATGATAAAGCCTTCTTATCAAAAATATTTCAATCATCATCAGTTATAATAGACTTTCGCTCCTCAAGAGCACCATCTTCGCCTTGCTTAATTAAGGAACTCATCATCTTGATCTTCCATAACTCAAAATTATTTTTTCCTGAGTACTTCTCAATCTCGTACCTAGTACTTACCATTATTACTAATCCATCAGATTCAGATCTGTACCCCAACGATTGCTCTAATATCACTTGTTAAGATTTTGGCCGCGGAATCATACAGATCTATATCTAAGATAGTAATCCAATAGCACCAAGCACACACAAGAGAATACATAGATTTGACATGGAAAACCCTTTCGGAAAAAAACCACGGCACAGAGCAACAGATCTCCACTATGAAAGCATCAATTACAAAGAGAGGGGACTTACTCGATTCGAACAACTTCGAATCTCACCCTTACTACACCCTTTGATAATCGTAGAACCCTTTAGAATACCTTTAGGAGGCCTTAGAATCCTTTAGAATAGCCTTATGGACCCCTATTTATAATTTAGAAAACTTCACTTTCACACCCTTGCGAAAACCGCCTCAGATTTCTGCAGTCCGCACAAGATCTGAACTCGAATCTGCGTAACCTTAACTGTTCGAGCCGAGTCCTCAACTGGTCGAGGGACCCCCTCGACCAGTCGAGCCATCCCCTCGACTGGTCGAGCGACCTGGACACCAAAAATCATAAGAAGCTGGACTTTGAGTCGAACAATCCTCAACTAGTCAAGATGCCCACTCGACCGGTCGAGCGGCCCAAAAAAAAACTGTCAGATTGTAAGGCATTTGACAACAAGAACTACTATTTAAAAATAGAGTTCTTGAAAAAAATGACATTTGAAAAAAATTTGACCAAAAAAAAAAAAAATTTTCTTGAAAAAATTTAGTTTGAATAAATTGACAACTTTGAATAAAATAGATTTTGAAAAAGAAATTGAGATTTTGTATTTTGAAAAAAAAAAAAAAAAAGTTCAATAACAAAAATGAGAATTTGAAAAAAAAAAAAAAGAATTTGAATAAAGAATTGACTAGTTTAAAAAAACAAACACTTTTTGAAAATGAAAATGGAGAAGTTTGAAACAATAGAAATTTTGAAGAAAAATCGAGACTTTTTCAAAAAAGTGACATTTTGAAAAGGAAAATTGAGGAGTTAAAAAAATTGTAATTTTGAAAAAAAAAATTGAAATTGTTCAAGAAAAATAGTAATTTAAAAAAACACCAAGATGTTGACAAAAATTTTCATTTTGAAGAAGAAAATTGAAAAGTTGAAATAAAATGGTGCTTTTTGAAAAAAAATAAAATTGGCATCCTGAAATTTTTGAGAACTTTGAATAAATTGATAGGTTTGAAAATAAAAAATTTGAGATTTTGAAAAAAAGTAATTCAGAATTTGAATTTTGAAACAGAAAAAGAAAAATTAAGATTAAAAAAAAAATGGACATTTCAACAAAATAAATCGACATTCTGAAAACGAAAATTTAGTTAAAATATTTTTGTAATGATTTAAAAAATACTGAGATTTTAACAAAAATTTAACATTTTGAAAAAGAAAATTGATAAGTTTTAAAATAAAAATTGTGATTTTGAAGAACAAAAAAAAAAAAGTTCAAAATTTTGAGAAAAAAAATGATAATGTTTGAGAAATTTTGAGATTAAAAAAAAAAGCGATTTTTAAAAAGAAATTGAAAAGTTCAAAAAAGAAATTGTGATTTTGAAAAACAAAGTCAAAAAGTTCGAAAAAAAAAATTAACAATGTTTGGGAAAATTTGAGATTTTGAAAAGAAATGAGATTTAAAAAATAAAAAAATAAATAAAAATAAAAAAACCCAAACAAACTGAGATGTTAAAAAACCTGATATTATAACCCAAGTATAATAGAAGTGTATTTACAAGAATTAACTTATAATGATGAGATTGATCAAATTCTATGATCAGGCCATCCTAAAGTTGATCTAAAAGTCGAATATATTTAGAATGTGCAAATTAGAACAGAACAAAATTTAGCCCAATAGAAACACAATGAGTTGGAAGGATCACAAACTATCTCGTTGGGCCAAGCCAACTGAATCAAGTGGAAGGTGCACCCACATGGTCCATATGAAACAATTGATTTAACCCCACTTGGTGCTCAGCCAATCAAACAATTGATGTAACCCCACTTGAGCCTCATTGACTTGAGAGCTTGCCTGATCCCAAGCCCACCCTCATCAATAGGCTTACAGACATTGTACCCAGATAGTAGGTAGATTTTGTTGTCATGTTCCTTGTTGCTCCATGTGAATTTTCCTTGCATATTTTCCAAGTCACCACCATCAAAGGGCATTTGAACATCAGTATCATATACACCAGAAAGTTCAGTAACAGTGTTTTGATTAAAGTCACTCAGCCACCCATCAAAAGGAATTTCCTCATCCACGAGGTCAAATTAGATCTACATCATTCACCACTACACCCCAGGACTCAGATGCCTGTTTTGCTAGTAAGTGTAACAGGGTAAACTGAGGATCTTCACCTGTTGCTTGATTAGTCTACACTCGATAATCTCCACAAAACTGATATCGGGTCTTCGTCAAGATTGAACCCAGAAATACTGCTCTTTGCTAGATTGATATGGAACTAAATAATTCATATGGTTGATCCATGCTAGATGAGAAATATATAAGACTCTTATCAGGTAGGCCACACATGATCATCGGTTTAGATTTGACCGTTGGATTATTTAGATTAAGTGATTCAGTAGGCCTCACTTCAGTTGTGATAATTGTAAATAGATTTGGGGCGGGACGCTTGAACTGTGGTCCCTATACACGGTTATTAAGCCAGATATGTAAACCTATGGTATGGAGACCTTAGCAAGGAGAAATGTGATGGATCAGCTTCTAGCCTTCTTTCTTATAAATACATGTCTTGGTCCCCTCACCAACACAAGAGAAAAAACTCTAATCCCATTGAAGGTTCTCCAAAGGGTATGAGGTGCGGAAGATCAAGATTTCCATCGGCGATATCGAAGAAACAAGAATGTCTTCCCTATCAGGTACGCTTTAAGGATATGGCATTGAATCTCCATTATTGATGCATAAACGATCTGTCAATTCCACAGTACATGTATAACAAAATAACCCTAAAAAAATCTACCCCATAGATGATTTAAAGTAGCTGATATGGCCTTTGCTGAGTGTGGATCATTAATCACAATTTTCCATTTTCATCAAGAGGCCGGATATTAGGTGATAGATCATCCAATAATGAGTCACTCCAGTTCAATGACTTAATTCATGGAGAGGATCTCATGGTAAAAGCAAGAGTTCAATGAGAGTAGTGAGCACCAGGAGTTAGAATGCAAATCATCTCCCATCATTAAATGATGGTCGGCAGGATTCTACAACCATTTCCAAATGTGAATTTTCAAATTCTCAAATGCAGCTTTTATGTAGACTGTTCTCCAGACTGCAAATCATACAGTGCCTCTTCATAGTCCCTGAATTCAGCTTTTGTATAAACTGGTCCAGGCTACGATGTTGCCAGTGTGGTGGTGAAGATAGGCAGAGTGAAAAATCTGAAGGTGATGAAGTATATGGAGATATCAATGAGAAAGCTTTGGAATTTCCTAAACAGTTTGGATCATTGGCCAAATACACTGCCGTAGAGGAGAAGTTGTTGGATCTAAAACCCAAGAATCTTGATTCCATACAGGTTGCCGGCCTTCCTCTTGCAATCTAGACTGCTTACGAAGGTCTTGAGAAGGCTGGATTTTCTGCTGGTAAATCCATCCTTGTATTGGGTGGTGCTGGTGGGGTTGGATCATTGGTAATTCAGGTAATTTCTTTTTTTATTTTCTATTTTTAGACAAATTAAGTCTAGGTTGGTAAATGGTAATTTGTGACTGTTGATCTAGTGGGCCACATGTAAATAAAAAATAAGACATTGGACTACTCTGACCATCCAGCTCTGAGTTCTTGCCTGTTCAAAGTGGGCCATTGCTCTGTTTTGAACAAAGTGTCCTTACATCTGGCTAATATCAGATGGGTGGGTAACAGGGGCCTATCCCCTTGATTCTTGGACATGGCCCATTCACATTATGGTGGTGCAACAAATCAATGGTTCTGATCACTGTACATAAGCATCCCAAGTTCCATGCACTTGTCATAGTTGCATTTATATGATATGTGCATTGTATGAAGGGTTTTAGTTTGTACAAGTGGGTCTAAGGTCGAGTTATCCAAGCTGTCAACATGATGGGCCCCGCCATTGATGGACGATGCCTCAAAAAGCAGTTTGGGAGATCCCATCCATCAAATCTTTGGTCTCTTTTCAGTTGAATGTTGACTATGGCTGAATTTCTTTTATTTACCTTCTATTTTCTGGCCAGCATTTGAAGGGTTAGGATTGCTTGCCGCATTCACTTGTGGGGTCCATTAGGTTGACATCCTTGTATCAAGGACCATATAATTCTTCTCTTTCACTGGCACTCACATTGAATTTCTTGGAGACACTCAACACTACCTTTTCCTCTAATAAGAATCAAGCCTTTCTCTTACCTGTATGAGCCTGAAACGCTCCATTTTTTCATGGACAGCCAGAGAAGCAGGTTTTCAATGCTTCAAGAGTCGTGGCTACTGCTAGCATGAGAAAACTGGAATTGTTGAGTAGCTTGGGAGCTGATTTGGAAATCGACTACACAAAAGAGAACTTTGAAGAACTGCCTGAGAAATTCGATGTTGTATATGATGCAGAGGGTAAGCTTCATTCCATGTCCGGGCTGTGTTTGGACGTACAGATGAATCTAATTGCGGACATTCATTTGAATCATGAAGAAATAAGATGTTTCAGGGCTGTGTTTGGATGCACACGCGAAATGAAGCGTGGACATTCTGTTTAATAAAGAGGATATGACCATATTAGAATGGCATTTCCTGGTACAGGCTTGTTCTTCTACAATGATTGTAGAATGAGCTTATTCTACAACTGTGTGGGGCCTACCATGAAGTCTAATGACATCATATCCATCCATCTGCTGTCTCACATGTTTTCCTTAGATCCCAAAAATCAAGCTAATCCAAAACTCATGTTAGCTACACCATGTATAATCATGCCTAAAACCTCTAAAATAACATGATATGGCCTGCCTGAGTTTTGGCGTAGCGGGATTTTTGGGTTTCCATCCATCATGGTGGGGTACATCTTTTGAATGGATTGGATCGCTTACACAGTAGGTTGAGTGTGAAACAATATAGAAGGTTTTAATTGTGGGCATCCTCATCCCAGCTGTTCCCTGACCCACCTGTGACTTGGATTGGCCTGAGTTTCAGCATATAGGGTGAAGATTCAGCAGCATACCTTATGGATGTATTGGATGTGGTCCATACATCACGTGGGTCCCACACACTGCATTGTAGAATAATCTTATTCTATAAATGCCGTAGAGGAAGCGACCTCTTCCTCATATTAATACTTAGGAACAGCCATCCAATTGCAGTTATATTCCTTCCAAGTCCAACTTCAAAGAAATGTAATTGCAATTTCGAAGTGAATCCCTCAAAATCAATGTCGAGGAAGGTAATAACAATATGGTCAATTTCAGTTCTGTAAACTATTATTAAAATCCAAGAGAATAGTGCATCCAAACATGCCCTTCAATAATAGGAAGCAGCCCTCAAACTAGAGCTACAATTCCCCAACTCAGCTTGGGCATTCAAGCCCCACTTTAAAGTGATGTAATTGCAATTTGGAGTCCAGTCCATTGGCCAAAATGCTCAAGTTCAAGAATGGCATTTCAACTTGGTTACTTCCACTCAGACTAATTATTGTAATTCAAACCAATAGTGCAACCAAACGCACATTTTGTTTGCACATGAATTTAGGGGTATATGGTTATTGAACCATGAATTGGCCAGTGGGCAAGTGTTAGTTGTTTGTCCTACAGATGACAAGGGAATTAATGGAATTGGATGGATTATAGAATCTTTAATCTGAGGTTTCATAAATGGGGTTTCAGTTCTAACGAATGGGGTCCATGGGCCAGTATCTAGACCATTGGTCAATTGGCCCTGTGATGGATGGACTATGCCCTGCTAATCTCCTGGATAGGAAAATCCTAACCTTATGGTTAGTGGTCTACTACTGGACTTTCAGGAAGAGTAATATAACAGAGGTTCACATTCAATAGAGAAAGGGCCAAGATTGGTGTCTAGGATCTTTAACCCCAGTAGTATTTTGGGGCATGGTGCATCCATTGTTGGGACAAAAAAAAAATGATCTGGATTAGTAAGCCATCTAGCCCACTTACCATTATCGAAAAGTAGATGGTGCAAAGTTGCCAAGGATCCTACAATTCCTCATTGAATTAATCTCGAGAAGTTTAGCATCTTTTACCTTGCTTAAGACACAAAAGCTCTCATCTTAGTTCGCAATGGCAAACATATTGCTGTTTCTTTTTTTTTTATTCAGATTTTAACAACAGAATGCCCAAGTAAACATCACAAATTGATTCGAATATACTTTCTTGGCATTATCTTTTGATTTTCATGTGTATGCATATTCTTCTAGTTTTTACAATCCATGCATTTGAATGGTCATATATGCCTTCATATTATGAATTTAATATATATAAATATGCTATCAGGTGCAATAGAATCAAAAAATAATTAATGCAACCATTTTTTGTTGCAGGAATTTTAACGACGGAGTAAATTTGTCGCTGCTTTGAAATCATCAATGGATATTATCCGCCGTAAAATTTTACATTTTGATCCATTGCTGCTAATACACAGCAACGGATACTATCCGACCTAAACTTTCAGAAAGACAGATTTCGTTCGTCGTTTTATTTGGACAAACCCTATCGATTAGTTGACGACAGAAAATATCGACGGACGAAGTCTGTCGTTAAATATGGTTTACGACGGACTTTATCCGCCATCATACGGTTTACAACGGTCTTTATACGTCGTTAAATGCATTGGAAGACGTCCACCACTAAATTCGTTTTACGATGGACATAGCCCGTCGTTTTTTCACGATGCAAAGATCATGTTTTACATCTTGTAGTTAATCCGTCATTTTTTTCCCCACGGACCTTATCCATCATTTCTTTTGGCCGGACCGTACCAGTCACTAATAATGCAAGCGATGGATATGATCTGTCGTAGACAATTAAAAGCTTTTTTGTAGGACAAGTTTTGGATCAAGCTAATATTTTGTACTTTCCCTTCATCCTGTTCTTGTTGACCTTATCAATAAGTTGGATGGAAAATAAACATTATCGATATGCTTACATTAGGCATTGAGAAGTTTTTAATGGTGAATGTTCAATCATCACTACTTCTTGTGGTGTGGTCCATTTGAGATTTGGATATATTTAATTTTTATCAAAATGTCCTAAAATGGGTTGTAAAAATGGATGAATGGAGTGGATATACAATATATGATCAAGGTGTGCCCTACAATAGGGGTAACACCCACTAAGCTCTTACCTGGGTAAGAGCTAATCCATGCCCATTTCAAACACAGTGACCCTCGCTCCAGTACCCAAATCTTGGTATAGTCTATGTTGTGGGCCCCACTATGATATGTGTTTGATTCATGTTTTCCATCCATTTTACCAGTTCATTTTAGGGCATGAGCCAAAAAATGAGGTAGATCCAAATCTCAAGTGGACCACGCCATAGTTAACAATGGTTATTAAAAACCCACCAATAAAAATTTCTTAGGACCCACCCTCACTATACCAAAATTATGAATTTGGAATGGATATATATTTGGTTTAGGAATGGTTAAAGGTCGTTCTAAATTTTAAATGGTTTCAAATTGTGCCAAATGTATTTTAAAAAAAAAAAAAATGTACCCTTTATCATATTAACCCAAAAATTCCCCAAACCGTGTAAAAAAAAATAATAAAATAAAATACCCACGGACCTCTCCTTTTTCATGTACGACAAGCCCCCCCCCCCCCCCCCCCCTCCTTCTCTCTCTCTCTCTCTCTCTCTCTCTCTCTCTCACGAACCCTCTCCTCTCCCAAATCCTCCCCTCATAAACCTAATGAGATCGTCCCGTGCATTATGAAGTCGATGTGGTATCGCGGCAAGCTCGGAGAATCCAAGCCTGGGCATTGGTTGCTGCCGAAATTTGAAACCATGTGAACAGTACATCACCTATAGAATGTTCAGTTTTAATGTCTTCTTCTTCTTCTTCTTCTTTTTAATGAATGGATTAATAAATATGTATGCAAGGTGTGAGGATTTGGCACATGCCCATAAGCTATTTGACAATATGCCCAACAGGAACATTGTCTCTTGGGCTGCATTTTTTTTTTTCTATGGTATGGGCCATGTGATGGTTGGATAGGCTTGACTTTCTTAGGTGGCTCACAGCTGGCCATTGTTTTCTACAATGTGCCCCCCCAGGGGTACCATGGCATGCAACCCATTCAACTATGATGTGGGCAGAGTGCACTCTAGATGCTTGTAAAAATGCCATAGTGAATGGGGAGGTGAAAAAAAAATACATAATGTAGTCCAAATAAAAATGAGACAGTCTCAAGATTGACATTCCTAGAATCCCGAAAAGAAGTCTCTGATTGCTTCTATGGAAGCTGCAGATGGGAAAACAGTTCATGGGGCCAAAAGTTGATTGTGCAGAAGAGGAGAGATTCTCTCATGGGGTCGAAAGCCGATTGTGCAGAAGAGAGATTCTCTCATGGGGCTGAGAGCTGATTGTGCAGAAGAGGAGAGATTCTCTCATGGGGCCGAAAGCTGATCACTAAGATATTGCAGTTGGATCTTTCGACTTCATGTTAAAATCTTATCAGAGATAGCAGTGAGGGACTGAGTGTGGAGGCCTGGCTCCAACAGTATGGAAGTACCAAGGTCCTCTTTAGTAGTATGGTGGTGTTTGATTGGCTGGTAGCAAAGATAAAGCTCTTACAGTTGAGCATATAAAAAGTATGAGTATGATCACAGTGCATGATTTCATCATGAAAATGCTGAAATGGTGGACACTTGCTTATAAAATTGTGCATTTGTAGTGGAGGTTTTGGATATGTTCTTAACATAAAATTTGGGATAACATGCTTGGAAGAACAATAGAGCTCTTCCAAGCATGTGACAAGGGTAGGATCGACTTCTAGTGGGTGTTATGGTATGGGCAATGCATGTTATTGTTGAGGCAAAAAATTAGAAAATGAATCACTTAAAGATAGGCTTAAGGCATGTTATGATGTCGCTATCTTTAAGGCGCTATTCACACCCTACTGGTAATTAAACTAATTTGCAAGAGGGTTACAACAAATCCGCCTCCAGGATTCAATAAGCCTCTTCTCCAAGACCGAAGAAATGTGGGTTTCAACCTGGCAAACCAAAAAACCGCACCCCGAACATACTTTTACAGCATACAACCCTGATTTCTGTGCTGTTACAATTTACCCTCTAAAAATTGTTCGTAATTTACTGCCTGAAAAACTATTTGCAATTTAGTGCCTGAAAACTGTATCTTTCCAAAAAACCTTCTAAAATGAAAATGGTGAAGAAGAAGAAGATGGAGAAGAGATTGTTGGAAATTGTGAATTCGGATTGACCCAAAGATGGGTTTATATAGAATCACAATAGATGCTTAAGGATCTTTTTATGAAAAGACATCTTCTTCCATGGTGTCTTTTCATCAATGGTGGTGTCTTTCCAACAATGGCATCCCTCCATTTCAAATTCAAAAGAAACTCCCTTTACCAAGAGGCATCACCATTCATACCAACAATCACCAAAGCCGCAACCCATCTTTTCAATTTTCTTTTCTTCTTATTTTGAAAAAACTCAACAATGCATAGGTTTGAGCTGATATTTTGCTTGTTTTTATTCTGCCAGCTGGCTCTGTTTCTCTTTAGCTACTTGTTCATCTGTCGTTGTTCTGGTAATGGCAAATCTTGCTATGGCGTGTAGCATGTGCTGGGTTCACAGGCAGTGCTGATTATGCATAGGGTAGTAAATATGCATGTCCATCTGGGTTAGAGTGAAAGCTGTCTTGGAAAGAATATTCTCCCCGTTATTCTCATAATGGGCTCTCTCCTTGTGTGCTTATACTACAATGAAATCCTTGGAGCATGATATTTGTCACTGCCTGAGATTCACTTGAACAGATTTATGGCATGATTCTCTAGCTCGAATTTTTGGATGGATGTTCTCCTCTTTATATCTTCTTCTTCTATGCTTGAATAAATTTTTTCAGCTGTCTATTGTGCAAAGTGAGAAACACTGTTAATATAGGTGCTGTTATTCCTGGGCGGACAAGCAAGAAAACATTTTCATCTTCTCATGTCCTTCTACAATTCCATAAAATGTTCTCAAAATAATGAGTCCAAAACGAAGAGGATGGTCTTGAAATCAAATTTAAGTGCTGTTTGTCTCCGTGATGTGCAGGAAAGTGAAAGCGAAGAGGATGGTCTTGATGAAGATGATGATGATGTTGAGGAAGAGCATGAACCGGAGCCTGAGGTTCCTGTAACTTCTGAGCTGGTAGTAAAGAATCGTCCATCAGCTTCTTTGGTACTAAGGATACAGAAAGGAAGCTTTCAAAGAAGGAATTGAAGAAAAAGGAGCTTGCAGATCTTGAAGCGATCTTGGCTGAGTTGGGGATCCCCAAGAAAGAGACAAATGGCCAAGCTGGTAATCTTTTTTTTTTTTTTTTTGTCTCTAGGATATGCATGCAGATCGTTCTAGGTATTTCCTATCGTTTCTCTGCTTTCTGTTCTTCTGTAGTTTAAACATGGGGGCCAAGGCGAATGATATCACATAGTCACTGTAGCTTACCGCTTCTCTTATGAACTCATGAAAATATTCATGAACTTTTTGAATGTTTTGATGTGGTAGTCTAGCATTATGTTTCAAGATGTAAATTATCTTGATTATCAGATTGTGTGCTTCTGAAATTAATCATCATCAGTCTTGTCTAGCGATTCACGTTCAGTTCTACTTGTTTTATAATGTTAAATTGAGCTTTGTGGGGCCCACTAATTGGTGATCTGATGCGCCTGATGGTGGAAATTACAAGAAAATTATTGTTAAAAGGGACTCCCACCTCGGGATTGTGATATGCCACAAGTAGACGATGCTGTTTAATCCAAGTGTACGTTCTGTGGTGTTTGTTTGTTAGACCTGAAAATCAGGCATGTGCCTGGATCATGCATGTTAAAAGCAAAACACAAGCCCAGCCAGCCTGCTCATTGATTGAAGTGCCTATACTGTAAATTTACAATCATCATGTTACTCTAAATTTACTTTTCTTTAGTTTTTGGAGCATATGCAATGTCTTTTTCAATGTTTGGATACCTAATGGAAAATTGGTGAAAAAGAAATCCTTTTTTTTTTTCTTCTTTTTGAAATGATGGGTTTTCAGAAATAGGATTTAGCTTAGGTGGGTTGTAACCATAATTGAATTTGGTTGCATGGGATTCAGATGGAATAGAGCACATATCATGGCTAATTATCATATGACCTTACCTGTCTATATGTTGAATTTAATTCCCTTTGGATGCAACAAATTTTCTCCATGTAATTAGCACATCATATTAGTTTTGGAGAAATGAAAATAGCCTCTCTTTTTTTTGTTGGGTCCTATTGTCAACTTTTAGAGGTTCCTAGGGATTTTCTGGATAACCATAGGCAACATAAGCAAGCATCATTTTCAAACTTCAATAATGGAACTTTACTTCTTCCATATGTTTCTTTCCTTTTTTTCTTCTTCAGGTCACACAGATGAATTTGCATAGAAAATTCCATACTATGCTGTAATCAACAATAACTTTTTGTTAATGTACGAGCTGTGTAGCTGTGTAGCATATTCAGATTATGGAACTCAAAAATAACAAATTAACCATCTTCTCTAGAAGCATTGATCTTAATTTATGAAAAGGCCCCTTGATCAGATTTTTGTTGACGATATACGGTTGTGGTTGTTCATGAATTCTAATGCTTATATATCATCAGGAAATCTCTAATGCTTTTATTTCATCAGGAAATCTCAGATGATTTCCATGGTAGTGATGTTATGTACATCCCTGGAGTAATGACTCCAACAGATGGATGGATTTTTATCTTCTTCACGTCTTTTTAAAATTTTGCAAAGTAAATTGGGTTTTTGTGCTCAGTCCACTCTTTTAATGCTTATAAAGGTTTTGAATGCATATAATGCTGGTGCAAGAATAGTCAAGGTCAACTTCATCGCTATAATGTAAAATACCTGTCTGAGCTGATCCCCGACATTGTTGCCAGATTTATTATAGCTGTCCATGAGTCTGGACTAGGTCAAGCAAAATAAAAAACTGTGGATTCCATAGTAGAATGTTAATGGCATTATTAAGCATTTAGTTGTCTTCTTTTTTTCTTTTTCTTTTTAGCATTTCGACGAATTTATTTCTTTCTCTGTTTTCAGAAACAGTGAATGGTGTTGAGGCCCGTAAACCCCAGTTTATTATCAAATCCCCGTCTGGACAAGTGGCCTGCCAAAGGAACGGTTAGTGTAGTGGTCCACATTGATCCATTAAAACTCACCACAATTGGATGGTCGGAGCTGCCCATTCACTGGTTTTTGGGGTATTGCCCATATAAATGGTGTCTCATCTAATCGACAGACCAGATTGCCACATGCCAGTTGGTCGTGTGCACCTTGGGGATGGAACAACTTTGAAAACCTATGTGTGTGCAACACATACTAACATCCATTAAAGAAAGAAGAAAGTGAGATTTCCAAATCTCACTATTCCAAGATGAATTAGGTTCTATATATATTTCCATCATTATTGAATTCTTAAGACTTATTTATTTATTGAATGTAGGAAAATTTTGGAGTTAGGCCACTGAGAGATAAAGAAAATGACATATGGCGGCCTTGTACCTTTAACTGAGCATCGTGAGCCAGGTCCTCATATTTGTCACCCGATCTTGCAGCTGGTCCATTGAACGTCCTTGGCTCCTCTTGGTCAGCACCTTCATAGCTGCTCAGCTCATAAAGTCTCTACTTAAATTTCATTTCTACTGACCGCATTAGGTTTCATTAAAAAATACCCCAGCTTATTCATGCATTGTTCTATAAACTAGAATGTTAAGCAAGGACACTTCATTGTACAATTGAGATTGGCCTGTGATTCGGACTGGCCACATGAGTTGAAAAGGTATCATAATCAACAATAACTTGATAGGATTGTATTCATTAGTTGATTCTCTCTTTTGTTTTTCAATAGCTGGCATGTTTATTTTTTTCTTTTATATTCTTATGCCTTAATTTGATGATGTAGGAGATGAAACGACTCATGTTTTTTGAAAATAAATCAAGGATAAGGTAATCAATTAGTTCTTGTTTATTTTGTATGATGTAGATTTTTTTCCTAACCTTTTTTTTCAATGCATCTTGATTTGGTTTTTATGTTGTGAAAGGTTGTTTGGAATGTTGTTCAAAAATCCACTATTGAAAATCCTAACTTCCAAGAATCTATGCTGCCAAACGACTTGGAAAAAACTGCTAAATGCAGCAATAGGAGGTTGGTTTTCTTAATTATGTTATTTGTTTTGTAGGGGACTATCTTACCTTACATGGAGAACTGACTGGGACAATCAGGTAAATCAATTTCATTTATATTCTCTTTTCCTAATCAGGATTGATAAATGCATTTCCAATATGAACAGAATTTTCACCTTTTTATATGTTCTTGGTTTATGAATGACCACCTTAGTGCCTATTTCACAAAAATAAAAATAAAATCACCCTCATCAGAAGGTAGGCAACCGTTGGATATTCAAATCAATCATGCCAAGAGCCCACCCACCATCCAACAGCCAACCATAACCTATGGGCAATTTTTTAAAAAGGTAACACTCCAATGATTATCATAATGCTTTTGAAATTTTGCCTTTCCTTTCCATTTCTTAGTTCCCGTACTATTGCCGCTATAGCAATTCTCCATGAATGATCTTAAGCCATCCAAATCAGTGCAATCATACAATTGATTAACTGATCTTCTATTGAGCTGTGTACTTCATATCTTCTGCAAATGTTTAATGTGGTTAACTGCTCAATGTGTGTTTAATGTGGTTAACTGCTCAATCTGTGCAACGTTCCTCAATTATTTTTTTCTGGTTGCTGGTCTCTCTTGTAGGAATACTTGGTTCCTCAAGAATATGTATGGACAATGAGACAGTCCATGCTAAATAGATGCTCGGTTTCTTCTTACGATCAAGTTTGTGAAATGTTCATGAAAGAGCTTGGAAGTATGCCACATGAAGTATGTTCTTTTTCTTTCATTGTTGGAAAATTCTTTATTCATATCATCTTGGATACATGAGATTTTCATAGTTAATATTATGTACACGTCTATATATTATGAGATTTTCATAGTTAATATTAGGTAAACATTGAATCAGATTCTGATGATCTCTGTAAGGTCTGGGAAGTGGACAATGCCCTCAGATTCCGTTGATCTCTCCTACCTTGCTGGAGAATCTGAATCCATGGTTGAGCTCCCCTTGTGTAAGACCTGCAGCAGGTTTAGAGGAATGGACTTATCTGTGCGCTGGGGCTGAAGGTTAGTTATGTAAAATATAAATATTGATGAATGGGGCCAGTAGCTTCTGTGGTTACTATAAAAAAAAAAAAAAAAGTTTGCACAAACCACGAGGGATTTTTTGCCTTTTGTGGTTTGTGCACACTTTTTTTTTTTGGTAACCACAGCAGCTACTGACCCCATTCATCAATATTTATATTTTACATGTATTGATTTTAGAGTTGCATGATACTCAGGTTGCATATGATGCTTGATACAAAGCCACTCAAAAATTGTACATGTGGCATATATTAACTTCAATAAAACCAATTAGATTGTGCAGCCCACTGTTGCCAAATCAAAAATCAAAGATTAGATTGGTTAAACAATCCTAACCTCTGATTCGTGGACACTCATTTGGGGAAATAGGACCATTGGATTTTCTTCATTTTTAACTGTCAACTATCCACCAATCTGATAGTCAGATAATCAAATGAGATTAATGGTTCGTTCACGATACATCTTCAGCAGGTACCATAACTTGGACAGTTTCTTAACCTATGTTGCTCAATCACCTTGGATACAGAGCATGAAAATCGAAGAAAATATATTGTTTGGTAAGGAAATGGATAGGGAGAAGTATGAGCATGTTCTTGAAGCATGTTCTTTGAAGAAAGACTGGGAGATTCTATCATTTGGAGACTCTATCAGAAGTATGTCTTTCTTTTTTTTTTTTCTTTTTTTTCGAAAGGTACAACTTTGTAATCTTTGGACAAACAGTAGCTCAAAACTGATAGAATAATTTTTACCCCATGGTTGCTTATGATGTACTGGACTTAGTTCAATACATTTCATTTGAAATTGTTGTAGGAACTAGAAGAGGCAGAAATAGAAATGGACCTTCTTCAGAAAGAACAAGCATTGCAGGAAGTATCTGGAAGTTCAGAAGAACACATTGGACCCCTGACTCTCCTCTTTTATCTAGTAATACTTGGTGGCCTTATCCTGTGTCGATTTTCTTTTGGACTGTTGGAAGCTGGCATTCTGAATCAGGTCACAATGATCTCTTAGTTTTTTCATATACCTTCTAATATTTGGTCATCTGTGACATTGATGCAACAGCTCATCAGAAGGATGATAATCATCTATAGGAAATTAAGGATAGCATTCATTCCTTTCAAGTACTGGAAGTATTGAACTGTGACAGACTATAGTAACAGGGAAGTTTTCGTAGATGCAACATGCTAGTGTCTTTATGTGTGCACATGCATGACCTTGTGCATATGCATGTGTAAGTGCTTTTGTGGTGTGCATATGTAGCACTGATACTAAATTCATGTTTATCTCGGGGCCGTTTGATTAGCCTCAAAGTTGTATTCAGATAGAACTTTTTGAATGCATTTGTCTAGCTACACTTGTTCAAAGTTTCTTGTATGGATATGAAAATCTCCAGTTTTTAAAGAAATGCTGGAGAACGAGATGGAGGAGAGCAGGAGTGGCACCATTAAGATAAGTGATGTATCCTATGATGTTCTTCCCTCCTTTGTACACTAACACCATTTTGTTGTTAGTGAGTCCATACATATTTATGTTGAAAGAACTAAAAAATGAGAGTACCAAGCTTCTTTAAGCTACCTCAATAGTATGTAGAAAATGAAGACATAAAACATGCATATGAAAAAGATTTTGGTCAGTTGGGGTTCTCCCCAAGTTGTTGAAAGAAAGAGAATTGATGAATTCTTGCCCTTCTTCCAAGATGCATTTGCAGTTCTACAAACAGTTCTTAGCCTTAGCACCATGATCTGATGAACATTTGCATTGCATGGAATCTGCAATACTTATCCATTTATGTCGTCAAAGCTGTAGCTTTTTCTTTCAAGTTGTTTCTTTATTTCTTAGCATGTACTTTGAAGGACAAAAATCCTTCATATCAGTAACCTTGCTTTGATTTTGCATTATGATTCACGAACGGTCACTTGAATGGGTTGCTTCCAAGTTTCAACACTTGATGTAAAAGTGCATTTGGATTTCATAGTTCCCATGGTTGTCATAAATCATAATTCATTGCAAAACATACTGACATAGGATGGTCTTGGTGGTGTGGGCTGCTTTTCACCTATTTTGCATCTTCTATTTCTCTTGACTTGGTTACATTAGGTCACTCTTTTCTAATCTTGCTGGCTAGAAGATACTCTTCTTTGCTTGGTTGAGCTATCAGTGCTAGCAACAAAGAGGTTCATTTTTTTTTTACTGGATTTCATGATTTTGTTCATCATCCACATGATTTGGTGATTATGTTCTTGTGGAACGATGCAGTTAATAGAGAAGGTGAAACTCTCATGGCATAAAGCATCAGCAAGTCTATTTTTATGCAAACAAGCATATGGTTTGAGTGGAGGTTAAACACGTGCCTACGGCTTTCTAGTCGAGATTGGTTTCCAGAAATTCCTTATGGGGTCTAGGCATTGAATTTTTATTAGGTTTTTCCTGTTGTGTTTACAGATCTTGAGACTAACTAGTGCCTGTTGGCAGAACTAGAAATCGAATATTTCTGCTTGCAAGGTATTGTGAATGAGATTATGTTAAATGCATCTCGTGAATGATACATGTTAAGATAGTTTTCATGTGGTAAAAACATACGACCATTGTATAGAGGTGGGTTTCTGATTGAATGATGTCTTATTTCTCACTTCTCTCCTCTCATTGATCTTTGGATTGTCTGTTTGTTTAGGACACTTTCAGGGGTAGATTATGTCAATGCCCTATAGTGCATTGTGTTCAGTAGCATGGTGATGGTAATGTATCTTGTCAAGGTCCGTATGCCTTGCACCTTGTTTAATTGTACTGCAATATTATTTGGATTTCAAATATTTAAAAAAAATACAGGTTCCAGTAAATAAAATAAAATTTATTGCCTTTCTCAATACTTGTATGGCTTTTATCGACCCTTCCTATAAGAAGGGTTCAAAATCGTTCCTAAATAAGGAAAAATATTATTCCCAAAATTAAGAAGGGTTTAACCTAAATTAAAAATTGACTTCAAATACATGGTTGTTTTAGAGAAGAGGGTATACCAACTAGACTTTTTTTTTGTGCATTTTGGTGAATCTTTACTGTTGATGCAAGCTTTTCTCATGTGCTTAAAATTGTATAAAATTGTATAATGTGCTGCTACAATTTTATTGGCTTTTGCACGTAGTTGCACGGTTTTTTGGTATAAAATCGTTTCTAAATAAGAAAAAATACCGTTCCCAAAAATTAAGAATGAAGAAATTGAAAATTTGTGACGGTTTTCAACTGTCCCTAATTTTTTGTGACGCCCTTTTTAGGTGTAGTTCTCAAATTGTTCCTTAAAGGTTTAAGAACGGTTTTCAACCGTTCCTAAAGAGGCATTTTGGTGTAGTGCCTAATGTTTATTTGCCATCTAATCTATCGAGCAGGTCACACAAACCTAAATGAAGGGAAAGCGCAAATACCAAGTTGATCCATAACCATTATTTCATATTGTGTGCTCCACCCAACATTTGGATATGTAAATGAGCTGGCACAGTGGATGGATGGCATGGATAAAACACATACATCATAGTGGTGCCACAGAACCTACCAAGTCACCACCAAAATTGAATCCCCTATTTTGTATACCGTGCCTTCTACCATGCCGATGATCAGGGATGGTAGATCGCGAACATCTATCTCGTGGGCTCAACCTAACCTCAAGAGAACCCAACCTAACATGAATTCCAACTGAAGGGGCATAACCCAATGTAAATTGAAGCCTTATATACTTAATCGAACTTGATCTAACCCAACCCAAATATATGTAATTATTCCCAGCCTAACCTAACCTGAACCTATTTTCTAAATCCACACCAAACTTATTAAAATAAGGACTGCATTTTCCAACTAAAAGCAACCTTAGGACCTTGACAACCCACATTAATCAAGTTTGAATTGACATGCATGCAAGTTGCAATTCCAGATGCTCTAGGGATGTAGAGACTCATGCCCTGGTCTAGCCAACTGTACATTCACAGGCCATGGTAGGTTCTATAAGATGATACAAATTGGCGAGATATTTCGGGGTCATCCAATACAAAGCAAAGGTGTCATGGTGTTGGGGTCTGCTTGAATACAACCCGGACCTATTACAATGTGGTAGGTCAGGAATGTAAACATTAGAATTGGAATATTTTCAAGGAAAACTTATAATTGTAAATTTATTTTTAATTTTTTTATCTAAAAATTTTATTTGAAGGTTTTGCTAACATCCTCACGCATGAGGTGATCTATTGTCAATCTCATTCAACTAGGAGGAAGTGGATTGCCTGGTGTGGTGTGGTGTGGTGACGTCACCAAGTTTTATAAGCTCCACTATGATGCATGTGTTATATCCACACCCTCCATCCATTTTGCAATATCATATGGGCTCAAAAATGAGGCAGATCCAAACCTCAAGTGAACCACACCACACAAAATAGTGAGGGTATTTATGTTTTCCCTTCATCCATATTTATGTGACCTTATGAATAGGTTGGATGGAAAATAAACATCATGGTTTGGATGAAATTATACATTTGAGCGTAACTTTTTTGCTAGTTTGTACTTGAGTGTTAGAACATATGCTTAATGATATGGTAGTATTTTGTCTAACATCTAGTAAGAATATATGCATACTATCATAAATAGTTATATGCATGTAATTCCAACTTAATCCAAGATCAAAATGGAAAGCCCTTACCCTTAGTAGGGGGTTCATGGGCGGTGCCTAAACCCCAAACCCCAAAAGCATATGACATATTTTTTTATTGTGTAAATTTCATAATCTAACTGTCTAATATGCACAATTCAATTGGTCTAAAAATTGACAAGAAATGTCAAATTGTCGAGAGAGAGAGAGAGAGAGAGAGAGAGAGAGAGAGAGAGAGAGAGAGAGAGAGAGAGAGAGAGAGAGAGAGAGAGAATCAACCAAATAGGCCTGGGTTGATTATAAATCAAGCATAATTTAATTAGGTCCCACAAAATTGTACTACAACAAAATGAAATGGAGAAAAATGGAAAATGATAGGTGAACTCTTTTTCCAATTTTTCCCAAAATGGCCCTCTCAACTTTGATTCATTGAATCCTCCTCAATTGTCATGTTAAACCTAGAAATAGTAGAAAATACATTGTAATCTTCTTCTTAGGGTTAAATAATGAAAATAGAGAAAACATGGGGAAAAACAACAAAGAGGAGCTTTACAGGCATATCGATATTCATAACTCTTCATCAAACCAAGGCAAGGCTAAATGGATGAAATAATCTTTCTAAATAGGTGGGTAGTTTTTTAGTAGGAAATTAAATAAGAGAGTTAAATCTAACATAGCCAAAGATTGTATATTATGTGATTCCAAGGCAGCTGAATGGCAAAATAATACACTAGACGAGAATTTACAATGAATCAGCTAAAAAGGACTCAAGAAGTACATCATTCAGAAAAGAAAAACTAGAGAAATACAAAATGATGGTATTGAAGCTTGTCTTCAGCAATAACTTCCATAACTGATTCCCGATCTTCAATAAAAACTTTAAGCTTGATTTCCTTCTGATGGCAAGATATTCTAGTCTGCCAGTGGCCCAATTTCTCTCTTTGGGTTCAGTTTCCGATTTCTTTGTTGATTGATGAACTTCAAATGAACCTGACCATGGCATTTTTCACTTGTGTAGAATAGCATCTGTAACTAGGGGAAAGCCTTCAACGCGAAAGGGGAAGCATTTGGATGCACTATCAATTTGAATTACAATTGTTGGTCTAATAAAGTGAAAGTTTTCTTGTTTTGCATTCACGTTCTGATATTGAGGGTCTGGGCTCTAAATTTCAATTACAGTGCTTTCAAGTTGTAATTGAGGACTTGTAGTGATACTTCCTGATTATGAAATGCTAGGAAATATCATTAGTTTTATTATTTCTCATGATTAAATTGATTATGTGTTTGGATGCTCAGTTGGCCTGAATTTCATCAATTCAATTAAATCTGCACATTTCAATTCGGACATGAGATGATACGATTCTCTACTTGGTTGCTACTCCCTTGTTATGAATGGCTGGGGCTAGCATCACTCAGGCCATTTCCACTCTTTTGAATTGAATTTTTGCATTTCTATTTGATTGAGCTTCCAAATGCAACCCGAATGTTCATAATTCAATTCAACCGGCATCCAAATGCGACTTGTTGCAGAGAGAATACCATGACTTATGTTTACCAACATTGAGCTGGTTTTGAGATAAAAGTTCCATGAAAACCATATGGCACCCTTTGTCGCAGTGTTATTTTGGCGACTGGGCCACATTCAAACTTCCTTGTGTCGATTATATGGACCTGAAAGGAGACAATAGACAAATTAAAAGCTAATATGAGCATTGTTAAGGCCACATTTGGATGCACCATCTGATTGAGTGGCAGAAATTAGTTCAATGGAGTGGAAGTGGCCGAATTATAATTCCATTCCTTAAATTTTCATGGCAAGGAAGGATCCCTCGAATTGTGTTTAAAATCCTTTTGTTTCCAACTTCAAAGTATCGCATAATCAGAATATGGAGTGTATTTACTATATACCAATATGCAGGCAATTGCAATCTCGTTATTCCTCTCTGCTTAACTAATTATTGCAATTCAATCACTAGTGCATCCAAACATAGCCTAAGGCTTTCGTACAGTTTCACCTAGGGGTTACGACAGGGAGTATATTTTTTGAATCTATCCTTGGGAATTTTATACTAGTCATGGGTTGCTGTTGCACCCATTGAGGAAAGAGAGAGAGAGAGAGAGAGAGAGAGAGAGAGAGAGAGAGAGAGAGAGAGAGAGAGAGATTCAATATATGAATTTACTTGAGATATGTTAGTGTCTTCATTATGAACAAAAGAGATTATCCAACCATCGTCTTCCTTGCAACCTCCATGCCTCGAGATAAAGGAAGCTCCTGAAAAGAACTGGTTTTCCTCAAGTGTATGATACACCACCTTGATCTGCTCTTCACAATCTTTCTCCTCCTAATTTGCAATTTTTGGTTATCAGAATCAGAGCCAAAAGACTCAAAAATGTAAAATTTATAGACAATATATGAACTTTAAGGAATTGAAGGATTTTTATCTTGCTAATATGGGTTTGCCTGCATCCATGCAATTGAGTGCTCATGATGGCATGTAGCAGATGGGTACAAGTTCTGGAGCACTCATTCTAAGGCCATACCATATATGGACCACTGCCTAAAAAATCATGCAAAAATGCAAAATACCAAGTTCTCAATCTGAGCTAAGAAATGGCCACATTGCTTTTTTTTTGGGCCATGTCCTGATCAAGCAGTGAGGATTGTCCAGTCTGCCTGATTTTGGGTCATAGCCCATCAGATGACGGGTCCAGATCTTGTACATGTCTTCCACCACATGTTCTACAGAAAGTCGCGCACAGCTTCCATTTCTCGTTTAACATATCACTAGAGAGCATTAATTCTTGATTATCTCTTCAGTGATACTTTGACAGTTTTTAATCACTTCTTCACCCTACTAATCTTAGTTTCCTGTTAAACCTCAAACCCATGAGTGAAAAAAAACTAAAGCTTGGTTTTAGAGGTGTAGAAGGTTTCTCACCTTATAAAACCTGTTTTCATTTTCTTCAAAGTATATTTTGGCTAGCTTTCCATACTTCGGCAAACCTACAAAGAGTAGATACTTCCAATTTTAACTACAACAGTACTTGGAAGCAACGGCAACAAAAATGGAATCCACATAAGAGAGATGTTTTTTCATACCACATGTACAGCTTGCATCAGAGTCGATGACTTGGGTATACCCATATTCATTCCTTAAACCATTAAAATTATCATTGATCATAGGGAAATCCATGGAGAAGTTGGTGTCTGTGAGATTCTTCTCTCTAACATCCCCGCTTTCCATGTTTAATCTCCATTCATACACACGCGAGAAAAATAATCCATCTTCTGCAGAATGATCAAGGTTCTCCTGACTTGTAACGATAGGCTTGAATCCCCTTGAGAACCATTCAAATTTGTTGTGGCCCATGTCAGGGCCTGGTATGATGGACCCCAAAGCACGACAACCCCGCACCACAACCTGTTAACTCTCTACTGTCAAATGAAATTCATGTAACTACCTCTTTCTGTTGATGACTCCAAATAAACAAACACCAACGTTTTGCTCTTATTCTTGTTAGTTAATCCTCTCTATGTCAATGACATAGTTAAAATGGTAAGAACTTGTTATTAGGTGATAGCAGTATGACTCTTGTTTTGCTAATTTACCTCATTTCCTTCTTCGAAACAATTAAGAATGTGAAATGTGCAGTGGGGCTCCACTTCAAACCACTTGATTGAATCACCATCTCCATAGCGGGGCATCACTCCAATCCTGGCATACCCTTCTTTGTCATACTTGATCAATCTACATATGAAAGTTGATTTCTTTAGAAAATCTGACCCACCTGATTATTTTTTAGTTCTTATGAAATGCATAGAATTGGAGAAAGACTCACGGGCCTCCTTGAACGAGCCTAATTACATCCATGGTAAGTGGAAAATCCATGATTACGTTGTACCTAAGAACCACATAATAAAGTATTAGTCCTTAATCATTCAGATCAATATTTGGGATCTTAATGCAATCTATAGTGCACCCATTTGTTAAACATTGCAAATGTATACATATTGAGGGAGCTTTTGGGCCTTGTTTTTATAGATCAAAAGGCATAAAATCTAAATCTATTTGATTCAATATATTAGCTAAATTCAGGTGTTTTCTTATAGAGATTTTTAACTTAATCAGACCAAAAAAAAATACTTGAAAACCAAACTTACTTTTCTGTAACCCCTATTTCATGGCAAAGGGTGCTTCTCTTGAACTTGAGATCCACTTTGTGAGACAATCTCTTCCCATCAGCTGAAAGCAAGCAAGTCATACCCATGAATGTATTGACAAGATAATGAAATGGTCTCCTTGGTATATGGACCCTGTTATGGCTACTTGTGAAAGCAGGCTTTTCTGTGTCCCAAAAATATAGCTGGTGCAGTCATCAGGCAGGCCTCATAACCTTCCATTTCTTTCATATCCATTGACCCACCTAACGATTGGACCAGCTTAATTTCAGGCTGTAACCATGACATGAACTAGAGCATGTTTTTACTGGAGGAAGCCTTGCTGGCCGTCCTATTGGAAAATTCAATCATTACTCAATGATTATTTTCTAAGGAACTACATGGACATGGATTATACTTTTAGGTATCCTGTTTGGATAGCAGGTCGAAATCTCATATTCTTCTTACAACGGTCGCTAGTGAATCCATAGAAAACACTAATGATTACTTGGTGGAACCCATCATTTTCTTTGCTATCTAAACAACAAAAAAGGTCACATCAATGAAAAACCTTTTCTATTTTCATGGATTTCCATGTGGTTTTGCTCACATCAAAAAAATGTCCTAAATGGAGTGGATACCTGATATGACTCCCAAAACAAAAAATGGCTTCTTTACATCAACCCCCATGATAACTAGCTCCCCACTTCCTGGAATTCTCTGTACCATTACAAATGGAATTGATTAATTGGCAAAAGAAATAAAAAAAAAAATGTAGGCATTGAAGTTAATTAGTACTTAATCCTGTTTGTGATTAACGACATATGAGAATGCACCAGACCTTAGGATGGCTGGTGAACGGTCGATCCCAAGCTCCATCAACATCCCAATTATCAAGTGTTTTTAGGGTAGCGATGTCGAATTCTTGCGGAATGTGATTCTCAGAAACTGTATAGAATTTCCCAGAGTGTTCGAAGACATTGGTGTTGCTAATGTACTTGTTTACTTTCCCAAATCTCAACTGTCATGACCCAAGAAGGTGTTAAGATAATTGATCATTTGTTAGTGATAAAATCAATGGAACAAATCATACGATGGATGTGTGTGGCAGCAACCACATGAGTACTTATAAGTTGTGGCTCGAATAAACTGTTGAAGTCATGGGCCACATTTTAGATGAGTTGTAAATCAAATATTGAACCAATAACTTTATTGGGTGATTGGTTGGCATACAATGGATGGTCACAATGAAAATTATTTAACAAAACATTTCCATTAATCAAAGGTTTGGACCGGACCGTATCTTCAATGGACCATTGCACAAAAATTCATTGATTTGATATTTGTAATCATCTTACCAGTCCAATATTCCATCCAAACGGATATATTTGATTGAAAATCTAAGCTCATCTGCTCAATGAAATATTTGATGATGAGACAAACTGTATGGTTTGGATGTATCAGATGCCCCATGAATGAATTATTTATTTGGATTGGTGGAAATAAAAAAGTAGTTATGAAAGAATATCCATTTCTTTACATCCGACAGTACGAAAAGGAAATCGATCTTCTTAACTTTTTTGTGTTTGGCAAATGAATTAAAAAGTTACATCAAAGGAATTGATTTCCTTTCCTCAGTTACTTTTTTATTTACACTCTTTCAAACAGAAGGTCTGATTTAGAAGAAGTGATTGCATACATGATTTAGTAAATAAGCAGCTAGGATTGCTGGAGAATCCCCTTCAATTGCAGGAAGAAAAGAGGGCCTCTTCCGCTCTTTCTCAAGCTTGTACGTCTCTGATTCAACGTATCTGTTCTTGTAGGATACAGTCCACTTTCCTTGATTGTCTTTCCTAAAGTAAACAGCATGTAGCATTCCTTCTCCTTCAATCCATGTTTCACTTGATCTTCCCAAGATCGAAACCGTTGATTTTAAAGATCCAAAGAGGGGATTTGGACCTGCAATTTGGATTAAACCCAAGTATTTATTTGCATTAGAATTAAGAGGAATTAGAGAATGTGATTAAACTAATGAGATTTTTCTAAAAAACAGACGTTAAGCATCCATCATCAAGTGTCCAGACCCGAGAAAGTACCCGAGTTTTAATTTCTGATAAGTGGGGCCCATGTTTCAGTAATCCATTCCAGACAATAGGTATTTGCACCGTGGATGGACCAAATCCCAGAATTTCGTACCATCACAGGTCTTCTTTCATTTGATGGGCCCACCGGTTTGACCGCTTTGATCAAATGACCAAGGGCCCCACTTGTAACAATTAAAAGCATAAAGAAACCATCCATGTTCTGATGCATCAAGACCCTACGATTTCTCCCCATCGAAACATACAGGGGCTGTATCGATACAGCCATTTCTTTCCTGACAACGTATCTGTTCTTGTACGACACAGCCATTTAATATACACGTACTCAACGTCAGCTGAATAGTCAGTCATCCATCGTGCTAAAGACAGGAACGAAATATCGCATCTAGTATAAGGCCTGCAATTCAAATGATTCTTCTCACCACTGGAGTATGATCCCATGCGTTCCCCGGTTTCGCTGTTCGAGATACGTGGGGCCCCCAAAATTCCCAAAGTAGCGTGATCCGTAAATCAGGTGGGTCATACCAAAGGGAACAACGGGGAGGATTGCGGGAAATCGGATTGCATACTGAGTTACTCAGTACGCTGTTATCATACTGAGTAAACTTAGTTGGGCCTACCTTGAATGTATGTGGTCTATCCACGCCGTCCATCCATTTTTCCATCTAATTTAAGGGGTTGAGAGCTAAAATTGAAGTATATCTAAAGATCAAGTGGATCATACCACAGGATTCAGTGAGGATAATGATTTCCACCGTTGAAACCTTTTTAGGCCCCACGGTGATGTTTATTTATCATCCAACCTGTTCATAAGATCATTCAGACATAGATGAAGGGAAAAAAGAAATATAAGCTTGATCGAAAACTTCTGTGGCCCTCAAGAATTTTTCAACGGTAGATGTTCAATCAAATGTTTCCCATGGTGTGGCCTATTTGAACATCCGTACATGTTTCATTTTTCAATTAAAACTCTAAAATTATTTATTAAAATGAATGGATGGAGCGGATAAAATACATAAATCATGGTGGACCCAAAGAGTTTACTCAGTACGCAATCAGCTTCCGGATTGCAGTGGGTGATAATGCCACCATGGAAATGTCCAGATGGAATATGAGATCCACCATGTTGTTTATATTCCATCCAAACCATTCACAAGGTGCAACCCATCGGTATAAAGGGAAAAACCAAAATTCAGACCATTCCAAAGATTACATGGGTCACACCGTGAATATATATGTTTTAGGCATGATTGTACATTGCTCCCTATGGTGTATCCCACCTGAGGGTTTTTTTTTTTTTTTTTTTATCAGGATCATCGTTAGGATATACGGTGAACATGAGAAGACACATCAGATGCACGGTTTGGATTTCTTTTCTTTTTTTTTTTACACACGCACACACACCCCCACATACTCACGCTGGTGGAATTTCACCACCTATGGGTACTCGAACCCTTGACCGGGAGTTGAAACTACTGAGAGTCTACCACCCAGGCAAGAGTAAGGACCCCACGGTTGGGATTTCTTATAGACATCACGTGTGGGCCATTGGAACATATTTGATCATTAACTTCGTTTTGTGTATGAGAACTTTTAAATGCCGCATCTTGTCATGTGCTCATCCATCTGCATGTGGGTCATGGTCCAACTATATCCAAACCGTCCATCAGATGGACCCACGATGGATGAGCTATAGTTCAAGATCCCATTCAGTGACCCTCTAAACCTCGAAACTGACTTTAATACATTCACGGTTAAGATCAACCATCCATAAATCCATGTGGTCCCGTCGTTGATTGGCCAAGCAATTGGGCCTTCAAGGCCCTTAGGAAAGTTTTCGATGGACGTCATTATCGTACTGAGTAAACTCTTTTGGGATCACTGTGTATGCATGTGGTTTATCCACACCGTCCATCCGTTTTTCCTTATCGTTTTAAGGGTTGAGCCCAAAATTTAAGCATATCCAACTCTCAAGTGGACTATACCACAGGAAGCTGTGGAAGGATTGATTTCTACCGTTGAAACCTTTCTAAGGCCCACAGTGATGTTTATTTGTCATCCAACCTATTCATAAGATCAGACAGACATGGATGGGGAAAATACAAATATCATATATCATCTTGATCTATAACTTTTGTGGGCCCCAATAACTTTTCAATGGTAAACGTTTTATTCACACTGTTTCCAGTTGTGTGGTCAACTTGAGCTTTGGATATGCTTAATTTTTCGGCTAAAGCCCTAAAATTATCTTATAAAATGGATGGACGGAGTGGATAAAATTCATAAATGACGGTAGGCCCCACAGAGTTTACGTACTAGCGTACCGATTACCCCAGGCAATCCGCTTCTCATATCACTACTGTTTCCTATGTTGTGGTACACTTTAGAGTTGATTATACTTTTGTTTTGATCTCATGCCCTAAAATGAGCTGGGAAAGCGGATGGACGGCATGGATAAAACGCATACAACACGGTGGGCTCCACAGAGTCCTGACATCATGTAGCTAGGTGATGCTGGGCTCACCACGCGCGTCCCTATGGGTGAATTTAGTAGTTTTGCAAGAAACCAATGAAAAAAACAAAAAGCCCAAACATACGACAGTAAGAGCAACAAGAAAACAATGTACCGTTTCTGATGTAAATGCCCTCAGGAAAATCGATTGGAATATCCCCTTCAATAATTGAAATCTGGACCGCTCGTCCGATTTCTTCTACCGGTGCAAAATTGCTCTGCAATGCAATTTACACGGATGGAATTTTGGTTAGTCATGGATTTATCATGTCATGACCTCAACACACGTCCACCACGGATCACACAAAAAAACCATGGGAAATAATCACATCCGTTGAAAAGCATGGTAATTACCATACACAAAAGCTGTGTGGGGCCCAATAATGATGTGTGAGTTGAATCAAAACCATGAATCTGGTTTTTATCTTCATGTTCACCGTCTCAAGAATCGTCCTAATAAAAAACTCAAGTGAGACACAACACAAGGAGTATTATATTATCTTGCCTAAAATGTATATATTCACATGGTGCGAGCACCTGAGTTTCGGCGTGTTCCTTCATTGTATTGGAGTGCACCTGATGAGTGATTTGGATTGAATATACACAATCTAGTGGACCGCACATTCTATATGTGGAACTGGGCCTAAGAGGAAGTGGCGAATCTAGTGGACGGATTGCATTGAAACTCAAACATCATGTTGGGGCCTTATGATAGCTGGATCGGAAGCTGGGAGTGTATTATCTAAAGGTGGACCGTTATAGAGCCAACAACTACATTGTGTTGGCTACTAATCAAGACGGGGTCTTCTTGACGCTCTACGCAACCGGCGGAGGTCGGCCTCATTATCTGGACAAAGGGCGATATTTTCGATGTGAAAAATATTCTTATTTGGTTGGATGTATCTAAGGGAAATTGCAGTATATTTTTCATTTTTTAATTATTAATTACATATTACAGAATATATGGTGGAAGGGATGTTGTATGGTATTGACAGTATAAACTTTTTATGTATGGAAAATGAGATGGAATCTGTAGGTTCCACCATGATGTATATGTTTTATCAACGCCATTCATTCATTTAGCCAGATCATTGTAGGGTGTCTTAAAAAATGAGATAGATCCAAAGCTCCAAGTGGACCATACTATGAGAAGAATATTTAAATGGTTGCTGTTCAATTTCCAATATTTATGTAGTGTGGTTCACTTGATCTTTAAATATGGCTCATTTTTTTGGCCCATGTCCTAAAATGACCTCTACTAATGAATGAATGGAGTGGAAATAACACATAATGTGGTGGGGCCCACCAAGCTTTGGGTTTGAATTATCATGAAATCTCATTCGGGGCACCTCCTCTTCACTTGTGATGTTGTCTGTTGTATGCATTTTATTTTATGCTGGTTTAAGAGAAAATACATGAAATTATATCAAACAAAACAGGCCCTAAAGAGAGATTCCATCATTCTCTTAAACCTAGCCTAACATTTGTAGATATATGAAGAGGAATGATGAGATTCGGCACCAACTACCATATGCGTACTATGTATATATCCAAGCCGTTCAAAAGGCCTCGTGTCATGAATGCCATTGAATGTGAAAATCACGTCGACCCAAGTATCAGTATCAGGTGGGTCGCACAATAGAAACTAATGAAAAGCCAACGATTTGACAAAAATGCACGTTTGGGGCGACTCATAAATTGATCAGCATGATTTTTTGGTCCGATAATCTCATATAAATCCAACCTTTTGCAATATGTGACTCATAGTCAGAAAAGACATAGGCATCATATTAAGCTTATGGCAATTGGGCTATGTGATCACTCACTCATAATAAATGTCATGTTACTAAGAGATGGCCAAAACATTCTTCACCTTCTGTTGTGTTTAGGTATGTGAAAAGAGGATGAAATATACCTTCTCTTGTGTTTAGGTGTGTCGAAGTGATGACCAAAATATACCTCCTCTTGTGTTTATGCCAGTTGCTTTGATAGTACAGAAATATCATTATAGACACACCTGCCTAACCTTTTTAGATTTTGCATTTAAGCATATCAAAGTCATGTGACCATTTCTTTGGAATTTGGAGTTATAATTAAAGAAGACGAGTTATAATCTATACCAGCGATGGGACCATAGGTTGATCGACGAATCGAAATATGGAATCAACAAAAGTGTCCAACATCATTAGAGAAGCATTCTTGATCATTGTTGAAACATTTATCCCCATTGGAAGTACTTGTCGCAGTTCTTTAAACCAAGGCTGCTTTTAAAATCACAAAAAATAATTAATTAGGGATGATGCTTAGGGGTTATAATATGAATCAGCATTCATCTTCATTTATCTAATTAATCAAAAGAAAAGGATTAAAAAAGAAAAGACTAAAAATACACTTTGGAAATTTTTCTTAGCTTGTTTTAGGTCGGAGGATTACCTTTACAGTATAAGAGAACGGGGACTTGAAATGGTGAAATTTGGGTGGGTTGAAAGGTCTATTCATAGAGCCATGTGATTGGGCGATGGAAGAGGAGATGGCCATTTTTGGAAGCTTTTCTTTCTTTAGTCTCTATGAGTCATGTTTGTAAGAAATGATCACCACCCCAACCAGGTGTATATATATAAGAAGAGATTTTTCTTTTTATTTTTTAAGAGATGTCCAATACTTTTAGAGCATAAGTTGAGAGCGGATTAGCTGTTACATGGGTAACACCCACTAAGGTGTAACCCTTACCGTGTGGGGCCCACCTTGATGTATTTATTATATATTCACTCTATCCATCTGTTTTACTATCTCATTTTACGACATAATGCCAAAATTTAAGAAGATCCAAATCTCAGTTGGACCAATTTAATCACTACTCGCCATTAAAATTTTCAAAAGGCCCACCGTAAGGTTTACATAATGTTTATTTTCCATCTAACTTGTTGATAATATCAAGAAGACCTGGATGAAGTGATAATATAACTATCAGCTTGATCCAAAACCTATGGCTCACAAAATAAAAATAAAAATTAATGGTTATTCGTTACTGTTTCCTATGGTGTTGCCCACCTGAGATTTGGATATTCTTAAGATTTGGGATTGAGTCCTAAAATGAGCTAGAGAGCCGATGGACAGCATGAATATACAGCACATCACCAAGGTGGGCCCCACAGTATGGGTAACCCGCCTCATATCCTTATAAGTTATGGTGCTCCCAGTTGCATTGGGCTCTTAGGGCTTGTTTTTGAGAAATTTCCTTCTGTACGACCCATTTATGGCCCACCAGCCATTTTAGCTTCCAAGAATACTCCCCGGGTGTACGGATGACTTTTCACGGGACCAAAATACCCCCGTCTTCCTTCCGGCAGCCGATTGGCTGGTGTGCGAAGACGAGCGTTGACGCTCCTCGACATGGCCCCACAATGATGTATTTATTGTATCCACACCGTTCATCCATATTTTGAGATCATTTCCAAGCATTATCAGAAAAAAAAAAAAGAAAAAAAAAAGAATCATTTCCAAGATCAACTGGACCACACCACAAATAGCAGTAAGAAACTTGGTTCTCACTGTTAAAAATTTCGTACGGCCCACTATAACATTTATTTTCCATCCAATCTATTCATAAGGTCACAAAGACCTGGATGAAGAGGAAAAACAAATATCATATTGATCCAAAACTTCTGTAACCCCTAAAAGGGTTTCAATGGTAGACGTTCAATCCCCCACTGCCTTTTACAGTGTGGTCCACTTGATAGCCTTAATACAAGTTCGCCAGATAGATGGACGGTTTGGATATAACACATGCTTCATAGTGGGACCCACAAAAAGCAGTGGGGATTACAACAAGAAAAAAAAAGTAGCCGGGTTGAGATTCTATAGTTACGGATTTAACTGTAGCCATAACCATAGTGCTACGGCAATTTGTGCATTTTTTATAAAAAAAATTCTTATTTTTACATTGAGAACTTTATTCTACCTAGATTTTTTCTCTAGTACATATTTATATAAATATGCATATATAAGCATATAAAAAAAAATTATCTCTTTTTTGAATTTCTTTATTCATTTAAAAAGAGTATTTTCTAAACCAAAATTAGTTACTTGACGTAATATATGTGATTTTGGGTAGGAAAAGCTACTTTAGCCAACCAACCTAGTTATTTTCTAAGATTTCATCAGGTCGATGGTCAAAAATCTATTTCATTCACTTCGCGGTCAATTTCAATCAGCTCGTTGTTAATTTCATTCACTTTGCAGTTAATTTCAGTCATTTCGCTGTCAATTTCATTCACTTCGTGATTAATTTCAATTATTTTGCTATGAATTTCATTAACTTCGCGGTCAATTTTATTTACTTCGCTGTCAATTTCATTTACTTCACGGTCAATTCCCTTCATTTCACGGTCAATTCTAGTGATTCTCCTTCACTTCACGGTCAATTCAATTCATTTCACAGTCAATTCCCTTCACTTCACAGTCAATTCAATTCATTTCATGGTCAATTCCCTTCACTTCAAGGTCAATTCTAGCGATTCCTCTTCACTTCATGGTCAATTCAATTCATTTCACGGTCAATACTCTTCACTTTCACAATCAAATTCATGCATTTCACGGTCATTTCGCTTCACTTCATGGTCAATTTCATGCATTAAACGGTCAATTCCCTTCACTTCATGGTCATTTTCATTCATTTCATGGTTAATTCCAGTGATTCCCCTTCACTTCACGGTCAATTTCATGCACTTCACAGTCAATTTCCTTCACTTCACGATCAATTCCATGCATTTCACGGTCAATTCCCTTCACTTCACGGTCATTTCCATTCATTTCACGGTCAATTTCCTTCACTTCATGGTCAATTCCATGCATTTCACAATCAATTCCCTTTACTTTACGATCATTTCCATTCATTTCAGGGTCAATTCCGATGATTCTCATTTACTTCACGGTTAATTTCGACAATTCCCCTTCATTTCACAGTCAATTCCATACATTTCACGGTCAATTCCCTTCACTTCACGGCCATTTTCATTCATTTCACGGTCAATTCCATGCATTTCATGATCCCGACGATTCCCCTTCACTTCACGGTCAATTCCCTTCACTTCACAGTCAATTCAATTCATTTCATAGTCAATTCCCTTCACTTCACGATCAATTTCATGCATTTCATGGTCAATTTCGACGAATCCCTTTTACTTCACGGTTAATTCAATTCATTTCATGGTCAATTCCCTTCACTTCACGGTCAATTCAGTGCATTGAATTGACCATGAAGTAAAGGGAATTGACTGTGAAATGCATGGAATTGATCGTGAAGTGAAGGGGAATCGCCGGAATTGACCGTGAAATGAATGGAAATGACCATGAGGTGAAGGGAATTAACCGTGAAATGCATGCGAGTAGATTGTGATATAGATACAACATGAAGTTAATTTAATATCTCGATTGGATTATTGTATTCCTGTAATACCCAGGGTGGTAATGGGCCAAGAACCTCCCTTGTGAGGGAGTGCTGAGAGGGACACACGTTGAAGCCACTCATTGCCCCTTTTGTAAAGTTGTTTTGTTTCAACAGAGTTAGTCTTTAGAATTGCAGAGGATCAGTCATTAAGCCATGGACCCCACACAGTAGCAGTGGTCCACTATGGGACAACACATACCATAGAGTTCAAAGTTTCTTGAGAAGATTTGTTTGAGTCAAAAATGCTACAGGTTGTACTAAGATAAACAACCACCTTCAAAATTTCTAGTGCAACCTTCAAAATCTAAAGGACTCACACATACTGTGGGCGAAATCTCAGAATCAGCCAGAGAAATCCAGAGTGGAAGGAAACCAAAGACGAGTCAGAAAAGGGATCATTGGTGATAGAAGTCATTTCTGCAATACTCAAGTTCAACACGGGACCCTGATTCCCAAAGAATTGAACAAGAGCATCTTTCAACATTAAGGTGATTCCAGAGTTCCATGGTCAATTTTATGTTTCATAATTTGTAGTCAGATTATACCCACTGAGTTCTAAGGCCAAGGAGCATATTCATAATTTGTAGGAAGATTATACCCGCTGAACTCTTTCAACCACCAGTTTCCACATACTGTTATTTGGCTTCCCAATACATAGGAGCAACCCAAGATAGGAAGAAGGGAGAGAACTAACATTACATCTGAAAGAGTGGCAAGTTGCAACCTAGTCGACCGGGTCCACCCAGTCGACCCTGACACACTGGCCCACTAACCCAGTTGACCGGGTTGGGACCCGGTCGACCCCGACTCATTGTTAGAAGGGTGGGGCAGCTAGTCGGGGTCGATCGGGTTAGTCGAATAATGAGCAGTTGGTCTGTCAGATGAGTGGCCTAGATCATGCAGTTGGTCTGTCAGATGAATGGCCTGGATCACCAAAACATGAGCTCTGCATGTATGAACTGTGGCTATAGGTTTCTCTATTCTATACTAATAAAAGACTAAGCTTGTATATGTAAGGATGCATGCATGCATGACGAGCTACTATATGCAATGCCCTATTTTATTTACACATGGGAGTTTCTGTTTTGGGAATTGTATTACAAAAACATACTAGCATAATTTTTAAAATTGAGAATTGGTGGAAAAGATCAATCAGTGATTTAAGGTGGGTGTAGATATCGTTTCCTATATACGCATGATTGTATGGTCTGTGATTGCTAATATGGGTGTTGGGGAGGATTTTTCACCATGAAGTGAAGGAAAATGACCGTGAAATGCATGGAAATAACCATAAAGTGAAGAGAAATGACCGTGAAATGCATGCATGGAAATGACTGTGAAGTGAAGGGAAATTATCGTGAAATGCATGGAAATGACTGCGAAGTAAAGGGAATTAACCGTGAAATGCATGAAAATGATCGTGAAGTGAAGGGGAATCGTCAGGAATGACCGTGGAATGCATGGAAATGACCATGAAGTGAAGGAAATTGATCGTGAAATGCATGGAATTGACAGTGGAGTGAAGGGAAATGACCGTGAAATGAATGGAATTGACTATGAAGGGGAATCGCCGAAATTGACCATGAAATGACTGTGAAGTGAAGGAAATTGACCGTGAAATGCATGAAAATTGACCATGAAGTGAAGGGAATTGACCGTAAAATGCATGAAAATGAACGTGAAGTGAAGCGAAATCATCGAAATTGACCATGAAATGCATGAAATTGACCGTGAAATGCATGAAAATGACCATGAAGTGAAGGAAATTGATTGTGAAATACATAAAAATGACCATGAAGTGAAGAAAATTGACCGTGAAATGCATTGAATTGACCATAAAGTGAAAGAAATTAACCGTGAAATGCATAGAAATGACCATGAAGTGAAGGAATTGACCATGAAATATAGAAATGACCGTGAAGTGAATGAAATTGACCACAAAGTGAATGAAATTGACCATGAAGTGAATGAAATGGATTTTCAACCATCAACCTGATGGAATCTTGAAAAATAACTAGGTTGGTTGGCTAAAGTAGTTTTTCCTACCCCAAAATCATATATGGTACATCAAATAACTGATTTTGATTTGGAAGATACTCTTATTAAAATGAATAAAGAAAGAAATGAAAAAGTGAGAGAGAGAGAGAAATTATATGCTTATATATATATATATTTATATAAATATGTATTAGAGAAAAATGTAGGTAGAACAAAGTTCTCCATGTTTTTTAAAAAAAAAAAAGTGTACGGACTTCCGCAACAATGCTCTTTATTTTTTTAATGGCAGTGACTATGGCTACGGTTATAATCCGTAGCCATAGGAATCATGCTTTCAGATTTCTAAAATGCAGGGGCATTTTCATAATGTGAAAAGCTGTCCATAAGGCCGGGGACTATTCTTAGCAGCTAAAAATAAGTGAGCTTAAAATGATTGTTGGGCCATAAATGGGTCGTACATTAGGAAATTTCTCCTTGTTTTCTGGCCTGTTTATTAAATCTAAAGTTGGAATTCTGAATCAGAAATCGGAATCCCAAGTAGAAAACCTGGTATTGGATTTAGAGCAACCAGTTTGTTAACTAAAGTATGTAATGTTTGGAATATGTTAATTTGACACATTTGTCCTAATGAAATAATCATGATTGAATCTCTATACCATTAAAATCTTCACGAATTCAATCAAAATGTTTATTTATTATAAGGTAAAAAACACTTAGAAGAAGAGACCACACAAATATCATCTTAATCCAAAGCTTTTGCAGCTAGCGAGAAATTTTTAATGGTCATTTATCACATTTTCACGAACTATGGCTCATTTGAAATTTGGATCTGCTTCATTTTTTAGATCATGTCCAAAAATGAGCTTTTAATATTGATGGATAGTATGAATGTTGTCACATACATCACCGTGGGCCTCACAGCCAGGTCCCACCCACCTCGTTGGATCCAGACTACATACTAACAACTTCAATGGCCCCTAGCTATTGGTCGGTGTTGTGTGGCCCCATCATAATGTCTGTGTTTTTATCCACGCTATCCATCCGTTCTTCCAAATCATTTTAGGGATTGATCCTAAAAATGAGGATGATCCAAATCTCACGTGGCCTACAACTTTCTTGGCCATTAATGGTCACTCACCAATATTTCTATAATATGGCGTACCTGATAATTGAATTTGCTTCATTTTTTTGTGTAATGCCCCATAATGATTTGAAAAAAAATGGATGGACAAAGTGGACATAGGATACATACATCAAGGTAAGCCCCACGGTTAGGGCCAAGGTAAGTGGCACATGGCACACCACGCAATCTGCTAAACCCCACAATGGGATGCGGATTGGATTAGCTACTGTGAGGTTGAGTACTACTAAAGTGACGTTACCAAGTTCTGTGGGTCCCATCATGATGTATGTGTTGTATCCACACCATTCATTTAGTTGGAGAAATCATATTAGGACATGATCCAAAGAATGAGTCGAATCCAAACCTCAAGTGGACCCCACCATAGAAAACAGTGGAGAGAGTGACGCCCACCATTAAAAACTTCTAAGGGCCACAAAAGTTTTCTATGAAGCTGATATTTTTTTTCCTTCCTTTCATGTCTGTGTTGACACATGAAACAGGTTGGATCTCAAATAAATATCATGGTGGACCTTAGGAAGGTTTCAACGGTGGGCGTCACTCTCCCTACTATTTTCTCTAGTGGGGATCAAACTTTAGATCTACCTCATTCTTTGGATAACATCCTAAAATGATCTCTCCATTCATTTTTCTATATCATTTTAGGGAAAAGTATTATAAACAAGCCAAATCTAAGGCTTAAGTGGGTCATACTACAAGAAACAGTGAAAGTTGGGTGCCTACCATAAAAAATTTATTGGGGCCACGTAAGCCTCTAATCAAGCTGATTTTTGTGTTTTCACTTCATTTTGTGTGACCTTATGAAAAGATTAGGTGACAAATAAACTTCATAATTCTAACACTCCGGTGCAGCCTGGCTATGGTCCAAGCATGGGTTGTCATCCGGGTCCCGTTGGGATCGGTTGGGCTTCGAAAATAACACTCCAATTAGTAAGGCGCTGGGTAAGGTTAGTCCCACATCGGATGGATGAGCACCCTGACCTTGGGCTATATGTAGAGCTCCCACCTTCCTTGTATGAGGCCTTTTGGGGAAAAATCCGAGAACAAAACTGTGAGGGCGCGCGGGCGTGCCCAAAGGAGACAATATCATACAGTGTTGATGGGGCTATTACAAATGGTATCAGAGCTGAGGGTGGCTCTGCCCTGAGGGTGGGGGATTCTAACACCCCGGTGTAACCTGGTTGTGGTCCGAGCGTGGGTTGTCATCCGAGTCTCATTGGGATTGTTCGGTCTTCGAAAATAACGCTCCAGTTCATAGAGCACTAGGTAAGGTTAGTCCAACATCAGATGGATGAGCACCCTGACCTTGGGTTATATGTTGAGCTCCCACCTTCCTTGTATGGGGACTTTTAGGGGAAAATCCCAAGAACAAAACTGTGCGGGCGCGCGTGCGTGACCAAAGTGGACAATATCATAAAGTGTCGGTGGGACTGTTACAACAATGGACCCTAAGAAGGTTTTAACAGTTGTCATTCCATTCCCACCACTTTCTATGGTGTAGTTGACTTAAATGTGCCTTTTTTTTTAGGATCATGATCTGGGACGATATAGAAAAGTTGATGGGCAGTGTGGATCTAACACATAAATCATAATGGGCCTAGAGAAGTGTCACACATTAAAAATTGGGTTATGTTTCCATTCACAATTAAGCTAGACGTTCGTTGATGAAAAAATTCAGCGAAAATACATGGAGTGGTTTCTGCATTCTGTGTTAACAAACCAAACTAACTGTCCAATTTCAAATTAAGTCAAAATTTTCAGCGTTGCCAAACCGGCCCGTAGACCATCCAATTCAGTGATTTAGATTGTTCATTGGGTTCAGCACTTATTTCAGGGAGTATCATGCAAACATAGCACTGATCTGACAAATATAATCATTTTATCAATGTTCTTTAATATGAACGGTTAATATATATAACTTTCACAGCAGTAGGTCCAATCAACAATTTGATTCATCTAATTTTTTAGGGCTTTCATGGATTGGTTATGATTTTAAAGAATCAGTACCCAATCTGATTTCAATCTAGCAGGGTTGTCCCACGTCACTGGACTCTCTCTCTTTAATATGGTGGGCCTTACAGTGATGATGTGTCAAATTCACACCGTCCATCAGTATTGCTCACCCATATTAATTAGGGCAGGGAACAAAAATAAAGCTGATCCAAAGCTCAAGTGAACCACATGCACCATAGGAAACTGTGGGATCAGGTAGTCATGGGGAACTCAAAAAACAGGTTGTTACAATATATGAGCCTCTCAGGTCCAACCGGTTGTACTATACCTCAGGTCTAACCAGTTTGAATGCCATTGATTTGGGGTTGGATCTTAAAACACTTGGGGCCTATTTGGATACCACCAATAAGTTACTTTTTCTACTTACAATATAGTATATAAGTGACTTATTTCATATAAGTAAATTTAGTTTATGATTAATTATAAGTAACTATTTTACTTAAAAGTACATGATATCTTCCATTAATTCTTTTAGCTGTTTTACTTTTCATTAGTTGCTAAAAAAAAGTAGCTGGAGAGACAAGAGAGGAGAAGGTGATAAGTATGTTGTTAGCCATATGTACTTATCTCCTTAATAAGTAGAAACTATGATAAGCTAGTTGTGGAATAAGTAGTTTTTCTTAAGCAACTTAAGATCCAAACACCCTCTTAATATCTACTTAAATGAGAGAGGGAGGACTCATTTAAGGGCTAACACCTCGTGTCCAACCTGCTTAAACGTCGTTGATTTGGGGCTGGATCCAATAACGTTTAATCTCTAAGTAAATCCCAGAGGAAGGACTCATTTAAGGGCTAATTCACATTAATAAATGAGAGAGGGAGAGAGAGGGTGAGAGAGAGAGAGAGAGAGAGAGAGAGAGAGAGAGAGAGAGAGAGGACTCATTCAAGGGCTACTCCCATGGGTCCTATCAGGGGCTTTGTGAGCCCACCTGATGTATATGTTCTATCCACGCGGTCCATCCATTTTGATAAATCATTTTAATATGCGAGCCCAAGGAGGCAGATTGAAGGCTCATATGGACAACACCATTGGAAGTAGTGGGGATTGAAAGGTTACTTTTGAAAACCTCTTGAGGGCGCAAAAGGCTTGGATCAAACTGATATTTATGTTTCTCATTCATACAGGTTCATGTGACCTTCTGAACACCAGGTTGGATAGCAAATAAATATCACAGTGGCCCTAAGAAGTTTTCAAAGATAGGAATTCAATCTTAGGCCTCCGGTGTTGTGATCAACTTAGCCTTAAATATGTTTACTTTTGGGTGAATACCCTAAGATGATATGTTAGAATTAATGAACAACATGGATAATATATATATATATATATATATATATATATATATATATATATATATATATATATATATATATATATATATATATATTGTGGAACCCATAAAACTAGGTAGGTCCCCGCCGGTAGTTTCCAATCTGGTACTAATTTGATGTAGCAAAATTTTGTGGCCATCATGATGTATGTGTTGAAAATCAGTGGTTTTAAAAATAATATAAATGAAATTTTCAAACTCGGCCAAAACTCTTTTGAAATTTTTGAAATTAAAAAAAAAAAAGAAAAAAAAGTGCGATGTGTGCTTTGTCCCACATCGGAAATGGTTGAAATCTTTTTTATGGTTTATATGAGATGCTGAGAAGAGTATTTTTACTTGGAGCTTTTAGAGGAGATAAAATTCGGGTTGCGTTACACGCATGCGCACGCACTCGAGCGAGGGCGTGGGCAGTGTGGCTGTAGATGGCGCACTTCACACGTGTTCATCGTGTCGCAGAGTGGTCGCTCCTTCGCGACCTTACGCGAACCAATGGACCTCGGTGCGATGGATCTGGTCAGTGCGTTAGGGCAGTATGGATCTGAAATGAGCATTGATTTTTATAGGTGATTGAGAATGATCGGATTTTAAATCTGAAATATCCATCCATTTCTAACAATGGATAACTATCTTAAAAACTACAACGGTCCGAAAACGGACGGACCATGATGATCCAACGGTCAGATCCTTTGATCCGACGACTAAAAAAGCCTAAGATTAATGGACAATGGCCAGAAACCTTTTTCAAATGTTCTGGACCATTGATAGCATTTGACAACGGACCACTACAGGATGCCTATATAAACTGGACCATTCCAGTCCAATTTCATCATCTTAACACAACCGTCTCTAGCTCCCATCATCAGATACGATCCATATCTCCATTCTAAAAATACTTAAAACATCTCCATCATCAGTGTTTGCCAGAAGAAATCCACTGCGTTAAAATTGTTCCACAATGGACCTATCGTGATTGCTACATGCTGGATCTAGAAGACTTGTCTTATCCTGGAAGCAATTTACCTGTAACCCATCAGCAGTAGATAAGGGGGCAAATTATGCTTTAAGGACAGCGTATTTTGATACGTGATTCAAGCTAGTGAAACATTTAATCTTCGAATTAATTTATTTTTATTTTCAGTGTATCCAAACATATATATACAACAGTATGTGTTTTATCCACATTGCCATCTTCTGTTTTTTTTTATATATATCCATTTTGGACATGAGCCCGAAAATAAGATAGATCCAAAGCTCAAGTGGACCACACCATAAAAATAAAAAATAAAATGGAGACAATGACAACTACATTTGAAATCTTTTCAGCTCACCATAAAATTTATTTTCCATCGAACATTGTTCATCAAGTCACATAGACTTACTTCAAGGGAAAACACAAATATCAACTTGATCCAAAAGTTCTTTAACCCTTGGGAAATTTTCAATGGTAAGCATTGTGGTGTGGTCTACTTGAGCTTTTGACCTGCGCCATGGAACTTTGCCCCGTTGACATGTGCAACATTGGTACAAACAAGGTGCAGTCAAATTTAGAATGAACCATTAGGAGAGTACAACCAGGTCTATCTTTTATTTGCCTACCTTGATGTGCATGTGAGGTCCACTCCGACAATTAGATCTATAATTTCATGTTGGGCCAGGATCAGAAAATCAAGTTGTCCTGTGAAGAAAGTGGGCCGTACCAATGAGAATAGTTGGGAAGGAAACATCTAATCTTGATTTTTACAGGACCACCGTGATGAGCATGTGAAATACACTCCAATCATTAGGTGCCACACAAAAAGCTGTTATTGAAGTGAAAAAATCAGGCTCATGGTGGTTCAAGTGGGCCACACCAAGGGAAACATTTCAGAAGATAAGATATCTATGTACACTATTTCCAATCAGCGTTGTCCACCTAAACCATGGATGGGGCTGATTTTCGGCCCCTCAGTCTAACATAGGGTGACTTACTGGTGGTTGGGATGAAATTCACATTACACCACCATGGGCCCACTCAAGCTGGCAACTTCATTTTTGATTAAAATAACTTTTATCTAGACGACATTTATTAAGGTGAATTAGTCCTTAAACAAGACCTTATCTTGGATTTAAGTGAAGATTAAATGCTATAAGATCCAACTCCAAATGAATGGCATCTAAGCTGGTTGGACCTAAGGTATATTCCATCCGGTTGAACCATGCATTAGGTCCAACCCGTCACATTGGTGAGTAATTAATATTAATAAAAACGTGCAGAGAGGAGTTACTTCACCACTTGGAAAAGGAGTGGATTGCTTTGGTGGGCCCCACAATGGTATATATATAATGTCCAACTTGACTACTAGCGTGCTATTTCATGATAGGCCAGATCTTATAAATCAGCTCCATTTATGATTCAGGTGGATCACATGATCGAAAACCGTATATATAGCTATGGTGCCTTTTAAGCTGTTTTCATCCATGTGACCCGCTTGAATCATGAACGGGCCGGATTTTTGTACTCAGGACTAAGTTTTGGTGTGACATCTAATAATTGAAATGGATTTAATATAATCATCATGGAGTGGATGTGTCTCTCAACTGTTTTCTTGGTGTGGCCACCGGAATCACAGGTTATCCTGATTTTTCATCCATGAACTAAGAAAAGATTTCTCATCTAATGGTTTGAATGGATCTTACATACACATCAGAAATAAGGGGCATCGGTCTTCCATGGGCAGGGATCGGGTAGTACCCCACCGGGACGACAGCGGATTAGGTGAGATCCCGGCCACACCCAAGATAGTGCGGTACTGTGGGGTTACCGTGGGGCCCACCTCAATGTATGTACTATTTATCCATTCAGTCCAATCATTTTTTCATATCATTTTAAGACATTATTCCAAAAATTAAATAGATACAATTATCAGGTAGACCATACCAAAAGAAACAGCTGTGATTCACTGCCCTACCATTAAAATTTTCTCAAGGCACAGCTTCGTGTTTTTGTAGTGTTTATTTACCGTCCAATCTACTGATAAGGTCACATAAGCCTGGATGAAAGAAATAAAAAAAAAAAAAAAACAAAAACCAAAAAAAAATATCAGCTTGATCCAAAAGTTTGTCAACCATTTAGGATCAATCAGCACATTTTCCTATGATATGGTATGCCTGATAATAGGATCTCTTTAATTTTTTTGATATTACCCTAAAATAATCTGAAAAAATGGATAGACGGTACGGATACAGCATATATACATCAAGATGGCCCCCATAGTAACTCCACAATAAGGACCTCACCGTCATGGTTGAGTCCGGGGCTGACCTGATCCGCTCTCCGCCAGGAAGGACCTAGCTAGCTAGAGACGGACGGTAATGTCAAGGCCCCATGCGTCCACTAGGATCTATATGTTTTATCCATGCCATCCATCTATTTTGAAAGATCATTTTAAATTATAAGCCAAAAAGATAAGATCAAAGGCTCAGGTGGGCTGCACCACATGAGGCGTTGGGGATTTAAAGCCCACCAATGAAAACTTCTCGTGGGTACAGAAATTTCCGATCAAGTTGATATTTATGTTTTCCCTTTGTACAGGTATATGCGACCTTATGAATAGATTAGATGAAAAATAAACATCACGGTAAGCCCTGGGAAATTTCAAACTCTAAGAGTTCAATCCCTACCGCTTAATATGAAGTGGTCCACTTGAGCCTTCAATCTGTCTCCTTTTGTAATAATGCTGTAAAATGATCTTTCAAAATAAATAAATGATATGGGTAAAATATATAAATCATGGTGGGCCCACAGGACGCCTACAGGGCAAATTAGAAGACCGAGTAGGCCTTTCTGGTAGGAATTAGATTAACATGGGTTCCTTCTGGTTTGTCCTTTTGTACAAGGAATCTGATACAATCTTGCAATGGAAACTTTAAAAGCATATATATGAAAGAGAAATGACACAACAATTCCTCTCATCCTCGAATCTTTGTAATTTATAAATGGAATCGATTAGATGTGGGTCAACGGTCACCTGTTCCATCCACAAACCTCCAATTACAGCACCCTTCCACCATCTCAGATCTTCCCTATCTTCAACTTTCAAGGTAAAACCACCTATATTATTGATAATTTAAGAAAATTTACATGCATATGCCTTTTATTTCTGTCTGCTATGTTTTTTGTTTTTTCGGTACGCATGAGGAATAACGTTGCCCTTTTTTGGAAGTGGATTGCGTACGACCATATATGCGTGGGACCCACCTTGATGTATCTGTTTATCCATGCCGTACATTTATTTTCTAAGATTATGATAAGGTATGGGGCGAAAAATGAGGCATATCCAATGCTCTAGTAGACCACATCATATATGACGTTTGCATTTAATGCTTTCTACAGTTAATGTAATGAAGCTTACTATTTGGGGTGGTCCACTAGAGCATTGGATCTTCCTCATTTTTGGGTCCATACTTTAACATGATCTTAGAAAGGAATGGATCGTTTGGATAAACGGATACATCACGGTGGGCCCACATAAATCTTGTCGAACTCTTAAAGGTTGGGGGATTTTCCTCACAAGCTGCCTGTACTTTGTTACATGGACCAAAAAACTGTTACTTCAAACTATTTCTCTAAAGCTGCCTATTGTTTTCACCGTAGCCCCAAAACCGTTAGCTATCATTTCTTCAAAGTAGAAACTTTTAAAGAAACCCTGTGATGGTTGTCGCAAATCTAGTCTAATTATGCCACATGTGCAGCAATGACATGTAGCGCACCGAAGACGGAATCGGATTGGCTACTACCCCTGCCACCAGCCAATGGCTGGTGGTCGGTCCTCTGTGGGCCCTACAATGATGTATGTGTTTCATCCATTCCGTCCATCTATTTTTCTAGATCATTTTATGATATGAGACGAAAAATTAGATATATCCCAATCTCAAGTGGACGACATTAAAGGAACAGTGTTGAATGAACAGTGACCATTAAAACCTTTTTGGGCGCATAAAAGTTTTGGATCAAGTTAATATTTATTTTTTCCCTTCATCTGGGTCTGTATGACCTAATCAACAGATTGGATGTCAAATAAATAGTACAGTGGGCCTTAGGAAGATTTTAATGGTGGATAACCAATCACTATTGTTTTCCTATGGTGTGGTCCACCTGAGATTTATATCCCTCTCATTTTTTGGATCAAGCAATAAAATGATATGTTAAAATGGATGAACGGCATGAATGAAACAAATACATAATGGTAGGGCCCACAGAGCACCGACCATCAGCCACAGGGCTGGTGGCAGGGGGAGAGGCCAATCCGATTCCACCACAGACGGCACACTTACTCCCAGAAAATACGTTCAAAACCCATGCAAGCACATTCAAACGGTCTCTCTCGACATAGAATAGGTGTGGCTTTTCACTTTTGAAGAGGATAAATTTGTCATTTTACCGCTTAACAAAGCTGTCCACGCTGTAAATGGTCCGTACAGTTTTGAAGAAATAAGTTGAATGTAAGATTTTTTTTGTACATTGACCAAAACAGAGGCAGCTAATGGGAAAAAAAACCTTTTTGAATGATAAATTCCTGTAGCAGAACTGTTTCTAATGAAGCTAGGGTGAATTTCAAATGCAAGCTTTTTTTTTTTCTACACACACTCACAGCCTACCTACACACGCTCATGCCCTCAAATCTCGAGACACTCTCGCGCACTGGCACCACAAGGCATGCTCGGACCGGTTACCTTATGTTGAAACTCCTGAGAGTACCATTGAGACATGATAATAGGTGCATTTTCAAATGCAAACTTGTAACAACAAATTATAGTGAAATTTTTGCCTTTTTTAGTTTTGCATGTTATGGGTTCCAATCTTCAATGGGAATAAACAGATGATCTCAGCCAAGAGGGCCTCTCGGATTGTTAAAAGTCCTTTGATATACATTGATACACCATTTCTAAAGTCTCTAGATTTTAGAGCAAGTGGTTATTTGATATAGTATCGAAGCAAAAGATCAAGTGTTTTGAATCTCGAGGGCAGCAAATATACCTCCATAATATATTCTATCATGGGAGGCTCAGAAATTCAAGCCCAGAGAATCTCTTAGAAATAAGAGAATTATGGTAAATATCATCATCATAGCGTGAATTTTCTTTTATTTATTTTTTTGAATTTTGTGTGTGGGTGGGTGGGTGTGTCTTGCAGCCTCTTCTAAAAGAATGGAAGCTGAGAATTCAAGTCCCTGAAACCGTAAAAAGGGCATCCACAAATCTAATGGATGCATTCGTCGATTCAATGTTTAAGTTCGTGGAACAACCAATGATGCTGCAGGTACTTCCTTGCTTATATCAACAATCATGCAAGACTAAGATTGAGATTAATGGTTATCAAATAATTGATAAGTCAAGATTTGCACGGGTAAAATATATGCTCGCACTACAAAGAAAGGCCAAAAAAATACCAATAGGATCTTCCACTATAAAACACATCATAAATAGGCCTACTTGGGCAAACTGAAAACCTCAATGGTGTTGGATAAACATTCCACACAAGCCTTGTGTAATACCTCTAAATGCACTGGGGCACGCAAACATATACAAGTTACACTGAAGTTACTGATGTAGAGCGGGTCGTGGACAATTTCATGGCCAAGATGGATCAAAAAAGGCACGGTCGGCGACAGAAGTGATCCGGACCATCGGACCTTAGATCGGGCGTATCTCACAATCCGGAATGAGTTATCCGACGTAAAATATATGAATTTGGGGTAGAACGAGCTACTTTAGCCAACCAACCCCGCTACGCCGGGTTGTGCAGCCCAGATTTTCGAGAAACCCCCTGATCGACGGTCGTTTCCTCATTTTAATTTTGTTTTTACTATAAATAGTAAGTTTTAGTTTGAGTATAACTTTTCATCCGTTGGGCTTTAGGAGTTGTGTCCAACATGAAAAGTGCTTAGGATAATTAGGAGAACGGTTTGGTGAAGCCAAATAGGACACTTTCTATTTTTGGCCGAAAACCTTGCGCACTAGTAGACATCATGACCGTCTATAAATAGTAAGTTTACTATTTATAGTAAGTTGCGAATTCTAAGAGTTTTAGTTGTAGTTTAAGTCTGATTTCTTTCTTATTGCTTGGTTCCCTTATTTAAAGGGTTGTGAACTCGATTTTGGGAATTCATTAATCAATTTCGAATTTATTAGAAATTATTTCTATTTTCCTACTTTCTTTCCTCGTGGATTCGAGAAGTCTCTGTGAGGAGTCCAGAGAAGCTCTGAATCCAGTCTCTGTGAGGAGTCCAGAGAAGCTCCGTGGATTCGGAGTAGTTATCCTTGAGGAAGACGGTGATCGACCTCATCACGTTCATCCCTGCGTCAGTTTCTAACGAATCAGGCATGCATGCCCATAGACAAAGCACACATGCATTTGCATGTAATCATAAATGCAAAGGTAACCTCATTGTATCTCTAGCTATAGCTGGGTCATCACTCCCTTTTTTGTATTTTGGAAACTTGGTTCTTTTTTATTTAATGCAATCTGTTATTCCTAATAAAAAATCATAAATGCAAAGGCGCACACAAACACAAATTTATAAAATCCTACCTTTTCTCACCATGGTCTCTCTCATGTCTGTTAAACCCCATTATTGATTTGTCACAGGGAAATTTTGCACCAGTCAATGAAATTGGTGAAACAGTGGTAGTTCCAAGTATTGAAGGAGAGATTCCAAAGGACTTCCCTGAAGGTGTTTATATAAGAAATGGTGGGTATGTTAACCCGAGCAGTGCAAAAGCAGTTTCTTAAAAGCATAAGTAGATCAAACGAAGAACTCATTTTTAAGAACTTCAATGTTAAACATGTTAAAGATCACGTAGAAGATCTCCTAAATGTACTTAAAAATCGAGGATATTATTTTTTGGGTTCCTGTGTAAATGGATTTTCTTTCTTTATTTTTTGTGAGCTCAGCATGCAAGAGCTTGTGAATGGTAGTTGCTGGGTATTCTCTTCCCCATGAGCATCTTCTTCAACACACACCTGATCCAACATGTCATTTGGATGAAACGCAGGTCCAAATCCCCTTTTTGCAGATAAAACAGCGGCGATATCGATACTCGGCAAATCCAGTTTGTTATGGTTTGAGGGAGATGGGATGCTCCATGACACTTATTTTAGCAAAGACAAGAGAGAAAACTGGGTTGTTACATACAAAAACAGATATGTGGAAGCTGAAACATTCATGGTAGAGAAGGAGAATAAAAAAGCCTTATTTCTTCCAGCAACAGAAGGCGACTCTCCTGCTGTTGTAGCTGCCTATATACTCAACCTGGTAAGTCATAGCTATTCCAGATGTGTTAGGCCTAGCAATGAAATCTAAATTAATTAGTAGAGTCGGGTTTATGTGCTCATCCTCTTCCTTGTTTCATGACAGCTGAGATTTGGCAAAGTAAACAAGGACTTGAACAACACCAACTTGTTCAAGCATGCAGGGAAGGTTTATTCCATCACAGAGAACCATATGCCATATGAGGTTGATGTCTCCAATTTGGAAACATTGAATGAATGGGAGTTGAAGGATGCTTGGAATCGTCCCTTTACAAGTCATCCAAAGGTTTGTTTGATTTCTACCTGGTCAAGATATGCTAATCCAATATATGCACAAATGCAGGACAATTAACCACTTGCTCTAAAAGCTCGAACTGTTAAAGCATGGTGAATCAATCCCTTTATCTCATAGCCCAGGCCCTACATCTCATGGGTTAGGACCTCGGCCGAACCCCCCTCGTTGGCCCCAAATCACATGGGTACCGCCTCACACGAGCCACCTGCCTCACACAGGCCGCTCACCCCGAGTGTGCCCCTGCATCCCACAAGCAACCCCACTCTAGCCCGGTGTGAAAATGCCCCTGCATTACACACACAGGCCAACTCCTACAAACACAAGCACACATGCCAAATTGGCATAGGAATGCAGCGTCTAAGATGTTCATCAAGGGGGACCACTATGTAAGAAACAAAATGGATGGCTAAACCCTTGTTTTCCAGGTGCATATTTGTTTTATATACTATGACCCACCCGTTGGCTGGAATGCCCTGACTTTTGGGACAGGGTATAAATTACAAATGCAACCACATGATGGATGGTTGGGATGTTCACTAAACATGCCAGCCTTACAATCTGCTGGCAAAGAGATAGGATTGGCTATATACCTACTATAGGATAATTAAACCTCTACAGATGTTGATCTCTTATTTCTAATATATGTTGATTTGTACCAGATAGATATGAAGACTGGAGAGATGGTCGCCATGGGCATAGATGCTAAGAAGCCATACTATGTTTTAGGCATAATATCAGGCACGCGTGCATTAATTAGCTTGTTTTCATGGAGATCTTTGTGCATTCATATCAGACAGTGCATGCTGGAAATTCAGATGATAAATGAACTAACATGGGTTTTTGTCTTCAGCGGACGGGAAGAAACTGATTCACAAGGTTGACCTGAAGTTTGAGAAAAGCACCCTCTCTCATGAATTGGGTGTCACATAAAAGTAAGAATTTCTGTTATTTTCCATCACAATCAAAGAGAATATACAAAAATACATGTAATAAGTACTGAGTTTAGCGCCAATTGTTGACCGAAAGGTTCATGAAAATACCCATGAAAATCTTCTAACAAAGAATGCTTTGCATTGCAAGGGACTTTCTATCATTATATTTGTATAGATTGAGAGGTTTGTAAGTTGAATTGCTTAGGATGGATGACTGAAATATAGTTAATCCTTTGCAATCAGCAAACAATTACCAAGTACTAAAATCAACAATAATTGAGAATAACACTAGATCATTTTCCTTTCATCTTTCTTTTTGCTTTCCTTGCATAGATGATAATATTATACTTGTTTCCTCATGGTTTTCAGCTACAACATTATCATTGATTACCCTCTGATAATAGATGCCGGTAGACTTATCAGAGGTGGCTCGTGAGTACCCTTTCAAAGCTTTCAATCAATCTCTCCTCATGAACTTGGTTTTAAAAAAAAGAAACTAGACTCGAAACTTCTTTGACAATAAAATCATATGTAATGAGAATGCAGATTAATCAAATACGAGAGAGATCAGAGAGCACGAATTGGAGTCATGCCTCGATACGGTGATGTAGAGTCTGTTGTCTGGTTCAGCATAAAAAACCATTGCACTTTCCACATCATCAATTCCTTTGAGGAAGGAGACGAGGTGCGCTGCCAATTGAAATCTCTACATCTGATTCTTGGGTAATTACGATGAGTAGGATGACTGATTCATTAACACAGGTGGTTGTGATAGGGTGTCGAGCAATTGGTTCCATCTTCCCAGGCCCAGATCATGGAACTAATAAACAAGAATGGTTTAGAAGAGCCTTCATGCCAGTATCAGCTGTAACCGAAGGATTTGACCCTTCCATCGATGGAGTAGTATTTCCCCGTCCCTATGAGTGGAGATTGAATGTGAAAACTGGTGCAGTAGAAGAAGGTTATCTCACAGGGACAAACTTTGCCATGGATTTCCCTACAATCAATGACACCTTCATGGGTATGAAGAACAAGTATTGCTATACCCAAGTTTTGGATTCAGTACAAAGCTCTAAAACAGGTAACTCAACCTATTTTGTGGCTTTTATTTGGTATCTCACCTTAGTTCTCAATGCAGATGTATAGGCCTTGACTCTTTGTAAACCATCATCGACCCATACAGGGTTATCTGCGTTTAACTTGTTTGCAAAGCTATACTTTGAAGAACAAAAGAAGCCTGTGATCAAGGTAGAACAAACTACAACCTTCATGTTTAAAGCAATTTAGGAGGTGTGAAAACTAGATGAATCAGGAAAATGGACTGGTACACTATTTTATTTGCAAACTGACAAGAACTACGCATTGTCCTGTTTAGATCATTAAGATAATCATGACTCAGTCCTGATTCATCATCAGCATGTCGCCTTCATTTCTTAAATCAGTTCTTAGTTTTCCATATTCGTTTCAGATTCTTACATGATTTCTTAATTTCTCCCTCTGTTCCTTTGATTATTTTGTTCTACCATTCATTTTTATTGTTATTAGCCATGCTATCATTATGTCGTTGCTTGTTACTAATTTTGATGTCCTAACTCAAGTTGAAGGCATGAGCTTTTTGACATCAACTGAGAGATTATGATGCCCATATCTTCTAATGCTCAACTTGCTTCTTGTATGAAATGTTTTCCAGGAGGGGGAAGATTGGCTAAAGGTAGAATATCATGTCCTGGAGGAAAACCAGTTCTGTTCTGGTCTTCACTTCATTCCAAAACCTGGAGGCATTGATGAAGACGATGGTTGGCTCATTTGTTATGTTCAAGATGAGAAAACAAATATCTCCCAAGTGAGCATAAATCATCTAACTTCTAGCATACTTGAAAAAACTCACAGACTCACTTAGAAGTCAACCAAGTCAGCCCAATTATGTAGGCCGCCTTGTATTAGTGTAAACTCCAATTCCATTGGCAAGCTTGAGATATTCAGCAACCAATAAAGACGAGATCATAATTTGAGAGACCGATTTCAATGACTGAAGTGAGTTTTGAACAATGACTCCTAAAATCTAGGATATATTTGTAGATCTAACGAAACCCATTTTTCTTTTTATATTGCAGGTTCACATAATTGATACAAAGAATTTCACTGAGAAGCCTGTGGCCAAAATAACTCTACCTCAAAGAGTACCTTATGGTTACCATGGAACTTTTGGATGTAAATAAAACACTGCAAAAAGTTCAGTTCATAGAATGGAACTTTTATATGTAAATAAAACACTGAAAAAAGTTCAGTTCATAGAGTTTTACTCTCATGTGATTCGAGGTCTTCTAAGTATGTTTAGTCCAACTCTACATCCTACATGTTGGTTAAGCACCTGATTACCATATGAGGTTTGACTCACGGACAAAATACAAAAACCACAGTCCCCTGGTTCCCATCGCTTAGTTCGAAAAAAAAAAAAAAAAAAGACTCAAGAGTAAAAACTAGGTAGCCATATCTTTCAACAGGGGAATTCGGTTGTCAAGTTCAGGTCCGAGTGACCTGAACTGCTTAGTTAACTGTGTAACCTAGTGAAAAAAGAAGAAAGATTTACATAAAAGGAGACAGACATGTCCATCAAAAGAAAACTACTCCGAAAGTGCAAGCCATATGCTCTAGAAAATTACAACCAAACTTTGACCAATTCTCAAGGCTCTAATCCCTGCTTCATTAGAGCCACTAACACCACTTTGATTTATTTATTTATTTTTGTGTGTGTGTGTGACGCGGAGGGGTTGGGTTGAAGAGAGAGAGAGAGTAGTTGGATTGGTTTCAAGACTGACAAGATCCATGGATATTACAGCTGAGGTTGGTTTCAAGCCATGGATATTATCAAGACTGAAGACCTCTGAGAAGGTCCATGAAAATGTGATTTCCTTACTCCAGACATAATTTGAATGAAGTCAATTCTATTGAGTTGTGAGATGGTTCAGAAGGTGAATACAGCTCTTGAGACATCACTCTATTTCGGTTTTTACACAATAGTCAAAGATCCAAAAAAATAGTGGATTCAAAACAAAGAGGGAAACAAGAAAAGGAATACAGCAGAGAAACAAGACTTCTTTGTCTTCTAATTTCAACTAGCTGGGTAGGGGGACTTAAATCTTTGCTTATATTCAATAAGAAAGGTGTGAAATCAATTTAATCTTGCAAAGTAAACTTCTTCTCACAACTTATTGGTGAAAGGTGTAATACTTTGTAGTATTTAATACCACATACATGATACAAACCATACAACATGTGGTTCCCAAAATTAAAACATGAAAACATCTACAATTCAAGGGTATTTCTGTCTTGTTTTTAATTTAATGTGTCTTCCATTCACATTTTTTTTTTTTTTTTGGGTTAGCTTGTTAGTACACACAACACTGTTAGTAGACACTCCACTGTAAGCCACCCCCACTAGGGAATTGATACCAAGACCTCAGTGTTGAAACGAGGGTATCTTCACTCAGTATACCACTTGAGCTATGGATCAGGGTCTTCCATTCACTTTCTATTGAACAGAAATTAGGGACGGTTTCTAATTTTTCCTCATTTACAACAAATTACTGAATTATTTCAAGTCGTGGAAGTGGAGAATGGAGAAAGAGTTTGCAAAAGCTCATACGCGATCACTCTTAAAGTAATGTCTTTGGATATATTTTCTTATTTGTGTTACTCCTTCCTTCTCTCCCATGGTTTTTAGCTATGACATTGTCATGGATTACCTGCTTATCAAGGAGTGGAAACAACTATTCCTTGGAAGTCGCATTTGTAAACAAATCCATTCATAAATCAACTGTTGGAAAGGTGTTTCCAACCACATAAGCATTGAAAACCAACACCTTGACGCCATGTGCTAGCCTTAATAAAAGATTAATTTTCATATGAATAATGACAGTCTAGTATCTGAATTTTGCATCTCAATTGCATAGAAATGAGTCATGTAGGAAAGGAAGACTTCATGCTTCTATTTCACATCACAAAAAAAAAAAAAAAAAGCTGCATAAAAGTACGGCATGGAATATCATCTCTGAGATGATGCTGCAGGGTACTTACCGGAAAATGATGTCAAACCTGTGTTGTTTCCAAGCTTAGAGGCATCCATACCGGCATGCTGAACAAACTCTTCAGGGGTCATGTGGGAACCATGGCATGCACAATCAATCTTTATATGGCTGTTTCTATACCTATAGGGAAAGCCTGAAATGGTATTTCCACTTAAACTAGTACAGTGATTGACACCCATGGCAGATCTGAATATGAACCACACACCCCAAATTTTAGATCAGAAGCACCACCTGGCTTTATAGCTGAACCTTCATTGAGAAAGCCTTCTGCAGCCAGTTGGTCCGAAACTCCTTTTTGTGTTGTTTCTCTTTGATTCTCCTCTATCTGAGAAGATGAACATGTACTAGATTCTTCAAGGACATGAGATTTGCCACCAGCTTCTGCCAAATCAGTTTTTTTAATAAAAAAAAAGAAAGAAAGAAAGAAAAGAAAAGAAAAGAAGATTACAAGCTTGGCCCTTGTCCCTTTAAATTAATACTAGCATTCCATATACTGTGTCTTCTATTATTTTCTTTTCCTTCTAGCAACCAATACTCATCAGTGATTTGCTCAGCAATCAACATCGACTTCCTGAAAGGCTAGACTCTCAATTGCAATAACTCATCCACCATACATGTTGCATAAATGTATGTCAATATAGATCATCCAAAATGTGAGTCCCATTGTTGGGGGGCATAAATCCTGAAAATCACACTGATCAGACAATTAACATCAAATTGATGGCCATCAAATGGACCTTTTAAAAAAATAGAAATGTCCATGGTGCAAATTTAATGGGCAACATGCAATGGTGACCATTATACAATTAGCATGATTACGGTCTATGCTTCATCCAAAATGGGGCCCACAAAATAACGGTCCATAGTAAGGTACATTTATATTGTGGTGAATAACTTGCCACTGTTTGAGAAGTGGTGGGGAAAAGCACACCATGGTCAACGCTTTCCCAAGTTATACAACACTGGACAGGATAGTGGCCAAGAACTTCATTCAAGTTGCATAAATTCCCCACCTAAATCATCTAATAAAATGGAACTGGATTAATCTTCCATAGTTTCCAATATGCCCCATCCCTGGGTATTGCACCATCACAAGCCTTATATTACTCATGATACATAAACACTGCCAGCATAGACCTGACGATGATAATAGGCACATATGATTCATAGACAATAAAAGGCAACATAAGTTGAATAAGAAACATCAACAGCAATGTTAGTACATTTGTAAAAACATAAAAGGCAGAAGAGAGGGGAACCTTGCGATATATTTATGTAATCTTTGGAATGATTTGCATTGGTTCTCTGTCACCAAACCTTCTGCTAGTATACCCAAAAAGCTGTTGAGGATGAGAAACCACCCCCCGCGAAGAATCTCTCTCCAATGCCAGCAACTGCAGAGTAACCAAAAGCCACTTGAATGTCAGGATTGATCGTTTGGATTCTGGGTTGCTCACCATTTGCAAAAGGCATCAGTTGCATAATACTGGGTGAGGAAACAATGATTGGTTACTTAGAAGTAGCCGCATTAGTAGGAACCACCTTAACAGGTAGCAAGTAATGTCCAAACATGAAGTTCAGTTGTCGGGTCAATGATGGAACCCCATATCCCAAGTTTCCAAGTTCAGTTGTCGGGTCGATGATGGAACCCTATATCGCAAGTTTCCAAGTTTAAGGCTAGATTCTTTTCTAAAGAGGTTGAGACATTTTCTGGCCTTGGGTAAACTTCTCAACCTCAGAGCTACTATCTATATACTGTTTGACATTATTGTCATGCTGAGAGATCAACCTTGATGTTGAGAACTCGGCTTCAGAATCCGTCAGTCCTCATTTTCAGCAGATGAACTATCTTTAGTAGTTAACAAAACATGCAAACTCACTAAGGCACGAACTATCTTTAGTAGTTAACAAAACATGTAAACTCACTAAGGTAATGCCCATACAATTCTTACCATGCACATCAGCATACTCAACTTCCCTTATGTACTTCTTTTGGTCCTTCATTTCCTCAATTGGCATATTACACCTTTTAAAAGCCTCTGGCCATGGGTAACCCTCACTCTCAATTCTCATGTTGGTTTGTCAGGAAGTTCTCTTGCTGTTGTGCAGCCGAGTCACTTCTCTATGGCCCAATTAAGTATCGTTTGTCAAGTCTACCTCCTTTCTCTTTGTTGAGATATGAATCAGATCAATACCATTCTCATCCTCCATTATATTAGATGAAGGTCTATGAAAATTTCTAAGTTAGTCTCTCCTTTTTCCTAATAGAAGCGACTCTTCCTCTTTCCCTTTCCAATAGAGCTGAATTCGGATGATGTTCGCCTCACGGAAGAAATAATAGTAGTGCCTTGTGAACAAGGTTTTAAAACTCAATTTTGGAGTTCAACTCATGGATGGACCAAAACCATCGTAAGTCACCGGGATTTGGCCAAAACCAATGAGTTTCACAGTGACTCACTAGGAGCCTACATATGTTTCAAAGAAATGCCCTGGACAAGTAGACTTTATCTGGACGAGTTTTTGACCTTGTTTGTCATGAATTGAAGAAAATTTAGTTGCCACAATATATAGTAGCAACCTGTCGCTCAAAAACTGAAGGACTAGAGAGCTGTTTTAGTTCCCCGCCTGATGGAGAGACTAAACTCAATTTCGTTGCTTCCAACAAATACATGTTGATTTTTAAATGGTGAGTGGTTGTGACTGTTATTCACAGAAAACATATAGTTAGAGTGCCTGTCATGCTTTGGAATCTCACAATTAGTAGTGCTTTAAAGTCCAGAAATAGCTTAATCTGTACTTCTTCTGCTCCAGATTCATGTCAGGCTCCAAGAAAATATAACTAGTACTCTAGTTGGGCAGCTTTTAAGAGTGTGGTCCCACTACTACTGCTGAAGGTGCTAAAGATCAGTCTAAAGTGTAAATTTAGCCTATTTCACGAGGCGTGTCGATTGGTATCCCAAGCTAGGATTCAATATCCACTCGAGAATATTTGAGCCACTCACAAGCATTTTGGATTTGATCGTGGATTTGGGAGAGAATAACAAGGAGGTGAGTTGAAAGAAGCAGACATGACTGCCTTCAATTTAGGATAGAGGAGTCAATCAGATTTACAAAAAAATGCAATTCCACTCTAATTAACATAACTTCGAATCTAATCAAAGAAGATAAAGGTAGAAAAATCGAAGTTAATTCTGAATGAAAAGAGAGCACTTGGATGTATACAACATACAATGTCTATGATAGAATACCTGTTCTACATGTGTATCTCTAAAGAAACCCAATTCACTTTACCTCAATCACAAATTTAAAATCTGCAAAATACCCATTAGTAGAGTTTTGATGTGACAAGCAACTGAATTTGTTATAAAACAACAGAAACTGAATACCCACAGTATTTATAAAAAACAACAATGCATTTGAAACAATCATTCAAAGCGGCTAACGTAAAATTCATGCACTCGAAACAAATCACTTGGGGGCATTTGGATCGTAAGTTACTAGCTTATCTTTGTTTTTACTTATTCAGCTATAAGTATGTTTGATAGCCATATTTATCAACCAAAAGGTAAGAAAGCATGTTTGGTTTCCAACATCATAAGCATTTATCTCTAAAATCTAGATCCCCTCGCATCCACCATCCGTCATTTGGGGCCAACCTTTGATGTGGGTCATTCTTTGTGTGGGCCCCACCTTTGATGTGGACCGTCAATCATATGGGGCCCGCCTTGGATGTGGGTTATTCATCACTATGGCCCGACCTTTAATGTGCACCATTCATTATGTAGGCCCACCTTAATGTTGGTCATCCATGAAGTGGGTCCCACCATCAATGTTATTGTCCATTGTATGGGCCCACCTTCAATATCCACCGCCCATCATGTGGAGCCCACCTTTGATATGGACCGTCCATCATGTGGCCCCACCTCTAATGTGGGTTGTCCATCGTATAGGACCCGCCTTGGAAATAGGACTCATAATTAGGGCCGACCTTTGATGTGGATCGTCCATCATATGGGACCACCTCAATATGGGCCATCCATCATGTGGGGCTCAGCTAAAATATCCATTGCCCATCATGTAGAACCCCCCTTTGATGTAGGCAGTCCATCATGTAGGCCCCACCTTTAAACGGGTCATCCATCATACCAGCCCACTTTAAATATGGTCTTCTTATCATTATGGGTTGACCTTTGATGTGGGCCATCCATATATGGGCTGATGTAAAGCGGGTCGCGAACACTTTCACGTCCGAGATGGACTAGAGGAGGCCGGATCAGAGGCGGAAGTGATTAGGACTGTCACAACCCTAAAACAGACAGATCTCATAAACTAGAATGAGTTATTCGATGTACCATATATGATTTTGGGTAGAAGAAGCTACTTTAGCCACCCATTCCACTATGCCGGGTTGCCCACACCGAATTTGTGAGATTCCATCGGATCGACGAAAGAAAGTCTTTTTTATTTCGTTTTTACTATTTATAGTAATTTTTAGTTCAATCATAGCTCCTGATCCTTTGAGCTTTAGGAGTCGTACCCAACATGAAAAGGGCTTGGAAAAATTAGGAGAAGAAGTAAAAACTAAGATCTATTCATGGAATAAGTAACTCAGCTTAAGCAACTTACAATCCAAACGTCCTTGACCTTTGCAACAAAGAGACTACAGGCCATGTTTCGATCAACGAGACATGGATGGATGACATCCAAAACTTTGAGGTGAACCACATGATACAGTGGTGATTGAACGCACACGATTAAATACTTCTCCGATATCTGTGTTTTCCTTCATCCAGCTCTTTGTAGCCTTTTCAACACGTTGGATGGCAAATAAACATTACAATAAGTTTTTAATGATGGCCATTCAATTAACATGGTTTTCTTATAGTGTGCTGCACCTGATATCAAGATCTGCTTGTTTATTTAATTTTTGCTCATGCCCTAAAATAATGATCTAAAATAGATGGATTGCATAGATAAAGCAGTTCCCACACATCATAGTAGCGACGTGGCTACCGGCATTTTAGCATAACGTCCTTGTCACTGTGTGAACATGGGGAGGCGGAGTACCTGCCACCGGACGCGGATTTCCTGCAAAAGGTTTTCGCAAGAAGTTCCTACGCAAGGATTTTGGGTGGGCCTACTGCGATGTTTGTAGAAATCAAACCCGTCCATCCGTTTTTCAACATCATTTTAAACATACTGTCAAAAATGAGGAGGATCCAAAACTAAAGTGGGCCACAGGAGATGAAACAGTGGGGAAAGGAATGCCTACCGTTGAAACCTTCCTAGGTTCCACCTTGCTGTTTATATGCCATCTAAACCGTTTATAAGGTTATTTTCACTCTTATAAAGTGAAAAAACAAAAAATTAGACCATTACAAAACTTTTATGGTCATATAAATATTTTAACAGTGGTCACTAAATATTCACTGTTTCCTCTCGTGTGGCCCACTTGAGTTTTCGATCCTCCTCATTTTTCGTATTACTTCATAGAATAAGCTTCAAAAACGGATAGAGGGGTTGGATTTCTCACAAACATATAAGTGGACCCCACACAAGCTTTCGCAGGAAATCCGCGTCCACTGCCATCACCGAAATCGGATTGCGTGCTGAGTTACTCAGTACGCTTTTATCGTGCTGGGTAAACTAAGTTCGGCCCACTGTGAGTTTCTATAGTTTATCCACACCGTCCATCCATTTTTACTACTAATTTTAGTGGTTGATCCCAAAATTGAAGTAAATCTAAAGCTCAAATGAACCATTACACAAGAAACAATATGGAATAATGATTTCTACAGTTGAAACCTTCCTAGGGTCTAAATTAGTTTCTATTCGTCATCCAACCTGCTCATGAGATCACAAAGGCATGAATGAAAAGAAAACACAAACATCAACTTCATCAAAAACTTCTTTGGCTTCCACAATATTTTCAATGACAGAGGTTCAATCAAACTGTTTCCTGTGATGTGGTCGACTTGATATTTTAACTTGCCTCATTTTTGGATCAAGCTTAAAATTACCTGTTAACATGAACTAATAGTGGATAAAATAAATAAAAAACAGTGAACCCCACACAATTTACTCAATACGCTAAGGGTATTGAGTTACTCAGTGCGCAATCCGCTTCCGCCACCACCATGGGAAGCTAGGTGGGGCCATCCATCATATGTTCTTTTGGAACTTGTTTCATTGGTATCCATATCCTTACTTGATTTCTCCTTTCATGGAACTTACTCGAGTTTTGGATCTACCTCCTTCCCATGACATGATCGGCAAAACGCATGCGCGGATGGATTTCTCACGAACGTCACGGTGTACCTGTCAAAGTCAATCCCCACCTCGAACACGGGCGAGATGAATAGTCAAGTGGAGCACATGGTTCGGCAATCCAGACCATTCATATGATTCATACAAGAACGTACGTACTCTCCTTCTCTAAAAATCTCAGCGGTAAGACACTCTCAACCTTCCGATCCTTGGCCTGCAGAAACGGCTAAAGAAGAGAACTACAACAACAGTACATTCAATAAAAATAAAATACAAATACATGATATGTTTACTTCAAGGTCCATCGAAGGAAAGAAACAACAGACCAACGGTCTGGATTACCTGACAACGATCCCACTCATCAGTTTAGGAGACTCGTGCACACCGTACAACGATACGGATGACATGTATCGTACCAGCCCTCACATAAAAATAGCATATACTGGCGCAGAAGTCGCCTCCTTCGGGGTTTATCTCTAAAATCCTTTTATAAGAGGACTCTTAAAAATGCCCCAACTCTCTACCTTCAGACTCTTCTTCTCCTCCAACTCAACTTCTTCTCTTTCTCTTCCTTTCAAGCTCTCATTCCCTTCTTCTTCTTCTTCTTCTTATATTCTCTGCAAACCCAACACCTCTAAAACGACTCTTACATTCCCTCTATTCTCAGCTTCTTCCAAGAGAGAGAGAAAGCCTTTCCATCAGAGGAGAAGCAGCAGTAGTCTCAGAGACACCAAGAACAGAGAAAGAACGGCTGAGATGGATGAAAAAGAGACCGCCGGATTCAACAAGAGGAGGGCAGAAGGGAGAGAGAAGGGAGCGCCCAAGAACCTTCAGCTTAAAACCAGGAAGTTGAATCCTGTCAATACTATTTGTTATGTCCAGGTGAAAAAAAAAGATAATTTTTTATGGTTTTTTTTTTTTAACCTTTTTTGTTTATTAGGTTTTTGGTGTTTCTCTTCCTGGATGTTTGGATTTGGGTTTGTGTTTTTCTCCCTTTCTTTAGGGGGATTTTTTTTTTTGTTCGAGTATTTTCTCTGATTTTTATTTAATTGTCTTTCTCTGTTCTTGGACTATGGATTCATGGTAGTGTGTGTGCGCGCGTGCGCGTGCATGCGTGTGTGAAACATCTAAAAGCACTTGGTGGGGCCCACCTTAGTTTTGGAATGGCCTAAATTTTGGTGTGACCCCACATCCAAGTGGAGACACACACAATGGATGGGCTGGATGTCTAAAACACATCTCACAAGACCCTATATACAATCAGGAAGGTTTCAATGGGTGGGCATCCACTCTCAACCGTTGTCTGTGGTGTGGCCTACCTAAGTCATGGATTGGCCTGATTTTAGGCCCATGGCTCACCTTGGAAGGGTTAATCTGATTAACAGGATGGATGTCCGTCACACATCATGGTGGGGCCCACAGAGCTCGACCTCATACTACCATTTCCGACACTCATATATAAAGTTTGAGCCTTTTGTTATAATGGGTTATAAAATTTTCCAAAAAAGGTTATTTTGGATTCGGTTTAGTGATTTTACCTTGAAATTTGGTTTATTCATAGATTTTGGGGACTGGAATGGATACACAAGATACATCGCCATCAGTTTTGCTTTTCTTCGACAAGCAAAGATTTATATTCAATGCTGGAGAGGTATGTGTGAAGAAATTTTGCTAGAAGAACTTGTTCTAACTTGTAAGACATGCTAATGTATTTATTTCCAGCCACACAAGCTGAAGAAAAAAGCTGATCTGATTGCTATATTCTTTAAATTTCCAATGTTAGGTGAACTTTTTTTCAGTAGGAATTCTGATTTTATTTTAAGATAGTTTGGAGCTTAAAATATAGTTTGGAGTTTGGCCTAGCATTTAACTCTCTCTCTCTCTCTCTCTCTCTCTCTCTCTCTCTCTCTCTCTCTCTCTCTTCCTGTATAAATGCATTTGATCCCAAATATAGTAGCCGTGTAATGTAAATCAAGATTCATATTAACTGATAAAAAAATTCAAAATGTTGTTTATATGTATCGCATTGCTGCATAAATTTGCTAAGATCCATTCCTTACTCTTGCTCAGGTGGTAGACTCTCAGGAGTTTCAACTCCTAGTCTAGGGTTCGAGTACCCATAGCTGGTGAAATTCCACTAGCGTGAGTGTGTGGGGTGTGTGTGCGTGTGTAAAAAAAATAAAATTTGCCATGATCCATTCCCAATTCGGTACGATGTCTACCGATATCATCAACCTTGGTATGATATTGAATTCCTTTAGAGCATATTTGGATTGAAGCTGAACTAGGGGAAGCATTCACTTACATTGACAAGACATTTGCACTTGCTTGGAAATGTCACGCTTCTTATATTCACAAGTGGGAATGAAGCTCTTATTTTTGCAACTTTAGCCACGGCTTATATAGGTGAATCTATGGAGGGTCGTCATTGACTAGCTTCTGAAATAAGCTAGTCAGTGGAGGATGCTATGGCAAAAAATATATATATTTTTTCAAATGGTGGGAAAAATTTTTGCTACTGATGTGACATTTTAAGTAGCAATGTTGGAGGGAATTTGTGGGATGGCAACCCAAATACTTTCATATGCAAAGGAAAAGCATTTTCTAGGACTTCTCTTTAGCAAAACAAACAAGTGCGAAGGGTTCTCTTTACCTAGCGTTGATGTTAGTTTACCATCCGCTTATGCCACAATTTTGCTTTGTGTTACCTTCTCCTAGTTTACCCCCAATCTAAACACGACCTTAGACTTATCTAGGAAGGTACAAATTGACAATATATTTTGATATTGTGTGTTTGTGTTGGAATGTATCATGAATTCATTATACAAGCAGTATGTTCGTGTCTATGCTTGTAGGCGAGTGAGAGCGTATGAGACAAGCGGGGTGTGTACAAGGCAGGCGCTTGTGCCAATGGATTAGGAGGGGTTCAATTGTGATACACTTTCTCACACAAGTCTTAGATGCATATCGCAAACATCGTATCAATGATTCAAGCCTGTAGCCTGATGGTAGACACGGTGTGTTTCAACATTGAGGTCTCGGGTTTGAGTCCAGCTTACATATAAAAAAACTATCAATATGTTTCTTTACATAAGTGTGGATTAACCTATTTAATGCAGGGGCATTTTCACACCGGGCTCGAGTGGGGTAGCTCGTGGGATGCGGGGACACACTCGGGGTGGGCGACTCATGTGATTTGGGGCCCATGAGCCTACGAGGGGGGTTAGGCCGAGGTCCTAACCCATGAGATGTGGGGCTTGGGCTATGAGATAAAGGGATTAATTCGTCATACTCTAACAATTCGAGCTTTTAAAACGAGTGATTAATTGTCCTGCATTAAATTGGTATCAGAGCAGGAGCTCTTGTGTTCGAGATTCCTCACCGGGGGTGATTAATGCAGGGCCATTTTCACATCGGGCTCGAGTGAGGTAGCATGTGGGATGCGGGGACATACTCGGGGTGGGTGACCCATGTGATTTAGGGCCCACGGGGGAGGTCTCATGTTTGAGACTCCTCATCGGGAGTGATTAATGCGCATTTCACACTGGACTTGAGTGGGGTAGCCCGTGGGATGCGGGGGCACATTCGGGGTGGGTGGCCCATGTGATTTGGGGCCCATGAGCCCACGAGAGGGGTTCGGCCAAGGTCCTAGCCCATGAGATGTGGGGCTTCGGCTATGAGATAAAGGGATTAATTCGCCATACTCTTAACTGTTCGAGCTTTTAGAGCAAGTGGTTAATTGTCTTACATCACCATTTCCGCTACCCAAGCTCAACCTTATTGGGCCGCATGGGTAGAGGCTTGATCTTGGTCTGTATGCAAATAAGAAAAGCAATAAAGACAAATGAACAACAAATAACTAGGTTAGTAACTTTCATGCACAAAACTCAAAGTTCCCAAGGACGATAGAGGAAACCCTCTCCGTTAACCTATCTTTACATACGTTTAAGATAGACCCACATATCAACTGTGGCAATAATAACATGTCCCCATAGGACCCATATCCCATGTTTAGATACATTTGATTAGACCCACATTATTTATGTGTTAAAAGCATGTCCACACAAGACCCATGGTTATCATGATCTATGGATATGATCATCAATTCATTGGTTAAGATCACGTCATTGGCTTTTCAAGGCACACAACACTAACATGGAGGGCCTTCGAGTAATGACCCCACTAGATGTGCCCTTAACACTTACTTTCCTTTATGTATCGAAATATGTATATCGAAATGCACACTTTTGCATCATATGGCCCGATGAGATTATTGGCATACATTCTTAATAACAAATTACACATTTTAATACTTTGAACCTTGGTTCATTGGTCTATTTGATCAAGATACCCATACTTGGGAATATTGGTACAACTCGATTGTCAAGTTACTGAGATCTCAACACCAGAATCGCAAAGAAATGAACAAGAGTACACCTACAAGAATAATGGAGTACAGAGGGAGATAAATTTATTGATTTCAAATTTCTTCTCTTTCAAAAGAAAAACTCACACAGAATATTTTAGAATCAGTACTTCCTCCTCCCTCCTTCTAAATGTTTAATTGATTCAAATCAATTTAATATACCTAAGATAGCGACGAGCCTAATAATGGTAAGCGAAAATATGGAAAATTATCCTCAAAATCTTCAATCACATCTTTAAATCAGCCCTATATCATCCATCACATCCTCCTATATCTCTCACAAACAGTAAATTATACCATTTAATATTTAGGCCCCAAATCTATAAATATACAATCCAAAATCAGCAAAGTGTTGGGCCTTGCAGTAGGTCGTTAGCCTATGCAAGCTGTGGGCCTGCATCAATTCTCCTTGATTTTGAAAGAACTCGTTGTTGAGTTAGAAACCAATCATAACCTTTGGACTTATACTGCCTTTATGACTAATCTTTTTCTTCTTTGGTGGAAGCTGGTGGTGCAACCTTAAGTGTTGGCTTGGCACAATCTTTGGTGGAATCCACTATAGATGAAGGCTCTATCACTTACACTTTCGTGGGTGCTAACTTGTTTGTTGTAACTTTAAAGTTCTTTGTGGATCCTAAACTATTTGTCCCTTTTTCGTGCCACAATCATCTTTTACAAAGGTGCTTCAATTTGAGTGTTGATACTTATTTGCATGTCTATTAATGTGACTACCACTATCAATGGATCTGTCAATTGATTCATTAGTGAATTCAAGTGTAGGTCCAACATTAATGCATTGATCACTTCATATGTTAACTTTTCCTTTGACTCCATGGACCTCTTCACTGTTTTCAAAATTTCTACTTCAATTTGGGGGCACATTGTCACTTTCCAACTATTGAAAGATTCGATCGATGTCTTCATAAGCTGGGGTTGCCCATTGTTGGTTAGGACTTTGGTGGGGACATTTTCTTACCTGTCCACATGTTCCAACTTCGGTCTCCAGATTCCCTTTATGCTAGAGCTCCCCTACTTGATTAGTGAGATTGCCTACCACATGTGTAAATCGATCTACGTGCTTGATGAGTACATGGATCAATTGGATAACTTGCTCAAACTCTTCTCGTTTCAGTCTCTTCGAAGCCACCATGAGATGACGTAGAGTCGACAGTTCCCCAATGATCACCTGCTCAAATACCAAAATGGTGCAACCCGGTTATCAAGTCAATGTGCGCATATAGGGAGAAATACTCCTACATGGATCACAAAGAAATAGACAAGAGTACACCTACAAGAATATTTGAGTATATAGGGAGAAATACTTTTGATATCAAACTTCTCTTACAAAACTCAAGAAAAACTCACCCTTAAAATTTTTTTAGAATCATTACCCCTTTCCAAAATTTTATAGAGACCCCTTTTGTGGACCTTAAATGAATCTTCAATGAAAATCCCTGTCTATTAGATTGATTTGAAATCAATCTAATTGATTTCATATATGTTTAATTGATTCAAATAAACTAAACATGCCTAATAATGGTAAAAACAAATCTAGAAAATAATCCTCAAAATCATCAAATGCATTTTTAAATCAGCCCTGCATCATCCATCACATCCTCCTGTTATCTCCCACAAATAGTAAATTGTAACTTTTTATATTTAGGCCCCAAATCTATACATAAACAGTCCAAAATCAGCATGTGTTGGGCCTCGTGGTGGGTCGTGGGCCTGCATCAAATATGCAAGCCTGCTTTTGTTATGACACTAACCATAATTTTGGTACCACTGTTGGCATCATTGTTGGGCTTAATCACCTCCATCAACTATGGCCCTGCTGGCATTATTATCATCATCACCACGGCTGTTACATGCACTCTTTTCCATCTTCTCTATCTCAATATTATGTGGGATCCCTATAAATATTTCCAACTGAATTCTTTTCAAGAGTGGTCTGCTTTTTTCTGAATGAGTTCTTTTTGTTCCAGGGGTTGCAACGTTTCTGCACCGAGCACAAGATTAAGTTATCAAAGGTATGAGATGCCACTCCATCTGTGAATTATTGAAACTGTTTCCCAAATTGGACGTATACTGACTGTGTTCTGTGTTTTCCTTCAGATTGATCACATGTTTCTTACTCGTGTTTGTTCAGAAACTGCAGGCGGACTTCCAGGTTAGCACAAAGTTGGCTTTGATAATAGTTATTGGGGTGTCCTCAAGTGGTACCGGTACCACCATAAGCTTTCAGTGGTACTTGGCAGATGTGGGCCTGCATGATGTATGAAATCCATCCAACCCATTCATCGGATTTGTCTAGTCATACTACCCCATCCAAAAATCAGCCTGATCCAACAATTACGTGGGCCACAATGCAGGGAAAGTTTTGAGAGGGTACATACACCCACCTGAATTTCAAAACAGCCTGATTTTCAACTTGAAGGCCTGGACTTCATATACTCAATATGGTGGGCCCTTCACACAAATCAAGGGTGGAAATTCCCTCCCAACTTGTTCCCTGCTGTGCGGCCCACCTGATTCACAAATCACCCTAATTTGAGGGCCCTAGGGGTACTCTTGACTCATATGATTGACTTTTGATTTTATGCATTCGTTATGTGGACCCCAAATCTGCCCAGCACCATTGGGGCACTGCCCCTTAGTTATTAGCTTTTCCAGTTTATCATCATGCTTTATTTTATTGTGTTAAGAGGATCAAACAAACTGTTCTGGGTAAAATACCAAAACTGACCATTTTTTTTAAAAAAAAATTAAAGTAACTCCAGCATTAAAGCTTATTCTAGGTTCTGAACTGCAGTGAAAGATGTTAGAGTGATTGACTGACTAGTTCTCTATACCAAGCAGGTCTTCTATTGACTTTAGCTGGCATGGGAGATGAAGGGATGTCTGTAAGTAACTCTGCAGGCTTCACAAAACTTTTCTTTGGAGCAGGCAACTCTAATTGCTATCAAGTTATTAAAACTTTGTTAAAGCCGAGTTGACTTGCCTGAGGCAACTCGGTTTTGCTAGAGAACAAACTAAGTGACACCCCTGAACATTTATCTGTTCCAGACAACTTGTTACATGGGTAGTTGGTTTTTGTTAAAACCAGATGAGTTATGCCAGTTCTGTCCTTAAGAGGAAGACACTCTGAAATGAGTTTTAAAACCTTGGTTGGGGCTATGCACCTTATGCCATCTCATTTGGTTCTACCGTAATCTCTTTTTTTGTCCTCTCATTATCATAACTTTAGTTTCTGTCTTGAAGGTCAATGTATGGGGACCCTCTGATCTCAAATATTTAGTCGATGCAATGCGGTCGTTCATCCCGACTGCTGCCATGGTCCACACACGAAGCTTTGGACCAGGGTCCAATGCTGCTGGATCTGCTTTTTCAAAGTCTGATCTGGGCAAATTTACAGATCCCATAGTTCTCATTGACGATGAAGTTGTCAAGATATCGGCAATTCTGCTGAGACCAAGTTGCTCAGAAGTGATCCAAAAGGAAGATGTTAACGTGTCGAACTCAAGTGCTGTAGCTTTAGAAGAAAACATGGACTGCTTTTCAAAGCCTCTTGCACCATGCACGCTAAGTTCAACCCGAAGAGCAGGACCCATGTTAAAACCTGGCGATATTTCTGTGGTTTATGCCTGTGAGTTGCCTGAAATCAAGGGAAAATTTGATCCTGCAAAAGCCGTCGCACTTGGATTGAAACCCGGACCAAAGTATCGGGAACTGCAGCTCGGAAATTCAGTTATGTCAGATCGTCAAAACATTATGGTGCGTTACGTGAAAGTTTTCTACAGTCTTCTTGCATTTGGTTTGTTATGGGCAATGCAACAAGGATCTCCAGTTCTTTTAAAAACATACCGTTAGACAAATATCTCATAGAATTGGGTGGGGGGTGGACTGTTGATTTAGTATCTTTTAGTTTTTTTTTTTCTTCGACAAGTGTCTTTTAGTATGAATTGTATGTTATTCTTATGTCTATATTTGATGGGCTTTTGTTTTCCAATATTTTATGCTTTTATGAATTTATATTTTGATAAATAAATATATTTTATTTATAAGTGTATGCATGTGTCAGCTTGTCAGATTTTCTAGCATATCCTCATGTCACATGTCCTTTTTCTAAGTTAATTGGGTATGGGTAAACATTGTTTTGGTTCTTCTGTAGTTCAGGATCTCACATGCTTGACGGAATTTTCTATTGGTCTTCACTGCATGTAGGTCTTCCTCACATTGTTTACCATTACATGTATTTTTGTGTTGTCTGCCTCTTATCTAAGGGCATCAACATGTGTTTGTATCCAATGCATTTTGGGTTCTAATGATTCCTCATTTGGCTCTGTGCAGGTTAATCCAAGTGACGTACTGGGCCCTTCATCCCCCGGACCGATTGTCCTTCTCGTTGACTGTCCCACATCATCTCATTTGCAGGGATTGTTGTCAATACAATCCCTTAATGATTACTATGCAGATAATGTAGACAAACCTCAAGATAGTATGAAGTCTGTGAATTGTGTGATCCACTTGGGTCCAGCTTCTGTCACCATGACTGCAGATTACCAGAAGTGGATGAAAAGATTTGGTGGGGTGCAACACGTCATGGCTGGACATGAAATGTGAGGTTTGGTTCCTATGAGTTCGATCTTGTCTGTTACTCCTAGTAGTCATTTTTACATAGTATGCTATTTCTCTGATAGCACGCATACTCTCTTTGTACTTGTCATCATGCTGTTGCCTCTTTGAAATTTTTGGACTCCGAATAAATTCATCTTTTATATATAAGAAATGAAGATTTGATTAATAAGAGTGGAGAAGACGGGCTATTTTGGGTTCAAGGCTTCAAGCCCGTGCCCTTGTCGTAGACGGACTGCTACTGTGTTTCAACTTTCAATATTGGGTTCTTGTGCTCAAGCACATATTTACATATCAAAAGAATGTGCAGTCATTCCTTTAGTCTCATTGACACTAAAGAACCATGTAGAAGGTGCAGTCATTCCTTTAGTCTCATTGATGCTAAAGAACCATAAATGGAGATTTTAGATTTGCTCGTTAGTGTACTGTATGTATTAGTGGTTCTCATAATAGTACGATTGTGCTTGGAACTAGGAGTTTGCGTTTAAAAATTCACCAGTTGATTTCGAGCTCAACTAGGGTGGCTCTTCTTTGCATGCCTGAGTACAAATCCAAACTCAAAGGGCTACATTCTCATTATTTTTATATCGCCTCCTATTTGCTGCAGAAATATGAGGCCATGTGAAACATAGATGTTACTATCATTTAAAGGTGGTGCCTTTGCCTTTCACCAATGGCAAGGTGAGGACTATAGTTCTCACCGAGTAGTGATCTTTTTCAGTTTTTTTGTTTTTGTTTTTGTACAATATCGGTTGTAAAAGAAGATTTTAAAGTCATTAACCTTTTGTACCAGTATGTGCTTTTTCACCTTCATCCTTGAGTTTACATATAAAAATGTGGTTATTTTGGTTGCAAGAAAGTCGTGTACAAATTCTTTCCATTACAATACTTAAGTGGAAAACACCCTTGGGTTATGGCTACAATGCACGTGCCATTTACTAGTAATTAGATTGTGCGTGTCCATGTTTATGCATGTATATAGGAAGGTCTCAACTACAACTAGTTTGGGGTGTGGAGCCCACCGTGGTATGCGTATGGCATCTAACTGGTCTAACATGATTACCTACAGATCCAACCATCGAGTGGGCTAACAAGTGAATTTCAAGGTTTTTGGGTGGTATACTTCAATTTTAACGGTGCATTAGCTAGTACTTGTGGTATACTTCGAGATCATAGGTTTAGTTTCTAGGGGGACCACTTATGCATTGTGTGGGACCCACATGAAGGTTAGGTCAATTTCTAAAATAAGTTGAAAAAATTTAAGGGTTTCCATGTGTGAAACTTTTGGAATAATTCTCAACCGTCCATCATATCTTACTTGGTGGCCCGTACCACCCCAAATTTAATCCATTCATTGGTTTTCTGTCTTGAGTGCAACCCTACTTTGTGGACCAGCCCCATAAACACTAAATCAAACCTCACATTCACCCCGTCCATTCATTCAAGATCCATTGAATGAACGACCCAATCAATCGCACAGATTTACACACTTGAGAGACCAAAGGACCCCTGACGATTGAATGGTGGACATCACTTGAACCCAGCCTATTTTCCCCTTGTTGGACCACCCTAGATCATGCCAAACCTCCCAAATCGGTCACGGTTACAACGTGTAATGCTTCCAGAACCGTCTTTCTTTTTCTTTTGTTGTTGCGTGTGTCACCAGCCTAGGATTGGCTGGAATTGTGGACCCCACCTTTCGTTTGGGCGTGCGTTACATAGAAACCAGAGAGAGGGAGAGAGAGAGAGCAGCGCTGGCGCTGCCGTTTCCTTTAAACAATGTTTGACGCACTTTCAAATTGATGGAATTTTACTAAAGCTTCTCTATGGCTCGATGGCCTTAGAAACATATCCAAACACGGTGTATTTCAAAAAGTAAACCTATGAGATTTATGGGCAAAATAAGCGGATTATAATGGTAGTTACGGTTCGATGATCGGGCGGGCCATTAAGGAGATATAACATGAAATTGCGATGAGTGGTTGGATTCGAAGATCCATGGGTGGAAATCATAGGTGTACGATTCTAATGAGTCAAGTGATGTTTGGTTAAAATTTCGTCATGATCGGATGTGTAAACATTCTTTTGAGCATGACCTAAGAAGTATATGCATATAAACCCAAAGATTTTTTATTTTTTTTTTCTAGGTTTTTAGTTAACACTTAAGGATCCATTGAAATGAAAAGGTAATGGTAGGAAAGGTTCATATGCATCTTACTAAACACGATGATTGGTTCACATCCTTGGATGGTCATGGAGACATGGACGCATGCGGATCTAATGGTTCTAAGATGAGATCACTAAGATGAAGTGGTTCAATGAAGACAAAAATGGTCAAATAGCTAGATTTATTGTCTAACTTGGTATTTCTATGGTCAGTTTGGTAATCAGATGAGTGTAATATTGAATATAAATGACTAAAGATGACATTTAGTGTAAAAGCGCATGTACATGAAAGTGTACACATCAAAATTTCTACATATATACCAATTAAGATAGAAAAATCAAAACATTACATATGATGAAAGGAAAAGGCTAAACTACCCTTTAAAATGCACAGGATATTATAGCCAACCCTTCTGGATGGATTAGATGTCATACATACACCATGATGAGTCCCACACATGGCTAGTTGCATATATGTGTGTGTGTGTGTGTGTGTGTGGGAAATGGTATTATGAGGTCGACCTCATGGGAACTTCCCATGAGGTCGAGTTGTGCGGGCCCCACCGTGATGTGTGTCGAGCATCTACCCCATTAGTCAGATGCACCATTCCATGATGGGCCACATGCTTAAAAATCAAGTCAATCCATGACTTGGGTGAGCCACACCACATACAACAATTGAGAGGGGTTACCCTCCCATTAAAACATTCATAATCATTTATTGGGCCCACCGAGATGCGGTTCACAAATCCAGCCCATCCATTGTGTGTGTCCCACTTGGATGAGGGGTCGGACCAAGTTTCAGCTGCATCCAAAACTCAAGTGAGCCCCACCAAGTGCTTTTATATGTTTTGGACATGTGTCATGGTTTTAGATGGTACGACCCACATGAGTTCTGTATACAGCTGATTTTTGGGATATCCCATACCCTAAAGGGGACCCATGAAATGCACGGTGTTGATATTCAACACACATCACAGAGGGGCCTACACAGTTAGACCTCATAGTACCATTTCCCTATATATATATATATATATATATAGAGAGAGAGAGAGAGAGAGAGAGAGAGAGAGAGAGAGAGAGAGAGAGAGAGAGAGAGAGAGAGAGAGAGAGAGAGAGAGAGAGAGAGAGAGAGAGAGAGAGAGAGAGAGAGAGAGAGAGAGAGAGAGAGAGAGAGAGAGAGAGAGAGAGAGAGAGAGAGAGAGAGAGAGAGAGAGAGAGAGAGAGAGAGAGAGAGAGAGAGAGAGAGAGAGAGAGAGAGAGAGAGAGAGAGAGAGAGAGAGAGAGAGAGAGAGAGAGAGAGAGAATTTTATGCTCTCATTTTGGTCCAAAGCCTGGTAAAAGAGGTGGAATGGGATTTGTGTAGCCGACCCTATTTAACTGGGATAGGCTTTGATGGTGATGATAAAATGTCAATGACTTTTCAATTGACCACTCAGATAAGAGTCAGAGATCATAAAACAATTGCTGAGTCAAGTCTGAGTTTTTTAACATTAGTTGAAACTACAGGTGGATTATGTGTCAAATTGAGGGTGGCTATAATTAACCTTTTGAGTTTGAGCACAGTAACTGCAAATGGACTTTATGCATCTGTTCTCATTTTGCATTGGTCTGAGTTTATGAACATTAGTTGAAACTCCAGGTGGATTATGTGCCAAATTGAGGGTGGCTGTAATTTTAACCTGTAACTGTAGATGGACTTTATGCGTCTGTTCTCATTTTGCATTGCCACATTTTTCTATTTACAGCAAGAACATGGAAGTTCCAATTCTCAAATCCAGTGCAAGAATTGCATCACGGCTTAATTACCTGTGCCCTCAGTTCTTCCCAGCTCCAGGATTCTGGTCCCTTGGGTACACCAACACCATCGATCCGAACACCATTACTTCAAGTGAGGTTTGTTTGTTATTATTTTCCAAGACTCATTCTTGTTCGGTTAGAACTTAATTTTTTCAGATGTGAAAGGAAATTGAGCAGTTAATTTCGTCTTTCTAGGATTCTTCTCCAACACTTGGTCAAAGCCTTTCTGCCGAAAATCTTCTCAAGGTATGATGCAGGATGGCCTTCTAACTCAGTGAGTGTTGTTGGATTTGCAAACCTTTGGTATTTATTCTCATGCGTATCTTACGACTATATTCTGGACAATATAGTAGTTTTAAATGGCATTTCTGTTAAGATGTTAGCGTGTATTTTAAATCAAGCTGCTTCTAGCTTTCGTGATTTGGATTGCTTGAACAACTGGAAAATGATAAATCAAATGGAATTTCCCCTGCTGCATGATATACTGAATACGGCTGTTGTGTTCGGCGCATGGTTTTGAAAACAGTTCTGTTGTGGCCATTAATGGCCATTACCTAAAGGTAATGATGGTGACTGTTATGCGATATGGAGATGCCCAATTTGGAAAAAATGGCTTGTGACGGGCCAATACCAAGGTATTTAAAAGCAGTTACATAACAGCCGTTACAGAAAAAGGTCCCGTAACGGTTTTTATGTTATATATATATATATATATATATATATATATATATATATATATATATATATATATATATATATATATATAGGGTCTGTAACAGCCGTTATGGCTACCATTACCATCATTGAATACCTTGGCCTATACGGGTAAATACGGTTTTTCCTTTATAAAAAAAAATGACTGCCAAAGGTTTGTTATGGCCGTTACACACCTGTAATGGCCATTGTGGCCCGTATCATAATGGCCACCATTTTCATTACTGAATACTTCGGTCTAACGCCTCTAATTGTCCCATGGATGGTTATCTGATTCTTTTGAATTCTTTGATGTTGTTGAAACCCAAGCTTTTTATCAAACATGAAAAAAAAAAATGTTGTTTTCTATATTTGGTGCATAGTATCCAATGGAACTCACATTACTAGATCTTGATTTTTGTCGATGTTGAACTCCAACTGGCTTCTTGAGATGAAGCCCACCCGATCGCTTTGTCTCACCTTTTGTTGTTGAAGAGTGAATTGGTACAAATTGAAGGCTCTAACAGGGCAAGGGGAAGGCCTAAAAGGACGTGGGTGGTGGGGGTAGCAAGAAAAGACAAATGAACTATGGTTTGACTGAAGTTATGACACTTGATAGAGTGGAATAGAGGAGAAGGATTCATCTAGCTGACCCCAATTAGTTGGGATAAGGCTTAGATGATGATGATGGTGATGATGGCCTTGTGCCATTGAATACTCAGAAAACGAAGAAGAGAAAATTCCCTTTTCTTCTTGAAGCACTCATGGTTCCACTTCATTTTGGACCAGAGAAAGCTAATTTACTTTCTTCCCCATTGCCTTGAAAATTTGCTCCATTTTGGAAAGAATCCAAGTTTATGATCAAATAAGCATTAAAATTTTCAAGTCTTCTGGGACCATCTTCAAGATGAAGTGATGGACTTTCTCAATGAATTTTACGTTAGAGGGAGAATTTCAATTAACATAGGGGCGACCTTCATCATGTTGGTGCCTAAGTTCTCGAGAGCTTCAGAATTCAAAGACTTCAGGCCCATCAGCCTCATCGGAAGCCTATATAAAATCTTGGCTAAGATCCTAGCTAATCATCTTGCAAAAGTAATAGGTTCGATCATCAGCCCCAATCAGTGCGCCTTTATCTCGGGAAGACAGATAATAGATGGTGCCCTCATTGCTAATGAATGCCTTCACTCTGCTCATTGTTCGAAAAAGAATTATATTTTTTCCAAATTGGACATGGAAAAGGCTTACAATCATGTCGATTGGGATTTCCTTTTATATATGCTCAAGCGTATGGGTTTCGGTGAGCTATGGAGGAATTGGATCAAGGAATGCATCAGTTCTGCACGATTTTCTATTCTTCTGAACGGAACGCCGAAAGGATTCTTCAATAGCTCTCGTGGCCTAAGACAAGGTGACCCTCTTATCTCCTTTTCTTTTTCTAATTATCGTCGAAGTATTATCTGCGATGCTTCTCAAAGGTCAGTCAGAAGGATTACTCAGGGGTGTCCAGATGCAAGGGCTTCTTGATCCTATCTCTCATGTGCAGTTCGCAGATGACATCCTAATTTTCTCTGAGGCTACCATTGAAATTGTCTCAAATCTGCGCACAGTTATTAGATGCTTTGAAGCGGTTACGGGGCTGAAGGTTAACATGTTCAAATCCATAATTTATGGAGTTAACATGGGTGATAAGGAGGTGAGCGATATGGCTGATTTTATGGGGTGCTCCTTGGGATCTTTTCCTGCCACTTTCGTTGGCCTCCCTCTATGCATCGGCCGGCCAAAATTATGGCAATGGGAAAAGGTTATTCAGAGGTTCCATCATCACCTGGCTGCGTGGAAGTGTTGTTACCTATCTATCGGTGGTCGGCTCACTCTCATCAAAGCAGCTTTATCCAATCTTCCGACCTGCTTCATGTCTTTATTTCGTTGCCCTGCTACAGTCCTTAAAACCATAGACTCCCTAAGGCACAATTTCCTATGGCGCGGCAAGGAAGATAGGAAGCGTTTCAACCTCATGGAGTGGAGAAAAGTGTGTATGCCGATTAAGGATGGGGGAGCTGGCATAAAGGATTTAAAAATGATGAATCGGGCTCTCCTAGGGAAATGGATTTGGAGGCTTGGGGCGGAAAAGAACAGTTTATGGAACAAAATTATTAAAGGAAAATATGGGAGATCGATAGGAGGGTGGTGGACTTCAAAATCATCCATGTACAGGGCTTTTGCCATTTGGAAAGGTATCTATCGCCTGAAAGAAGAGGTCCTTCAAAGAATAGGTTTTGCCCTTGGCAAAGGTGATTGCATTCATTTCTGGACGGATACTTGGCTTGGAGATGCCCCTCTGAAAGACAAGTTCCCTTCCATCTTCTGTCTTGCTGTTAAGAAAAATAGTTTCATTGTGGATAATTATTCTCTTGTGGCAATTAGAGTGGTTTGGAATATTCATTGCTGTAGGAATTTGGAAGATTGGGAAATCAGCGAAATGGTTGAGCCTTTGGACTGCGTTCAGTATGCTCTACCGAATCAGATGTTAAAGGACAGTGTGACATGGAAAGCGGATAAATCCTCGGTCTTCACAGTCAAATCTCTCTACAAGGAACTCTCTTTGAGACACGATACTTCTCCGTTGCAGGGTCTCCACTTTGGAAATACGAAGCCCCTCCCAAATTAATTGTCTTTTGATGGTTGGCTGCGAACAGGAAAATCCTCACTATTGATAACCTTAGAAGAAAAGGCATGGCTTTAACCAATGCTTGTATCTGTTGTTTGAAAGCGGAAGAATCTGTAGACCACCTTTTGATCCACTGCCCGTTTGCTTGCTCCATTTGGTCGGACATTATGTCAAGTTTTAATATCAGCTGGTGTTTCCCTAGGGATGTTGAAATGCTCTTAAAGGCTTGGCACGGTGTTAGAATAGGCAAGTTGTATTCTCGCCTTTGGCGAATGGCAATGTTGGCGATATGGTGGGCGGTCTGGACAGAACGAAACAACCGTTGCTTTCGCAATGAATCGAATTCCTCTCTCTCAGTAACTTCCGCCATTAAGTGCATGATCGCGGAATGGGTGTCCCATATGGATGGGTTTGATGTTGATCTAGCCTTCCTGGAGGCTTAGCTTTTCTTTTTCTGTTTTCTTTTTCTGCTACCTCAGCAGTGCTTTCTTTTGTTTGTTGTTCCTTCTTTCTTAATATAAGTTATCTTTCAAAAAAAAAAAAAAAAGGCTTCCAAACATCAAGTGGAGGACCTGCCCATTCACTAATCTCCTACACGTTGACCTTGAGCCACCACCTTAGATCCTCATATAAATTATTTACCTGCTATGTCTCAAAATTCCTTCCTCCCGGAGCTCATTGGAGGACTGAGTTTGTGCTTTTCTCCTCATTTCAGAACTTCCCATACTGCCCACATCCAAATGGGAGCATTTTCCGCAAACTCTGAGGTTCGACAGGGATATAGCCATCCAAAATTCCAAAACCCAAACACCTATTTTCAGATGTCTTCTCAAATTACCAATGAGATGCCAATAAGATTTAACACTCTTGGATGAACTATTGATTTGAACTGCGAAGTGTTGGTGACATGCTTGCCCATGAGTGAAATCTGAACATTGGTCAACGACCGAGATTGACCATGGTTTGGCTAGATTTGGGCACTGGGGTGGTCTGTTGGAAGCAAGATCACATAGTGGTCCTTGTGCCAAACTTGAGCTGTGAAACGAGTGATGTTATGACCAACATGGTCTTGATTGGTAAAACTCCAGGATTATTGGACTCATATGTGTGATATTCGATTCCTTCCATGCATGTTTAAGACTGCATTAAGGGGCGTTTAGATCATTCATGGGCAGTGATCGCCCTGTGGAGGTCACTGTTTGGGAGTGACCAGTGTTGGTCATGTGGGTTTGAAGTTTTTTATCTCACCCAAAGGTGTTGGATTCCTTGGATTCTGTGTAGCTGGCATGTACTGGCTTCATGAATGGGAGAATCACTTGCATGTCATATTGACCCAAAGGAGGGTTCACGATGATGCACAATGTTCTCTCCAAAGCTGATAACTTAGGCCCATTGTCACTTTGGGAATCCTGATTGAAGGCTTTAACCGATGAGATGATGGCTAGCATGGTATATTTACATGACATTTAGGTTTCTTTTCATGCTTAATTCTGTAAGTTATGTGTTGACATGAGTGAGCATGTTGTAATTTTTCTGCCATGATCCTTTACAATATATTTTTTTTCGAACATTGATATTTTATTAAAAGAAAGCAAAAAAGCTTAAAGAAAACAAGTGTACTTCAACTGAAAAAGCTACAACTCACGCCAACAAACCAGAAACTGAACTATGACTTTGGAAAATATTGCCCACTCTATTACATGTGATTTAGCCCTACTAAACACCTCAAACACTTGCCCCCGATGGTTCCTAAAACATCTTTCATTCCTTTTTAACAATAAGAACCATATCCCCGCTAGCAAGCTAAGACACCAAACTTTCCTCCCAATTTGTCCTTTTCCCCCACCATGCCACGATAGAAAGAAGCGATCAATTGACCCCGGCATCACCCATGCTACTTCAAACATTTTGAAGAAGCAATCCTACAAACCTTTAGCAAACAAGCAATGGATAAAGAGATGATCCACTGATTCGTCATCTTGGAAACACTTTAAACACACATTCGGGAGAACCATCCTACACACATTTGGCCAAACAACTGTTATGGGAAAAATGGCCTGTATCTACCGTTAACGAAACATTTTTTTTCTTCTGAAAGATAACAATTGCATTAATAAAAGAGAAAGATACAAAAAGAAGAGGGAGTCTGCAGAGATTGCAAACACCCTAAACACCTAAAAAATTAAGATCGCTAGCCTTCCAAAAGTCTACAGAAGAGGCCCATTCAATTAAGAGACACTTGGACTTGGATATAACTACGTCGATCGAATTAGAGACGTCCTCAAAGCATCTACTATTTCTTTCAATCCAGACGGACCACTAGGTAGAGAGAATAGCCATCCTCCAAAGCCTGGACTTCTTTTTGCCGATTTTCACCCCATGCCAAGCGAACAGAAGTTGGTCCACCGATTCGGGAACGCACCAGAAAATATTGAACCGAGAGCAGAAATCGGACCAGATTCTGGATATGAAAGAGCAGTGCAGTAGGAGGTGATCAACTGATTCTTTGTCTCTCATACAACAAAGGCAGATGTTAGCTAACGACATCCCTCTTTTTTTTTTCTTTTTTTCTTTTTTTCTTTTCAGATTATTTATGGTTAGAATCTTCTTCTTACTGACTAGCCATCCGACAACGACGATCTTAGGGGGGACCGAGTATCTCCAGATATGGTATGGGTGAAGGGGAGCGGAGCCGACCAGATTGTTGTGAATCGGCTGACAGAGAGATTTAACAGAAAATCTACTAGACTTTTCCAGTCTCCATATAAGCCTGTCAACGTCTTTTTGTGAGGGCCTAGCCGAGTAGAGATCTTCCACAAGGCTGAATATTCCGAAAGCTTTCAATCATTCAGATTCCTTCTGCAAAGAAGATTCCAAACTATGTTGTCTCCTACAATGGAATAACAGTCGGCCATCGATACATCTTTACGGGGGGCTAGAAGATAAATATTGCGAAATCTGTCCTTTAGAGGTGCCTCCCCCAACCAGATATCTTCCCAAAATCTGATGTTTGAAGCCTTCCCCAGATCGAAGTCGACATCTTTGAGAACCGTCTTTTTCATTTTCAGGATGTTTTTCCAGATAGCTGACGCCTTGTAGTTCGAGGAGTCTTTTGTCCACCATCCACCCTCTGATTTGCCATACTTGCTTTTGATTATAATGATCCAAAGGTTTCCATTTCCGACCCTAGTCTCCACATCCATTTCCCCAAGAGGGCCCGATTTGTCAACTTTACATCTTTTATCCTTGCACCTCCTTCCTGAATTTGGTTGCACACTTCTTTCCAATTTAAAAGATGAAATTTCTTTTCTTCTTTGCCATGCCAAAGGAAGTCTCGTCTGAGCTTTTCAAGGGAAACCAACACCAGACCAGGGCATCTGAAGACCGACATAAAACGCAATGGTAAATTGCATAGGGTCACTTTAATAAGGGTGAGCCGACCTCCTAGCGAAAGATAGCGGGCTTTCCATCTGACGAGATAAGTCTGGAACCTCGCTATGACTTTCTCCTATTGTTGAATAGAAGGCGAACCGTAGCAAAGGGGAAGACCAACAAAGAAGAGGGGAGAGAGGCTGCCGTACAGTCGAAAACTTCAGCAAAAGAGTTGAGCTCCTCTAGCGTCAGATTGACCCCATACATTTTTTAGTTTGCTAAATTGACACGCAAGCCAGAAACAGCTTCGAAGCATCGAATTGTAGTACGCAGGAAGTCCACCTTATCAGGGCTTGCTTCAGAGAATATCAGGATGTCATCCGCGAACTGGATGTGAGAGATCGAGTGCGGCATACCTTTCAATCTACAACCACACAAAAAACCTTTAGCTTGGCCTTTGTGCAGTAGCTTGGACAGAGCTTTACCAATAATCAGGAATAAAAAGGGAGATAAGGGATCTCCTTGTCGTAATCCCCTTGAGCTTTTGAAGAAACCGTGAGGGGAACCATTGATAAGGATAGAGAAGAAGGCTGAGCCTATGCATGCTTTTATCCAACCTCTCCATTTGACCCCAAATCCCTTCCACATCATCAAGTAATCCAGAAAGCCCCAATCTACGTGATCATACGCTTTTTCGATATCCAACTTGCAAATGATATTCTTGGACTCGGATTTGAGGCTAGAGTCCAAGCATTCATTTGCTATAAGGGCGCAATCCACTATTTGCCTACCAGGAATGAAGGCACTTTGATTGCCTGAAATGATCTTGCCTATCACCTTCCTGAGACAGGAAGTTAAAACTTTAGCAAGGATTTTGTAAGGCCCCCCTATCAGATTGATCGGCCTAAATTCTTTGAACGTAGCTGCCCCAGCAGTCTTTGGAATCAGAGCTATGAACGTGGCCCCCAGCCCTGTGGATAGCTTTGATCTGCTATGAAATTCGTTACAAACGTCAGCATGTTTGTTCTGATAATCTCCCAGAAGTGTTGAAAAAACAAAATGGGAAATCCATCAGGGCCTGGAGCCTTGTCATTCCCTAAATCTTTGATTGCCTTCCACTCTTCTTCCGCACCGAAAGGAGCTTTGAGCTGAGATGCGTCTTCCGAGGAGATGGACTCCATCTACAGATGATCTAGCCGAGGCCTACGCCATTCTTCTTCCTTTAGCAGCAAAGAGAAATACGAAATGGCCTCCTCCACAATGTTGTTTTTATCTTCTAGCTGATCACCATTGACCACAATGCTACTGATTTTGTTGATTCTAGAGCACATGTTAGCAATGTTGTGAAAATAGGAAGTGTTCCTGTCTCCCTCCTTAATCCATTTTGCTCGGGATTTTTGCTTCCAAGAAGTTTCCTTTTCAAAAGCCCTCGTAGAGATGGATTGGATCGGCTGAATTCTTTTGGTTAGCATATCGGTAGACATTGGACAAGATTCTGCTTCTACATTAATCTTCTGCAGCTCTCAAAGGAGGGGGTCCATCTCCAATTCCCTAGCTCTGAGATCCTTCTTCCACTGTTTCAAACAGATCTTCAGCTGTTTGAGTTTAGATGATATTCTATAGCCTGCGAAGCCTTGTACCTGGAAACTAGTCCACCAATCAGAGATCATTTGATGAAAACCTTCAATTAACAACCAAGAAGAGTCGAATCTGAAAGGTTTCGGGCCCCAATTCTGTTCATCAATAGAGAGAAGAACAGGATTGTGGTCCGACGTGACTCTAGGGAGAATTGACTGGAAACTAGATGGGAAGATGTCCAGCCAATCTAGAGAAATCAGGAATCTATCTAGACGAGACTGGATTGGGGAGGCTCTCCCATTGGTCCACGTAAATCCGAACCCAATCAATGGGAGGTCCAGTAACTCGTGATCGTCAATCCAGTACAAAAAAGCGGCCATCGCAGGAGTGATCTTATTCCCCTGGGATTTTTCTTCAACACGGCTAGTAACATTAAAATCTCCCACGAAGCAGCAAGGGCCAACAAAGCTTTGATGGATAAAACTCAATTCTCCCCAGCATTCTTTTCTTTTGGCATCTTGAAGAGGACCGTAAACCGAAACTATTAGGAAGAGACGATCAGAAGCTAGCTCTTTCAGAATAGCAGAAACCGAAAAGGAGCCAATCTGGTTGGACTGCATAGCCCACTTTGACGATTGCCAAGCCATCAAAATGCCACCAGAGCTACCTGAGGAATTCAGAACCAGGCATTGGACACCACTGGACTTCCACAGAGACTCCATCAGGTAATCATCAAATTGGGGAACTTTGGTTTCCTGAAGGCAGATGATGTCTGGGTTATTCTTGGTGCAGATTTCTTTGATTAGTTTTCTTTTCTGCTTTGACCTTGACATTCCAAGAGATCATCTTCATTGGGCAACAGATCTGCCCCGATTGCCCATTTCTTCTAAGTTGTTGCTATAAGAAGATTTGACCCTTTGGTAAGTGAGATGAGACACTGCAGTTCTCTATTACTGCAAGATCTGGAGAGACAACGACGGGATTTTATGGCCGATAGGGGTCTCCCTCGAGACTCCACGCACTGAAATAGGGCAATGAAGTCCTCAGGGCACTTCCCAAAGGATAGCCCTAAGGCCCTTCCTATGTGACCGAATGCGTCCCTAATCTACTTCTTCCTTTGGATGGTGTCGTCAGCTTGGCTCTGTGAGTATCATCTGGGAAATGATGGGAGCTCCCTAGTTGGAGGTCCTTCACCGTTCCGATTCAAAATTGCAAGGGTTCGGCTTCGATCAATACCTCGGAGGGATCTTCCTGAAATAACGTGAGGAGCCCTTGGTCTGTCCAGTCTGAGAAGGGCGAGATGGGAGAGGACAGGATGAAGATTGAAGAAGGGGGATTCTCTGACTGCATGGAGATGTTGTCATAGTCGATGGTGTCTTCACCTACCCACGATCGAGTAACGACGTCTGTCTGGATAGCCTGTTTCTTTTCTCCGGCTAGTTGGAGCGGGATCGTCGTCCCATTCTGGAGGGGATGATGAGATTGCGCGGTTCTGTGGGAGCATGACTCGAAGCAGCGATCGGGTTTTGATATCCTAAGGATACAGGGTCCGAGTAAGACGAATCGTCGTCGGGTTCAAGTCTCGACCGAGCGAGAGAGAGGTTCTCCGCAACCCGACCACGTGGCAGGCATCTGCGGTCTCTTGGAATGCGCTCAAACATGTTGGAGAAGGCAATAGGCGTTTGGACTTTGGAGACGTGGTGAAATCTCCTTCGAAGGAGAGGAGGGGTCGCACGTGCCGAGTAGCACGCGTCTGGGGTGATTAAGAGTTGCCTCACCACGTGTAACCGTCTCTTCGACGGACGGCGCTTGAGTCACGGGGAGAGTGCCACACATATGGAGATGTGACTGGACTCTGCCAGAGTCTTCGAGAGCGCTAGCTGGTTCGAGAGGGCTTAGGTTTGGTGCTATGTGGGAGCATGGAATTTGTGCTCCTTCCACAGAAGCGACTGTCCTGGAATAAGGACATGATTCCCGAAGTTTCCAGAAGTCACCCCATCTCGATGCTGGATCGTTCTTAGCTTCCCTCTGAAGCAGCAACTTGATCTGTCTGCCTTTCACTAACACCTGGATGTGGGGTGGGAGAGGATCTCCCACATTTCTACGGACCCGAACTCTGGCCACAGCCACCTCCACTCCCTCCCTGGTTTTGGGGTCCAGTTCGATAAAGGAACCTAAAACCGAAGCCACCGTTATGAGGAATTTGTACCAGAGTTCTAGTGGGATTCCCCATATGAGAATCCAGACGTCTTCTCTCCTGAAAATGGAGAATTCTTGCCAAGATTGCACCCTAATGACCGGTCCGTCTTTGTGAAGGGCTCCTGCCATAATCAGAGTGCCTGGATTGAAGTCCGAGCATAACTTGACGCACAGCTCATTGTAGCCGATAGGGTTGATTGTATATTTCTCCGGCTCGATTCTGCAGCAGCAATCGATCCAGTCTTTGACTTGGGAGAGGGAAACCCCCTCTCTGGTGGTGATCACCACCGAGTCCTGCAGCGCCTTCTTTGAGAGGTCCAGACGATCTTGGCTGATATGTAGAATAGGTTCAAATTCTCACAAGGAGGTTTTCTCTATTCCTTTCCTATTTTCTTGCTCTGGTCTTCTGGGTTCTTGAGGCAGAGATGCCTCTATTGAGCTTGAGGGGTTGGTGAACCTATTCTACATATCTTGGCTGATATGTAGAATAGGTTCAAATTCTCACAAGGATGCTTCTTTAAAAGATATTGTGTTTCGATGGGGAGGGTCTACTCGTGTAGTCTTCTTTTGAGTTCCCGTGGTTGCTGTATAAGTTCTAGATGAACTCCGTTGTTGGTTTCGATCTGGGCCAAACCTGGCTCTTTGAACCAGTAATTGCATCCCTTCGAATTGTTCACCATGTAACATAAGAATGGGTCTAGAGAGTTCTTCCTTTGAGCTCATTCGAACAAGGGCAAAACCTCGGTACTGGCCCGTTGATCTGTCCCTTGTCATTATCACGTCCATGACTACACCCGCTCATCCAAAGACTCTCAAGATATTGATTGGGAGCCATCCTGCAGGGAAACCTCTGACAAACAATGTAGGATAGTCGGTGGTAGATCTCGTTGTGGGTACCGCAGGGGCTCCTTTGTATTTTTTCTTTACAACTTCCATCCACTCTTCTGGATCTTCCTATTTGTGGAATCAATTCGAGTTTCCTGGGTCTGTTTTCTTCTTTGTCAGGTCTTTTGACGTCGTCGTCTTCATTGGTGTTGCGGTGTCGTCGTCTTCACTGCATCCAAGACTTGCAGTGTCGCCGTCTTCCTCATTGGTGTGGCTCCTGCTCACTTATTAACGAAACATTCTCCCCTATAAAGGCCATAACAGCCCCGTAATGGTCTATTATGAGGCAGCTACAGGTTTTTCAGACTTTTTAATCAACATTATGGGGTAGATACAGGTTTTTCGGTTTTTTTTTTTTTTTCAATAATAAAAAAAAGAAGACATGATCCATATCGTAAAGGTAACGGTGGTGGCCGTTATGGCCACCATTACTGTTATGGAACACCTTGAATGAGATCTTAAGCATGCATGGAATCAAATATCAATGCCACTTCCACTCTTTGAATTTGGTCCCAAGGACCGTTATAAGATCTTGCCCTCAATGTATTTCCCCTTGTGATTTATGGTTTGGTCTGTCCCAGTTTCTGAATGGTCATATTAATTTAGACTAGTGAAAAAAAAAAAAAAAAAAAAGAGAGAGGAAAGTTGTTTTTTTTTTTTTTTTTTTCAAAATTTGGCCTTTATGGCTGTATTGTCAGTCTGATTTGGAATTGTTGCTGATGCGAACCATTTTTCTTTTTCAGTGGGCCTATTTAGCCCATATCATGTTATCATATCGGGCTGTTATTTTCTTTCTTTTTTTTTTGGAACAATGATCATATAATATAAAAAGTTTTTTTAATTTCAAAATTTGGCCTTTATGGCTGTATTGTCAGATATGGCATTGTTGCTGATGCAAACCAATTTTTTTCCAGTGGGCCTATTTAGCCCATATCATGTTATCATATCAGGCAGATTTTTATTTTTTTTTAATTAAAAAATTTTTTAATTTTAATTTTTTTAAATTTATTAACAATGATGATATAATTTAAAAAGGCTGAAGCCAGAACCTACAAATACAGATATAGATACAATATGGCCCTTATCAGCCTATAAAATACTGATTTTTGGAGCCATGGTTTAAATCCATCCCAAGACGTAGTAGAGTTTGTTTTGTATTTTTACCTCTCAACCTGTGGTCCTGAAAACCTTGTTTAGGTCATTTCATTGGCTAGTTTACCTTTTCTTTAGGACATTGTTTTGACGTTTTTCTTATTAGTTTAAATTGTGACTCTCTCTCTCTTTTTGTTGTCTTGATAATGTCAAGCTATTAGAGATAAATATGAGGAAATACCCAAAAAGGAGATTGCAGCAAGACCTTTGTGGCACATGCCAATATGGCATGCATGCGAGGTTGGAGCCTTTCATCATGTGGAGCCAGTTGTGAATGTCCTGGCCCAAAATCAGCCTTGTGCACTCATCAGGTGGGTCATAATTGATGCTGAATATGGACAGCTGGACTTCTTTTTTGCAACTGCCCATTTTCCTCATTCAAATCTGGTCCACATGATGTGTGAACTGACCTGAATTTTGGGCCAGCACATGTTCACTGTGGGAGCAATCTGATGAATGGCCCTGATGTTGCACAGATTTGCCATGTTGATACACATGTCAGAAGGATCTTACCAATCTCCTCCCCACCGGTTTCCTTAGCATTTCTCACTATCTAAATGCTGTCCATCTTTCCCTCTAATTAACAAAGTAATTTTTTTTTTCTGTGGGCTACAGTTCCATTTGCGTCCTTATGCACAGCTTGGGCTGGACAGATCTGGGATTCCAAGCTTACAGTCTCCCACTGAGATTGTTAACGAGCTTCTTTTAGAGATACCTGAAATAGAAGATGCTTCAAAGCATGTTAGCCAATTTTGGCACGGTTCTGAAAATGTTAAACAGACTGTACCTCCTACGCATGACCATCTTATCATGATTGAAGAACCATGGATGCATGTGGACACATGTATATCTGATAAAGGCTCGGCAACACAAGCAACAAATGCATCTCAAGAGGAAATTTTACATCTAAATGGCAGCACGACGTCCAACGTTAAGAATGGCTCTGATATTCCTAGTTGTTTGGAGAATATATCAAGAGAAGACATGGAAATTGTCCTTTTGGGCACTGGTTCATCACAACCATCTAAATATCGTAACGTTAGTTCTATTTATGTTAATCTCTTCTCGAAAGGAAGTTTGCTGTTAGATTGTGGGGAGGGAACTTTGGCCCAGCTGAAAAGAAGGTAATAACTTGTTCAGAAGGTCGTCTACACAACACTTATTCATTGGGCTCCATTTCTGTGCACAAATTTCTCCCACCATCCAAAGGCATTGGCAGGAATCCAACATGTATTTCAAAAATGGGTCTCGCAAATCCCAGTTTGAAACTTTTGGTTCCTGCTTGCCATCTTTGGATGGTGAGAGATAGGTGTGCTTCATCTATCCATGTGCACTGTGCACATGCAAATTTTCCCTTTCGTCTTTTCCTTTCATGCAGTGCATATTCAGATATTGTAATTTCCTATGTTCAGGCTTGGCGTAAAGGGTGCTGATGATGCTGTTAAAGTTCTAAGGTGTATATGGATTTCCCACATTCATGCCGATCATCACGCAGGTCTTGCTCGGATACTTTCCTTGCGCCGTGAGTTGTTAAGGGACGTACAGCATGAACCATTGCTTGTTATTGGGCCGAGGCCGCTGAAGAGATTTTTGGATGCATATTCTCGACTCGAAGATCTTGATATGCAGTTCTTGGATTGCAGGCACACGACAGAGGCTTCTTGGGATGTTCTTGCTAGTTCTCTCGAGTCGGGCAGCAATGACCCATCAAGTTCTATCTGTGTAGGAAATATAAACACGAGTGATGGGAGAAAGTTCACGCCCCAAAATATTGAAACGACTTTATTTGCTAAAGGCAGCAAAATGCAAAGCTTCCGGAAGAAACCAGGGAACCCGGTTGACTCGGACGTGGATTTCCCTACACTGAAGAAATTACACGAAGTGTTACATGAAGCGGGTTTAGAGGCATTGATAAGCGTCCCTGTTGTGCACTGTCCACAGGCATTTGGTGCTGTCTTAAAAGCTGCTGAGAGAATCAATGGTGTAGGGAAGGCTATACCGGGCTGGAAGCTGGTCTATTCTGGTGATACAAGGCCTTGCCAAGCGCTGATAGATGCATCTTATAGAGCGACAGTTCTTATACACGAGGTGAGTAGCCTGATAGATTGAATACTCCTCTTGTTTTTGTTCATGCAGTCTTGGCAGTGGTTGAATATGGTACATATTATCAATTGAGGGTTTTGCTAGGCCCCCACCACATGCCTGTGGAAACCCTTCCATCCACACGCAATTAGACATGCCTATATGTCACGTGTGAATTCTGAGCTTTCTGGCTGGTGGGCCACGTATTTATATCTTCCGGCCTAGATTTCAAGCAGTTTCACTCTGGCGGATGAAATGCACAAGACAAATGAATGGCTAGAAAATTGTTTTAGCCATCCATTTGAGTGGTGGAACAGACTGATTTTTGGTCCAGAAGATCTAGTGAGTGTGTCCACCTGATTTAAAGCTCAGATTTCACTCACATGCCTTATTGGTACTTGTGTTTGCTTGTGGTATGTGGATGGGCACACTTAGCAGAATACATCAATTGAAATGGATAGAAATGGGATGGCATTTGAAAGAAAGGGCATCTTTGTTCAACTGAACAACAAGGTTACAGATGGGACCAACTCTTGGAAATGGTTCATCTGCTGGGCCTGGTCATGGATAGGCCATGCCCCATATTCTTTCCTATCAGATAATCCCCATTGTCAGTTGGTGTTTTGCAAATATAAATGACAACCAATGTCTACATTCCACGGAAAACTTGCTACTATAATTATTTTCATAGGTAGCTAGGTTTGAACCTTACATGTTAGTTTCGAACCACAATCACATGCCATTGGGCTATATGGGCTTGAGACCAAAATTTTTAGTGGTGATAAATTTGGTAGGCATTTTCAGCAATACACTTCCAGTTGGCATATTACTATTTTGCAATTATAATAACCTCCTTTGGATGAAATGGGGCATTAGAGGATTTCAAACCCAGGTTGGTCTTTCAACCACAGTTTCCCATCTCCACTAGACTAGTTGCCTGATTTTCTTCTTTTGTGAATTTTTTATGTGAGAAAAATGTGACAAGCCTAACTCATTTCCAAGTCACGCAGTACCATTGGTATAGCATGCACGTCCTTTGGGTTCTGACAGGTTTGGAACCCATGTTTTGTCTTTCAACAGCATGCCTGCCAACCCTGCCAACATCAATTTTTTTTAAAAAAATTAAAAATTCTATGGTTCAAGTTTTTTATTTTGTTTTTGTTTACTTTCTGGTTATCTCCCATTAATTATGTGACACCCTACATTGGTTATCTCCACATATACAGTTTGTTTGTTTTAAATAGTTGATCAAACATTGAATGCTTCGTCAAAACTAAATGGTTGGTGAATCGAACTTGGTTAAAGATTATGCAGAGGAAGATTTTAATGCGCTTTCAATGAATACTGGGATTTCCTCTGGTGTTGCTTTCAATCAACATGCTCGCGCGCATAGACACAAACACAAGGAATTGTTCGGTGACATCATATATTTAAAAACTATTGTTATTTGTGCGTGTGCATGGCCACACTCATGTGTATAATAAATACAATAAAATACAATGTAATAAATATAATATAATAAACATCTTATAAGCCACGATGCATGCATGGGGAAGGGAGCCAAATTGACACCCTCAATCATGATCCATTCGAGAGCCCAGGTAAAAGGGAAGGTTGATGTCTGGTTGGCATCCGATGGTAAAACTGTTGTCAATCTCCAGTTTAATAGCCGACCCCAAATTACTGGGAGAAGGCTAAGATGATGGCGATGGTGAAATATTGGTTAAGATGATGCCAATGATGAAATATTGGTATGCACTTGGGGTTATTGAAGCCCCAAAGCAGGAGTTTGCTAAAAATATGATACTTCTATGAAGATTATGAACAAGCGTAAAATAGTCCATGATGAAATGTATTTTGCATGTCATTGTTGCAGGCAACCTTTGAGGACGGCATGGTGGAAGAAGCCGTTGCGAAGAACCATAGCACAACAAAGGAGGCAGTTGAAGTGGGTGCATCTGCTGGCGCGTACCGCATCATCCTCACACATTTTAGCCAGAGATATCCAAAAATCCCAGTCTTTGATGAGGCACACATGAACAAAACTTGTATAGCTTTTGACATGATGAGCATTAACCTAGCGGACTTGCCTGTACTTCCAAAGGTTCTTCCTTACCTTAAACTTCTCTTTAGGAATGAGATGATCACAGATGAATCAGATGATATTTTGCTCCCTGTAGAGCAGGCCGATTAATTTTTTGAAATAAACAATGTTTTATGATTTTATGCTTTGATTTGAGTAAATTTTGCCATTTTTGAGCCGACCTTATAAGAAGTACAACTTGTACTGTTCCATCTACTGTGTTGGTTGAACCAATGCTAGTTTGTGCATATGCATTGGTACTAGTCTATCACAGATGCACATGCATACATGCGTCTACTTGTGCCGAGCATGTGCATCTGTGCATGATTGATTGGGTGCTTGCACACGTGTGCCTGGAAGTGGTTTCTCTGCCTTTTTTAATATTCATGTGTGTGAGCAGACATGGGTGTAGAAATATGGCCTTCTGGATGCAAGCAAAGTGGCGTAGTGACTAGCAATCCATGGCATATCATGCATGCTGGTTATGGGCATGCTGTTACTGACTAGTGACTCATGTGGGGAGAAGATAGGTTGTGAGACATGTAGAGTCCGGTGATAAAACATTAGTTGTGGCACTTCGGACCCATGCAGTTTGGCACTCGCCATAGTTTTTCATGCTTGAAGAGTGATTGTAGGACATACGCACATGGGATGCTTGAACTTGAGCAGTCCCAATGTATCATGCATTTGCACATGTGAGAGTGAATTGCAAGGTATCATTGATAAGTAGTTCAATGGTTCTGCTGCTCAAATTCAAACAATCCATGAAATGTAAAATAATGCAAAGCTAGCATGTTTTAAAAAGGTGGAATAAAGATGAGAAAAACTTATATGTAATTTGACGAAGATGAAAATACAATATTTTATGCACTTAACAGAAACAACAAGCAAAATAGCCTAGTTCGTGACACTAAATAAAAAGCAAAATAGCCTAGTTCGTTACTCTAAATGATGGTCTGAATGATGGCCACCAGATCAATGGTTCCAATCAACCTAGAAGCATTGTGTAGTTGATGGGAAAATAAACATCTGTAGCACAGTGGTCGACCTTATTATACAAATTAATAAATAAAGGGTGTTGAAAAAAAGAAAAATTGATTAAAGGGGATTCTAATCATACCCTTTCTTTTTCATTATAAACCGTCCCCTCTTTCGATAAAGTGCTAAACTGCCATCCTTAGCATGTGGCCGTGTGTAAGATTGGCAATGGGCTGAGTAGCCTGTCCAGACCCGGCCCATTTTTTGGTCTTGGCCTTCTATGCATTGCCCTGTCAATTTTCAATTGGGCTTGAGTCATTTTAGCAGAGCCCTATATAGTAAATGTTTATTTCTTTGTGCATGTGTTGTCTACTTTCAACTGATCCATTAGTTACATTCAAGTGCGAATAAGAATTTTATCAATTTCTGGGCTGGACCCATGTCAGTCTTTTGGCCAGTACAGGCCTTGGATCATAGGTGTCAACCGAGTCGGGCCTAGCCTAGCCTGCCCAGTCCATTGCCACCCTTAACTGCATCTGCGGGACTGTCAACGGCATAAGCCGAGCTAGTAAAGTAAAACCCAAGCATGAGTCCGGCGCCGAGACTGACCCGAGCCTGGCCACTTGGTTTTGTGGAATATGTGGGCTGTTCATTAAATGTGCCCAATCATGCTTGATATTGAACAAAAGCCCTTGAAAAATTAAGTGGGATGGGCCAGATCAGGCTCATGTAGGACTTAAATTTTAGGTTCGGCTTAGCCGTCATGCCTTTTATGTAAACCCAAGCCCAACCTGATGGGCCAGCCCTGCACATGTGAGTGGATATATAGAACAGGGGGTGTAAATATCATCCCCTTAATCAAATGGAGAGAAAGGATGAAATGTATAGATCGATCTGGACTTTCCATTGGGCCAACATACAGTTCATGGGCTACCATGCAAAAAATACAACAGATGAAATGCCCTTAACCATCTGATCACTATCTGCTAATGTGGACAGTCAATATCATTTAATCCACCTATTTGTTGGCCCATCATGGAATTTATTTATTTTTTTTTTAAATGATTATAAGAATCACTTTTGCTAGGCAATCCTTGCTAGTTGGAAAAGGGATGGCTATAGAAAAAAAGGTGAAACAAATGGACAGTCTGGATCATCAGATCAATGTGATTTTTGAATAATAGCTCGTGGAATGTGGTATGTTAGCATGCAATCGGTGGTAACTGGTGTGAATCAGTGAAATGTATTCGGAAGAGTGTATTTAGTGTGAATTGAAATAGAATTCACACCAAATAAACCAAATGCCTCTTGTTTTGAAAACACACTGAACTGAGATTTTAATTCATACCAATTCCCGATTGGCATGAAATCCAATTTATATCAAATACGCTATTGATTAATTGAATTATCCAAGTATTCTTATGCAATCGGTGGTCAAAAAATGGATGGACAAAATAGAAAATAGGCGGTGAATCTCGCAATCAGGGTGTATGACCCATCTATGATGGATCCCAATGTTTCAACGGTTTGGATGGCTAAACATGAATGCCACGTGTATAGAGCAGTGTGAATGAAGATGAATGGACGTGCTCTGCCAGCTTATCATAACTCCTCAACTTTGCTGTTCCTCTTACAAGCCAGCCGTTTAAAAAGAGCTCAAAAGGTGGATTTGTGGGCAGAAAACTAACAAACTGAGGGTGAATGAAACATAACCCTGGGAATACTTTAACCCCGGTCAAGGCGTTAGCTCGCGCACGTGGCGAAAACCAACCACCTTAGGTGAAGTTCTTCGACGCGGATTTCCTGCGAATGGCTTCGGCAGAAAGTTCCTGCACTAGGAACCTAGGTGGGGCCCAGCGTGATGTTTGTGAGAAATCCACCCCGTCTATCCGATCTATGAGCTCATTTTAGCACTTACAGTAAAAATTGAGCCGGATACAATACTCAAGTGGGCCGAAAACGTGAGGATTAAACGTCCATAGTTAAAATATTCGTGGGGCCACATAAGTTTTGAATCAGGATAATATTTGTGTTTTCAGTTCATCACAATAGAAATGACGTTATGAATAGTATGGATGGCATGTCAACATCACTGTCGACCCCAGGGGCGTTTCAACGGTAGGAATTTTCCTACCCACGGCCCACTTGAGTACTGGATCATTCTCAATTTTCGTCCCTTAAAATTATCTCAAAAAACGGATGGACGGAATGGATTTCTCAAAAAAATCAAGGTGGGCTCCACCTAGGTTTCCAGCGCTGCAACTCCCGGGGAAAGGCTTTCGCAGGATATCCGCGACCTTATTTCTTATCGTGTACCACTGGTCGGTGCGCACGGCTGTCTGCACTCGAAGGCTTTCTTCTGCCAACAGAGCCTCATTCCACCTCTCTCTCTCTCTCTCTCTCTCTCAAACCCCAAAAATCACAACAATCATATCGTCCGATTCGTGCCCCCTGCACGCACAGGATCCAAGCACTTCCTCTATCTGGAGTTGCTGCTCGGATCGGGTCATTTGGTCCGCCGATTCGAGAAGATTAGAGGTTTCTTCCCGATCCAGTTCGGAGGAATTAGGGTTTCGATTCGATCTGGGCTCAGAAATCCTAATTCCTCATCGTCCGGAGGTTCAACCCCGTGAATTTCTTCTTTCTAGGGTTTGTGGATCGATTCAGAACGCCGTTTCCTTGTAATCCAGATCGGAATATCGAAGGAGTTAGGGTTTCTGATGGATTCAAGCAGAAGAGCTGTGGAATCTTACTGGAGATCTCGGATGATTGATGGCGTGACATCGGATGAGGACAAGGTCGCTCCTGTTTACAAATTAGAGGAGGTTTGCGAGCTTCTGCGATCTTCGCATGTCAGCATCGTAAAAGAAGTTTCTGAGTTTATCTTCAAACGACTTGATCATAAAAGTCCGATGGTCAAGCAAAAGGTAAAATCTCCTGTTATTCTGATTTTCCTTCGAAAATTTCCTGCTTATTATTTGGTCTTATCCTCAGGTTTTTTTCATGTTAAAAAATTATATATCAGATGGTTTGTAGTTGATGCTGTTCCCTTGTAGATCAATCATTGAATTTTCAATTTGATTAATTAAAGCAGCAAAATTCAGATTTTCCTTTTTACCTTTTTGCATTATGCATTTAGTTTTCCGACAGTTAGGCTGAATCTGGAAATGATTTGGTACAAAACAATGAAATATATGATGCTTGGCCTGAACTAGTAATTTTTCAGCTCAGGGTGGCATTGGGGTGGGGCCCACCTTTCATTTAATCCAGGCATTATATCTGGTGCCCCCACTATGCATGAGTGATGCTACAAAACTTTGTGCATTCCGGCCATCTGTGGCATGCAAATGAATGTTTAGAAATATAATATGGCCAATGGTTCATATGTGATGAGAAAGAGGACCATCAGTTACATGACTGGGATCATCGATGGAGATTTTTGGTCAATTTCCCATCCACTGTGGAGCCTGCATGATTAATAGTTTGGATAACCGATTGATGAAGTCGTGCAATTGCCAAAAAGAAGAAGAAGAAGAAGAAGAAGAAGAAAAGAATAGTGAAGTTGTGCATGGAATGTTTGGCCAAACTAAAATGTTGCTACTCCAGGCTGAGAATGGTATAATTCTTTACAGGAGACATGCAGCTCAAGCGTTTTCCCAGAATTTATTTCTGTTTAAGTCATAATATTCTGAGAACCGCATTCCATCTGTATTTATGCAGGCTTTACGGCTGATCAAATACTCAGTAGGGAAGTCCGGTGTGGAATTCAAGAGGGAAATGCAGCGGCATTCGGCGGCGATACGTCAGTTGTTTCATTATAAGGGCCAGTTGGATCCGTTGAAAGGAGATGCCCTCAACAAGGCTGTCCGTGACACTGCACATGAGGCAATCTCAGCAATATTTGCTTCTGACGACAACAAACCAGCCGCCCCAATAGAAGATATCAACAGGAGAATTCAAGGTTTTGGGAATACGAATTTTGATATGCAGACAGAAGATAAGAAGTCATTTCTCAGTGAGGTAGTGGGTCTTGGAAGTGCTTCGATCAGACAAGGATTGAGTACTATCACTTCAGCTCATCCACTGAGGAAAAATGACAATGGGAGTTACAGGAGCCCGAATCTGAGAAGGTCGCTGACAATAGAAACTGATAGTCCAGATAGACATGAGAGAGAAGAACCCGCTAGGGGAAGTTGGGGTGCTGCTGGGGGCTCTAAGAATGTGGCTGCTGGACCTTGGACTCAGGATTCAAGAGTTAGCATGCCGGAAACTACTAGTGGGGACACTGGTCCAAGTCATACAGGTGGAAAGAGTCGTGAGGAGAGGCTCTTGGAGACCATTGTTACCTCTGGTGGTGTGCGTTTGCAACCCACTCGTGATGCTCTTCAGGTTTTCCTTGCTGAAGTGTCAAGAATGGATCCTCTCACTTTGAGTCACGCACTTGAGTCAAAGCTTCAATCCCCTTTATGGCAGGCATGCTCTTTTCATTCATTTAGTACTTCTAATTATTGGTTAAATTGCATATTCTCCTATTTGTTTCATGGAGATCATTTTACGGGTTTTGCTTCCAAATTCCAATAGGCATTGCACTCAATCCAAATCTCAACCAGAAGAAGATTGTGTTACATGAGTGCTTGATCTGCCTTCTGAAACTGATGAAATGATTTATTTATTTTATTGTTTATTGTCCTGAAAAAATAAAATAAATAAATAAATAACTTGTGAAGGAAATTTGGATGCCTCGTTTCACATTCATTGTATGTACTAAATCTTAAGTGTTTATTTTTTTACCCATAGTTGCACACATTGTGGGAGCTCTTTTTCTTCTTTTTTTTCTTGGTAGGTACAGGAACTTTTTTCTTTGTTCCCCGCCCACCACCCCCCCCCACAAAAAAAAAAAAAAAAACTTGTTATGGGATCCTATTTATTTCATGGAGTGACTGACCAATTCATTTTCAACAAACTGGCACATTTTCAGACTACCAGAAATTGTGCTGAATGAAACAAATACATTGAGCTCAAGGCTTTCTCTTGAAGTTCAGTCAAGATTGTAGAACGTTCATCTGGCCTTTGGAGTTTCATTGCTTTATTTTAACTATGTCAGAGCAGCATTATGGTTGCATAGCAATATTTTTATTAAGCATTCAGTCATCATCATGATTCCTCTGAGGTTTGTTTTGGATTTAATGTTACTTGTCAGGTCCGCATGAAAGCTGTGTGTGTTCTTGAGTCAATTTTGAGGAAGAAGGATGATGCACCTTTTGATACGATAGCATCTTATTTTAATGAAAGCAGAGATTCTGTAGTCAAATGTTTCGAGTCACCCCAGGGTTCTCTGAGGGAAAAGGCAAACAAGGTATGTCTTTCTTATACATGCGTTGGTTGGATATTTAAACTGTGCTTGGATGCCTTTTTCCCACATTTTCTTTTTATTATGTGTTTGGTGGTTGTGTATTTAAATTGTTTGTGTTGTGAGGAAATTATTCTTTTGGTTTGCCTCTTGTGAACTCCCTCAGAATTCAGTACATTTGGATTGTCGTGGGTTTCAATTGCGTTGTTCTATATAGGATATCAATGAGTCAATGATCAGTCAAGAAATAAAAAAGGGATGTGGAAAACAATAATAGCATCTTTATCTGTTTTTCTTTTCTTTTCCTGATTTTGAAAGACTCTTATTCAACCGTGCCTGACCTCACTTGGTTTCACTTGAAAGTTAGGTATCAACAACAATAAGACTGTCTGTCACCTTTTGTTGAAAAGAAAAATTCTGTCATGTGATTTATGGTTCACTAATTTTCCAGTCCCTCCTTTTTATTGATAATATTCTCGTGCCTTTCCAAACTGAGGTATTTTTACGTGTCACCATTTGCTGTTGGAGGTCAATAGAATGTGTAGATCACTTGTTGAACTGTTGCATCTTTAAGTGATGATTTAAATTAATGTGTTGGTAAGAATATTCATTTTAGTGGTCTGTTCATAACTTCAAAATCATTGCCATTTGGAGCCTATACATGTTGGAGGTTGGTGGAAGCAATTTGTATCCTCGGTCCTTCAGTTATTTTCTCGTCATTTGGTTGATAAGTAAATGTCCAGGTTGGCATAGCTTACTAAACAAACTGCTTCTGTGGTAATCTGATTGAATATAAGGTCAACCGTTGTTGATAATATCCATGAGTTTCTCCTTCCTTCCTGCAATGACAACCCTACAGAAATTTTTTGTGCTCTTCTGATGTCAATCTCTTGGTTTCCTTAATTTGCACATCTGTATGTTCTCCTCGCTTGTATTCAAGACACTTCACCAGCTGGAGATAGTGTTGTGCAACAAATTTTTACCTATCATTCTGTTTAGTTTGCCAGATGAAAATTTAGTTCTCTCATACCTTTAATAACTGCTGCTATTTCACTTTCTTGTGCTATACAAGAGAGTATTGAACCCTTTGGCATGGGCCAAATCCAATGATAGTTCAATAGGGCAGCTAGATTCCCCAGTGGCAAATTATTAGGTAAAAGTTTATTCCTAAAGTTGTAAATGATCTGGACCTCCACAGCAAAAATACTGCTAATCTCTTCTCGTATTTTCTCCGCTATTGGAAAAGAGAGTACATAACGCATTTGAATAGGTTCTATATTTGTTAGATGTCTCCCCAAACTCCCAGACTGAGATCGTTTAGGAAAGAAAACTGTGATTATTCTGATTGGATTAGATTTCTGGTTAAATTTTTCCCGAAAGGAGATACCTGCCAATTTGTGGACCTGTGCAGTTTTTCATTGATCTGTAATATTTATTTTTATTTTTTAAAAAAAAAAAAAAAGAAAGAAAAAAAGAAGACCCTTCCAATTCAGCAATTATGTTATCTGATCTTGTTTTGTTGAATTTCTTTTCCATTTTCATATTGATTTGCATTATACTTGAAACTAAATTTAGAAAAAAGATCTTTACTTCTATCTTACTACTGCTATGATCATGCTCATCATAGCCTTGTCCCAGCTATTTGGAGTCAACTTGCTACTAATCTTCGTTTTACGAATTACGAGTATCATCCTATCATAATCATAAACTCAGGAATACTAGGATATGTTTTTATACACTAGAGAATTTATACATCGCCGATTTTTATTTTTATTTTTTTAAAAAAAAAAAGGAAAAAAGAAAAAGAGAGGCGATGTACAATTTTTATTTTTTTTAATTATTTTTTTTGTAATGCGGAGTTTCATTCACTATGGTTAGCTATGGTTAGAGGAATAAACCATGTATGTATGATCTTTATGGAGATAATACATTTTTTAGTTATTTGTAGGTATGGTTGACAGGTCATGTTAGCAATTCAATGAAATTAAATTTTCAGCTAATTCCATTCATCAAATCTAAGTAACATGATTATCAATGGCTTTTAATGCGTAGGTCTTAGGCCTTTTGGATGGAGAGCATAACACTGGGTCAAGTTTCGTGGGAAAACCATCTACTGTTAAAGCCGAGGTTGTTACTGTTCAGATGCCAGACTTGATAGACACGGGTGATCTAGATGATTACGGAACAGAAGATTCCACCCAAAAGCAAATCGATCCGAGTGTTGCAAATGTAACAACATCAGCAGCCACTGTAGTTCACGATCTACTTGGGGACAGCTTGATCCCTGGTTTAAGCACCAGTGAAAATGAGAATGAGGACCCATTTGCTGACGTATCATTTCACACAAATGGAGATAGAGAACGTGTTGATGACCTTTTCTCAGGATTGACTGTTGATGATAAACAGAGTGCTAATGAGCTTAATGCGCCAATGAACAAAGTTGGGGCTGAAGTTTTTGATCTTTTCAGTTCCAATTCTCAACAGCTTCCGCAGAACTCATCAATGCATAAAAAAGATGTGAATGATTTGATGGATGGCTTGTCTATCAATGCATTCGCCTCAGAGCAAAACCAACAAGGAGCCTTTGGCAGCAGCACCAGTTCTGATGCCACTTTTGTAGATCCAGGCAGTCAGCCAAGCCATCCCGTCTTAAATAAGGCTTTGAATGACTTGCTTGGCTCTCAATCTGTTGGTGTGAGCCTGTCACACTCACAGCTGGGCTCATCGTTCCCTGCTGTTCCCATGCAATACAATATTCCTCCTAATTTCGTGTACAATCCAGCTTTTGCTTCCCAGCCAATAAGCTACAGTGCAATGGGCAATTTGTATGCTCAGCAGCAACTGCTGGCTGCCATGTCAAACTTCCAGCACCTTGGAAATCTCAGTACTCAAGGAAACACTGGACTTGGACAAGCTACAGGGAACGGTATGGAAGGAGGATATACGTCAGCCCTCCCCGATGTTTTCCACCCAACAAACAATCAAATCCAAAGTCAAACAACGAACAGCTCAAAGAAAGAGGAGACGAAGGCCTTCGATTTTATCTCAGTATGATTATCACCTACTGTTGAAAAATCTTTCTATGTTCCATTGATGTTATGTTCTTTTGCATGCTTGTCAAACCCATGGTTCTAAGAGTCGACTCAGACTTGACCAGACCTGATCTGATTCGATACCATGAGTTGCCCCTGACTCAGGCGAATGGTGACTCGACTCGAGACTGTGAAAGTAGGTCCATCTGAGTGAGTCTTTGAACCATGTGTCAAACATGGACAAGCATTCATCAAATTGCTTAAGACCAACCAAAAAAAATGGAACTCAAACTTATTACATAGATCACAGATGATTTGACATTCATTATGTTCGAACACTACACTTGCAGGATCATATTTCAGCAGCTCGTGATCCGAAGAAAGTGATTTGAAAGCTTTACCAATAGAAGTATTGAGTGCTTGATTGTCGAGGCCATAGCAGTAGTTGCATGTCAGGGCGAGCTGATTAAAGAAGGTTTCTGTTGCTCTGGAACTGCAAAAATATTCTTTTGCAATAATCGAACTCTTTATGCCCTGAAATGAATACCATGAGGTTGGAGCTTACACTTTCTTTTGTGTTTATTTTTCTTTTTCTTTTTCTTTTTCTTTTTCTTTACTTGTTGTGTTGCATTGTCCATTAGATAGAGGCAGAATGCATGAACAGAAAATACAAAAAGAAAAAATGAAAGGCCACAGTATGAAATGGTGGGTGTTGTATCATAAAAGATGGAAGAAGGTTAAGTCTTGCGGATGTTATTAGCTGTTTTTTTATTTTTATTTTTTTTATTTATTTAAACTTTATAAATCTTTTTCTTCTGTTTCTTATTAAGATCATTTTTAGCAGGGCTACTGTTCCATGTGCATTTGCCACACTTACTCGTGGAACCTCATCCTCTGTACATGTGGAATTCATGTAAGCCAATCTGGAGCATTGACATCATGGGCCACATGGTGGATGAAAAATAGATTGAAATCACACTGATCAGCTGGTCTAACGTGGGTGGTTCACAAGAAATTGATCAGCCAACTTCCGTTCGAATAATCAGATTATTAAGTTTGCCCAAACGGTGTGATTGTTTAACCGATCCATCCACAATGGGACCTATGTTTCTGGCATTGAATTAGCTTTCAAACGAGCCCATTATCATGGATTTGGGGGCCACATTTCATCACTAGAGAAAGTAGAAATTTGCTAAAAGATCTTTAAAATACACCCTTCCTTCTAAATAAGGGATGGTTTCTCTCATTTTGATGTGGTGCCCCAGACGCACTAATAATCAAGGTGTTCTGTAACTGTTACGGTGGCCGTAATGGCCACCACCATTACCTTTACGATACGGGTTGTAACTGCTGTTACGGTCTCTCTCTTTTTCTTTTTATTTTGTAAAGAAAATCCTAAAAAACCTGTATTTGCCACTGTAATGTTGATTAAAAAGTATGGAAAACCTGCATCTACCCCATAACAAACAATATGGGGCTATTATGGCCATTATAGGCGACGTAACGTGCCGTAAATGGTAATTACAGGTCATTTTTTTTCCATAACAGCTGTTAACCATAATAGCCTTTACGGCACACCATGCTAATAATGGAGTCTTGAAGACCCTGCTTTTTTCTTGTTTTTTCTTTCCCCCTCTCCATTAGGGAGGAGTGAACTTAGTTTGACGTGGATGGAAGGACTTCATGTGGATGACATTCCAATACACTCGTGGGGCACGTTGCACACGTGTTAGATCATAGTCACTCATCAAATTAGGTCAATGGTAGATGCTCTTGAAAAAAATTGGGCACGTCTGACTATGAGGTGAGTACATTTTATTTTATCAAAAGAAAATGAATGTTCAGAAAACTTGGGCTGATATTGTGGCCTATTTGATGACTAGAATGACCTCTCTTTTTTTGGGAGAGAATTATTAAACGTTCCACCTTATGGACGGCCTGGATCTCATATGCATATATGCCATGTTGGCTCGTGAATTTGAAGCGTGCGTCTACAAGACCTTCCCATTCAATGCTATTGCATGACCTGTCGGCACGTGAGGTTGACGTACACACGTCTACAAGACCTACCCGTTCAATTCCCTTGCATGACCTGTACAACCTGGTTTTCACGTAAAAGCTCCTGTCGTGCACGCCAATTTCTATGCACACGTGGCACACATGTGAGATCCAAGCCATACATTAAATTGAACAGTGCTTTTGGCCAAAAATTGGACGGCTGTCAATGGACAGGGCCTGGGCCAAGCAAAATAAATTTTTAGATTCCGAACGGTTCAAAACCTTTATTTTCTCATATGTTGGCACATGAGTTAAGCATGCATATGGGCGATTGAATGTTAAGAGAAACGTGTTTGCATGAGATTAGAAATGGCAATAGGAACAAGATTCTCCATTGAACGCTAGTTGGGTTGGCCACTCATGCAAGTAGATGTTGGACTAGGGACAACTTCTCTCAGTTGTCCATTTATTTTCTATTCATGGCTAATCCGGTATGGTCTATCCATATGTGGCCATAAATCCACTTTCAAGGTTTCCTTTTTATTTTCAAATGGTAGACTTAGTGGTCTTGGTATCGATTCCCTAGTAGGGGTGGCTAACAATGAAGTGTGAACTGACAGTGGGGTGTACTAAAAAGCTAACAATAATAATAATAAAAAAAAAGGTTTTATTTTTTATTTCTTTTAGGACAAGTCTTTCTCTGCACCCGTTTTCTTTTAGAACAAATTTCTGGGAATAGTTTTAAAGTCAGATCTCCGTCGTTTGCAAATCATCAGGGGGCCATGTTTGCAAAATCCAAAGTGCCAACTAAGCGTCCCAATGGCCCACGCCCCAACCATTTGGCTGTCCAGATCGTCTGAGAGTGTGTGAGGCCCATGTTATGAGCAGCTTCGATCTTGCCCTCACCATCAAATAGTCCAACGAGGTTTGGCTGGCGTCAAAGCTCTGTGGGCCGACCATGATGTATGTGTTTTATCCACTCCCTATATCCATTTTGTCAGCTCCCAAAAAATGAGGCAGATCCAAAGCTTAAGTGGACCACACCACAGGAAACGGTGGAGACATTGACGTCCAATGTGCCATTCTTTTCAGAATGTCTCCAAGTCATTTCAATAAATCGCACCAAGCGTCTGGTCTGCAAGCTTGTATCCTACTTTCATTCTAAAATTGAAACAATTATTTATATGAGAAAATTGACCAACACAAGTTGTGTTATATGAAGAGATGTTTCCTAGATTCTAAGAGCCTGATCAGTTCTTTAAAATACCATGATAATATGGTGTAAAACTCACATCATTACTCTTTATATATGATTGAATCAAGGTTGTCAACGAATTGACCTTGGGCTACTAAAATTCAAATTTTGAATAGCCCCAACCCACAACCTGGCCTGAAACAGTTCAAAGGCTGAGGCTAACCCTAGGCCAGGCCTGTTTACAGCCCTAAATTGGATAACCAAGTTATCAAATCATAGTAATTCATCCCAATTACCACAACTTGAATGGACAAGGTGAGCCTCACCATAATGTGTGTTGTATCCATATCTTTCATCCATCTTGCAAGATCATTTTATGAAAAGAGAAAAAATAAGGCACGCCAAAGTATAAATTGACCACACCATAGAAAGCAATCGGGATTAAACACCTGCCATTGAAAACTTCCTGGCCAACAAAAGTATTGAATTGAAACAAAAAATAGACACATCCAAGTCAAAAATTGACCACACCATGGAAAGTAGTCGGGATTGAACGCATACCATTGAAAACTTTATGCAGTCCACGGAAGTGTTGGATGAAGCTGATACTTGGAGTTATACCTCAAAATGGTATTGCAAAATATAACACATTACATCCACATGTATCTAATCACGGTGGATACTTTACATGCATATCAAAATTAAAATTGGGAAGAGTGGTATTAGTATTACATACTGCTTTACTTAGGACTACCTAGTGATAATCATTACCAACATATAACATTACAACACATTAATGGTTAAAACAAACATGCCCTAGGCTCGCTCATGTGTAAAACCCATTATATATATATATATATATATATATGGCACTAAATCTGGGCTTTCAATGACCCCGGGGAATATCATTTATATCATCTTACCCAAAAATAAAGCTGATTCATTCCTTGGGTAGGCAAGAGAGTACTAAATAGATGGATGGCTAACAAGCCGTCAGTTTGTTTTGTGGGCCATGGTCCACATTAGGATGAATAGAAACCTTTCTAGTGTACTTTAATAATGTTAGTTTTAGAAATTACCAATTTTCTGTCCTTGTCTACTCTCATTATATGTGGCAGAAGCTGACTCTGGTGTGCATCTTACACCCCATACAAATGGGTGGAGCATACCCTGGAATTCATGGGACCTGCACTTCTGCCCTATGTACCGTCTATAACAAGCCCGAGGATGTAATTTCCCATTTAAATTTAATGGCCAAGATGATTTGAGATAATAGGGCAAAGTGGGCCCACTAGTAGTCAGAAAAAACGATAGCTCATTAATTAGCTGTTGCGCACTAGCACCTTTTACGTGATAAGCATTAAACTAGCTATATTTTTCATGCCATAGTCTTTGGAATTTCCTAAAGGGATCTGCTTGTTAAGACGCTGAGTTGGTGCCAGCACCAGCACTCTCACCGGCTCTCTCTCTCTCTCTCTCTCTCTCTCTCTCTCTCTCTCTCTCTCTCTCTCTCTCTCTCTCTCTCTCTCTCTCTCTCTCTCTCTCTCTCTCTCTCTCTCTCTCTCTATATATATATATATATATATATATATAGCGGAACGCTCACCTGCGAACCGGTTCGTACATACTCCGTACAAACTTTTTTTTAAAACCCATCATACGTGATGTGGATCCAAAATCTGAACCGTTTGTGAAAACCCCCAGGCCGAAGTTGTACTTTGATCTAAAATTTGATGGGCTATGAAAAATGAAAACAATTTCTATCCTTGATTTGCATTTCTCTTTGCTATGGCCCACCAAAATTTTAGATTGGGGTGAAAATTTGTCACATGAGATTTTATGGAATTCCGCATCACATGAACTGTTCAGATTAGACACCCATGGCACGTGTACAAAGGTGCGCAGGGAGCATGACTCTATAGGGGGGGGGGGGGAGGTACTATGTGCTCGACCTCAGGATAAGCTCCCATGAGGTCGAGCTGTGTGGGCCCCACCGTGATGCGTGTCGACCATCAACACCATGCATTTGATGGATACCCTTTAAATTATGGGATATCTAAAAATCAGCCGTATACGGAACTCAGGTGGACCACACCATCTAAAATCATGTAAAACACCATTAAAACATATAAAAGTACCTGGGGGGAGGTACTATGCGCTCGACCTCAGGATAAGCTCCCGTGAGGTCGAGCTGTGTGGGCCCCACCGTGATGCGTGTCGACCATCAACACCATGCATTTGATGGGTACCCTTTAAATTATGGATATCTAAAAATCAGCCGTATATGGAACTCAGGTGGACCACACCATCTAAAATCATGTGAAACACCATTAAAACATATAAAAGTACTTGGTGGGGCCCACCTGAGTTTTGAATGCTTTTAAAACTTGGTCTGAACCCTCATACAAGTGGGACACACATAATGGATGGGCTGGATTTGCAAACCACATCTTTTGTGGGCCCCAAAAATGATTATGAATGTTTTAATGGTGCACGGCCCCTCTCCGTATTACTATTTTATATTTAGTTTTTCCATTTAACATAGTTTTTTATTATTTTAATTATTTTAATTAAAAATTTAGAAGTAACATGTAGCTCTGCTAATAGCAAACTATTTATGGTAGGCATATCCGAAGTCCCCTGGGAAACAGAATTCCCAGTTGCTTATAATCTTCCCACATCAACCACGGAATTTTTTTTTATATATTTTTGTAACACAAGCACACACACCGCCACACACTCACACCGTAATGCGATTTCACCCCCTATGGGTACTCGAACCCTTGACCAGGTGTTGAAACTCTTAAAAGTACCACTGGAGCAAGAGCAAAGACCCTAAACCCTAATCAACCATAAAAGTTTGGTTGTGCATATACCTATTGTGTGATTCTTAAGATGGAGAATGAGATTTTTTTTATATATATAATTTTTTTCTTAAAAACAATCATCATTTCAAAGATAAATTTTAAGATTGACATTAATCTTTCTTCAATCTCCACCCTTGAATGCATCATGGGTCCTTGGTAGACCTGTGAATCATGCTCCTTCATGGGTCCTCGACATCATACCTTCTTCAATCTCCACCCTTGAATCTGCTCTTTTCTTATCCTGCACGAAATAAGGTGTACAGTTCATTAATCCATCATCACTTTGTTTCTAATTCAGTGAGTCATACTTGATAATGGTAACCAGCAGATCTATATGCAACTCCTTTTGAAATGTTACGCAAATGGTATTTCTTTCCCATATTTCAAATCTTATATATAACATTCCCTAAGGTCACCCATCCAGGATCCTTTGGGGAAGTGTATTAAGTTAGCCCGTGCAAACAGCTTGATGCATTATCTCATATGAGATAGGACTTGATATGGCAATGCCGGCATATGAATTGCCCTAAGATGTGCTCATGACGAGCCATGCTACCTACTGAGTTATTAGGCAAAATGGGACCCGAATCAGATCAACATGTCTAAACCCTAGGTCATTTGGAATACTTAAATAGATGTGACTTATATCAATACTTGAAGATGTATAATGACATATGCGACACATGTGCAGTGGTTAAAGATATATTGTAGTGTTTAACAATATATAATATCACATGCATTCAAGTACATTTTGACACAAGTAACAAATGCGTCATGCAAGAAAATGTGGGTCATTTTATTGTGGTACTAAAATTTATTTCCTCTTTTAATAAAGAAATAATATATTGGAGGCTTGACCTAACGAGTCGTGCCATGTTAAGTCAGGTACTTGACAGTAGGCTCAATTAGATTTATTTATTAAACCTAAGCCTTGTATCAGGTTCAGCTAACAACCCTCTTAGACCAGACCCGTCCCGACTCAAAAATAAAATAAAAAATAAAAAATAAAAAAGCAAACCACGACCAGGTCGGAGAAAGGAAACATACCTCAGTTATTTCCTCCACACTGGCATTTTGTTGATTTGCAATGTTAGATTCCAATTTCGCTGCTACTACTAAGATAGGCTCTTTCAGAACAACACCTTCATTCTCCCCTTTTTCTGTATTTATAAGGCAATAAAATCATCCGTCAGTGTTTATTTTTTTTGGGTGTTGACTGTCCAGCTTGTTGCGACAAGATTCTTTTGTAGTGATCAGAACCATTCACTTATGGTCAACTCAACTGATGTTGAATCATTTGGTCAGTGTGGATTTTGTACCATGATCAACCTACCATAGTGGCCAACGAACAGACTGTTCAGATTGTTTGATCATGGCTTCATGTGGGCCATATCCAACGTTTAAACATAGACGGACCCAGCCCCATCATTCGACGTGCTTCACTCCATGGTGTCGGTTCCCCGCACCGCAAGAAGTAGATGGATGGATGGTTCCGATCATCCTAAAAAGTGCAGGCAAACTCAAAACCATACATCCGAGCTGCGTGTGGACCATCCGTGGTGTGTATGTGGAATCCAAACTGTGGATCTGGTGCGTCTTCCCATCTTCACCGTACATCCCAAGAATCATCGGTAGCATACCATGGAGAAACGTACAATCACGACTAAACGTGGTGTGGCCCACCTTAGTTTTGAAATAGCCTGAGATTTTATGTGTGACTTCATCCTGGTGGCGTGCACACGATTATTGGGTGGGATGGAATATAAACAAGCGTTTCTACGGTTGGGCTTCACACTCCTGATATCCCCCACCGTTCCTTTCGGTGTGGCCCACCCGAGTTATGAATCAAGTTGGATTTTTTTTAATCTATGCGTAATTACGAATATAATGGACGGATTAGATGACAGATGAGAAGGCGCACCAGATGCACGATTTGTATACCGCGTACACATCAGGTGGGCCCCACACAGCTCGAACGCAGGTGATCATTCCCCCCAATAAAATGGTAAACGTACCTTCTCCTTGTTTCTTTCTATTCTCATCACTTTCGTCAATCAAGCTATTTTCACTCTGGCCGTCCGTTTCTATCGCGTCATAAACCTTCTCATCCCCGCCGTCGATCAAACCATGCACCGGCTCGAATCTCGGCGAGTAAAATTCGTTTGCTTCCCCGATGATGGCGGCCACCTGCTCTTCATCCTTCCTCGATGAGAAATACCGATCGGGAGAATCCCTCGACACCAGCTTCCCATATTCGTGCTCGTCTCCGGCCTTCCCAAAAGCCACCTCCTCCTCCTCCGTATTTACGATGATGTCCTTCACGTCGGCCATCGCCGGCTTCTCGTCATCGACGTTCTGCGTCTCGGATTTCTCCAGTGATTTCACGCTGCTGACGTCAGTTTCCGGGATGGTAGAGAGGGCATTGCTTCTGCCGCCGTCTGACTTCTTCCGTCGGAGAAAACGGTGGCTGTTGGTGGTGCTTCCGGTGGCGACGTCGTGTTTGGACCCGTTGCAACCCATTTGTGTAATTTAGGCTTTTCTGAAGGGTATTTTGGGAATAGAAGAAGAATGCAGACAGAGAGCAAAAACGATAGGTGGCGAGCGAATATAGAAGACGAGCACGAGAATAAATAGAGTTTCGCGATCCCTGCGGGTACTTTTTCTACGCGCACCTTCACAATGCACACGTGCTAGAATGGCACATGTTTGGACATTCCACCTTTCTATGAAGTAGGCCACACTCTGGGGAAAACAATGGACGGTTTAAAGAGGATTTGCCGACTGTCGAATGGTACACGTGTGACCGCGTGATGAGTAGAGAACGGCCTGATTGTCTTGCCAGATCATACAGATGGTGGGACCCACCTTATGGACGGTTACGATCGTCGGGACACTCAGCACGTGGGCCCCACTGTGAGATCCGGATACTTAAAAGTCGCAATGGATGCTGACACGTGTCCGCGAGTGGATTAATGATCCTACTCGCAGAAGCGACGGTTCTTTTCCATTGCACGGTTGGGTATCCATGTACGTTAACAGCTGGGATTTAGCAGCGAACGAGAAGCGGTTTTAATGGAAAGAAATCAGACCGATCTTGGCTTTTTCTGTTGGAATATGACAGATGAGCAATGTTCTACTTGCCCTAATTCAAGTATTGTTTAGTTCTAGAGAAGTCCTTTTCTGAACGATACTCCCAACCGTTGGTTGAATGGGCTATGGTCCAAAGCCACAGTACCAATCGTGGGAATGAAGTGCTTTGCTACATCCCACATTGAATCAATCGACTGTCACGTTGAACACACTCCTGGATGATCAGTGATCGGAACCGATCAACAAGTGGGCCCGGGCCACCATGAAAGGATCGGTAGGATTTGACAAACCTAATCCTAATCCCTAATCATCTGATTAGTGGAATTTTTCCCAAGCTCTTGTTTTAAATGATCACATGCAGGTTTCCAAATGGATGGTTATGATCATTCTATGGATGTTAGTGACTAGGTTCTTCCGATTAGTACGTGGTGTGCCCAACGCTCGAGATTGGTGAGGACCAATCATCGAATGCATACATACAGGAGATTGGCGGGGACCATTAACAAGATGTGTAAATGGTGAAGATTTGTGAGAGCCATGATTTGGACGGTGGAAAACGATTCGTAGAGCTTATCCGGACTTTGAGAGCTTCCATCTGGTGGCCCCTGATGTGGATGGACAGCAATTCAAGAGCCATAATGGTTGGATGATCCTATCCATTCAATTGTTAGCCTCCTATCTTTCTTCTAGTCGACCTACCATGTGTAGCTTCCTATGCGATGGACCACACATGGTACGGCGTCGGCGACTAGAAGAAAGATTACAATAACCATCGCCAACATATGCAGGGTAGAAGATAGGTTAGGTGAAGTTAAATGCATGGGCCCAACTACATAACAATCCGGTCCCACATTGGCTCCGCCCGCTCGTCAACAGGTCAGCTCGGCCCAACCTGCTTTTGAGGCGGGTTCAGGGCCAGATAAAAATGAGAAGGGGATTGGACTCAGGATAGAAAATTAGCCCATTTGAGTAAATGGGTTGGTCTTGGGTCCCATCCAATGTATGAGTATTCACTACTTAGGTCTGGTTGGGAATGCCTTTTGCCCCATATTTCCTTCATATACACAAATTGGGCTCTGACAGGCCGGGTCCATTGAGCCTAACGTGTTACAATTAAAATAGGGAGGGCCGGTTCGGTTTTGGGTTGATGTCTCTTAAACTGGATTGGGGTACGCCACAGGGGAATGGATTATGGGTCAAGTGTGGGTCCAGGAATCTGGCTACAAAATAATACTAATAATAATAATAATAATAATAACGGTCCAGATTCAGGCCTTGCTCTAGCCTGGACTGACTTGAACTCATTAAATGGTCTCAAGCATACAGCTGCAGCTCGCAGTCTGTGCCAACCAAGGTTTAAAGAATCATCTGAAACTGGTACCAATACGAACCACTTTCATCCACAAATAATACGGTTGTATTTCCCCGAACCAGCCAGAGACAGTTGAGGCGGTCTTGATTGTCACCAATACGGTGCACTGAACTGATTTTCAACTCTTGACGCCAATTATGTTACGTCTTTTTCAACTATTAATATGTTTGAACAAAAATCTGACAGAATTATATCAAAAGCACAGACTAAGCCAAGTGATATATTTGATATCTTTAGGGCATGCCCAAACATATAAAGAATATATCATATTTTTTAAGAGCTTAAGCTTTTATGTTTAAGGTATATCTGGATAGTGACGAGTAACCGTTAAAGCCACATCAGCACCAAAGCACGTTCTGAGCATTCGATGATCTCAAAACCACGATCAAGAAGAGATCATTTATAAGTGAAGGCACCACATGTACGAGCGATATTCCTGTACCTTTATTAAGCCTATAAATAGTAAAGGCAAATTCAAAGGGAAAAACACATAATCAAATCTAAAACCAATCCAGTAACTAGCACAACAATGTTTATCTTAATTTAGCTCACCATCTCCACCACTCCTTGACCATGAGATGCTTAATATCTAGGAATAATCTAATTCTAGTTCATCCTTGAGATTACACTAGACCGACTTTTAGTTGTAGCCAGTAGCTATAATTCCCTTCAATATGTCCCTACGTGTCAGATATGAAGGAAGATCTTAGCTTTATGAACCATACACCTACACTCATACACTAGGCCGGTCGTAGTTGTAATTTCCAACAGTGCCTGCACCTCGCTCATCAACATGCCGCTCTGCGAAGCGGCCTGCTACTCTTAATGAGGTTGGTGATCTCATTTTATTAGTAAATTTTGTCTATCCATTTTGTTTGACCGTACAATCGCCACACCTTTGAAAGTCCTTGATTTCTAAGGGAGAAAAAAAAAACTCATATAAAAAAAAGCCCCAACTTCTGCCAATTGCCTAATATTGCGTGCACTCAATAATTGGCGGAATAGACAATCGGCCAAGCCACGATTAATTACCTCTCTATCTCAACACCAGGGATCAATGGTCACGGTTTGAATCGGACCCAACCAGTTCTAGCACCCTGCAATCTTCACACGTGTACCGCGTGGCCAAATTGGATACCAACACAATCGACTTAAACTTGCTCTAGGGCCAATTCCACCGTGTATAAGATGGGTTGAGTGTGCAGTAGGTATCGCAAAAGTCCTACTCATCACTATATCCTAACCGTTTGTTCAACGAATCTATCAATGCTGAATCTTCTGAACCACCAGTTTGTTTTCATGGCCCACTTGATTGAGTGGCATGGGTTCCAGTGTTAGATTATCTTCACAGGACAGACCCTGAAGCAAAACTCAAGACTCCCGCCTGCCACACCTGCCACAGGCAAAAGCACACCAACAGAGGGTAGGGGTGGTAATGGGTGGGGTCAACCCGCCCAACCCACTCTTGAGGTGGATCAGTCCAAGCTAAATGAGTAGTGGTTCAGGCTCGGGCTAGAATCTGACTCCTTTTATTTTCTTCTCTCTCTCTCTCTTTTCTTTTTTTTTCTTGTGCCACCAAAAAAAAATTTAAAAAAAATCAGACACCACATATGATGTTTAAGACTAGAACACGTTGAATTATTGATTGGAATCCTCAACTAGAACATGAACCCTTGCTAAGCTCTGAATCGTTATGAAGTTGGGAGTTTCATAGTTACTTGCTAAGCTCCCATGCATCCCTGCTTGCACCCATACGAGTGGGACATTTGAACCAGGTATCTGGAAGGCCCCACCCATGCAGATAACCCGCCAAAAATCCTGTGAACATTCAATGCAGTTGCCATTCCTGATAAGTGGATGCACCATTTGACGCACGGCTAGGGTGTCTACTTACGGCCTGGCCTCTTATGGAGGTGCAGAACTCAAGAAGATGTTCCAGGCTGGTTATTCTTTGCATCTTCATCTACATTGGCGGCCAAAATGAGATGTATACACATTTATAAAATGAAGTTCTAAATAATCATCAACTCACATAATCAGCCACTTCTCCAGGAGACACCCTAACTGTCTGGTACCAACTCAAAAATCCTGCCTTCTCATGGTCAAAGAATACGTGCTGTGTTTGTAGCAGTGTCAGGGACTCATCCCAAACATGTCATGTGGTCCCAATCTTAGATTCAATGTTTTATTGGTAGTCACATTGCTATCATATTTTGGAATTGTGTCAACCAGGCCATTGCCGTCTGGAATTCCTCTCTGATTCTGCTTAACCAGCCAAATATCAACTGTCCAGAAGAAATTCATCAGTCAAACAATATGAAACACGAAACCAGAAGCTTCAAAATGTTTTCAGTCTGATGGCTAAATGAGGAAAGCTATTTGCATCCATGCATCTGAATGCACTAATCTCAAGTGCCTGATCTTGCTTGCACACATACCAAACTGCCACATCTATGGTACTTAGATTTATCATGCGCAAGTGCATTGCTGCAAATAGCATTGCTCCTGCTAAAGAAATTTTGACCCAGACATGTACTTTTTTTTAAAGGATGACTGAGACAATGGATACTAAGAAATTATGCAAGGGGAAGTATCGATCATAGTTCATCTGTTATGCATCAGTAGGGTAGACATGCTAGGATGAAACCATAGTCCTCGGGGTTGAGGAAAGCACAATCCCACTGAGGTATGCACTTATTAGAGAGCACCTTTTATTTCCTTGCATATCTCATATTTGGTGTTCCCTTGGAAAAATGTACCTTTCTCATAATTTAGGGTTATTGTAAAAAAAATGGGATCAGAGAGAATTCACTCTCTAATACCATTTTCTCCCCAAAAACTCTTTTACTCACACGACTCAAGCCAAGAACTGCAAATTTGAAAAATGGAAAAGAAAGGAAGAAAGAAAAAGAAAAAGAAAGAAAGAAAAAAGAACGCACAGTAAAATTTGCTAATTGCATTCACCAGCAATAAACATGGAGGAGCAATAAAGGAGAGCATGCTGTTACCTAAAAGTTTCAATTAAGTAGGCTTCTCTTCAAACATCGCCAAAGTTGGCAATATGGCTACAGCTTCACCATTGATGACAATAAGCTCCCCATTTTTGAAGCATTTTGTTGAGAATTTGGCTCTGCAAATAAATAAAAGTTCACATAGATCAGACTCATTTTGCAAAATACCAAAGCTAAAAAGAAAAAGAAAATTTTATCGGTTTACAGTGAAAACATATACATGTATCTCTTCCTGTTTTCTCTAAGATTAGTCGCTTGTACTTCGGCTACAACCTCATCTTCAATGTAAACTGGCAATTTGAACTGCAAGCTTTGTGAAACATACACAGCTCCAGGCTACACATTTATAGAATAAATTCATAAATTAAACTCTAACATATGTAAATACAACAGAGAAAAGAAGAAAAAGAAGAAGAAGAAGAAGAAGAAGAAGAAGAAGAAGAAGAAGAAGCATAGTTAGAAAATAAGAAATAAGTTAATAACAATCTTTTAGCTTATGGAATATCATAAAAGGGGCTACTAAGCTAGATAATCCTCAACCTCATTAGCCTCTCTACATTGCAGGAATCAAATGAAATGTTTAGCCTTGAACTGAGTTCCTGAATCTCACTAACATTAAGTAGGCCGCATGGTGCCAAATGTGAATTTGATTCAGTGATGAAAATGGCGATGAAAAATAACAAGCCAGCCTTACGGGATAGAATGTTGGGCAGCTAAAAAACAACACGTCATAGGACGAGTGAAGCTGAAATGAGGATATCGAGATGGATGAATGGAAAGACGAGGAAAGAGAGAATTAGAGATCAATGCATTCGAGGGAACTTATGTGTAGCACCTATAGGTAATAAGATGAGGGAAAGTGAACTTAGATGGTTTGGCCGTGTGCAATGGAGACAGAACTGTGCCAATCAGGCGCGAGTTGATTCAATTGAAGGCTATACAAGGGCAAGAGGAAGGCCCAAAAGCACGTGGGGGAGAGGTAGAAAGAAAAGACTTAATGACTTACAGTTTAATTAAGATAGGAAGGCCCAAAAGCACGTGGGGGAGAGGTAGAAAGAAAAGACTTAATGACTTACAGTTTAATTAAGATATGATTCTCAATAGAGTGGAATGGTGGAACAGGATTCATGTCGCTGACCCCAAGTAGTCAGGAAAAGGCTTAGATGATGATGATGTCTTCGTACTTGCTTGTTTTGCAGTTCGGTTCCATACAGATACAGGTCCAATTTGCAGTTTGTCATTTGTGGGGTGCATTGCGACCCATTTCAATGGGTTTTCATTGCATCAATCTGTTCAATTCATGGTATCAATGTTTCATTCCCAAACTCAACTCATTCAATTCATGAATCTGATTGGTTTAGCTTGTAACAACGCTTCAGATCTTATTACACGTCTTCTTGGCTCAAACTTTTGATCCATACTGAGAGCTCAAGTAACAAGACAAGAATTTTGCAAATTTATTAGGTGATTTTAAATATCATGAATTCTAAGAATTTGACATTTCAAATGATAGAGTGGAATGGCATAACAAGATTCATAAACCTGACCCCAATTAGTCAGGACTCGGGATAAGGCCAGATGATGAGGTGATTTCAAAGATCAGGAGCTCCTCACCATACTTTAGACACACAAAAACTTTACTTGACTTGGTTGACATCAATAACTATGAAGAATTTCTTGAAAACTTGGAAGAGTTTTTTGAGTTTTATCGGTAATATTTAATATATATATATATATATATATATATATATGAAGTCAACTTATCCAAGTTCGGTTGAGTTTTATTGAGTTTTGCTGATTTTTTTTTTTTCGAGTCGAGTCGATTCTTTTCTCGGGTTTTGACCAAGCCATCATCACTATATCGAGATCTTCTCGAGTCTTGGCAAAATCTAGCCAATTCGAGTTGAGTTTTTTTCGAGTTTGTAAACTATGCTCCTCATTCAATCGGTCACGTAGTCTACATTTTCCCATTTATTATTGAACATCCTATTGTTTCTTTCCTTCCACATATTGCACATGATTGCTAAAGAAGCAAAGGTTTGAAAGCAATCTGCCCTTGCAACCACTGAGTCAGCATACCGTGCCTCACATAGCATGGCCATTGTTCTCGGCATCAACCATACAATTCCAAATTGGCTAAAACACCACCACCAAATGTTGGAAACATGAATGAGAAATGGAGGGATGAATGGTTCACACCGTAGTTGCCTAATTCGGTAAACCCACTCTTGAACTGTGAACTGGCTTGATTGAACAAGCGCACAGTTTGATTTGTCCTTTTTTTTGGAAGGCCAGTTTGATTCGTCCTAAATGATGGTCTGAAACAAACTATTTGGTAATTGGTACAGTCGCACAAGAGTTCAATACATACTCGATTAACTCGTGAATCAAATGAACTTGGTTCCAATTAATACGAAGATGAAGAACAAGTAGAAAGATATGGAAACACCATAATTTTTTAATTTTTTTTGGGGGTTAAGTATTGCAAAAGCCCTAAATCAATTGTTGAAAGGACAGAACTCTTACAATGGTTGCATATGGCTAGAGTTTTAATTGCCATCGTATGAGCTGCAAGGGAATTTCAGGAGTTGCAAGAAAGCCCTAAACTGATAGATGCATCTAACATAGGGGAATGACTACCTCGAACGCATACTACTTTTTTATTCAAAATGTCTAATGTACTATACCAGTGGTGTTAATCTAGACTTTCCAAATCACGGGGTCTAGCGGGAGGAACACTGCGAAAAATCTCACTGATTAGGACTGTATGTATGGCGATTAAATGTACAGTAATGATAACATGGTTAGTGGTCTAAACGCAATAAGCAAAATCAGAAGGTTAGAACCTTATGCAGGTATTTATAATTATTCTTGGTGGACTTTGAAGATGCTATCATCAACACCTTACACCAACCCTCTAGGCACGCAGTCGGGCCACCCCACACAACCCCCTCCCTACATCTCCTTCTAGTGGAGTGACCTAAGGCTAAGAGAGAATCTCCTAGAACTCTCCTACTTCAAAATTCTCCTATCTTCCCCAACCTTATTTAAGACAAAACCCTCCTGTAGCCCCAATAAGATAACCAGCTGCTCTTCCTCCCTTAGGTTCCTTTTGAAGGTAGGAGACCAAATAATTTGGGACCCCACCTAGCTGTAAAGTATGTTTGTCTTTCCTCATCATTAACCTATATAATGCTCCCCCCACCAAACAAAAAATAAAATAAAATAAAATTGTTTGTTTCGGCTGGCTGGTTGGGAAGTACCAGATACTTGCTATCGATAATTTGAGAAAGAGAGGCATGCAGCTTGTCAACATGTGTCTATGTTGCATGAAGGACAAAGAATCGGTCAATCACCTTCTGCTCCACTACCCGTTTATTGATCAGATTTGGTTGGAGTTTTTCAGCAGATTTAGTATCAGTGGATGTATCCCGGGTTCTTCCCCTCACATGCTAGCGTACTGGCATGGAATCAAGTTGGGCAAAATCAGAAATTGTATTTGGAGAATGTCTCTCCTTGCTATTTGGTGGTCAGTGTGGAAGGAGAGAAACGACAGATGTTTTAATGATAAGCATTCCTCGTCCCAAGCAGGCTGTTCTAGAGCTGAAAAGTTGATTATAAAATGGGCGGTTAATGTCTCTGGGCTTAAGGATTATGACCTTCTGTTCTTAGGTTTTTAGGTTTCTTTTTTAGGATTTTCTGCTATCTCAACAGTTGCCTTCTCCCTGTAATCCTGTTTTCTTTTTATATAATCCCGTTATCTTTGAAAAACAAAAATTTGCTTCCTGCCTAATATAAAGACATCAAAGGAAATTACATAATATAGAGATTTAAAAGAAATGGAAAATAAAGATATTTTCTATTGTAAAGATTTGAAATAAAAGGAAAGTAGAGATATGCTAAAAAAATTAAAAAATTAAAAAAGGAAACCGAGCATTTTCTTGTGCACACGTGTGGAGTGTGCATGTGTGAGATGTGGGTGGTTTCTTCAAATATTGAGCAAGCTTGTGTGGCCATTTGGTTGCATCTACACTACAATGCTCCTCATCCAACGTCCATCACGGCCCACTTTAGCATAGGTCGCCCCCTTCTTGACTTGTACATGGGGCATGGTGATGCAACCAAATAGCCACACAAGCCGATTGATCAACATTTGAAGAACCAACCCACATCTCACACGTGCAGTTCCACACATGTGCGCAAGAAAAGGCCCAATTTTTTTATTATTTTTTTAACATATCCCTACTTTCGTTTTCTTTCAAATCACTATGTTAGGAAACATCTTCACTTTCCATTTCTTTTAAATCCCTATGTAAGATAATTTCCTTTGATGCCTTCATATTATGCAAGAAGTAATCTTAGAATTTTTCTTATTGAAGTACTTTCTTATTTAAGTAATTTCTTATCTAGGTAGTTTCCTATTTTTTTTAGATCTTTGCTAGTTAAGAATCTTATTTTTAGATTCCATAGATTTTATTGCAAATTGTAATGATTGATTATAAATAAGGCTTAGGCCTATGGAATCGGATACTTGAATGATATTATCTTTTTTAATAAAAATTCTCTCTTTTTTTAAATCTACAGTAGTATTGAAGAGAGGAAATGATCTCTAGTTTAAGACTAGAGAATTGTTGAGCTTGCTCACGGTCTTGTATTTGTGGTCTCTAGCATTTGGCTAGAAGATTGTTGGGTCCTCTCCCACAATCTCTTGCTTCTTTTCTTTGATCTATTTGCTTCCCCTTTCAGGATTTGCATTAGGCGTGTGATGATCCCCAATGGTATAAGGGCTTAGCTTGACATGTCCTATCAGTCAACAATGAGTCTTGTGTTCGAGCACTAGAAGGCAACCTAGACCAGAGTGAGAACCACCACACATTAGTTAGTTTCTTAACATTTGGTCTCATAGCCAACATTTGGTGAGAACCAAATGTTAGTTTCTAGCCAAACATATTAGTTAGTTTCTTAACATTTGGTGTCAGAGCCAACAACGAGTCTTGTGTTCGAGCGCTGGAAAGGGCAACCTGGACCAGAGTGAGAACCAACACAAGATGGAAAGGCCTACCTGGACAAATGCCAGATTGAGTGCCGCCCAGAGTGCACTGTCATGGATGTCGGGTGCGGAGCATTGTGGTATGTTATGATCGCCAATGGCTTAAGTAGCCAGTTTGACCCTGGGGTTTTGGCATATTTGTTGTGTTCTTAACAAAGTGTAAAATCAAGAATCTCCAAATGTTTTTTTTCTTATAATTAATTTACTGATTACTTATTTTACTTTTTTTTGTTTTTTTCATTTATTTAGAAACGTTGATTGATAACAAGAGGGGAGAAGACCACAAGGAGGGCTACTGCGGTTACCTTTACTCATTCGCAGGTCTGATCGAACCAACCAACAAACTAACATAGATAGGAATTCAACAGCATGGAAATTCAAAGGAAGGAGAAATGAAAAAGAGAAGAAAGAGTCTTACGAAATGAGAAGCGATGATGCGAGGGAAGAGAGCAGCGACGAGCAAACCGTGGACGAGCGTACGGGCATCGAATCCTGCTTCTCGAGCCGATTCCGGACGCAGGTGGATTGGATTTACGTCGTGAGTCAATCTCGAGTACTCAACCACATCTTCTTGGGAGAATCTCCGACTTCTCCTCAATACATCTCCCACATTCAGCAGCTGAGGAATTGCAGCACTGCTAGTAGAAAAAGACGAAAAAGAAAAGGAAGGGAAGAAAGAAAAGGGCCGAATAATGAACTGCTGCTTCCGAAGCATTTCCTGTCTTGCTTCTACCCGTTCGTCTCTGTCGAATGTTGGATTGAAATAAGGGTGGTGTCGCGGTGATGATATGGGCCGAGCCCTGTAAAGCCAGGGCTTAGGTGGGCTTGGGTGATGATAGTAGCATGGACCCGGGTTTGAAATTTAGGCCTGGCATTAGGCCTGAGCTAATGATGAATGGCATGGTCCGGTCCAATCATAGAGCAGGCAACCACTGTACAAGAGCGATGGACAGTTTTAGGGTCTGTTAGATTTTCCATGTCATCAGTAAATACATTTATAATGGATAATAATTATCAACTTAAGTAATTACCACATTGGTTGATGGCCTACTTTTTTATGGCTAAAATTGAGGATGCTGTGAAAGAAATGTGGGGCTCAACATCATGTATGTGGCTAATTCACACCGCTCATCTGTTATGACAGCTGAATTTTTGGCATGAGCCCAAAAATGAGGTAGATCCAAAGCTCATGTGGACCACATCACAAAAAACATTTGGAATTGAATGCCCATTGTTAAAAACTTTTTAGGGCTCCAATAGTTTTGGATCAAGCTAATATTTGTGTTTTCCCCTTATCAATATATGACAAATAAACATCACAGCAGAGGAAACAACTTTCAACAATGGAGGTATTAAGTTCATTGTTTCCTTTGGTGTAGGCCACTTGAGAGCGTTGGATCTAACTTATTTTTTGATTAAACTCCAAAATGTTACCATACAATAGATAGATGGCATGGATATTTCATATACTTCACAATGGGGCTCATAAATTTAAGTTAGTCCTTTTGGACTCATTTTCAGTGCAAACTCACGTATTTAAAGCACGGTGAAAGAGTAATAATTACTTAATTGAAACGTAGAAATGAAAAATCAAACGGGCGCTTGTAGAGTGGATTAGGTGTAGCCCTAACCTCACACAACAAGACGGCCCATCTTGATGGATATATTCTATACTTACACCGTTCATCTCCTTTTTAAGCTTATTTTAGGGCATAAGAAACCTTGCTAAAGCCCAATGGAACGTTGGGTCCTTACTCATGCCTCGGTGGTACTCACAAGAGTTTCAACCAAGTCTTGGATCCAGTACTACTGTGGTGTGATGAAGGGAGAAAACAAAAAAAAAAAAAAACATATATCATCTTGATCCAAAACTGCCGTGGCTAAAAAAAGAAAAAGAAGAAGAAGAAGAAGATTTTATTAGCCAATCACCATTGTTCTCTATTTGATCTCATGCCTAAAAATGAGATGAAAAAATTGATGGACGGCATATATACACGATATATACATCAAGATGGGCCCCACAATCAGGGCCACATGGTGTTGGGTGAAGCCGGCTGCACCTGATCCATTCTCACGATTTTTAAGGCATTTCCGAGAAGCTCTTGTTCAACGTGACTTGTCAAAGAATGGATAAGCCACTAAGGGCCTGTTTGGATTTGTTTATAGTATTGTATTATAATGCATTTGGGTATTGTCTGTGTATGCATTAGACGGTTTTCAGAATACATTTAAATCAATCAAATACTAATCAATATTTGGATAGGAGGTATTGTTTGGCATAATATACAATACATTATACAAATCAATGCTTGGATAAGACATATTATGTCTGCATATTGTACAAGCTTAATTAGGTCGGGTGGCCTGTGTGATATATGGGACTTTTTGATTTCTAGGTTAGATGGTTTTCACGTTGAAATGTACCAAATGAATGATCCCGATCTTACACTGCATGGGTATTAGATATTTTGTAATCGTACAAATTTCAATCTTTCATCCGCTGTCGAATACAGCGCAATAAATATGAAGTATTGACGGCAACAGAACGTACTGATAATACTCTACCGTCAGTTCAAAATTTTGGCTGGAGTTTGTATTTGGATGTACGGGATTCAACTCCTATTCACTCCAATCCAAACATAGTAAACGTCAAATTATAACTTCTAATATATACAATACATCCCAAAACGTGTATCCAAACAGGCCATAAAAGTTTTTAGGCTGCGCGATTTTACTCTACTTAAAGACTCATGAATACCACAGGAACCTAACGGGTTGATGGCAACGTTGCATGGGTGCAGGGGCAGGTGACTCCCAACCGTTTCCAAGGGCTATGATAACGGACAGATCCGATTCCATGCACTGAATGTGCCACCAAAAATCAAGATGGTTAAAGAGTTGTTATTTGATACTTGGGCTGCATATGAAATGTTACACAAACCTTAAATTGAACCCTTTAAATTGTGGAACCCACTTTGGTTATGTTACTACCTAAAATTGAGATTGGTTAGACAATAACATTAGGTTTTTTTTTTTTTTTTAATAACAATAAAGTGGATTTCACATATATCTAATAGTCACCCCAACCAAGCTCAGGCTCCAAAATTAAAATAGCAGTAGACTACTTCACTTTTATCCCACTTGCAGATAATAACCCTATCTCTCATGGCTGAATGTAGATTTTATGTGTTTCTAATATAAGATTATGGGTTCAAGAAGTCGTGTGGTGTGTGTGGGTATAAGAGTGGATGTATTCAGCTTTAAAAAAAAAAAAAAAAGACTATAATTTTATTTTTTTTTACGCATGCACTCACACCCAACACACACCCATGTACTCACGCCACTGTGGACTTTCATCCCAATGGATGCTTGGAACCCATGACCTTGTGTTGAAACTCTTATATGAGTACCTACCCACTCACTTCCAACTTGAGAAATTTTTGAAGGGATTGGCACAAATAGGGTTTGGAGATGGATTTGTGGCAAACGTGTTAGAACATGGCTCATGTGTGTACAGTACACCATCAACTCATCAGGTGGAGCCCACCTTAGACATCATCATGCCTAGGCCAAAATATAAGAAAACTTTGGGACGTGGATTGCTTATTAAAATCTAGGTAAGGCCCACTATACATTCATTTAACCAGATCATGTTACAACGTAAGCCTAAAAATCAGCCGGATTCAAAACTCAAGTGATTCACACTATAAGAAAATAATGAGGATTGAACATCCACCGTTGAGACATTCATGTGATGCAAAAGTTTTGACTTATGATAGTACTTTTTGTGTTTTCAATTCATTTAAGTGGCAACAGCCACATGAATAGTTTGATGTCATATAAAGATTAAGGTAGGCTTTGAAGAGGATTTAAAGGTAGGCATTTTCTTTCATCATTGCACGTCCAACTTAAGTTTTCTTGTTTTGGGGCTCATTTCAACCTTGGGGAGGGCATAGGAGGAGAGGTGTACACCAAGCTCGCTCGACTCGACTTGAAAAAGCTCGATTCAGCTTAGTTCGAAGCTGAGTTGAGCTGATTTTTTGAGCTCGAAAATGAGTTTGACCTAGCCCTAGCTCGACTCAACTCGAATCAAACCCAACTCAAACCAAACTCAGATCGTACCAGTTCAGTGACTCGATTACTTTGATATTGATATTGCTTATCAAGTGTTTGATGAAATGACTTAAAAAAGTGTGGCTAGTAGCAAGGAAGGTATGTATATGAAACTATCACCCTTTTTTTTTTTCCTTGATTTTTTATGTTGCTTAGAAAGTGTTTGATAAAATACCTGTAAAACCATTATTGTTGTCTTAAATGCAATGAGTTTTTGAAGGTGCAATCAAAGTGTTTGTGAAAATAGTGTAATGGCGAACTCGGCTCAATCTTGGCTCAAGTCATTAATCGATCCAAGCTAGCCAGTTAGACTCGAGGACCGAGTCGAGCTGAGATTGAGCTGAAGTCAGTCAGTGGCCAAGCCGAATCGAGCTAAGGCCAACTGGACACGATTCGGCTCGTTGTACACCCCTACACGGGAGGCAATTCGTCTAATTGGTTTTAAATGGAATTCAGCATACCAGATTCAACCAATTGTTGGGGGGTTTTGACCTGCGGAATCACACAGATCTAGATCTAGGATAGTAATTCAATGGTACCAAGCACACAAGAGAACATAGAGAACACCCAGATTTAACGTGGAAAACCCTTTCAGAAAAAAAATCACGGCACAAAGCGACAGATCTCCATTATGAAAACAGAAATTATAAAGAGAAAGGACTTACCTGATTCGAACAACCTCGAATCTCACCCTTGCTACACCTTTTAATTTCCCTGGAACTCCTTTAAAAAACTTTCTCATTCTCTAAAAAAGCCCTAGGAACACCTATTTATAGTTTAGGCAATTTCCCTTCCGCATCCCAGTTGCGAAAGGACTCAAATCCGCAGTTTCATGCAAAATCGCGGAACAAACTGCGTAACCTACGACTGATCGTAGACCCCTACGACTGATCGTAGACCCCTAAGACTGGTCCTGAAAATTTCAGGACTGGTCCTAGACTAGGAAAAAAAAACAGCACAACTTGCTGGACTTCGAGTCGTGCCAGGGCTCGAACCTACGACCGCTCGAGCGCCTCCCACGACCGGTCTAGTAACATAAAAACTTGAAGATTGAAGGTTTCTCCTTAACAATCTCCACCAAGTCTTCATTCTTCAACCGTGTAGCTACGTGACCTCTTCTCTTATTTCTGCATCTCAACATAGCTCCTTGTGCGCACTCCGTCCTTCTTTTACGCCATCGCTAAGTCAAGAGAAGTTACACAGAACTTGAACTTCTTTACAGGAACGATCTAGGAGAGCATGTCCTTCGGATCAGAATCCACATGCCCAACCATCCTTGCTCCTGTCTTCTCAAAAGAAAAGACGTAGTCTTCTTACCATCTCACCGCTACCCAATATTGCTTGCCGGGGTACTTGCTCACAACACTGATAGCCTATGAAATAACCGGTCTAAACTAGACCATGGCATACACTGCCCAGCGCATTCGAATAAGGCTCATGAGATATCCTATTTTTTCTCATCTGTTTTGGGATAAATCCTGAGGAAAACTTGAGGAGAGATGCGTAGGGAACGCTCTCCGGCTTTACCTGGCCCATCACATCTTAGATCAATACCTACACACAAGGTATTCTTCCTGTGATTACCAAAGCCTACTCTTCCTTCAGTCTCAACGCCAAGAACCATCTTTGCAGACCCCCCCATCCTTCACTGAGTCTTCAGTACATTGATTTCAAACATGTCACAATTGGCGATCCACATGTCATCAACATACAATACTTGACCCACCATAAAGGAATCAAACCACTGCCTAGGCGACAGGCCGAACAACGACCTCCTGGAAAGTCTTTTCTCAGCCCCTTTCACTTTGAACCGCTCTGGCTGCTTCATGTAGATCTGCTCTTCACTTTCCCTTGCAGAAGTGCAGACTCCACATCCTTCCTTCTAGATCAAGATCACATTGGCCAACCAGCGCCAATCATTGATCTAATAGATATCTGCTATACCGTCGGTGCGAATATCTCTGAGAAGCCAATCCCTTCTCCCTGAGCATAACCCATCGTCACCAACCTCGCTCTGTATCTATGCTGTATCCTCCTGAAGATGCACCTGTATCCAACCGCTTTTCGGCCCACTGGAAGCTCCACCCGCTCCCATATGTCGATCTGGTACAACAAATCCATCAAATCGCCCATAGTCACCTTTCACTTCTCAGTACCAGGCTCACCTACAGCCATTTGAATAAAAGATGATTACTCCTATGATATTGGAGTCGTCCATGTACCTCACCGATATCCCGCAATCATGTCATGTGTTTCTTCTCACAGGTAGCTGCTCTACTTGCTCTGTATCCCTGTCCGAGCGTCTCAGCCTTCCTACCCTGCCCACTCATGTGGCCATGCCCAATATGCCACACATGTGCAGAGGTGGAATCCGCTACATCCACCGTAACTCCACCTTTAAAAGTGCTTCCCATCCGTGAGACATAAACGGATCGATGAAAAAGTTTTATATCAAGAGTATTCCAATCAGCATCATTCATAGTAGACTTCCGCTCCTCAAGAGCACCATCTTCGCCTTGCTTGGTTAACAGGCTAATCATCTTAACCTTCCATAACTCAAAATTATTTTTTCCTGAGTACTTTTCAATCTCATGCTTAGTGCTCGCCATTACTACTAATCCCTCAGATTCAAATCTGTGCCCTAACGATAGCTCTAATACCACTTGTTGGGGGGTTTTGACCTGCGGAATCACACAGATCTAGATCTATGATAGCAATTCAATGACACCAAGTACACAAGAGAACACAGAGAACACCCAGATTTAATGTGGAAAACCCTTTCGAAAAAAAATCACGGCATAAAGCGATAGATCTCCACTATGAAAACAGAAATTACAAAGAGAAAAGACTTACCTGATTCGAACAACCTCGAATCTCACCCTTGCTACACCCTTTAATTTTCCTGGAACCCCTTTAAAAAATTTTCTCGTTCTCTAAAAAAGCCATAGGAACACTTATTTATAGTTTAGGAAACTTCTCTTCCGCATTCCAATTGCGAAAAGACTCAAATCCGAAGTTTCGCACAAAATCGCGAAACAAACTGCGTAACCTACGACTGGTCAATATTTATTTGACATCCAAAATTTATTAATTAGGTCATAGAGAGTTGGATGAAGGGAAAAAATAAACATTAGCTTGATCCAAAACTTTTATGCCCCCAAAACGTTTTTAATGGTCAATGTTCATTCAACATTATTTCTTGTAATGTGGTCCACTTGAGATTGATATATACCTCATTTTTTCTCTCATACAATAAAACGATCGAGAAAAATAGATGGACAGCATGGATGAAACACATTAATCATGGTGGGGCCCACAGAGCACCGACCATCAGCCATTGGCTGGTGGCAGGGTGAGTAGCCAATCCGTTCCCGCCGCATGCACCCCGGTGGGTCCCGCAGATCTGTTAGTTACACGTGCTCCGTGCCACCACTGTGCCGGGATCTTTGCGTCCTTACTGGACGATTCTTGACTGATGTCAGTTTCCCTTGGAAGTCGGACCGAAATCCTCTAACATAACCAAGTTCTAGCCCAACATTCTGTTTTTCTTACATCCAATCCGTCCATCAGGTGCGTTCTTGGACACTTAGACATAGGACCAAAAATCAGCCAGATATACAACTCAAGTGGGCCAGAATACCGGAACAGTGAGGGTGGAACTTCGACCGTGGAATTTTGTTTGCAGTCACATAATCAAAACCGTTCATCAGGTCTGGTTCACAAGGACGAGGAGAAGACATAAAAATTAGACTGATCTAATCCAAATCTCAGTGGGGCAAAACTGAGTGAATTTATTGGTTTTAGCCACAGTTTTATATTGTTGCCACCTGTGTGGCCCATATGAGTTTTATCAGTATTATTATTCCCATGTATGGTGAACATAAGGATTCTCACCTGATGTACGGAGTGGATTTCACATAAAAATATGGTGGGCCCCACAGAGCTTGGGTGTTTTATGCGTTAAACGGGAGTTGTGGACGATTCCTGTCCTTGGAAACCGTAACATTGTCTGGGTGCACCGTTCGCGCGAGAGGTTTGCTCCAATGCATGCGATGTATTGGAAAAGGACACATCGGCACTTTCTCCTTCGAATCTGGGCCATATTTCAACGATCTAAACCGTTCATAATAGTTTTCGCATTTTGATTACTAAACCCTTTGGCAATTTGGTTATTTTTCTTTAAACATGAACGGTCAATGTAATCCTTGTATAATTGAAGGTTTGAAATAATTAATCCGAGAATTTCCTTTTTGGGTACCATCCGTTCGAGATACCTTATAAATAAACCATTCGTGTCATTGAAAATGCCCGAAATCAATGGCAAACGATGGGGATGTATTCCACAAACCTCTTCCTGGGGACGGTCACAATCTCATGCCTCTAGTAATGGCTATCCTTCCCCATCCCCATTGATATTCGGTACATGGCCCATCTACGTGCTGTACCACAATATCAACGGTACTGATCATCGCATACTAGTGCGACGCACACAACACAAACTTTTGGCACTCACGCGCACGCGGTATATAAATATTGCTTGGCTCTGCACGTCTCCTTGCAGCTTCTTTCTTATTTTACTTCCCTCCATTGCAGTAGCCTTCTTCTCTCCGTTGTATTTTCGCTTCGGACACATCAATCAATGGAAGGTTCTTCTGCCAATCAGCGTTCGGATTTCGGGAAGATGGGATATGGGTATTCTCTAAAATTCCTTTTATATATATATATATATAAAAGATTTTCTTTATTTTCTTTTCTAAAATTTAAATGCTTTTGATTGCTTGATAGATCTGATTCTGTATTTCTTTTGGGCTTTTGGGATTTGGGTTTTCCTTAGATGCAATCATTACAGAAGAAGATGTAAGATTCGAGCTCCATGCTGCAACGAGGTCTTCCCCTGCCGCCACTGTCACAACGAAGCAATGGTAGTAAAACTGCAGTCTGTCTCTTTTTCTTTTCTTTTTTTTTTGCATTGAATTGAATTTATGGGCTTTTTCTTATCTGGGAATCGATGGATTTCTTCATTTGATGCATTTAGAGCATGATGCGCAATCCCCGTGAACCGCACGAGCTTTGCCGGCACGACGTTCGCCAAGTGAGTTGAATTGCACACACACACACACACTCTCTCTCTCTGTCTCTCTCTCTCTCTCTCTCTCTCTCTAGATTTTTTTTTTTTTTTTGAATTATATGTGGGTAAATTATTATTGGGTTTGATGTTGCAGGTGATTTGCTTAGTTTGTAACACAGAACAGCCGGTGGGTGTCGATGGATTTGTTCTGTTTTTCTCTGTTCTGTTCTTCTTGATCGTGATCTTGAATATTTTATTTTTCTTTCTTTCTTTCTTTCTATACACATAGGTTGCACGAGTATGTTCTAACTGCGGCGTTAATATGGGAGAATACTTCTGTGAAGTTTGCAAATTCTATGATGATGATGTGAGACAGTTTATGTTCTAGTTTTTTTTTTTTTTCTTTACTCTTAGGTAGAAAAATAAGATTTGTATTGTTTGGTCTGTTGTAATAACGGATGTTTGATCTCGTTGTAGACTGAAAAAAGACATTTTCATTGCAATGAGTGTGGTATTTGCAGGTTAGCGGTCTACAACTAGAGTTCTGTGTTTTGGTTTATTGCGTGATCTAGGTGTGTTTGGATGCATTAGTCAGTTGGATTCCGGAAGCGATACTTATAATTCTGTTATCTTTCAGAAAAAAAAAAAACTCACTTACACTTGTTGGTACTCATATTGAAGGACCATGAACTAGATTGCAATTACATTACTTTCAAGTTGGGCTTGGAAGGTGTGTAAGTGCAATTTGAAGATTACTTCCTCATTTTGGATACTGAGGAAAGTAATTTAGATTGGTTTGTTTCCTCTCTATTGAACTGATTACTGCAATCCAATTTAACTTTGTATCAAAACAAATCTTTATGTTTGTGATTTGACGTGGTGAAGTTGTGAACTGATCTGAATTTTTAAAAACAATCAGAGTTGGAGGCCGGGAGAACTTCTTTCACTGCCAGAAGTGTGGTACGTTGTCTTCAGAATTCCTTTCATTTATTAATTTGAACATGCAACTCTTTGCAATAGTTAGATGTCGATGAAAATGTCGAATTTCGATGGATTCTTCTATATTCAAATTCTCTTTAGACATTGATTGTTTGGCGGTTGGGTTGAAAAGAGTAAATGATGGCACACGTCTTCCATTCTCTTAGATACTCATCAAACCACTGCTTCAAACCTGAATAATTGAGTCTACATGAAATTCATCTGAGTTGAGTAATGCGCTTTACTATTATAGCATTGTAGAGTCGATTTTGGTGACTCAAGTAGATCAGGTCAACTGAATCTTGACTAAATTGAGTTTTGTTGAGTCATTGCGAAATGCAATCAAGTCTTGACTGAATCAAGCCTTTCAAAAGATTAAAAAGGAAGAAGTCTCAATTGAATCGAGTTTTTGTCAGGTGCTGGCAAAATGTAATTAATCAAACTTTCTTGAAATCTTGAACTCTTGGACTACGTGTACGGAGCTGATTATGCCAATCTTTGTGAGATCTCATCCTAGTCATCTCATAAATCAGGGCGGATGTATATCTCATATATACATGCATCTCAATATGCATTGCTTGTGTTGTACAAACTTGCAAAATGGTCTATACCATGCGAGAAGCGGATTACGCTTTTAATAGACGAATGTGGCCACACCTCATCATAAAGGCCAATCTAAATATTTATATACATACATTATCATAAAAGAATCACATCCATACATACAAACTCAACCTTTTGTAAATCTTGATATAATCCAATGAATAAATATGTACATGTGTCAATAACGGTATGATGGGCCGCATAAAGTCTAACACGAACTGGCCTAGTTTGCCCTGCCACTTGCATAAACCTTTCTTGCCTACATGGAGTCTGCAAATATAAAATATAAGAATGTAAGCTTTTAGTTCGCATCTTGCCCTTTCCTTGCTAGTCTGACTGAACACCCAGACATTGAGCATCACCTCACTTGGCACCCTTGCACTCTTAGCAGATCACCTGTCAATGCCCTTCTTCCCTTACCAAAACAAAGAACTATGGAATTGACCAATGATTTGAATTACTCAACCATGGTCTCCCTTGTCAGAACTGAAAATGCAGGTGTACTTTGCAAAGCCTATAATTCATCTTTCCTGAAAATGTATGAGATGGCATGCGAGTGGTTTCAATGCGACCCTTTGCATGGACAGTTCAATGAGCCCTCAAGAGGAAGGTTGGTGTTTGGTGGGCAGCTGATCACGAAACTTTTGCTAGCTACCATTTAAAAGTCAACCCCAAATTGCTCGGAGTAAGGCTAAGATGATGAGGATTACAATGTATGAGATACAAAGTTAAGAAATTAACCGAATTAGAGCTAATAATAGTTAGTGAATGCCAAAGTGTTAAGGCAGCTGATCACGAAACTTTTGCTAGCTACCATTTAAAAGCCAACCCCAAATTGCTCGGAGCAAGTCTAAGATGACGAGTATTACAATGCATGAGATACAAAGTTAAGAAATTAACCGAATTAGAGCTAATAATAGTTAGTAAATGCCAAAGTGTTAAATTAGACAAGAACCCCAAGAGGGGTACTTATTGGCCTCCCTCATTCCTTGTCCATTTTCTGTGTTGCTAGACTACTTTGAAAGCAAAGTGGGCTGTCTTTTGGACCTTATTCATCATGCATTCTGCCCACTTGTTCTAGGTTTTTTGGAAGGTTTGAGTTCAGCCTTACTTGCCCATGGTTTTTTGTGAGTCAAATCATAGATGGTTCCCTAGTTTCCACATGTAATTTTCCAAATAAAATTGAAGAGGAACCATAAATGTTCAGCCATTGTGACAAGTTCACAACTATTTTTTTAATCTGAACAGTGAATGGTGATAAGGAATCCTCTGAACTCTTGTTACATTGAAGCCTAAATGCTCCTCCTAACAAGTGAAAAAGAAACCCCAACCCTCATTTTGTAAGCTATAACAGATGCACCAATGTCACATTAGTATCTATCCATCACGTCTACCATGCCAACTTGTATTTCCATTGATTTCTTCCATTAAACCTGTTTATACATGCTATGCAATCTATTTCAATAGGTATATTCTAATAAGAAGAATTTTATGGCCTTCAACCCAAGGATATGCACATTATACTTTGGTTTTCAGTTTGTAGACAAGTGGGACCCATTGTTTAGTGACCATTGGTGTCTATTGACCTCTCCGTGGATGAATCATTACCACAAAAATATCCTTGACAGGACAGTCCTTGCCTTTCAGTTAGCAGCCTGAAAATAGATGGTTAAGAAGAGAAATATAGCAATGGTCCACATTCAACTGAAAAGGCCCAAGATTGGTGGCTAGAATTTTCCAATCTGGGATATTTTCAGAGCATGGTCCACCGTCCACTCATGGTGGATCACCTTACATTGTCCCACTTCCACAAACTGAAACCATGAGTATACTGGGCATATCCTCAGGTCAATAATCACTTAGGATTTAGACACATAAGTTTGTCTGCACATATAAAAGTGAGAATATAGTTATTCACCCTCATACATCAGTCTATTGGTTTTATTTGAGTAGAAAATCTCATTTCCCTCAGTTAATAAATAAAGAGTAAACAGGATCTTGCTACTCAATTGGCTTGCGAGATAATCACTCGTGCGTGAACTCAATGCGGCACCATTGTCCCATTTGTTATGAGGTTTGTGTCCTCACAACCTGCGACTCTTTTTTTTTTTTTTTTCAAATAGAACTTGTGCAATATTAGAAAGGTTCTGCTACCATGTTGCAGTATCTTTTTGACTCACTGAAAGCAACAACGGTTCTGAAATGTGGGCACACAATTCATTTGGAATGTTTAAATGAGATGCAGAAGCATGACCGGTAAGGCTCTGATCACCTTGAATATCGTTACTTATTGTTTTTTCTTGTAGCACTTGAGGCTTGAGGGAAACATGCAATATATATTCTCTAAGCTTGTCTTGAGTTCTGTCACACAGGTATTCATGTCCACTATGCTACAAGTCTGTGATTGACATGAGTATATACTGGAAGAGAATAGATGAGGAGGTAAGCGGATGAGTTCACATAAACCGTTTGCCACATGCATTTATTATTGTGAAATGGTAAATTATGAGGCATGCTTTTGTTGGCCTTTGGATGTCCCCTTGCTGCTATTTTCCAATAGAAGAGCTTCTTGTTAATGTTCATTTAGTTAGTTTTTCCCATTGCAATGCACCTGTTTATCTGTAATGACATTTTATTGAAAAGGGGAAGCAATGTAATAGACGCTGGCATTAATGGGATTCTCTTGCTTAGGGCTGTTTAAGGTGTGCTTGTAAGCAGTGATTGCAATATTGATTATAATGGCTGATATAATCGATATCGCACCCCTCCTATACGACACTACCAGGAAGTTATAAAACTCCCTAGTGTCATGCAATACATCATCGCGTGATATATTGTGTTTAATTCAGCTGCTTGCTGCAGTGAGGTCACTGGTCACTCTCAGCCTCCTCTCTTCTTTTTTTTTGTGAAATTTGCTCAACAATTTATTGAAAACAGGCCACTTTCAGCCAGTTTGATGGCCTACTTACTCCATTCCTCTCAAGGTGGAATATGGTTTCCCCACTATCCAAATAAAACCTATTTCAAAATGCAACTCGTGGCTGTTTAAATACAGTGCAATGCCATTTTGCATTCTTTTCAATATGGTTTTGAGCTTGCTATCTTATTTGAATCAGGGTTTAGGATTCTTTATTACTCTCTGTCCCTCCGCCCCCCCCCCCCCCCCCCCTCGAATAATGAGCTTTTTCTTCTTCGTCTTTATTGATAATGCTCTAGATTTGGGTATTATGAGTGAACTATTTTAACTTTGAATCTTCATCCTCTTTCTGTGGAGCTTCTACTTTTTTTTTCCTTTTTTTTTTTTTTTTCCATATGAACCATAATTGTTGTGGAGCTTCTACTTGCCTGCAAGCTGTGGTTTGCATTCATATATAGCATGGAGGAAAAAAGAATCATGTCAGACATTAAAATTGTGTTTGCTCAAAATGTTTTACAATTGGACTAGCCATCCTAGATGTACAAGAGCAAACAAGGAAGGTGTAGTCCTCAAATTTATAGCAGTTTCATTATGCCTGCAGAACATCAGCATTGCTTGACTTTTTTATTTACAGTCAATGGAGTTGCTTAGGAATCAGCCATTGATTGCAATGCTAAAATATTAGGAACTTTCTAGATGTTTGTACACAATTGTGCAGAGGTGCTCAAGCAATTGCACTTATATTGATCTTCTTTTTTTGTTTGTAAAATAACATTTGGGTCCATGACTGATACTGTGACCATGTGCACTTGTATACTGATATATACATGTATAGATATCCAAGCTATTTATCGGTGACTGGAATTTGTATATGTGGGATGTGTGTGCAAGATCCGGGCTGATCACCTGACATACCCCACCTCAGATGGCCCAGAGCCCAAAAATCTCACGGATTGGACATAATCCTCCATCTGGTTGTAGGATTAGGATCGTCAATCAATGTGAATTTCTGGCTATGGCCTATCCACAGTAGTCCCTCATAATCAACAGTTTGGATCCTTGTTTACGTGTGCCGCTTGTACTGGATAGATTCACCGATAACTTATGTGAAAGAAAGTGGCAATGTTCTCAGTCTTCCCATATGTATGCGTAAGGGCCATAAATTGACTTATCATTCACCAAAATGGAACATGCTTATCACCACATGTGTTTACACTTATAATCTCTTGTTCTTGATTTTTCACTTATGCTAATCATCTCAGTTTTTCTTTTTATTAGATTTTTCGTTGGGATGGTTGCACCTGAATCTCTATCTACACAAAACTAACTATTCAAACTTCACTTTCTCAGATACAAGAAACCAGAATGCCTGAGGAGTACCAGAACAAGGTGTGCTTTCCTCCCATATAAGTTTTCTCTTAATGGGTGGATGCAACTCATGCAGAACTCTAAATTGCAAAGCCATCAGGAATTCCATAAACCAGAACATGCCCTTGCTATGATAAATACCACTGTTAGACTAGCATTAGAAACTCGGAAAAAAAAATCCCATGACTGTCTACAATTCAAGGCAATACTTTCACTCTCCCTGGATGTAGGACTGGTTTCGTATGTTCCCATTTCAGTAATCGATGAAAGAACTGCCTCTTTCAATGAAGACGATGCACCCTTGAAACTAGTACCTGAAAAAAAAAATAAAAAATCATCCCTGCTCATTCAGGGTCATCTTCTTCTTCTTCTTCTTCTTTTTTTTTCATGTTGTGTTGATGTCACCTTATGTTCTCTTGCATGTTGTTACATGGTGCATACTAATAGATTAAGGGCTGTTTGGTCATTACCAGAGATACCTATATATGCACATATAGGCTTTGTTAGGGGTATTTTAGTCATTGTGATGTTGCAATACTAATTGTAGGTTTGATAGGGCTACATGCACCCCTTCTAGAAGCACTTTCACATGCGGCACAGATGCCATCCTGGAAAGTGTGTGAAGCATTTGAGTGGTGTAAAGAGCTGGCCTCCATGAGTATGACCATAAACAAAGTCAGACCAGTCCACTCATCCAGTTAGCCCACACCTATACAAAAAGAATGGATGGTTTAGATAAATTTGCGAAAGGTTGCATTGGACTTATACGTGTGGCCCACGTGATGAATCGACTAGCTTGGTTTCTCTATATGGTTCTTCATGATGGGGCCACCTTATCAACTACTCAGATGTTTTACCATTTGTGAGGATGGCCAGTGTGCTGCGTGTACAGGTGTGTGCCGGTGAGTTTCATACATAGTAGGGAGGATTTATCATTTTGCTTTATCAACTACTGTGCATGTGCTTTTATTATTATTATTATTTAGTGTGTCTCAGATACGAAAGAAAAATTTTCAGGTTTGGATTCTTTGTAATGACTGCAATGATACCACTGAAGTCTTCTTTCACATAATCGGGCACAAATGCTGCAACTGTAACTCATACAATACACGCATGATCTAACCGCCGGTCATTCCCTGATGGCTAGATTCTGATCGCCGGAAGATAGGAATACAGTTCGCAATCCTCAAAGAATATGCTGAGGCCCCACAAAGTTACCTTCATGTGCTAGCTGAGCTTCACTGCAACAGGTACTCTTTTGTTGCATGTAACAGAAGTGTTCATGATAGTGCGCTCCACTAGTTTCCATCCCATTCTTTTATATTGGATTTAGTAGCATTGGTTTGTGAAGAAATGTTTAAGTTGGATTTATGCAACCTTCCATCATGCATTCATCATCAGCCTAGTACTACTCGGGGTGCTGGGTTTGACAGGTTTTTGTTTACTTAATAGATGCATAAATACAACCCCATATACACATGGACCCATGTGCGAGATTCAAGCCCACCATCAGATGGGTGCCACCATGCAATGCAGATGTGATCGGTTGCGATAAAGATTTGGAACAATTGCATGGCCAAAATAAAATTTAGCCAAGTTTTCCTAAGTCATTTGTCTTGCAACATCTTGACCTGTTTGATGAGTGGACTGGCCTTTGGTTTTTGGCAGGGGCATCCTTGCAGTGGGACCCACCCAATGGATGGCTTCGATCTCACACATTTGTACCACATTGGCACATTAACTATATGGTCTAGAAAAGAAAATGCAAAAGATGACGGCCAGGGTCTTGCATTCTTGGGGACTCTTGCATGGGCCATCCTTGGTAGGTCTCCATCATTTTGACATCTTGGATCACTGAACAGAGAACCCTGAGTGTACAAAGGGTTGTATGATGTGAAGGTCCACATCATGCACAATGTAGAAGGGCCCACGTTTTGTTAGTCGATACCATTGGTTTGTTTTGCCCCAAATGAGTCTTGCATGACATCTAACTTGTCCAAAAGGTGGCCCTCACCATAGATATCATCTAGTTCAAGGACCAGCCAAATCCATGCATCAGGTGGGGCCCTTAGATGTTGCACAAGCAGCTTCACACATCTGCACTTTTATGCTTGGCGAGTGATAAGCCTAGTGTGAGTGACTAGCACATGACTGTAATTTCATCAACCATGCGCAACGTCCATCGTGTGGGACACTGTTGAAAACACAAGGCAAAAAACCACCAATTCAATTTAAAGTACACTTGTGGCCCACCTGACAATGCATCAACCTTAATTTTGTGATAGGAGATGTTAGTGGTTGGGCCAACCTTTTGGACGTTCTGAAGTCCCCTATACATTTGACACATTGGCAATTATGCACTCTTTGCAGACCTCCATTTTCCGTGTGTGTGTGTGTGTGTGTGTGTACTTAACTCAGATGTGCAATCGTGGAGATTTTTTGAGGAATGCAGTCCATAATAGCGGCCATTAGATCAAACGTTTTGGATGGCCACTAATTTCCACACACAAAATTCCGTATGGAAGTGCAGCATGGCTCTCGCCTGTTTAATGTGAATTTGACAATTCTTATCCAGCCGTCCACCTTGTTCTTAAGGGGAATTCTGGGATCCTCGACCCAATTTCAGCATATGCTCAATCTTCAGTTATTGGACATGGTGCCCACCCAAGTTCAGTGATCTGGATCATTCTTCTATTGCATCCCACGATGGATGGACCATGCTCCAAAACTGGCTACGCTTTGGGAGATCCCAGCCATTCATTCAATCATGAGACTTTTTTCACTCATTATTCTGACAAAATAAAGAATGGGAATGCCAAGTGCATTTATTTGTCACTCAGCTGCTCCCAATGCTTACATGGCACGTGCATGCAAGACTAGAACCATTCATCAAATGGGCCCCATGTGTCGGTACCCTGGGTAACATCGGCCTGTCTACTCGTCTGATAGGGGTGCTAAAAGTTTAATATAAAACATTGCTCAGGTTCCTCTTTTACCGTACATCACCTGATACTTGGCCAGCTTGATTTTCAGTCCCAGTGATCTACAACATGGGGTGCTTTTGATGAGTGGCTTAGATCTCACGTCCGACTGATCAAAGAGACGCTCAAAAAATTGGAGAAATGTGATGGCTCCTCAAACCCTACCATGGCCACAAACACAATCCAGGCCATTCATATGGTTTGCCCACATTGTATGTGCCATGGCCCTATGGCCCCAAAATCAGGCTGGTCCATTTGTCATATGGGCGGCCACATCTACATGAAGAAAGATCTACAATGTCTGCAAATCACAGATAATGACAAGAATGAAAAGTGCTTCGATTGTGATTAGATAAGATGGGCCATGCTGCAGGTTTAGGGCAAATATGCAGGTATAAAAACCAAGCACTCTTATTTCTGTACATGGAGTGAACGGTGGACACGTACAAGATCCAGACCATTCATCAGATAGGCCCTTCTGTGGAATATGCCCAAGTACTGCCCAGCTTCTATCTGTTGAATGCCAATCATTGGTTCATTATTGCACTCTAAAATAAATAAATAACCCCATCTGTATTTGTAGCTACAATGAAAAAAAAATGGTGGGATTTCTAGCACATTGACATTAAGGCCCATCAAATGAATGGCCAATATCCCATACTGAGAGTGCATGATGTATAAGATTGAGACTGATTGGAAGTTAATAAACATTATTAAGCAAAAATTAATGAAGCTTCCCTTGGAAACCATAAGCAGTTGCATAATCTCTTCTTTCGTCAGTTCAAAATCAAAAGAAAGCCGATAAATGATGTTTCTACTCATATAAGATCGACGAGGAGACGTCGAGGTTGCACCATGACTGAACTTCCATCTTCTTGGTTCGCTTTAGCTGCTTTACTATGTCCAGCCGGTCTGTTGAATACGGAGAAGGGATCTATGACCATAATAAGGTGTTAGCAAAAAACATATTGGTCTTTTGAGCGGTTAAGATGATAGAATGGAGAGATTTCAGCAAGGAAGATGGATTTACCAAGAAAGGAATGTACTTCTTAATTGCAGCCAAGATTGCAGCGTGGCCCACAGCCGATAACTGTCCAAAAAAAAAAAAAGGATAAAAGATCATGCACCAAGAAATATCTAGAAACACTTGACAACAAGGGTATTCCTTGGCCGCTACCTGATACATGGTAGGGTTGCAACTTGCAACTTGGGTCGGGCTCAACCAAGGCTTGACTAGCCTAACCTGAACTTTAGGTCGGATCAGGTTGGGTTGAGGTCAGGTTGAGCTTGGGCTGGAAATCTTCAACCTGACCCCAGGTCAGATTGGGCTTGGGTTGAGGCCTCGGGCAATCCAATCCAACCCGAACCGGATCCTATATGAATAACGTACAACAATAATAATTATATTGGGAAAACACTAGTGGTAATGGATCTCAGGTTGGGTCTGGCTTGAGGTTAGGGTTGAGTATTATTCAATCTTTGTGTTGGACTGGGTTAGAGGGTTGGGTTGAGCCTCAGGCTCTCCTCTCGAAGTTGGGTTAGGCTTAGGTTGACCCTCAACCCAACCCGACCTGCCTGAGTTTCACCCCAAATACATGGAAGGTGGAACGATGGATCTAAACGGTCCACCAAGTGGGCCTATCTATGGATGGCGCATGGTTAATCGCACCAGATGATCTCAGCCATACAAACTGTGACCCTGAGAGAGAGAGAGAGAGAGAGAGAGAGAGAGAGAGAGAGAGAGAGAGAGAGAGAGAGAGTTGTGACCTTCAAACGGCTGACAAAATTGTAACAGTTGGCAGTTAACACCATAGTTCAGAAACTCGAAAGGTTTTGACTCAACTCACCCAAGCCAGCTTGACTCAATTGGACTAATCAAGAAATAAAATGTGATTTGGTCTCAACTTGAGACTCGGAAAAAAAAAAGTTGAATTAACTCGAAAACAACTTGAGAAACTAGATGATACTCGACTCACAGAGACTCTAGAATATTTATCATTATATAGTTCACAATCAAGAGTTGAAAAAAAAAAAACTTGACCTACTCACTCGACTCAATAGACCTTCAACGAATTCTTAAACCTTGGACGACAACTCAACTGGAAAACATGATGAACTGCATTGGTTGATTCTAAGGGGCCATCAGTTGGAAACTCTGAATCATTTGAAGTCAATAGTAAAAAGTAGACTGGTCTGTTTAGTGTGATTTTCAACCGTGGGACACATTTGAAGAGGACTCACTAGATGGACAGACTGGATCCATTGATCCAATGCCTCCACCTGCTAGTATCGGGCACAAAATGTGCCGGGGTAATCCAGCAATGCTTGATCAGTCTCCCTTTTATGATTAGCTTAAATGTACACTTTCTTTCATGCAAATTAGGTAGCATCATCTTCAGTAGAACACAAACTATTGTCATGGAAACTAGGTAGCATCAGTTTGGGTCAAAATGCAAACTATCGTCACTAAAGAAGCCTGACTGATACAACTTAAAAGTGATCCGCTACAGTGTGGAATATAGAAAAAAGAGAAATTTCGCACCTGCATCACAAACTCAGATTCCCCCATGGGTGCCAATGAGGGACGTGCAACTCTCAGTTGTGTTCATCAGGCAGATCACACCATTAATGTGCTCTGGCCCAAAAATTGGCCAACCAATCTTCAGGTGGACCAGACAAACTAGATAAGTTAATGGTTACAAAAGGATAGCCAACCATCCACAATCAACTCACATCAAGGACCCACCTAATGAGCAGACTAAAATTACTTTGAGGCCAGGGCACATCATTGGCAGGGCCCGGTTGTTGAATTGCCCTGATCATGTACACTTTGCACTGTGGCACCTGTGGCGGTTCTGGGTTTGGTGACTGCAGATGTGTTGTGGCAAGTAGTATTCATTCAGAAGAAAGAGAAAGGCACCAAAGATGTACTCACGGGAAGTAGCATAAGGATCGCAAGTGGAATAACAGATGCAATATCAGCCAATGTTCTCCTCAATTTCTTCCTCTCCCTCATTGTAAGTGCACACCGATGAATTTTCTTCTGGATTAGACCGAGAGCAGTCGATATGTCTATGAAGAGCAACCGAGTTCCCATCCACAAATCCTTTATCATAGATCAACAACAATGCTAAGATTTGATGCTTTAAACATTGTATCCATGTATAATTCATTTATAGATTGAATAATGGAAATGGTTAACCTTACAGAAATTGTAGACATCAACTTGTTGCCAGATTTTCTTAACAAGCTCCGGTGCACTGTTTCTGCAGCAGGGGGAATCTTCTCTAGGATGAATGCATCCATCCTATCTGAACTAGTATTCTGAAACATTACGATTGATCAGTAATACTTTAGAACAGAGCTTTCCATACATGTACGCACCATGCCAAAAAGTCAACATACTAGTAGAGACCATAGTGCCAAATCTCATTCCTGGCAATTTCTCGGCCCGGAAATTTCTTGGGAGATGTTCAAATTTGGAGGACTTTCTCAGGATATTATCAGGAAAATCTTGCTGAAAATAAAATATTTAGTTTTAATAATAATAATAATAATAATAATAATAAATTTATAATGTAAATATTTATTTATCTAACAAATTCCATAAGTATTTTTACAATTTTTTGGGATAAAATAGCAATATTTTAAAATCTTTGAAAATCTCACAATAATATCCTTTAGCGTATTTTCCGCAATATTATTGTGAGAATTCAAAAATCTCGAGGATATTTGTCACACTGGTAGAGACCGTGATTCATAATTAATTTAACCGAACAACAAACAAATACATTGAAATATGCGAGACGATCCGACCAATTATATCTTTCATTTTTCTGAGCCCAAGAGAGTTCTATGAAGTTCAGACCTTGGATGTGGGACATTTAGGTCATTTTTTGAACCAAGAGTATTTTTTTTGCCGAAGGTGGTTTTCTACTTCTTGGTGGAACATAGCTCGCATTTCATAGGTGAAACACAGCATGAAATTCCATTAATTATGGACATTACCAGCAGCAGGACAATGGATAAGTGGTGTAACCTAAACAGTAGCTTAATGCATTCAAATCCTAATGAAGAATATATTGGTTCCCAAGTTCAAAAATAGAATTACATCAATTACCTTCCTCAGTTGAGACATGCATTCAGGCATGTATTCTGTGACCCATCTCGCCGTTAACTCATCGACTTTCTCGTGTACTTCTTCAAATGATATGGTTACATTCACAGTGTCTTGATTCCCTGAAGATAGTTCAGGAAGGCTAATTTCTGTGACCTTCGGCAGTTTACTGTTTCATTAAGTCAGCACAAATCAACATTTTCAATCTCATTAAGTAACCGTCATGTTGCTACTACTGATAAAGACACCACACCCAACTTACCATGATTGATCATAAGCAGCCCAGTAATCTTCCAGACAAATATTCAGCAGATTCTGGCTGCAAATTGTCACAAAACATTAAACATCATGTGTATCATCTGTACAATTCTGTTACTGAAGAGATGCATGTCATTTTCAATACCTTCGGAGCAAAAATGCCACCAAATTTGCATCTAGAGATTGTTGAGTTGACTTGCTGAAGTGACCAAAGCTTGAGAAGACATTGGAGCAAACATTGAAGATGGCAGGGAGAATGATCTCTTTCTCTGCTTGGATGGCATGCTGTTTTGACCTCTTTCTTTCTTGGTGACTGATACCAGGAACTGCATTGTAAAAGTCAAGCCATCCAATTTCTTCAGTTACTACCTATGGGAACAAGCATGACATTTGAGGACTGCAGAGTTAGTACAGCGCCATTTAACAGATGTCTTCAAAATACATGCAGATAACTGATGCTGCATTACCTCATTGCCTATAACACGCTAAACAGCATGGCAAAAAATACTCTCTCTTGATTTCATGGATTTGTCATACTCTTTCAACAGATTTCTTTATTATAAAAATGAACAGTATTTTAGTTTACAACCTAAGGGCCCATCTGATTGGAAGACACCCACTTGCATTTGGGTTGGTGAGAAAAATGGGAACTGCATTGAGTGGGATTCCAGTTTCTCAACTTCTCCACCCAAATAGCAAGCACAATAAGAATGGGAAAGTCCTATTCTTATCGGAATTGAGATTTGGATGAAGCGTATCTCATCCACCGCCAAGAGCATCAACTCGCAAATTCCACCCTAAAGCCCAAATTCCAGACCTCCAGTAATAGCAGAATCAAGACTCACCTCCATGAAGAGCTGATACAGTGATATGGAAGACAGCTCAGGGTAGATGAAAAGGCTACCACACTCCAAATAGCTGCAATGAAAGCAGTGAACCTGATATATTATCTAGTTATTAAGGACACTACTGAATTTATTTGGATGTTCTTATATATCAAACTGCGAATGAAACCACCTGAGAAAATCCTTCACGGGTTCATCAACATCCTTTATGCCCATGCATGATAAGAATAACCTTGTCCTTTTCCCTAAGAATGCAAAAATACCAAGAGTGGCTAGGTCGCTCTGAAGAATCTGTCATCATTGTTGGACAAAAACACTCCAAGATGCCATAAACATAGACATTGTGTTGAAAAACAAAAGCCATACCTAATGAAGCAAGCAAGCTGTAGTGCCAGAGGAAGACGAGGTACTTGGAAACTTCTATTTTTCAGGACCATTTGGTCACTGAAAAATGTTCCATTCAGACAGCCTTGTCCAAACATGGCATATACCCATGGTTTCTCAGCAGTAATATTGGGACATGGCGCTAATTTCAATAAAACCAAAGACAAAGCTGTCCAAAAAACAAGCTATTATTGTGGATTGGACAATCTGGACATGGAGTTGTCTGAACCCATTTTCCATAAAATACATGAAGTAATGTTTTGTACACATGCACGGCACATGTGCCACACAAGCCGCACATGTGAATGTACCATAAGTGAGACAACTTATCTTCAACCACCCCATATATGCCACCTTCAACCTTCAAGCACCTGACATGTACCAATACCCATGTGTACACATGCCACATGTGCTATCGTGCATGTTCAAGATATTGAAATGTGTTACCATGCATCTTCAAGTAACCCTTATGTGCCACATTTGCCACTATTAATCTACAAGAGCACCATATGTCCAGACATGACAATGCACCTACTATGTACAAGAGCCACATATGCTTATCCATACAAGGTGTTTGGCAAACAATAGACTACAACAAAAAAGTACATTCATACGAGCTTTGTTCAGACACCTTTGGATGGACAAATATGTTTGAAAGTTCTATTCAACACAACTTTGATGGTAATCAAACGGACCCTTCAGGTTTATCTATTCCAACACTTGGAGCATGTTTGGATATGCGGAATCCAAGGCAAAAGAAAGGGAAAAATAATAATTATCCAATAATTATTTCCATGATAACTATTGAAACATGGATTCTAATTGAGTACTTGTTTGGGTAGCAAGTGGAAATCTCATAAGACTCGCCTTGTTTCTTGTTCCAAGAATCCAAATTGTGAAAAAGTGTAATGATTGCTTGGCGAAATCCACCCTTTTCTTTTCCTTTTTTTCCAAACAACACAAATCATCACATCGAAGGAAAATCCTTTTCCTTTTCTGCTCTTTGGCATGGAATCCATGGTTTGCAAACATGGCCTTAGGGAAACTTAGACATTGACACTTACTACATGTTTGGATACGAGGAAAAAACATGAAAATCTATGGAAATAGAAAAGGTATTCCATTGACGTGACCTTTTGCATTGTGTGGATAGCAAAGATAATAATGAATCCCACCAAGCGATCTTAGCCTTTTCTTTAGTATAGATTCTCAAGCACAAGATACAAGGTGATGCGTGTTTTTCTTTTCTGCCATTTATTTTTTACAGTTTCAATTTGTTTGAGGAAGACATGGGGGAAGATGTTGACATGAATTAAGAGCACTGGAACATCATGTTTTTTAATACAATCCTATCCTGGAATGCAGGCAAAAGAAGCACCCTTTAACTCTTTACTGCTAACATTTCAACAGAAGAAACTAGAAGAATACATCAAAACTCACAAGGCTGACCTTGTTTTGCAGCCTTGCAACAACACCCTCTCTCTGGAATGCAGCAACAAGCTTTCTCTGAACCAAACCCAGCCAAAATACTACCTCTGGATTTGTATTATTAAGTAGTGTCTTTGAACCGAAGTGAGCTAGAAACTCTTGTTCAAATCCCGCCACAGATGCTAAGCTATGCAATTTATCCATTGAAACAAGACCATATAATGCATCCATGAGCTCCCCTATTGCATCCGGAAGGGATGATGTGAACGAGGGAGAAGAAATGCGCCCGATACCCAACTTCTTGGCTGCAATACAGCAGCTGGTAGCAAGAATATTCGCTGCAACACCACTGGATTTCTTTGTGCTTAGACTAGATTCCTCATCTAGGGGCCTCTAGTGAACTAAAACATGAAAAAAGACAAGTGCTCGCATGCATGGAAAAGTAGATTATGCCAGAGCTCCATTGTAGCATTAACATAAATGGAGATATAGAAATACACGCTTGAATCATATGATAATATTCGAATAAACATGTGGTTGCAAGCACAAACCTTTCTGTGTATTCCACAGCCCATCTTTCCAGTAAGGTACTAAAATCTCCTGCTAAAACTGGAAGCAGCTCCATTTTGAACCAGTCCACCAATTTTGTGTCCTTCATTTTCAGCTGAGTTACAATGTCATTGTGAAGGATGCTTACTTTCGGAGAAAGGCTGAAGTGGAGAGAAAATCAGTTGACTATAAACAATCAGACCTATGTTACCATCTAAATTTCACATATTATATAGAAAACAATACCATGTTGGACGGACATGACACTACCAATATTAATACTGATACTTGGGAGGATACATTATGACTGAATCAAATGGTATCAGCTTCTTTTTTAAAATCCTAATATTTTAAAAAGACTAACGTATTGCAAAACTCTGAAAACATTTTATGGTTATTTAAATTTAGCATGATAGAAAGGCTAAAAAAATACCTTGTTTAATAATAGTAAAATCAACCAGATGGACCAAATGTTTTAGAGTAAACAAGGTATTTTAGTTTGGAAACAATGTTTACTTATGAACTGGAAACCATATCTATATCGATTTCCAAGATTTTGAGAAGTGCAGAGGACATAGATACTGACAAGTGAGAGCATGGATATCTGTACCACCGTTCCCATATTTACACATCTGGGAATCATACATTTGAACAGGTAAATCTTACATGTTTAGTATACCATGTAAGTATACTTCCTATGAATAAAGCACTTCCAACAACAATATTCTAGCACAAAACTAGACAACACGCACATTTTGCAAACTGGAGCAGTGTCATTTCCATGCCTACCGCAGAGCATAATTTCCATTTCTTTTGCTGTTTGTAACAATGCATACACTGCTACCTACACAACGAAAATCAAAATAAGCTTCATCCATTCCACATTCCAAATGTTACTGAATCCTGCTGACCAGGTCTTAGAGAAATAAAGGAAAGAAAGAACCCCCCCCCCCCCCCCAAAAAAAAAAAAACAAAACCTAAAATGAGCTAATGACAGCAACATGTCTCCAGCAAATATAATAAAAAACAATGGATTTGCAAGCCAAAGATGTGTATGTTTCTATCATTAGCAATCAATGATTGGAAAGTTAATGCAACCAAATGTGCTTATAAGTATAGACCATTTAATGATTGAAAAAATGGATAATTTCATGATCACTGATTCACTATGGTGCCATCTCAATGTCAATCAAGGCCCACAGATCACAAGTCGACCATGATGTAGGGGCGACTATCAACATCTAGAACAGGGAAGCTGACGAAGACACGCTACAAATGAGGATCTTCATAGGAGATTGTGACCACCAATTTAAAACCAAGGACGTTTTTTTTTTCCCGAACCCGGGTGGAACTGATGCAACCAAATGGCTAGACAAGCCGATTTATCAAGATTTGAAGAATCCACTCGTATACCACATGTGTGCACAAGAAAAGGCCTATTTTCGGTTTTTTTTTTTTTTTTTTTAAAGCTTATCTCTAACTTCCTTTTCTTTCATATCTCTATGTTAAGAAATAAGTAATCTTAGATTTTTCTTGCTCAAGTGCTTTCTTATTTTAGAGATTCTATGTCATGAAATAAACATTATTTTTCCTATTTTAGAGTACTTGGCCAACTAGGAATCCTATTTTTAAATTTCCATAGATTATACATTCAAGAATGTAAGCACTCATTATAAATAAGGCTTATGCCTCTGGAATAAGACATGGTTGAATAAATTCTCTTGTTTCCAGATCTCTGGTGTAAGACTAGAGGTCTGATGAACTTGCACACGATCATTGCATTCTTTTCTCTTTCGTGATTCGAACTTCAATCTGGTACATTGAATCTTATTGCAATTAATTCTTCCTTGATCTAGTTGCATTAAAAATAAAATGATAATTTGCATATTTTGATAGTAGCTGCAAACCTGATACGCGATATGCTTGTGCCATGCACGCACATCCACACCAATCCATGCCTTTGCAAGCTGTGGACCATTTCCAGCCAATTCATGGCATTTTATTGCATCACAAAATCTCCTTGCAGATTGATGCAAAACCTGAAGAAGATAATCTGTCCGACTAACACCCATTTCATGATTATCACTTATAACCACCGCAAGCTCACTGTCACCATCAGTGTAATCCAAAGCTTTAGCAGAAGCAGCTGAAATCTTAACAAAAGACGGTCGCCTCCAATAATGCATTGAAGGAGGTGATGCAAAATAAGCAAACACAAATCTGAACAGAATTTTATTTGTCAATACACCAAAATTTCCTTCCCCTCTCCAATTGAAATCCAATGGTCGAGGCCCTAAAGCAAAGACCATTCTGCATTGTATGCCACAAGAGTTTCTGCAACACAAAAATGTCAATCTTAGTAAATTCTTCTCCCAATATTTCAAACTATCAGTAAAAATTAAATTAGGGTCTGTATGTCTAGAAAGAAAACTGTGGTCAACCATAGAAAAAAAAAATTTCTTTTGATGTGATAGTTTCCTTTGTTTGAAGAACAAAAATAAAATAAAATAGGGACTTGATTTCTTTTTCCAAAGCATCTCTCAAAAGAGCCTAAAACTATTTCCCCAAAAAACTACTAAATCGATTGCCTCAGTTGATGGGAAAATGCTTTGACCTCTGTTGTGATGTTTAAACTTGTCGTTATTACACTTTTCCTTTGTTTTGTTAGATTTACCCTTTCAAAATGGGAAAACAAACAAAGGGTATGGAACATGAAAGCATATTTCATACAAAATTCATGGTGTGAAACAAACAAGGTTTTGGGAATCCACTTCACCCAATGCTAACGTCACATTTCAACATTTTGGGACTCCCTACCTGTTTTCCCTTTCCAGGTTTTGGTTTCATCCTGAAAAAATGGACCCTAAAACAAAACAAGGGAAACTAAGCAGTGGTAACAGATTTAACAGGAAGTCAAGATCAGCCTAAAAATGAAAGAGCTTACATGATATCCATCTAAAATAAAGAGATAATTTTCGAGCATAATGAAATTCAACGAGCCAAAGATGAACATTAGCCTTTCTCCCTCTACCTAGTTGTGTAATTGTACACATGGTACACGTGTGTGAGATCCAAGACTCTCATTAGGGAGGTCTCATCAACATTATCTGGCCCAAAAAGGTCAGTTGGATTATCACAACTGCTGTATTTAAACATAGAATGCAAGATGTTTACCAACTCTTTTCAACTGTCCATTTCTTCCTCAAATTCAGTGGTTACAATTTGTCGACTGGCCTTAATTTTTTGGGCCAATGGATGAGCAAGCTTGATGAGTCGCCCAGATTTCTCACGTGTGCCACATGTACCAGGAGGCAATAAGTCCTTTAAAAGGGAATCCAAATTAAAACCAGAAAATCTTTTTTTATATATATAACATCAATTTTAATAAATTGGCAAGAAATGCCATCAGTAGTACTAACTTCTATGAAGTGCCATATGGTGACTGGGACCGTTGATCTGCAAATTATCAGACAATCCTGACCATCTGATAGAATTTTTCTTATTGATTGTAGACCCTTTATGTTTTGTTTCTCAACTTTGAGCTAATAGTCCATCCACATGATGGCCCACAACATCAACGATCACATTTATGGTGAACAGGTTTCGGTGGACACTTGATGGAACTCAATGAAGACTACATGCATGAAATTAAGGGAATTCATGAGTCCATTAATCAGGCTATAAAAGATGAAAGGGAATTCATGGAAAAGAAAAAAGAAAAAAAGGAAGAACTTTCAACATTAATCAGGCTATAAAATAAATGAATTCATCAAAATAAGATAAAGAAAACAGATTTTGGACAAAACCCAAATGAAATCAAACAAAATCCATCAAAGAGGTAGAGAAAGTATATCGAGCAAGTAATAAAAATCAATTCAAATTCACAAGGGGTCGTTTGGCACCATATATCATGATTTTACAGGAATTCAAAACGAAGATTAGATTACATCAAAAAGGGGTGTAAAAATTCGCCAAAAAGGACGGAGAGAGAGAGAGATGGCGTACATGCTCGACCTTGGAAGTTGCAGAGAAGGAGTGGAAATGGACATATGGGAGATCGTGGCCATTGGATTTGGAAGAGTATGAGAAGATTGAAAGGGTAGGAGATTGCATATTCTCCTCTCTTTCTATCTCTGTCTGTCTTTCTTGGGTTTCTCTCCCGCCAACCCTTCGTTTGTTTGAAGCTATGGACTCCCTGTCTCTTGTCTGAGAAATTTCCAACTGTACGACCAGTATATGGCCCACAGCCTTTTTAAGCCCACTCGCTTTTTACCTTCCACGAATACTCCCCAGCTGTACGGCCCCATTTCTCAGGTCGAAAATGCCCTTGCTTACATTCCTGAGGCGGATCGCCTGGTGCTCGAAGACGAGCGCTTTCGCTCCTCGAACTCCGAGTTGTACGAACGGTTCAAAAGATATCAACGTTGCATGGGCCCCACAGTTATGTATTTATTATATCCACAACGTTCATCCATATTTTGAAATCATTTCGGAGCATTATCAAAAACAAAAAATCATACCCAAAGACCAACTGGACCACACCACAACGAGCAGTAGGAAAATAGATTTTCACCGTTAAAAATTTTGTAGGGCCCACCATAACATATAATTTCCATCCAATCTATTCATTAGGTCACAAAGACATGGATGAAGAGGAAAAATAAATTTCATAATGATCCAAAACTTCTGTGACCCATGAAAGGATTCCAATAGTAGACGTTGAATCCTCCCCTGCCTTTTACGGTGTGGTCCACTTGATAGCTAGATCTGACTTATTTTTCGTCTCAAGCCTTAATAAGAGTTCGTCAAATAGAAGGACGGTTTGGATATAACACATACATTATAATAGGACCCATAAATAATGATAAAATTATAATAGGAAAAAAAAAAAAAAAAAACCAGCCTGGGCCAGTCGACCGGGTTGTCGACCCCAACTCGCTGTCCCACTCACCCGGTCGACCGGTTCTAAACCCGGTCGACCCCAACTCGTCGTTTCATCTTTGTATTTTTATTTATTTTTTATATTTTTTTTTCTGGAGAGAACTTTTTCTTCTTTACATTTTTCTCAAATACATAATTATGTAAATATGTATATATAAGTATATAAAAATATTTTTCTATCTCTTAATTCATTTCTTTGTCTATTAATTTAACAAGCATATCTCCTAAGCTATAATGAGTTACTTAACGTACCACATATGATTTTGGGGTAGGAGAAGCTAATTTAGCCAACCAACATAGTAATTTTCCAAGATTCCATCGGGTCAATGGTTAAAAATCCACTTCACAGTTAATTCACTTCACTTCACGGCCATTTTCACGCACTTCGCGATTATTTCACTTCACTTCACCATCATTTCTATGCATTTCACGGTCAATCCCGATGATTCCGTGTTGATTCACGGTCAATTCGACGCACTTCACGGTCAATTCACTTCACTTCACGGCCATTTCCATGCACTTTGCGGTCAATTCACTTCACTTCACCATCATTTTCATGCATTTCACGGTCATTCTCAGTGATTCCGTGTTGATTCAGGGTCAATTCGACGCACTTCATGGTCAATTCACTTCACTACACGGCCATTTTCATGTACTTCGCGGTCATTTCACTTAACTTCACCATCATTTCCATGCATTTCATGGTCATTCCCGGCGATTCCGTATTGATTCATGGTGAATTTGATGCACTTCACGGTCAATTCACTTCACTTCATGCCCATTTCCACGCACTTCGCGGTCATTTCACTTCACTTCACCATCATTTCCATGCATTTCACGGTCATTCCCGGTGATTCTGTGTTGATTCACGATCAAATCGACGCACTTCACGGTCATTTCACTTCACTTCACGGCATTTTTCACGCACTTCGCGGTCATTTCACTTCACTTCACCGTCATTTCCATGCATTTCACGGTCATTCCCGGTGATTCTGTGTTGATTCACGGTCAATTGACGCACTTCACGGTCAATTCACTTCACTTCACGTCCATTTCCACACACTTCGTAGTCATTTCACTTCACTTCACTGTCATTTCCATGCATTTCACGATCATGCCCGGCGATTCCGTGTTGATTCACGGTCAATTCGACGCACTTCACGGTCAATTCACTTCACTTCATGGCCATTTCCACGCACTTCGTGGTCAATTCACTCTACTTCATCGTCATTTCCATGCATTTCACGGTCATTCCCGGTGATTCCGTGTTGATTCACGGTCAATTCGACCTACTTCACGGTCAATTCACTTCACTTCACGGCCATTTCCACGCACTTCGCGGTCATTTCACTTCACTTCATCGTCATTTCCATGCATTTCACGGTCATTCCCAGTGATTATGTGTTGATTCACGATCAATTTGACGCACTTCACGGTCAATTCACTTCACTTCACGACCATTTCCATGCACTTCGCGGTCAATTCACTTCACTTCACCGTCATTTCCATGCATTTCACGGTCATTCTCGGCGATTCCGTGTTGATTCACAGTCAATTCGACACACTTCACGGTCAATTCACTTCACTTCACGGCCATTTCCACGCACTTCGTGGTCAATTCACTTAACTTCACTGTCATTTCCATGCATTTCACGGTCATTCCCGGCGGTTCCGTGTTGATTCACGGTCAATTCGACGCATTTCACGGTCAATTCACTTCACTTCACGCCCATTTCCACACACTTCGCGGTCATTTCACTTCACTTCACCGTCATTTTCATGCATTTCACGGTCATTCCCTGCGATTCCGTGTTGATTCACGGTCAATTCGACGCACTTCACGGTCAATTCACTTCACTTCACGGCCATTTCCACGCACTTCGCGGTCAATTCACTTCACTTCACCGTCATTTTCATGCATTTCACGGTCATTCCCAGTGATTTCGTGTTGATTCACGATCAATTCGACACACTTCACGGTCAATTCACTTCACTTCCCGGCCATTTTCATGCACTTCGCGGTCAATTCACTTCACTTCACCGTCATTTCCATGCATTTCACGGTCATTCCCGGCGATTCTATGTTGATTCACGGTCAATTCGACGCACTTCACGGTCAATTCATTTCACATCACGGCTATTTTCACGCACTTCACGGTCAATTCGCTTCACTTCACCGTCATTTCCATGCATTTCACGGTCATTCCTGGCGATTCCGTGTTGATTCACGGTCAATTCACTTCACTTCACGACCATTCCCACGCACTTCGTGGTCAATTCACTTACCTTCATCGTCATTTCCATGCATTTCACGGTCATTCCCGACGATTCCGTGTTGATTCACGGTCAATTCGACGCACTTCATGGTCAATTCACTTCACTTCACAGCCATTTCCACGCACTTCGTGGTCAATTCACTTAACTTCACCGTCATTTCCAAGCATTTCACAGTCATTCCCGGTGGTTCCGTGTTGATTCACGGTCAATTCGACGCACTTCACGGTCAATTCACTTCACTTCACGGCCATTTCCACGCACTTCGTGGTCAATTCACTTTACTTCACCGTCATTTCCAAGCATTTCACGGTCATTCCCGGCGGTTCCGTGTTGATTCACGGTCAATTCGACGCACTTCACGGTCAATTCACTTCACTTCACGGCCATTTCCACGCACTTCGTGGTCAATTCACTTAACTTCACCGTCATTTCCAAGCATTTCACGGTCATTCCCGACGGTTTCGTGTTGATTCACGGTCAATTCGACGCACTTCACGGTCAATTCACTTCACTTCACGCCCATTTCCACACACTTCGCGGTCATTTCACTTCACTTCACCGTCATTTTCATGCATTTCACGGTCATTCCCTGCGATTCCGTGTTGATTCAAGGTCAATTCGACGCACTTCACGGTCAATTCACTCACTTCACGCCCATTTCCACGCACTTCGCGGTCATTTCACTTCACTTCACCGTCATTTTCATGCATTTCACAGTCATTCCCGGCGATTTCGTGTTGATTTACAGTCAATTCGACGCACTTCGCGATCAATTCACTTCACTTCACGGCCATTTCCACGCACTTCGCGGTCAATTCACTTCACTTCACCGTCATTTCCATGCATTTCACGGTCATTCCCAGTGATTTCGTGTTGATTCACGGTCAATTCGACGCACTTCACGGTCAATTCACTTCACTTCCCGGCCATATCCACGCACTTCGCGGTCAATTCACTTCACTTCACCGTCATTTCCATGCATTTCACGGTCATTCCCGGCGATTCCGTGTTGATTCACGATCAATTCGACGCACTTTACGGTCATTTCACTTCATTTCACGGCCATTTCCTCGCACTTCGCGGTCATTTCACTGCACTTCACTTCACGGCCATTCCCACGCACCGTGAAAGTGAAGGGAATTGACTGTGAAATGCATGGAATTGGCCGTGAAATGAAATGAATGAAATTGACCACGAACTGATTGAAATGGCCAACACATGATCATTCCCATGCATTTCACGGTCGTCCAACACAATTCCGTGTTGATTCACGGTCATTTCGAGGCATTTCACAGTCAAACTCCACTTCACGGTCATTTGCATGCATTTTGCGGTCAATTCGCTTCAAACCATGATCATTCCCATGCATTTCACGGTTGTCCGAAATAATTCCGTGTTGATTCACGGTCATTTCGAGGCATTTCACAGTCAAACTCCTTCACTTCACGGTCATTTGCAAGCATTTTGCAGTCAATTCGCTTCAAACCATGATCATTCCCATGCATTTCACCATCGTCCGAAACAATTCCATGTTGATTCACGGTCATTTCAAGGCATTTCACAGTCAAACTCTTTCACTTCACGGTTTAGGTTATAGGTTATGCGATTTGTTAATGGGTTCGGGTTTAGGTTATAGGTTTTGGTTTAGGTTATACGTTATCGGTTTAGGTTAAGGTTAAGGTTTAGGGTTTTAGGATTTGAGAATGGGTTCAGGTTTAAGTTATATGTTTTGGTTTTGGTTTAGGTTATAGGTTATAAGTTTAAGTTAAGGTTTTGGTTTAGGTTTAGGTTAAAGGTTTTGGGATTTGAGAATGGGTTCGGGTTTAGGTTATAGGTTTTGGTTCTAGTCTAGGTTAAAGGTTTTGGTTTAGGTTAAGGTTTAAGTTTAGGTTATAGGTTTTGGTTTAGGTTATAGGTTTTGGGATTTGAGAATAGGTTCGGGTTTAGGTTATAGGTTTTGGTTTTGAGAATGGGTTCGGGTTTAGGCTATAGATTTTGGTTTTAGTTTAGGTTATAGGTTTAAGTTTAGGTTATAGGTTTGGGGATTTGAGAATAGGTTCGGGTTTAGGTTATAGGTTTTGGTTTTGAGAATGGGTTCGGGTTTAGGCTATATGTTTTGGTTTTAGTTTAGGTTATAGGTTTTAGGATTTGAGAATAGGTTCGGGTTTAGGTTATAGGTTTTATTTTTGAGAATGGGTTCGGGTTTAGGCTATAGGTTTTGGTTTTAGTTTAGGTTATAGATTTTGAGATTTGAGAATGGGTTCGGGTTTAGGTTATAGGTTTTGGTTCTAGTTTAGGTTAAGGTTTAAGTTTAGGTTATGGGTATTGGTTTAGGTTATAAGTAATAGGTTTAGGTTAAGGTTTTGGTTTAGGTTTAGGTTATAGGTTTTGGGATTTGAGAATGGGTTCGGGTTTTGGTTTTGGTCTAAGTTAAAGGTTTTGGTTTAGGTTAAGGTTTAAGTTTAGGTTATAGGTTTTGGGATTTGAGAATAGGTTCGGGTTTAGGTTATAGGTTTTGGTTTTAAGAATGGGTTCGGGTTTAGGCTATAGGTTTTGGTTTTAGTTTTAGTTATAGGTTTTGGTTTGGGTTATACGTTTTGGGTTATACGTTTTGGGATTTGAGAATAGGTTCGGGTTTAGGTTACAGGTTTTGGTTTTGAGAATGGGTTCGGGTTTAGGCTATAGGTTTTGGTTTTAGTTTAGGTTATAAGTTTTGGGATTTGAGAATGGGTTCGGATTTAGGCTATAAGTTTTAGTTATAGGTTTTGGGATTTGAGAATGGGCTCGGGTTTAGGTTATAGGTTTTAGTTTTGGTTCTAGGTTATAGGTTTAGGTTAAGGTTTAGGTTTTGGGATTTGAGATTTGAGAATGGGTTCGGGTTTAAGTTATAGGTTTTGGTTTTGGTTTAGGTTTAGGTTATAGGTTTTGGAATTTGAGAATGGGTTCGAGTTTAGGGTATAGGTTTTAGTTTTAGTTTAGGTTATAGGTTTTGGTTTAGGTTATAGGTTTTGGGATTTGAGAATAGGTTATAGGAATGAGCTACACTTCCACTCCATAAGAGAATATATCGTAGACAAAAGCTTTATTACAACTGTGTGGTTAAATTCTTGTAAGCTAAATTAAACTATAACATGAGAATGGAACAAAAAGGAAACTTATGCTTTCAAATTTTCCTTTGATTAAAACAAAAATCTAAAGTAAATCCTTCCAAAAAAAAAAGGTCTAACAATAGGTTTAAACCATTCTACCTTCCACAGTTCCTTTTTAGCCTCAGCATTTTACACAAAAACAAAGTCAGATCCATTATGTTCACAAACAATCTTCTGAACAAGCAATGTCTGTTCACGTGAATATGCCTCTGGGAAATTGCACATGGAAAAGGAAAATAAAGTCCATGGTTATGGCAAGATATCAAGGACCATTAGTGTTATCCGTTACATGTGATATATTTGGTCATTTCGTCATAAAATAAAACAAATGGTATTGGTAGTTCTTTATGTAATGCACTCGATATAATAAACTCTAGATATAATAACTTCGAATCTTCCTTTTTGGACGATAGTGAAATGCATGCAAATGACCGTGACGTGAAGGAGTTTGATTGTGAAATGCCTCGAAATGACCGTGAATCAACACGGAATTGTTTAGGACGACCGTGAAATGCATGGGAATGATCATGGTTTGAAGCGAATTGACCGCGAAGTGCATGCAAATGACCGTGAAGTGAAGGAGCGGAATTGTTTCGGACGACCGTGAAATGCATGGGAATGATCATGGTTTGAAGCGAATTGACCGCGAAATGCATGCAAATGACAGTGAAGTGGAGTTTGACTGTGAAATGCCTCGAAATGACCGTGAATCAACACGGAATTGTTTAGGACGACAGTGAAATGCATGGGAATGATCATGGTTTGAAGCGAATTGACCGCGAAGTGCATACAAATGACCGTGAAGTGAAGGATTTTGACTGTGAAATGCCTCGAAATGACCGTGAATCAACACGAAATTGTTTCGGACGACCATGAAATGCATGGGAATGAACATGGTTTGAAGCGAATTGACCGCGAAATGCATGCAAATGACCGTGAAGTGAAGGAGTTTGACTGTGAAATGCCTCGAAATGACCATGAATCAACACGAAATTGTTTCGGACGACCATGAAATGCATGAGAATGATCATGGTTTGAAGCGAATTGACCGTGGAATGCATCAAAATGACCGTGAAGTGAAGGAGTTTGACTGTGAAATGCTTCAAAATGACCGTGAATCAACACGAAATTGTTTCGGACGACCGTGAAATGCATGAGAATGATCATGGTTTGAAGCGAATTGACAGCGAAGTGCATGCAAATGACCGTGAAGTGAAGGAGTTTGACTGTGAAATGCCTCAAAATGACCGTGAATCAACACGGAATTGTTTCGGACGACCGTGAAATGCATGGGAATGATCATGGTTTGAAGCGAATTGACTGCGAAATGCATGCAAATGACCGTGAAGTGAAGGAGTTTGACTATGAAATGCCTCGAAATGACCGTGAATCAACATGGAATTGTTTCGGACGACCGTGAAATGCATGAGAATGATCATGGTTTGAAACGAATTGACCGTGAAATGCATGCAAATGATCGTGAAGTGAAGGAGTGACTGTGAAATGCCTCGAAATGACTGTGAATCAACACAGAATTGTTTCGGACGACCGTGAAATGCATGAGAATGATCATGGTTTGAAGCGAATTGACCGCGAAATGCATGTAAATGACCGTGAAGTTAAGGAGTTTGACTGTGAAATGCCTCAAAATGACCATGAATCAACATGAAATTGTTTCGGACGACCGTGAAATGCATGAGAATGATCATGGTTTGAAGCAAATTGACCGCAAAATGCATGCAAATGACCGTGAAGTGAAGGAGTTTGACTGTGAAATGCCTCGAAATGACCGTGAATCAACACGAAATTGTTTCGGACGACCGTGAAATGCATGAGAATGATCATGGTTTGAAGTAAATTGACCGCGAAATGCATGCAAATGACCGTGAAGTGAAGGAGTTTGACTGTGAAATGCCTCGAAATGACCGTGAATCAACACAGAATTGTTTTGGACGACTGTGAAATGCATGAGAATGATCATGGTTTGAAGTGAATTTACCGCGAAATGCATGCAAATGACTGTGAAGTGAAGGAGTTTGACTGTGAAATGCCTCGAAATGACCGTGAATCAACACGGAATTGTTTCGGATGACCGTGAAATGCATGAGAATGATCATGGTTTGAAGCGAATTGACCGCGAAATGCATGCAAATGACCGTGAAGGAGTTTGACTGTGAAATGCCTCGAAATGACCGTGAATCAACACGGAATTGTTTTGGACGACCGTGAAATGCATGGGAATGATCATGGTTTGAAGCGAATAGACTGCGAAATGCATGCAAATGACCGTAAAGTGAAGGAGTTTGACTATGAAATGCCTCGAAATGACCGTGAATCAACACGGAATTGTTTTGGACGACCGTGAAATGCATGATAATGATCATGGTTTGAAACGAATTGACCGCGAAATGCATGCAAATGATCGTGAAGTGAAGGAGTTTAACTGTGAAATGCCTCGAAATGACTGTGAATCAACACAGAATTGTTTCAGACAACCGTGAAATGCATGGGAATGATCATGGTTTGAAGCGAATTGACCGCGAAATGCATGCAAATGACCGTGAAGTTAAGGAGTTTGACTGTGAAACGCCTCAAAATGACCATGAATCAACATGAAATTGTTTCGGACGACCGTGAAATGTATGAGAATGATCATGGTTTGAAGCAAATTGACCGCAAAATGCATGTAAATGACCGTGAAGTGAAGGAGTTTGACTGTGAAATGCCTCGAAATGACCGTGAATCAACACGAAATTGTTTCGAACGACCGTGAAATGCATGAGAATGATCATGGTTTGAAGTAAATTGACCGCGAAATGCATGCAAATGACCGTGAAGTGAAGGAGTTTGACTGTGAAATGCCTCGAAATAACCGTGAATCAACACGGAATTGTTTTGGACAACTGTGAAATGCATGAGAATGATCATGGTTTGAAGCGAATTTACCGCGAAATGCATGCAAATGACTGTGAAGTGAAGGAGTTTGACTGTGAAATGCCTCGAAATAACCGTGAATCAACATGGAATTATTTCGGATGACCGTGAAATGCATGAGAATGATCATGGTTTGAAGCAAATTGACCGCGAAATGCATGCAAATGACCGTGAAGTGAAGGAGTTTGACTGTGAAATGCCTCGAAATGACCGTGAATCAACACGGAATTGTTTCGGATGACCGTGAAATGCATGGAAATGATCACGGTTTGAAGCGAATTGACCGCGAAATGCATGCAAATGACCGTGAAGTGAAGGGAATTGACCGCAAAATTCCTCGAAATGACCGTGAATCAACACGAAAATGTTTCAGATGACCGTGAAATGCATAGAAGTGATTATGAATTGAAGCAAAATGACCGTGAAATGCATGCAAGTGAAATGAACGAAATTGATCGCTAAGTGAATGAAATAGATTTTTGATCATCGAGCTGATGAAATCTTGGAAAATAACCAGATTGGTCGGTTAAAGTAGCTTCTCCTACCCCAAAATCATATAGAGTACATCAAGTAACTAATTTTAGTTTAGAAGATATTCTTGTTAAATGAATAATGAAAGAAATGGAAAGAAAGAGAAAAAAAATTTATATGCTTATATATACATATTTATATAAATATGTGTTAGAGAAAATTACATGTAGAATAAAGTTCTTCATGTACCAAAAAAAAAAAAAAAAAACCTACCTATTGCTACGGATTATAGCTACGGTTATTATCCTATCCATAGGAACTATACTATGGACGGAGGCACGCCAGATCGGCGTGGCCGTGCTGGACAATCTAGAGAGTGGCGCGGGGGGCTGCTAGTTCGGCGCACCCACCTTGAATGCACTTTATTTTTACGGATTGTTTTATTTATAGCTACGGTTATTATCCATAGCTAATCGTATGACCGTAGCAAATGAATAGATTGGATGGAAAATGACCACAAATTTCTATATAATTTGTTAAGAATTTAAACGTCCTTGCCTCGTGCCACTGCCGTATCAGTAAAATCCTGTTCGAGAATAATAATAAAAGTACCTTGGAGTGAAACACGTTCTTTGGAGACAAGTCTTCAAGATCTCAAATTTATCAATGCATCCACGTCCTCTTAGAGGAAGAAAACCGTTCACCTTGAGTAATAGATGATAGAAGATGTAATGTGATGGTTGGATGGGGATTCTATGGAGGTTTTATGGAGATTTCACCGAAGAAAATGGGTGAAAATAGGGATTAGGGATGGCGGGGAGAGTTCGGACGTGTATTTGCGTGTAAGGGAGTACCTGCAGTCATATTTTTAGAGTAAGGGCATTTTCGTCATGTAAGGGGCGTCCGTACAGCAGAGACTTATTTTTGGAAACTTAAAAAGCAGTGGGCTTCAAAAGGCTGATGGGCCATATATGGGTCGTACAGTTGGAAATTTCTCCTCTTGTCTGTACGTCTCGCATGCACGTGTCTCGCATCTTTCCAAGTATACACGTGTTTGCAGTTCTGAAAACGTATGCCCATATTCGTTAAATCTAGACCATTGGTTTGTTGTGTCCCACAGTGGATGGAGGAGGTGATAGAAATATCTGAGAATGAAACAATCCATTTACCAATTAAAGGATATTTTTCAGTTTAACAGTAGGCCTTGTTCGATTCGATGCTTGACCGTCTATCTGTATGCTAGAAATCACAAGCGTAGGATTCTTCATTCACGGTGGATATAACTTATCAATGGTCGGGATTAACGAAACATGGGTAATGCTTGTCAGAATTGAAAATCCTAGAGTCATCTTCCACGGTACACGTGGCAGTGGCCTACCATGGTTATGGTTCAAAAATCACACCTACTATATAATCCAGTCAATCTTTCTTCACTTACCCGATCTGAATGTTTGAATACTAAACATACAAATTCAAATAGGTCCAATCTTATGAATGGACTGGATGCATTTTTGGAAATAGAAACACCCAAGTCTCGGTGGTTGAGCTGTACAACCACTTTAGTGGGTGTGGATTGCCTGCGACCCCGGGGCTGTGTGGGGCCATAGATATGTCCGTGACAAATCCACTCCGTCTATCTGTTTTTGAAAGAGCACATACCACATCAAACAGAGAAGATTGGACGCTTGTCAGTGACAGATGTTCTGTGTCACGAAGATATTTATTCCAACATCTTGAAGAGTTTGGATGGCATGTAAACACCGCAGTGCTTTCTTAGCGTGGCTGACTTGAGTTTTGGATCTGCTGGAACTTTTTTTTCTTAACACTCACTGTCAGTTAACACTTCACTGTTAGCCATCCGACTAGGAAATCAATACCTCAGCGTTAAAACGAGGTATTTTCCACCTAGTCTACCACCTGAGCTATGAATCAATGGAGCCACCTTAAATGTTTTTATTGTATATTCACATGGTCCATCCCTTTTCACAGTTCATTTTAAGGTATGATTCAAAAACTGAAGCAGTCTAATTCTCAGCTAGACCATAATTTAGGAAACAGTGGTGATTTAAAACTTTTGGGGCCTGTTTGGCCAGACTGATCCCATAGGATTAAGAGGGATGAAATGAATTTTAAGAAAATGATGATGGTGTCAGTGTTTGTCCCTTGATCCCATGGGTCTCAGATAGCACATGGGATATATATCAGCCTGTTTGGATAGTCACAAATGAATGGGTTTGCATCTCCACATCTTCTTGTGGTGTGCCCCACTCATTGTTTTATATCTGCCTCAAAACAAGTTTATGGCTGAATGTGGGCTGATGAAAATGATGGAGGGAGTGGATATCTCATTGATATTTCAGTGGGCCCCACATAGTGGTGAAAACTCTTATCTCAGGATTGACAAATTTATCTCAAATCTGGGCGCTGTTTACAAGGGCAAGGCACATCCCGCATCCCAAACAACGGATGGGATGGTAGGGTGCAGGATAACCCTCTTAATTCTATCTAATACCACATCCAGTGCCCGGCCAAACACACCCTTGTGGTCTACTAAAAGTTTTTAATAGTCAATCACCATTATTTCCTATGATGTTGTCCATTTAAGACGTAGATATGCTTCATTTTTTGATCCATGACCTAAATAGGGCTGTCAAAACAGATGGCCAGCGTGGACATGTAATGAATACATTAAGGTGGGCCCCATAGTGTTGGGTGAGGATAGGCCGCACCTAATCCGCTTTTTAAGTCAATGGTGATTAATTAATGTTATTGTTAGTAATAAATAAATAAAACAAAGAATAATATTATTAAAAAAATAATAATAAATAATATATGTAAGAATGATTTTTGTTTTTTTCCAAGTTGAAATAACTCCTTTTATTTGATATTTATTAATATTAATCCAAATTAATAAAATTTAATTGGTTGAACTCCAACCAGTTGGACTTGAGAATGCCTCTTTTGGAAAAATGGCATAAAATGTGCTGCCAGGGGTGAGACTCCTTCTGGGTCATTGCATCATGGGACCCACCTGATAAATTGCATGAATCTGCCACATGTGAGCCAAGTTGTTTAGTGAGTCCTTATGCGTGGTAGTCCTGTCAAGTTCATCAACTGGGCCATGCATCTAAACAGGATGAGAGAGAGAGAGAGAGAACAGCTAGTTTTAGCCAACGGTTCATGTTGGATGTTAAATTAGATTAGTACTATTAGAATAATTTGATCAAGAATATATACTAATATACTCTAGTTTGACACATTTAATGAGCAGACTTGTGTGATTTTGGTCCGGTACGAACCTGCTTATAGAAATTGGATGTCATGTGTTATGTTGTCAGGAATGAGATAGGTTGAAATTGCACATGGTGGGCCCACAAGATATATGTGCATAAGTTTGCTAGAGTTATAGAATGAAAGTTATGCATTAAAAAGGATGATTAGGATAAAATAAAATTTTATCAACTAACACACAATTACTTAAACTAATATGTTAAATTAAATTAAGTAAAATTACTTTAATATTAAGGCTTTCAAATCAATAATAGATCTAATTACATAAACTACAAACGATGCAATATGTTAAGCAACTAATCTATAAATATGATAGTGTACATGTTCGTAGGGATATGATAACTGTCAAATCCTAATATCCATATAATCATGCATACATATAATTCATCAATTGATCACGTAAGTATAATTAGAAAAGTGCTCAAAAGATAATCCCAAACACAAGCACATATAGTAGTTTGGTTTCCATATTACACTCCAAACGGGCACACTCAACCTATGAATGTACCTAATTTTACTATTAGGGTTTTAAACTAGATTCACATCTAACTTTTACAATCCTACAGAAAAATCGGTTATATAATTTTCTATAGAATTGACACGAACGTCAGTCTTATACAAAAACATACATGTACACACCCATGTTGGTAGCTTATATAAGGACTTAATTTAGGTCCTACAAAAGAATATGATCAAGTTTAATAGTCAAACTCTTACACTCAATCCAACATAAGGAATGAGTGTACATGGACTTTACAAATGACAATTTTACTTGTTAGTTTAAGTCATGTTAACATGCCTTCTCGAGATATTTCTTCAATGATCTATCGTGCCTCGAATCAAATTTTTGTTGCTCCCCGATCATTGATATTGATGCGTTATAAATACTTCAACTGCATGATTAAATACCTTACATACGATGGTCCCTTGAGGTGACCAAGGTGATGAGAGTTAGGTGGAATCTCCTACAATTAATAAAAGTGAATTTCTAGGGAATTCTCCTTAATGGATACTTTAGATATTGAAAAACATTGAAATTTGTCAATAAAAATGGTATTTAAACTCTAGAGAATGTTTGATATCATGATTTTCTTATAGAGGAGCATGTAATGCTCATTTTAGTGAATAATCACTAAGAAGAAAGCATAAATCTTAATGGGATAAAGCCTACAAGCTTTGGTGGAGCTTGAAATGCACTAGGGTATTTAAAATGTCAAAAAAATTCAATTGTTCAAAGATCTGAGTATAATATTTATAACAAAATGGCTCAAATGGATTTTCAAGAGCCAAGCATGATCAATCGAGTCTAGTATTCGATCAATCAAGCATGGCCGAAAATGGTCCAATGAACTCGCTGGACTATTTTGGTTATGTTCAATCGATCGAGCTTGATCGCTCAAAAGAAATCAAAAATTCCTCGATCGATCAAGTTTGTGTCTTAGGCACCTAAAGTAAATCATATTTAAGTCAGTTGATTACTGGATGTTTTTTGTCATGTTCAATCAATTGATTAAGCACATCCAAAAGACTGATAGTCTTAGACAATTTAATTTCTAGCAGCTTGGGATTTCTATAACTTATCTTATCTTATTTAAATAAGGCTCATAAAGCTCATAGATGATCACACAAGGTTTTCTTATTAAGGCAATAATCATTTATAGATTTAAGGATTGTTTTAGGTCAAGGCTAGGGTCACTATGACAGCTCATTTACATATTCTTCTCTTTCTTGATGCTCCAGTCTTCATATATCTTTGGTCTTCAGGTTTCAAAGGCTCAACCAACTTTCTTACACATAGAAGTACGTAATTGACAAACAAAGTACACAAATAAGTGCGCTAACATAGGTTTTATCGACTTTGCTTAGTCCTTTTTTTTTCTAATCCATAAATATTGAGGAGAATTATCGTCTTCAGTTAGAGTAAATATAAAATTTATTCAGAATTCTCTAGTCCTACAATGGGGCCACGGTTCAGTGATTTAAACCATTAGTATACTTGATCTCATTGTTGATGGACCATATCCTATAAATCTCTTTTATAATTCAATTCTAATGTTTACATCTTTTAGATTTAAACGATCGAGAAGGGAAATAATGCAATATTGTGAATTGATATTAGACATGTCTAATGATTGATGGTTATGATCTTCCAATATGAGTGTTTGTGTGTGTGCGCGCGCGCGCGCGCGTGTGTGTGTTGGTTGGGTGAGTCTTGGGAAAGGGTGTTAGGTGGAGCCCACCTTGATGTTTTTAAGAAATCTACCATGTCCATCCATCTTGCAAGCTCATTTTAGCACGTTCAACAAAAAAATGAGGCAGATTCAAAACTCAAGTATGCCACAAGGAAATGATGGGGTTTCAATGAGCACTATCGAATCATTCATATGACCATAAAAGTTTTTATTAGGATAAATTTTGTGTTTTCACTTCACCCTAGTGGGAACGACCTTACGAAGGGTTTAGATGGCATATAACCATCAAGGTATTGCCCCATGAAGGCCTCAAAGGTAAGCATTAATTTCTCTAATATTCCCTCTTGTGTAGTCCACTTGAGTTTTGGATCCACCTCAAACACGCTCTTTCCAAACATCTCAATTACTATGTTTCACTCCAATTCAAATTTGCTAGACGACCCCTTATAACAAAATCATGTAATTCAATTTCACATATTTTCAAATTGCCACTTATCATCACCAAATCACAAGTCCCGGTTGTTTACACTCATTTTTGACATCATAACTTGGTCCAATGAGAAATTGTTATGTGGTACTACTATGCACTTGGTATACACTGGAAACGTATTTGCACCTGTAGAGATCTTCAATTGATTTATCTGCAATGTTACTTATCCACTATTAATGTGATAGTTTAAACCCTTACACATGATATTTAAAAGTTGAATCATTGTATGACACGTGGTTACTATCAACATAATTATTTTATGAGGAAATGAATTAATCACATCAATAAGAGATCTATCGAGAGATCATATCTTATATAATAAAAATTTGACAATAATCTTTTCGACGGTGTTGTCTCTTTCAATCCTTTCAAAATGATAGATTGTTCTAGAGACGTTTGAAGAAGCAGTGGCAATTGAAAAATTTTTGAACGTCAAGGAATTGAGCCTTTGTCTAAGCCAACCTGATTTGGGTCCAAACATAAGTTAGGGAAGAAACTTTCACCAGGCCATGCATTGATTGGGATAAACAATGGGAGAGCTCACTGGGAAGGTAAAATTTAATCCACTCATCGTTCCCAGAATCTAAAGCCATCCTGCAATGAATGGTGAAAATGCTAGAAGATGTTCGATCTAGACCATTTGATGCCTCTTGGTGACCTTTAGCCAATTCTGCTTAGCAGGATGTCATCCGAAGATGCAAAGTGGCCAAGATTGACCTAAATTGTCTTAGATTTGGCTGTCTTAATCATAGGAATTTCGACAAATCTATGTCTGATCCATAATGGACCACGGACACCCCACAATGAATCAAGATCTGAGAAACTAAGGAAACTGAGTTTAGTTGGAGTCATTTTGCTGAATCTAAGCCACCGATACTAGAGTAATCGAAGGAATTCCTATTCCAGAGGAGCGCGAAAGATCTGGAAGCAACAAGTAAGCCCTAATGAAGGTTTTACAGCCTCGATGATCTATAAAAGGAGTAATGGAAGAAGAGCTTGAGGCCCTATACCAAACACATCAATCTATCTTTTATCATTTTCTTTTCTTAGCTTAGTTTAGCTGCTACCTAGCGGCTCCTGGTACAGTACCTTAGGAGTAGAGTCAATTTATATTTTGATTTTCTCAAGTTCCGATTTGGTTGGTCATACCCACCTGGATTTATCTGTTCCGATAAGCGTATCAAGTATTTATCTATTTTCATTTTGTTTATTCATTTGGTTTCCTCACAAGTTATTAGTTGTAATAAATATTATTTTACAATACTGAATGAAATCAACAACATTTGGTCCTTATTAAATTTAAGTGTGCATTTCTGTTCATTTAAAAAATATTTTGAACTTAAAGTATCGGTGAAAGAACAAGTCATTAAGGCAGTAGACCCACGTTTATTGTCACAATGTAAAAAGAACTCATTGGTATGGATTAGCCTCCTTTCCTTTCACTAATCACCTGAGTGAAGCATAATTTTGGTGGCCAAGACGACTATGGTTATTCAACCTCAATTTCTAATATGTCCATCTTCATGAAGGGGGCATTAACAATTCAATCAACCATTGAGTCAACTTGACTCTGGCATGCTCGGACATCCTACTTACACACACGTATATCCAATCTAAACCCTCGGTCACATGAGTGGTCTTGTTTAATTGAATTGGAACACTAGTTCTCTCTCTCTCTCTCTCTCTCTCTCTCTCTCTCTCTCTCTTCCATATACATGCTAGTAAACGCAATTGTTGATTTTAGTTATCGAATTACTGAATTTAAGTAAATCCCAATTATATGTTGTCAAACACAACTAGTGATTCCAATTCATATAAATTTTATATGATTGTCAATCTATGAGTATTGAATCCTACCAATATTGCTCGAATGCACTCATGCATATCTGAGAGATCCAAGCTGCTCAATAGGCTCCCCCACCCTCTTTTTCACTAACCCTTTCCAACACATTTTGACTTTTCAAGTAGATCAAATTTCACTTTGGTCGAGGTTTCTTTCTCACATACCTAACAATAGGTCAAAAGTTATGAGAATGATGGAACACATCAAGCAGGGCCCTTAAACTACCGAGGATCATAACACATTCCTGGGGTACTAAATATATGAACCTTGGTTAGATCAAGTAGAGTTGGATTGAATTAGATTGGAATTGGTTACCAACAAAATCTTGACCATACATTGTTAAGGACATGACCTCCATCCACCAAAGTCCCCTTGTAGGCTTGCTTAATTTTCCATGTCTACTGTAAATACATTGTAAATAAGTAATTATTATACTTTGAGCTAGTTTGATAATTGGTGTGTATTTCTACTTTGAAAATCGATCTAAAAAGATTAACTTAAATTTGTGATGAGCATAAGATATCCTTGTCATCCATCCATTTTATTGCATAATCTAAAGAATGAGGCAGATCCAATGCTCAAGTGGCCCACACTAAAGAAAATAGTGACCTTAAAATGACCATTATTGAAAGTTGTTTCCTTTACTAGGCCTACATTGATGTTTATTTGTCATTGAACCTATTTGTAAGGTCACATAGACATGGATAAGAGGGAAAACACAAATATCAACTTCATCCAAAACTTCTAGAGGCCCCAATAAGTATTTAACAATAGGCATTCGACTCCCACCGTTGCTTCCTATCGTGTGATCTACTTAAGCTTTTGATCTGCCTCATTTTTAGGCTCACGTCCCAAATTCAACTGGCATAATGGATGAACAGTGTGAATAACCCACATACGTCATAGTGGGTTCTACATTTGTTTCACAACCATCTTCAATTTTAGCTTTCAAATGGGGTAAGCGTCAATGTCTACATTGGAAATCATACTATTATTCCTAAGATATTTATATATGACATGAAAAATTAAACCAACCAACAAAGTTTAAACCACTTAAGAAAAATACATTAAGGTACTTTTATGAAAATTCACACTCTTGACTACTGGGGTTGTTAGTGGGTGCAAAATCAATTTTATTTTTAAAAGCCCAATTTGAAAAGTTTAAAATCCAGGTAGAAACTAACCTTATATTATTTGAATCTAGATCCTCTGTGACGCAGGGATGAACTGTGATGAGGTTGAGCACCGTCTTCCTCAAGATGATAAATGTTTCGAATCTACGGAACTTCTCTGGACTCCTCGCAAAGGCTTCTTGAATCTATGAGAAAGAAAGTAATCAAAATAGAAAATAATTTTATAAAATTCAAAATTGATTAATAAATAAAATAAACAAGTTCACAACTCTTTAAATAAGGATACCAAGCAATGGGAGAGCAATCAGAGGCAAAATACAACTAAAACTCCTAGAATTTGCAACTTACTATAAATAGTAAACTTACTATTTATAGACGGTCATGATATCTATTAGTGCGCAAGGTTTTCGGCCAAAAATAGTAAGTGTCCTATTTGGCTTCACCAAGCTGTTCTCCCAATTATTTTAAGCTCTTTTCACATTCAGCGCAACTCCTAAAGCCCAACGGATGAAGAGTTATAAGCAAACTTAAACTTACTATTTATAGTAAAAACATAATTAAAATAGAGAAACAGCCGTCGATTCAAGGATATTTCGTAAATCCGGCTTGTGCAACCCTACATAGTGGGGTTGGGTAGGTAAAGTAGCTCATTCTACCCCAAAATCATATATTTTACGCCCGATAACTCATTCTGAATTATGAGATACGCCCGATTTAAGGTTCAACGGTACGGATCACTTCTGTCGTCGACCAAACCTTTTTTGATCCATCTTGGTTATGAAACTGTCTGCAACCCACTCTACATCACTCTGCTTGCGTCAAGCACGAAAATTCTGCTTGTTGCAATCTAATTGGGCCACATCACCAGACACCGCATATAATACAACAGTGTTGATAATGTCAGTGATAATGTGAACCAATTACAATACAGGAAAACAAATACAGCACAAGAATATAGGATTTTCCTACTCGTGACAAGCAGAGGATCTAGATTCATATTATATAAGGCAGAAACACAGGATTAGCCCCAGGCCTTGTCAATTCCCTTAGGACTAAATCTAAGTCCAGCCCATAAGATAACAAGAAGGCATTCTTAATTTCTATTAAAACCAATTTAGATAAGCTGAGGATTTCCAAAAATCAATCCAGCCCAACCCAACTAAAAAGTTTTGACTTGGGCGAGTTGTGCTGACCAGAGCCAAGTCGCCCCCTAACCGAAAGAAGCCTCTCTCCAATGCTAAACTAATCAAGAATACTAGGTTCATTGTACGTATCCATATTAAATATTGAAATACAAGTTTGGAAGTTTATTTCAAATTCATCAAATTCTGTCTGAATACGTTACCTTGTGATTGAGAGTATCTTTCTCATCATCCTATTATCTTTTATTTGTTTCAAATAGTCAAGTTGGACCATCCCACCAATTAAAAACATGAAAACGATAATACACACCATAATTGATACACTGGGAAAGTGGATTCTCTGTCTGGGGCGACAGTGATGTCGGTGACAAATCCACTCCATCTGTATGTTTTGAAAGACTATTGACAAGGATCTAAAAGCAGGTAGATCCAAAGCTCAGGTGAGCCATGCCACAAGAAACAGTGGGGATTGAAGGGCTGAGGTGACAGAAGTTTTGTATGGGGATGATATTTGTGACTACAGTTTATCGGATGGTAATAATTCTATGAACGGTTTGGATGGCATATAGTTTCGTATCAGTATGATATTAGTGCCTACAGTTTATCTGAGTGGTCATAGCCCTATGAACGGTTTGGATGGCATATAAGCATCATGGTCAGCTCCAGGAAGATTTCAAAGTAGACGTTCTGTTCCCACTATTTCGTGTGGTATAGCCTACTTGGTTTTTGGATCTACCTGATCTTTTATCCGTCTTATTGTTGTCTTTCAAAACAGATGGACGGAGTGGATTTGTCACAGACATCTCTGTGGGTCCCACACAGCCCTGGGCACAGACATCTCTGTGGCCGGGGTCACAGGCATTCGGTTTCCATGCACTCAAGGGTGTCAATGGGCCGGTCTTGGGCCCAAAAATCATAATCTTTAATTGACCCGGCCCGAAACAGTTCTAACCCGGGCTGAGACACCTACTACGGCCCGGCCTGTTGAGATGCACCGGTGCTAGTAATTGCACACTTTTGTTAAGAGCATTATATTAGTTATGGTGCTCCTAGTTGTATGGTTGCACTTGGAATGTTTAATCAATGGATCCATACCGTCCGTTAGGTCCAAAATACATTTCACTAGTGGTAAACCGATTGGATGATCCAATCCATTAATAAGTTGTCATTCTCTTTATAACTAACCATTTTTTGAGCCATGGATGAGATGGTTACAATTGCCTAAAAGTGGCCATTAGGAATCACATAGTGCCCCCAAGAAAATCGATGGCTTGGATTGTTAATTGGACCTATTTTTATACAAGCTATCACAACCATCCATATAGTAGGCCATTAATCAGATGGTTCAAACCATACAATGGGTACAATTTAACTTTTGCATGGAAATTCAGGAATCGTAAACTGCACCTAACGGGCAGTCCAGATCCATTGTTTATACTGGCCAAGTCTCCTGATGCAATAGATCATTGCTAAACCTACACGCATGTACAATAAAGCTTATGTACACAAAACACGTGCCATCGGAGCATGATGGATCCGAGATCCAATCCGTCCTCCAGAAAGGCACCATTGATGCCCTAGCCTAAGAATCAGGTTGATCCATCGATCATATGGACCACAGTTTTCAGAACAAATGTACGGCTCTGAAAAGCTTGGTTTAAGCTTTCTAACCCATTCACCTATTTTTTGATGTTGGACCCACATGTTGAGTGGACAGGATTTATTTTTGCGAAAACATGTAGAAATCGGACCAACCTGATGGATGGATTGGATTTTTATCTTACGTCATGCTTGCACACGTGTGGCGTGTACATGAGCCTTCTTACACAGGCGCGTACGCTAGCAAAGTTCATTCTCACACATGAGGAGATTTGGATGCAGTGTGACTATTTTAGCTAGAATTTCGCTATGTAAGTCATCGTGTTCAAATAAAACGGCTTTCTTTGACAGTATTGGTGGGCCCCACATGTGGAAAAAAAAAAAACCTTTAATGCTACTTATCCAATCGAAAATCATAAGTCAAGGTCAACTTTGGCAGTTGATTTTAATAGCAGATTTCAAATTTAAAACTGGACCATTAATTTTGTTACTGAAAATGCCTAAGATATAATAAAATAAAGAAATCAGGTGAGCTGGTTCTTCCTTATATGACAATGACAGAATATGAACTTACTGAAAGAAGGGATCATGCAGTCCATGCTACTGCAGAGTATGGTAGATCATACTCACTCCAAAGGAACCGTGGGCCCAGTGCCTATGGGGGACATGCGGCGAAATTCACATTGATGGGATGGTAATTGGCGAAGTCAATTGGACGGTCGAAATTCATTAGTCATTGATCTAAATTTAAGTTCAGAAGTCTAAAAAATATGATTAATGGGAGCGGCTAATCAGAATATATTCGGGGTGATGCCCATCAGTAGTGGGACCCACAATTTGGACGTTGTGAACTAGTGGGAGTATGGCCCACCTTTTAAGTGTGAGAAAGCGTTGACTTGAGTTTTTTTTGTTTAAAAAAATAAAAATAAATTATAATTGATTATACAACACATGTTGTGCATTATACGCAGCGTTTTCTGCGATGGACGCGGATTGTTTCCTGCCCACGCAAGTCCGACTTAGTAGGGGATATGTGGGGCCCACTGCAATGTATGTGTTTTATCTACGCCGTCCATCCCCACTTTGTGGTCCACTTGAGCCTTGGATCTGCCTATTTTTGGGCTTCCTTCAAAATGGATGTACTGCGTGAATAACACACCTACATCACGGTGGACCCCACCGAAATCCCCTCCCAGGGCTGACTACCTAGTCCAACCTGGCAGGACAGGAGGCAATCTGCGTCCGTGACTGCTGCGGAACAGTGGCAAAAGGCAGTTAATGGGCCAGATGGCCCAGATCAGGTAACACACGCGCATCCCGTGTATTTGCATCGGATTCCTGTGCATCCGCAAAGGCATCTCTTCTCTGTGGGGCCCACCATATTTTTCTTGTGAAATCTCCTCCGTCCATCTGTCGAGAATTAACATTTTTGCTACAAATGATAAAAATTAGATCGATATAAAACTAATGTGGGACACAACACCGAAAAATGTCAAAAAAAAAACATATATGAAACCTCAAGTTCACGCGGTGTAGTCTTTCTGATTTCTGGATCAAGCTCATTTTGAGAGTGTCCGATCAAATTCATGATTCCGACCTGATGAACTGATTCGATGGAATCTACAGGCTATGGTGCGCCCAATAAAACAACCTACGGTTGGCGTCTACTCTCCAATTTTCCCAGTGGTGTGGCCCACCTAAGTTAGGGATGGAGCTAAATTTTGGTCGCGAAACCTAAATTGAGGGGATTCACCTCATGCACGTGAATGAATATCATGCAGACAACAAGGTTGGCCCACATCGACGATTCCGTCCTGATAAAGCCACCCAAAGAAATCTAAGACGGACAAACACCTCAAACGTGCTAAGAAATCAAACGTGTGAGAACCTGTCCGTCTATCAGGTGGGCCACACGGTGAATCTTCCCCAGCTCAAAAGTCAGGTCTCCCACTCATCATGTGCGCTAAACATGTATTTTGAATATTGACCGTTGGTCATATTTTTCAAATCAGGTGGCCTGATTTTTGGACTAGAGAAATGAACGGCCCTGATCATTCTTTCGGTATTTGGAGACGCGCGCGTGAAACCATCACCCCGTAGCGCAAAAAACGATCCCCCCATCCACAAACCGATAATTCGCAAAGCTAGATTCCATAAGTTGAGGCCAATCATCGGAGATCCAATCCGTTCACATGATGGGGACCACCATCTCTTGAAGACCCCTTTTAAATCTTCCCAACTAAAAGATCTCAACCATTTGATAATCGGGCCTTCTTTTCAATGAATGTGTACCGTTTGTATTCTTCTCTTAACCATCTAGTTTAGGCGACCAAACCAAGGGCTGCGATCCTTCAATATGGTAGATTTCCAGGACATTCTCCATCCACAAAGTCCCATTCTATCAACGGCTGTAAAAGAATATGCAGATTACACGTCAGGTACCATAGGACAATAGCACGGAATTGCGTCATCCTTCCCATACGATAGGGGCCTGTTATTTCTCAAAGTGACAGAAGTACCCTCCTGTTGTTTTAAAAATACAAAAATATCCCCTCTAAGTGCTTGTAATTACATATGGACGTGGCTGGATAAGGCCGACGCCATCAAATACTCCCACAAATCCGGATAACTGAAAACAGCGAATCGTTACCCAAAATTCATTTTTCATCGAAAGCATGAGAAAATTACGAATTTGCCCCTGTGCAGTTGCAATGTCTAAAATATCCTCACGTGGTTGAGCAGGAGAACCGTGATAAGGTAGAGCCATCTTTTTACAGTACACGTGTCAGAGTAATGTTAAGATCAAGTCAGTACATATATGGGGCCCTAGCATGGATGGTACATTCGTCAAATATCAACACAACTAGATAACCCCATGCATCTGATCTTTGTTCATTAAAGAGACGGTGGAAAACAAAAACTGTTAACGGTTGAAAACGCACTGGGGTAACCTACAGAAAAAGTAATGGATAAGATCGTCTAATTGTTTTATTTTAAAAAATATGCCATACATGCGCCAGTGTATGGGTGGACCCGATCGGTACATCACCTGCCACGTGTCATATGGAAAGATGGCTCTAACGTATTATCTCCAAATTAATATTACTGGAAAATGATCCCGCATTAACTACGGGACAGTCAACTTGAAAAAATCAACGGTTCGAATTCAGCTAATTAATCTTTATGACTTATCTACAGTGGGATTCATGATTCGGACGGTTTAACCTGGGATTGAGGATCTTTGCCTGTAGAATGTCAACCTTTCTAACCAGACGGATGTGACTTTTGGGGATGCCCTATCCGTGATGGCCCCACAATGTGAAAGGTGTGTATCCAGAAACCGGATCGCGTACAGAGTTACGGTACAACACACCAGCTATATACATGTGTATTAACGTCAGCAAGTTCTGTGGGTGCTATCATCAGGTATGTGTTATATCCAAACCGTTCATCCATTTGGTGAGCTTGTTTTCATACATTACCTGAGAAATAAGACAGATCTAAAGATCTAGTGAACCACAGTGAAAAAGGCAGCCGAGGATTGAACATTTACCATTGAAAACCTTTTGGGGTCATAGAGGTTTCAAATTAATATGAAATTTATTTTTCCTCTTCATCCATATATTTGTAACCTTATTAACAGAAAATAAACGTTATGGTAGACCCTCTAAAATTTTCAATTGTGAAAAACATTATCCTTGCTGCTCTTTTTGGTGTGGTATATTTAAGATTTAGATATATTATTTATTTTTTATTTTTCAAATGCTCTCAAACGAAATGGAAAATGGGAGAATGTGATACATATAATATATACATCATTGAGGGCCATCTAACTTTGATCTCATCTTAACCATTCGTACAACTCGGAGCTCGAGGAGCGTCTGCGCTCGTCTTCGCACGACACGTATCTACACCGGAGATATATAGCCGGTGTGCGGTACACCAGCCAATCCGCTTCCCAGGGTTACGCTCTGATCGTACTGAATAAACCGTTGGACCCGCTGTGAATGTACGTAGTTTATCCACACCGTCCATCCATTTTTTCAGCTCATTTCAGGGTTTAACCCAAAATTGAAGCATATCTAAAACTAAAGTGGACCATACCAAAGGAAACGGTGGGAAGAATGATTTTCACCTCACAGTGATGTTTATTTGTCATCCAACCTTTTTATAAGAACTCACACACACGGATGAAGGGAAAAAACAAATATCCAGATTGATTCAAAATTTCTGTGGCCTCAGGAATTTTGCAACGGTAGAAGATCAATTCACATTATTTTCCTGGTGCGGTCGACTTGGGCTTTGGATATACTTTATTTTTTTTTAATTTCTGATATTATCTAGTAAAATTAATGGACAGAGTGAATAAAATAGATAAATCATGGTGGCCCCACAGAGGCAGAGGATGAGAAATTTATGACTGTAGACTCCACCTTTTATCCAGCAGTTTTTTTAAAGAAATACAAACTTATAGTACCCACCTAGACCTCCTTGTACGGAGTCAGAATTTTAGGACGAAAATACCCCTCCTTTTGACGGAAAACGGAAACGGATTCGGTACTCCCCTTGCCACCCGTTAACGCCGGATGGTCGGTGGTCTGTGGGCCCTACCATGATGTATGTTTTTCATCCATTCCGTCCATATTCTCTTCCATATCATTTTATAGTATGAGACCAAAACTGAGGTATATCCAAATCTCAAGTGTACCACATTACAGGAAACAGTGTTGAATGAGCATCAACCATTAAAAACCATTAGGGAGCTATAAAAGTTTTGGACGAAGTCGATTTTTGGTTTTTCCCTTCATCTAGGCCTATATGAAGTAATCAACAGATTAGATGTGAAATAAATAGTTCTTTAGGCCTTACGAGAATTTCAATTGTCAATATCCAATCAATATTATCTTCTTGTGGTGTGGTTCACCTGAGATTTATATCCCTCTCATTTTTTGGTACAAGCTCTAAAATGAACTGTAAAAATGGATGAACGGAATGTATGAAACACATACATCATGGTGGGGCTCACAGAACACCGACCACAGCCATTGGATGGTGGCAGGGTGAGCAGCCTATCTGTTTCCTTTTAATATTATATACCTAAGCTTTCACTCGTTGCTTTCACTCCCTTAATAAAAAAAACCTCCTCAAAATAACAGCATTTCACTCCTTTTCAACCATAAACTGACGTACGGATGTTATTATTCTTATTTTTCTCATCGAATTCTCTATGAATCATCTGGATACCATCATTCTACATTTGTCATTTTTCGTCTTGGTTAGGGGTACGTGAAATCCCACGTAGTGGCTGCATTTGCAATCATTGAATATGTGTCAAAATATTCCCTCACGCCAAAACACCTCTCTTCAACCTACATTTGACTTGTGCTACGGTAGTTGGTGTTACAGATATTTTTTAAAAAATGCTCGGCTCATACAATTGCATTGCATGTGAAGTTCAGTCAATTCCATGTGTTAGTCTTACTCAATTTCATGCGTTAGGCTTAGTTAATTTTATGCGTTGATCGGTGAAATCCATGTGAAACTCACTCAATTCCATTTGAAGCTCACTCAATTCCATGTTAGGACAAATTCGATCTCATGCTATGCTCGCTGAATTTCATGTTTACCATGCACAATTTCATGCTAGGATCGCTCAATTTAATGTTTGCCTAGCTTAATTTAATAGTAGATAAGATAAGGCCAATTTAATATTTGTCTTGATAAATTTCATGCTAGGATCACTCAATTTAATGTTTGCCCAGTTTAATTTCATTGTAGATAAGATAAGGTCAATTTAATATTTACCTCGATAAATTTTATGCTAGGATCACTCAATTTAATGTTTGTCCAGCTTAATTTCATCGTAGATAAGATAAGGTCAATTTAATGTTTGCCTTGATAAATTTCATGTTAGGATCACTCAATTTAATGTTTGCTCAGCTCAATTTCAATGTAGATAAGGTCAATTTAATGTTTGCCTCGATAAATTTCATGCTAGGATAGCTTAATTTAATGTTTCCCTAGCTCAATATCACGCTATGCTCGATCGATTTAATTTCTACCCCGCTCAATATCATGTTATGTCCGCTCAATTTAATGTTTTTCCCGCTGAATATCATTTTATGCTTGCTCGACTTAATATTTGCCCCGCTGAATATTATACTAAGCTCGCTCGATTTAATGTTTGCCCAACTCAACATATAGTTTGCCCCACTGATTTTCTAGTTTGCCCTGCTGACTTTCTAGCTTACCCCACTGATATTCTACTTTGCCTTGCTGATATTCTATTTTGCCCCGCTCAATTTCATGTTTGCCCTACTGAATTTCATGCTTACCCCCTCTGCTGAATTTCATATTTGCCCTACTCAATTTGTACGTTGTCTGACTCATTTTTCTACCTTACCCTACTCAATGTTATGGTAGATTGTCTTACTCAATTTAATTAAATATGATACGAAATCATGATATAAAAGGCCTAATCCATATAAGCTCTAGTTGTTTACATGAAAATTTAATGCGTAGCTTACTCTTTATTTCCTTAAGATTTATATCATTCTCATCCATAAGGGAAAGCGAGTTTTCGATATCCTTTTATTTAATTGAGTTTTGTCTTATGGCAAGCTTCCATTATTTAACGATTTATTGATAATTTGTCATTATATTGATTTTCAAATAATGGCTACGAGAATCATCTGTCGCTATGGCGGGGAGTTAGAATGTGAAAACAAGCAATGGACATACAAGAATGGAAGTACGAAAACTATTTTGTTAGATATTGATACTACGTACGAAGAACTTCTATCCAAAATGTATATGATTATTAAGAGTTCACCAACAAATTGTGATATTCGGATGAAAGTTTTGTATCCTTACTCCAATAAATCAACCCTCCAACCGTACTTGAGGACGACGATGACGTTAAAGAGTTCCTGGCAACACAGTTGGAGCAATCGAAAAAGTTTATTCCTTTAGTCATCGAGACAATCCAACACATTAATATGACAATATATGTTGACAGTGCGGCAAAAGAGTATGACGTGAAATTTGAATATAAGCCAAATCCATTACAAGTAGAAGGAACAAATGATCAACTACTCGAGCCACCTCTAACATCAAAATTTATGAGTACCCAAGTCAGTGGTGGACGTAACATTGACCTCATTTATGATTATATGGCACCACCTCTAGCAACAACAACAAATCTATCGTCATCATCCACAGCCCGAAGATACATCAATCCTGAAAGTGACATCTTACATCCAGACCTTCCCATAACATCAAACTTCAACACCCGTCAAGTTCCCATGTCGTTTGATGATGCTGCATTCACCAATGTAACAATGCTGGAATATATGAATTCGTTAAGTGAATCGATCGATAGCCGTTGGACAAACATTTAAGGACAAGAGTTGGTGCCGGCATGTTTTGAGCCTATTTTCCCTTCAAAATAAATTCCAGTACAGGGTACTATACTCAAATTCTAGAAGATTCACGGTTGTATGCTTTGAAGATAAATGCGAATGGAGGATTCATGCATCACGCATGAGTAATTCGGAGGTTTTTAAGATACAGACTTATACGTCAAATCACACATGTGGCATGTCATGGATGAGGAGCGATCACCGGCAAGCAAGCAATAAGTTAGCATGTGATTTGGTTGTTAGCCGCATCGAGCAACGCCTGGGGTTGAAGCCACGTGATATTATCTTCGCTATGCAAGAGAAGTATAATATTGTTATCAGTTATAGGAAGGCATGAGTAGTCAGGGAGCTTGCAATCAATCAGGTGATGAGGTCTTATGAAGAGTCCTACAATCAACTCCCCTTGTATTTGCATGAGTTGAGGACGGTCAACCCAGGGACAGTGATTGCCCTACGTGTTAACAAAGAGACATTCAGGTTTGAAAGATGTGTTGTTGCTCTTGGACAATGCGTTAGAAGTTTTCAAAAATCATTGCGGAGGGTATTAGCCATTGATGGGACACACTTAAAGGGCAAATACAAGGGTGTTCTATTCATCGTCACGGCCTTAGATGGGGACAATCATATATTTCCAGTTGCTTTTGGCATCGAAGAATCAGAGAACGGTAGCAGTTGAAATTGGTTCCTTACTTACCTTAGCGATGCGATAGGGTCTTTTGAGGAGCTTGTGCTTATATCTGATCGACATAAAGGTTTACTGAAAGATGTTCTCCAAGTCTTCCCACGTGCAATTCATGGCTACTACGCGTATCATATCTACAGAAACTTGGTGGATACCTTTAAAGACAAGTCATTAGAGATGTACTTTTGGCGGGCAGTGAAGACATGCAGAGTGGCTGAATTCGATAAATTAATGCATGATATCAAAATGGCCAACCACTCAGTACATGCATGGCTGGCAGAAATCGAATATGAGAGATGGGCATCTTTACACTTTTCAGGAAAAAGATTTAACTTGGTTACTACAAATATTTTTGAGTGTGTTAATGCCCTCTTCAAAGAAACATGCAAATACCCTGTTACGAAATTGATAGAAGAGGTTAGATTGAAGATCCAGGAATTGTTTTATAAGATAAGAGAATCTGCGGCATCGTTTGTAGGGCCATTGAAACCATGGGCGGAGTAATAATTAAAGGATCTTGTGCAGAAGGCACGAGATGTTCACTGTCATCCTATTTCTCGAGATGAGTACTATGTTGTTGGAGATTATAATGATACAGTCAAGCTCAGTGAGTTTTCATGTACATGTCGCGAGTTTGGCTTGGAGGGGTACCCTTGTATGCATGTCCTATTAGCATGTATAAACTATAATTTTCCTCATTACTCATACTGCTCCTCATTCTATACAGTGTAAAGTTACATAGCCACGTATAATGAATCGGTGTACCCAGTACATGACAAGAATGAGTGGGAAGAAATTTCAACGCGCTTCAAGGAGTATTGTGCGCAAATTAAACCCCCAGGACAAAGGAGGTCAGTTGGAAGACCCAAAAAACTTAGAATTCCATCGCGTGGAGAGGAATCGAAAACAACAAAGTGTAAGCAATGCAAACAAACTGGGCATAATCGCTGGGAGTGCATGTTTCCCATACCTGAAAAATAGCATACTTTGTAATTTATTTGGTGTTTTGATGTATAGCATACTTTGTAATTTATTTGGTGTTTTGATGTATAACATACTTTGTAATCTTGGTGGATGATGAATGAACTTTCTACCTTGTCCCACTGTATTTTCAGTTTGTCCTGCTGTGCTCGTCGAAAAGGAAAATGCACATGAAAATCAATGCAAGGTAATTGTGCATATACTAGAATGAACAAAAGCAAAAACATGCCTGATAGACAAGAACTTCACAGGCATAGAAGGGAAACCCCTTAGCCCACTCATTTTCATGTTTGCCTCGCTTAATTTTTAGGTTTGCCGAAAAAGGAAATAACCTTCTAAGTCCAAATAGCTAATGTGATATTCATCCTATTCAAATCTTCTAATCAAACTAATGTGAATTGTCTAGTTGATCTAGTAGGTAAAACAAGATCTCATGGTTCTTAAACCAATCCCCCAACACCACCATCAGTTTGCCCCGCTGTTTTTTTAGTTTTCCCCCTCATATTTCAGGTTGCCCCGCTATTTTTCTAGTTTCCTCTACTCATATTTTAGTTTGCCTCATTGTTTTACTAGTTTGCCGCGCTATTTTTCTAGTTTGCCCCGCTCATAATTCAGTTTTTCTCACTGTTTTTCTAGATTCCACCGCTCATATTTCAGTTTGCCTCGCTGTTTTACTAGTTTTTTCCGCTCATATTTCAGTTCACCCCACTGGTTTTCTAGTTTGCCCCGCTCATATTTCAGTTTGCCCCGCTCATATTTCAATTTGCCCCACTGTTTTTCTAGCTTGCCTCTTTCATATTTCAGTTTGCCCCGCTCAGAATGACAGAATGCATCTGAGAGGCATGATGAAAGAGATTGAGAGTGATAAAATGAGAACATCCATACACTACTACACATCATAAACCAAAGTGGAAACACTTTCAGATATAATTTGAGTTAGTACATTGTTCCCATACATAACTAACCACGTGAAAAACAGAAATGATGCCAACTACTAACTATTATACTACTAGGTGGAAATGATTCACTTCTTACTACACATTAAACACAAATCACATAACCACTAACACGGCTAAACAGAAGTGAAGGAGTCCATATGTATCACAAAACATCCCTACTGTGATACCGAGTCCGGCGAGGGAGGGGGCACTCCCTCCTTCTGTACACAACACAACACCGCCTTTTTCGTTCGCTGCATACTCTTCATTTTACGCTTCAGATAGTCCTGGTCCTTCTTAATCTCAGATAGTGTCACCTCGATTGCCCCTACACGCTTATCTAAACCCAGACGTGCATTGGGCACCTCACCTGTATCATCACTCTCTCCTTCTTCTTCAGCCTCATCCTCTTCACTACCTTCTTCCTCTTCTTCTTCATCTTTCACTATCTCGTCTCTTATTTCTTCCAACTGCCTAGCCTCTTATTTAGGGCCACATTGCATGCGATTTAAGGTGTCTTCGGTTATCACTCTTTCTGGATGTGAAGGCCCGATGGATGCCCTGAACTCATTTTTTCGGGCTAACTTGCAAATTAGTTGGCTAAATGGGAGGGAGAGATTACATCTTATCCTCACGGCCTTCACTATATGGTAAAGGATAATGGAGGGTAAGCACACATTCTCCCCACGCCCTATCTGGTACATTATCTCCGCATGGTAGACAGAAACCTCCGTGCTGTTTTCCCTTCTCGGATATAAATTATATGTGAAGATGTAGTGCAACAGTCTGTAAATTGAAATCATTTCTTTGTTTCTGAAGCTACTATCTCTCCTCCACTCCACGAGGTGGCCACACAATCTCCTGCTCAACCCACTCATGTGCTGCGATGTGTTCAAGTTCCAAGTGTCTGTAGGGATATGGACCGTTCCCAGTGACACACCAAGTATATTCGTGATGTTTTCTACCTTGATGGAAAGCGGCACTTCTCCAAATGAAATGTCAAATCCGAGTGGGTTAATAATTCGAGAATAGAAAAATCGTACATCATGCTCATTGGCTGAAAAATTACCTTCAAAAATAGGTCCCCAACCTTGGTGCAAGAGTCGATTTAGCACGTCATTTTCGACAAACAGTCGGTCCCCCATCGTGATTTCGAAAACCACTTCCTTATCCTGATTTCGGCATGCATCCAATGTCCGTGCATGTCGATCAGCTCCCCTCTTTGACCTCCTTTCACGAGGTAGTGGTGAAGAACTTATTGCACCAACATTGACCGTCCCTACATTTCCACTGTCGAGTGGTGACAATGGACTCGCGACAGCCGCAGCGGCCCACCTCGTACTTCTTTGTTGAGATGGAGATGATGGACCTGCTCGAATCACCCTCTTCTTCCCCATTAGGATGATGGGTTTAGAAAGATGTTAGAAAGATGAAAAGATGATTGTGGATGATGAAGGAAGGGGGTTGGGAACTTAAGGAGATGTTAGAAGGATTAGAAAAAAAGGAGGATTTGTGTGAAGGAAGATGAAGAAAGGGGAATGGAGATGAAGAAAGGTTTAGGTAAATGGGGGTTTGAAAGATAGAAATGAGGATTGTGGAAGTTGTGGATAGTGGGTTTGAAAGTTGAGAGATTAAGAAGAAGAGAGGGTTTGTGTGAAGAAAGATGAAGAAAGGGAAATGGAGATGAAGAAAGGTTTAGGGAAATGGGGATTGTGAAAGATGTGGATAATGAGTTTGGAAGTTAAGAGATTAAGAAGAAGAGAGAGTTTGTGTGAAGGAAGATGAAGAAAGGGGATGTAATATGAGGGTTTGGGCGTGTGAGGGGCGGTAGTGCCGCTGGACCACAAATTTATTTTTTTAAAAAAAATTTCAATGGGCCCCACCGTGATCACTACTTTTTTCAATGACAGAAGATCAAGCACTAATTGTACTTCATTTGCATAAACTTTTTTTTTTTTTTTTTAGCCTATTATATTAAGCCATGTATATAGGAAAGATCTCATAAGCCCTTAATTTGGTGGTACACCTTAAAAGGTGACAGAGATCATGATTAACGAGGTTTGAATAGCTTAAAAATGTTGTTATAAAGGGATAGGAGATAAAAATCTATGAAAATGTGTGAGAATATACTGTTTAGCATGCTGGTCAGAGATGTTAGTCACATGTGATTCGTTCAAGTCTTGTTGAGTAAAGTCCAGTAGACCGGTATCTAGTCAACAAGTCATGCCGAGCCAATATCATGTCATGCTCAAAACAGAATTTTATCGCGACTTAGCTCAAAAACTCACTGAGTCAAGTTAACTCATATGTTTTATCAGTCTACTTGCAAGTTCTACGGCTAGTATTGGCACATTCACCAACATCACAGGGTCATATACCTGTGGGTCAACAAAGAACTGAAGATGAGGTCAATTTTGCTTATCCTAGAGATGTTCAGTAAAAAAATGCTACTGAAGTGGGGTATAAATCTATGACTTAGTGATGTAGAGCGGGCCGCGGACAATTTTATGGCCAAGATGGATCAGAAAAGGCACGGTTGGCGACAGAAGTGATCCAGACCATAAGACCTTAGATCGAGCGTATCTCGCATCCGGAATGAGTTATCCAACGTAAAATATATGAATTTGGGGTAGAACGAGCTACTTTAGCCAACCAACCCCGCTACGGCGGGTTACGCAGCCTGAATTTGCAAGAAACCCCCTGATCGACGGTCGTTTTCCCGTTTTATTTTTATTTTTACTATAAATAGTAAGTTTTAGTTTGAGTATAACTCTTCATCCGTTGGGCTTTAGGAGTTGTGTCCAACATGAAAAGTGCTTAGGATAATTAGGAGGATGGTTTGGTGAAGCCAAATAGGATAGTTACTATTTTTGGCCAAAAACCTTGCGCACTAGTAGACATCACGACCGTCTATAAATAGTAAGTTTACTATTTATAGTAAGTCGCGGATTCTAGGAGTTTTAGTTGTAGTTTGAGTCTGATTTCTTTCCTATTGCTTGGTACCCTTATTTAAAGGGTTTTGAACTCGATTTTAGGAATTCATTAATCAATTTTGAATTTATTAGAAATTATTTTTATTTTCTGCTTTCTTTCCTCGTGGATTTGAGAAGTCTCTGTGAGGAGTCCAGAGAAGTTCCGTGGATTCAAAATATTTATCATCTTGAGGAAGACGGTACTAGACCTCACGTCCTTCCCTGCGTCACTTAGTGGCTATGAGAACAGGCATCATGGTCGTCTATGAACTTGGACGATCTAGTGATTTTCTGGGTTCCTATGTATTCTCAGTTCCAATCAACAGTATTTTGAATTCACCAAGTTATCTCATTTGACTTGTATTTGAACATGATCCCTACTCTTGGTTTTCATCATTTCATTACAATTCCTCATTTACAACTTCTAAATTAGTAAAATAAAAAATCAGCGACGTCAAAAAGTTATAACCTATTTCTAGCAATACTTTCTGGTGTCTTACTTTTTAAAACCTGCAATCTCCTTTGTAATGAAGTTGGGTTGAACATGACTTGGGATTGGATGGAAGAATGATCCTTAGATTAGCCTGATGGTTAAAAATCCTAGCCCTTCCACCCACACCCACACTCCTTCAACAATAGCCTGATTAATGCATACAAGAAGCGAAGCGCCCCCCTCAGACGAACGCGTACATGACTTGGGATTGGATGGAAAAATGACCCTTAGATTATTATTATCTTTTGAATCATAAACGAATATCTATCAGTTGTGTAGCCCACTGTCTAATTTCAGCACATGAATTAGCTGTGATCATCTGCAGTACATGAGCCCATTTGGTGAACATGTACTAAATGTACAGTTGGATGAACTACTAAACTAGCATCTTCTTAATTATCGGTTCATCACTGCCATTTCTTATAGGTCTAGTATCTTCTTTACTCTTGCATGAGCATTCTCGTCTAGGAAAAAACAACAACAAACAAAAACAAGAGAAACTTTGATACTCTGGCAGTATGTAGTAGATTAGCTGAGGCACTCAGAAACCACAGCTTGGATTGATGGGGAACATGATACATAGGCACCACAGCCATTCAATTAATATTATTATTTTAGGTTTATAAACTGAGGTTTTGCTCAAATACATCTGATGACGCATTGGAATAAGATACGTTGGGACTCTAACCATTGGATTTGGGTTATTTTTCAATGACCCAAATTGTATATTTGTTCGGGCTCCGGATGGGACCAAAATCACTTGGATTGAATATTTCAACCCTTTGATTATACAAACATTATGGTGACCGTTCATGTTGAAAGCAAAAGAGCCAAATTATTGAAAGACTAAAATAATCCAATTGAGGGCTTGTATTTGTCGTCTTCCCACCATACATGACTGTTTGGACCATTGCATGCGCCAGAGTATGAAATAATACTGAGGGAGGAAATAGATTAATAAAGTACTATTTTCCAGCAACACTATTTTCAGAAGATGGAGAAGATAATAAAGATAGACTTTGATACTCTGTCTGTTGGAAAATTTGAAGTAGTCATCTTCACAGGAAACAATTGATGTGCCACTGTCAACCAAAAGCTAAAAATTGCAAAATATCATATTCATGAAACTCTCAATCTGCCAAGAAAAAGAAAAAGATGGATTGATTACAATAAGACATCTGCAACAGCCACAACACACTCATGAACCAAACTGTACTGAATATCTCCCAACAAAATGATTAGAGATAGTTGGCAATAGCTTGAATTTGTAAACCATCAACACACACATAGGAGAGATTGGAGAAAACCATCAACACACACATAGGCAATTGTAAATCAAGACACATATTCAAATTTATATAAATATGAATTAGAGAAAGATGTATGTAGGTAAACATAAAGTTCTTCGTGTTAAAAAATAAAATAAAATAAAATAACACACTAGCAAAGCACTACTGTCATCATGGTGGTATTGTCAAGGCAGGTTGTAATGGCTACGGTTATAATCTGTAGCTATAGTGCATCCATAGCTGATAACAGACTACCACGGCACTACCGCCGGTTCGGTGGTACTGCCGTGGAAGGCCCTAATGGCTACGGTTATAGCTACGGTTATAATCCATAGCCATAGGGGCCACCACCAGTCACTATTCTGTGAGCCCCACCATGACGTATGTGTTCCATCCATTCCGTGACAAATAACCCACAAAGTAAAGGCATTTCCTGGCATTCATGCTCCTTATTGGTCAACCTGAAGCATCCAATGCCTAATATCAATATCTCAGGGCTAGGATAACCCTTCATCAATGGACTCCCTATGACACTGACCAAAAAATTTAGGCCCCAATGCCCAACTTACAACCCTGTTTCTTGCCTTCTAAAAGACCATATCATGCAATTTGTCATCACTATAGAATCTTTCATTATTGTGATCCTTCCTATCGATCACGAAACTGCAAGTAACTAAAGACAACACCACAGCCCTTCATTGCTGTGCTTTCTTTCTTAACTGTCTATTTTCTGCAGAATATCTCACCTTATTTCAGTTAAATATGGACCATTGCTGTATCATGTTTCTTTAACGTCTATTTCCTAGAAACATTAAAGGGTCATTGTTGTATCATAATCAACATTAAAATGTAAACATGTCTAATGTTCAAATGGACCACACCACATGAAATTTGGAATTGAACTTTTAATGTTGAGTATTTCTTGGGGGACACAGAAGTTTTTGAATTATAATTGTGTTTTCTATTGATCCATATCTGTATGATCTTATGAATAGGTTTGATAACAAACAAACATCACTCAAGGGCCGACATTGGTTTCAGCGGTGAAAATCACTATGCCCACTGTTTCCTGTGGTATGATCCACTTGATCTTTTAATATGCTTCAATTTGAAATATGGGGGCTAAACCCCTTAAAATAAATGGAAAAACGGATGAATGACATGGATATACTACAAACATTCATTGTGGGCCCAACTGAGTTTACTTGCACAATGGGAGCGTACTGACTAACTCAGTACGCAATCTGATTACGCTTGCTACGCCCTACAATGATGTTTTATTTGTAATATATCATGTTCATCTGATTATGTAATACCCCTCCGTTTTCATTGCAATATGTATACACCAAAACCCCGTATGTGGAAGGGAACCTGGACATTAAGGGAGAGAACCTAGACATTCAGCGGGACAAACATGAAAGATCAGCAAGGAAAACATAAAAGATCAGCGGGGAAAACTAGGAGATCGGCTGGACAAACTAGAATATCAGCGGCGCAAACTAGGAAGATCAGCGGGGCAAACTGAAAGATCAGCGTGGAAAACTGAAAGATCAGCGAAGTAAATTAAAAGATCAGCAGGGCAAACTGAGAAATTACAGCAGGAAAAACTTAACAAATAATTTCATGGCTTGAGCTGAAAAATCTAAACATATCTAATGTTCAAATTGACCACACCACACGAAATTTAGAATTGAACTTCTAACGTTGATCATTTCTTGGGGGACAGAGAAGTTTTGGATCTATAATTGTGTTTTCTATTGATCTATATCTGTATGATCTTATGAAGAGGTTTAATAACAAACAAACATCGCTTTTGGTCTAACTATGGTTTCAATGGTAGAAATCACTGTCTATTGTTTCCCGTGGTATGATCCACTTGATCTTTTGATATGCTTCAATTTGAAATATGAGGGCTAAACCCCTTAAAATAAATAAAAAAATAGATGAATGGCGTGGATATACTACATACATTTAATGTGGGCCCAATTGAGTTTACTTGTACAATGGGAGCGTACTGACTAACTCAGTACGCAATCTGATTACGCTTGCTACGCCTCACAATGATGTTTTATTTGTAATATATCATGTTCATCGGATTATGTAATACCCCTCCATTTTCATCGCAATATGTATACACCAAATCCCATATGTGGAAGGGAACCTAGACATTGAGGGAGGGAACCTAGACATTCAGCGGGACAAACAAGAAAGATCGGCGGGAGAGATATTAAGATCAGTGGAGAAAACATGAAAGATCAGCAGGAGAAACTAGGAGATCAGCGGAGCAAACTAGAAGATCAGCGGGTAAACTAGGAAGATCAGTTGGGCAAACTGAAAAATCAGCAGGGCAAACTAAAAGATCAGCGGGGCAAATTGAAAATTTTCAGCGGGCCAAACTTAGCAAATAATTTCATAGCTTAAGCCAAAAAATCTAAACATATCTAATGTTCAAATAGACCACACCACATGAAATTTTGAATTGAACTTCTAATGTTGATCATTTCTTAGGTGCCACAGAAGTTTTGGATCTATAATTGTGTTTTCTATTGATCCATATCTGTATAATCTTATGAATAGGTTTGATAACAAACAAACATCACTATTGGGCCGACTATGGTTTCAGTGGTGAAAATCACTATGCCCATTGTTTCCCGTGGTATGATCCACTTGATCTTTTGATATGCTTCAATTTGAAATATGGGGGCTAAACCCCTTAAAATAAATGGAAAAATGGATGAATGGCGTGGATATACTACATACATTCAATGTGGGCTCAACTGAGTTTACTTGTACAATGGGAGCATAACTCAGTACACTATTTGATTACGCTTGCTATGCCCCACAATGATGTTTTATTTGTAATATATCATGTTCATCGGATTATGTAATACCCATCCGTTTTCATCGTAATATGTATACACCAAAACCCCATATGTGGAAGGGAATCTAAACATTGAGGGAGGGAACCTAGACATTCAGCAGGACTAAAATGAAAGATCAGCGGGGGAGACATTAAGATCAGCGGAGAATATATGATCAGCGGAAAAAACTAGGAGAATAGTGGGACAAACTAGAATATCAGCAGGGCAAACTAGGAAGATCAGCGGGGCAAACTAGAAGATCAGCGGGGCAAACTGGAAGATCAGTGGGGCAAACTAGGCAGATTAGGGGGGCAAACTGGAAGATCAACGGGAGAAACTGGAAGATCAACGGGACAAACTAAAAGATCAGCGGGGCAAATTGAAAAATTTCAGCGGGAAAAACTTAACAAATAATTTCATGGCTTGAGCTGAAAAACTAAACATATCCAATATTTAAAGGGACCACACCACACAAAATTTAGAATTGAACTTCTAATGTTGATTATTTCTTGGGGGATACAGAAGTTTTCGACCTATAATTGTGTTTTCTATTGATCCATATCTGTATGATCTTATGAATATGTTTGATAACAAACAAACATCACTCAAGGGCCGACATTGGTTTCAACGGTGGAAATCACTATGCCCACTGTTTTTCGTGGTATGATCCACTTGATCTTTTGATATGCTTCAATTTGAAATATGAGGGCTAAACCCCTTAAAATAAATGAAAAAATGGATGAACGGTGTGGATATACTACATACATTCAATGTGGGCCCAACTGAGTTTACTTGTACAATGGGAGCGTACTAACTAACTCAGTACGCAATCTAATTACGCTTGTTACGCCCCACAATGATGTTTTATTTGTAATATACCATGTTCATCGGATTATGTAATACCCCTCCGTTTTCATCGCAATATGTATACACCAAAACCCCATATGTGGAAGGGAACCTAGACATTCAGCGGGACAAACATGAAAGATCAGCGGGGGAGACATGAAGATCAGCAAGGAAAACATGAAAGATCTGCGGGGGAAACTAAGATATCAGCGTGGTAAACTAGAAGATCAGCGGGGTAAACTAGAAGATTAGCGGGGCAAACTAGAAGATCAGCGGGGCAAACTGAAAAATTTCAGCGGAAAAAACTTAACAAATAATTTCATGGCTTGAGCTGAAAAATCTAAACATATCTAATGTTCAAATGGACCACACTACACGAAATTTACAATTGAACTTCTAATGTTGATCATTTCTTTGGTGCCACAGAAGTTTTGGATCTATAATTGTGTTTTCTATTGATCCATATCGTATGATCTTATAAACAGGTTTGATAACAAATAAACATCACTGTTAGGTCGACTATAGTTTCAGTGGTGAAAATCACTATGCCCACTGTTTCCCGTGGTATGATCCACTTGATTTTTTGATATGCTTCAATTTGAAATATGGGGGCTAAACCCCTTAAAATAAATGAAAAAATGGATGAACGGTGTGGATATATTACATATATTCAATGTGGGCCCAACTGAGTTTACTTGTGCAATGGGAGCGTATTGACTAACTCAGTACGCAATTTGATTACGCTTGCTACGCCCCACAATGATGTTTTATTTGTAATATATCATGTTCATCGGATTATGTAATACCCCTCCGTTTTCATCACAATATGTATACACCAAAACCCCATATGTGGAAGGAAACCTAGACATTGAGGAAGAGAACCTAGACATTAAGCGGGACAAACATGAAAGATCAGTGGGAGAGATATTAAGATCAGCGGAAAAAATATGAAAGATCAGTGGGTGAAACTAGGAGATCAGCGGGGTAAACTAGAATATCAGCGGGGCAAACTAGGAAGATCAGTAGGGCAAACTGAAAGATCAGAGGGGCAAACTAGGAGATCAGCGAGGTAAACTGGAAGATCAGCGGTGAAAACTAGAAGATCAGTGGGGGAAACAAGAAGATCACTGGGGAAAACTTGGAAATCAGCGGGACAAACTTAATAAATTATTTCATAGCTTGAGCAAAAAAATATAAACATATCTAATGTTCAAATGGACAACACCACATGAAATTTCGATTTGAACTTCTAATGTTAATCATTTCTTGGGGGACAAAAGTTTTCTATTGATCCATATCTGTATGATCTTATGAATAGGTTTGATAACAAACAAACATCACTCAAGGGTCGACATTAGTTTCAGCGGTGGAAATCATTATGCCCACTATTTCCCATGGTATGATCCACTTGATCTTTTGATATGCTTCAATTTGAAATATGGGGGCTAAACCCCTTAAAATAAATGAAAAAAATAGATGAACGGTGTGGATATATTACATACATTCAATGTGGGCCCAACTGAGTTTACTTGTACAATGGGAGCGTACAGACTAACTCAGTGCGCAATCTGATTACACTTGCTACGCCCTACAATGATATTTTATTTGTAATATATCATGTTCATCGGATTATGTAATACCCCTCCGTTTTCATCGCAATATGTATACACCAAAACCCCGTATGTGGAAGAGAACCTAGACATTCAGCGGGACAAATATGAAAGATCAGTGGGGGAGACATTAAGATCAGCGGGAAAAATATGAAAGATCAGTGGGGCAAATTAGGAGATCATCGAGGCAAACTAGAAGATCAGCAGGGTAAACTAGGAAGATCAGCGGGACAAACTGGAAGATAAGCGGGGAAAACTGAAAGATCAGCAGGGCAAACTAAAAGATCAGCGGGGCAAACTGAAAAATTTCAGTGAGGCAAACTTAACAAATAATTTTATGGCTTGAGCTGAAAAATCTAAACATATCTAATGTTCAAATAAACCACACCATACGAAATTTAGAATTGAACTTCTAATGTTGATCATTTCTTGAGTGCCGCAGAAGTTTTGGATCTATAATTGTGTTTTCTATTGATCCATATCTGTATGATTTTATGAATAGGTTTGATAACAAACAAACATCACTGTTGGGCCGACTATGGTTTTAGTGGTGGAAATCACTATGCCCACTGTTTCCCGTGGTATGATCCACTTGATCTTTTGATATACTTCAATTTAAAATATGAGAGGTAAATCCCTTAAAATAAATAGAAAAATGGATGAATGGCGTGGATATACTACATACATTAAATGTGTGCCCAACTGAGTTTACTTGTACAATGGGAGCGTACTGACTAACTTAGTATGCAATCCGATTATGCTTGCTACGCCCCATAATGATGTTTTATTTGTAATATATCGTGTTCATTGGATTATGTAATATCCCTCCATTTTCATTACAATACGTATACACCAAAATTCCATATGTCGAAGGGAACCTAGACATTGAGGGAGGAAACCTAGACATTCAGCGGGACAAACATGAAATTAAACGCGACAAACATGAAAGATCAGCAGGGGAGACATTAAGATCAGCGGGAAAAACATGAAAGATCAGCGGAGGAAACTAAGATCAGCGGGACAAACTAGAAAATCAGCGAGGCAAACTGGAATATCAACAGGGCAAACTAGTAGATCAACGGTGTAAACTAGAAATTTGATGGGTGTCGACCACCAACACCGTGCATTTGATGGATCCCCTTTAAATTATGGGATATCCCAAAAATCAGTCGTATACGGAACTCAGGTGGGCCATACCATCTAAAATCATGTGAAGACACCGTTAAAACAATAAAAGCACTTAGTGGGGGTCACCTGAAATTTTCATGCGTCTGAAACTTGGTCTGAACCCTCATCCAAGTGATGACGGTGCACATGTGTCGTGTGTATATATATACACGTGTGTGTGGGAAAAGGTTCTATATGGTCGAGCTCATGTGAACTACCCTTGAGTTCGAGTTGTGTAGGCGCTATCATGAAGTATATCAAACCTCTACCCCATTAGTCAGATGCATCATTCCATGGTGGGCCTAGAGCTTAAAAATCAAGTTAATCCATGACTTTTGTACGCCACACCACGTACAAAAGTTGAGAGGGGTTACCTTCCATTAAAACATTCATCTTTATTTTTGGGCCCACCGAGAGGTGTTTTACAAATCCAGCCATCCATAATATGTGTCCCACTTAGATGAGGGGCAGACCAAGTTTCATACAAATCCAAATTTCAGGTGGGCCCCACCAAGTAATTGTATATGTTTTAGGCATGCCTTCACATGATTTTAGATGGCATGGCCCACCTCAGTTCCGTATAAGGCTGATTTTTTTGCTATCCCATAATTTAATGGGGACCCATCGAGTTCACGGTGTTGATGTTCGACATCCGTCATGGTGGGGCTCACACAGCTAGACCTCAGGGGGAGTTCGCCTGAGCTCGACCGTATAGAACCTTTTCCTTTAGTATAAAAATAAAAATGAACTACATATATTCTATGTGGGCCTAACTGAGTTTAAAATATACCTGTGCTGTATGCTTTTTTCACTGGACCGACTATTTTCAGTAGAAGATAAAATGTTGATGAGAGGGGACCCACAAAAAGATTTTTTTGGGTCTTTCTATCGGAAACGCAGTGAGAAAAGGGGGTGAAAGCAATGACAGTGAAAGCAATAGTGGAAAGGGAGAGGAAAAGTAAGCAGTGGAAGCCACAGTTGTGAAAGCAACAGTGGAAAGGGAGAGGAAAAGCAAGCAGTGAAAATGGGAGAGGAAAAGCCACAGCGTGGAAGGAGGGATATTTTTGTCCTAAAATCATGACTCCGTACGAGGAGGTCTAAGTGGGTAAAGTTTGTATAAAAAACCGCCGGATAAAAGGTAAGGTCCAAAGTTGTAAATTTCTCGTAGAAGATTGGTTTTCACACACCACCACTGTTGATCGTGTGTTGAGGTCACCAAGTTCTGTGGGTCCCATCATGAAGTATATGAGTTATATCCAAACCGTCCGTCTGCTAGGTGAGCTCGTCCTAAGGTTTAAAAATAAATAGATTCAACAATTAAGTGGACTACTCTGTAAAAAGCAGTTGCTGATTAAACGCCGGCCATTGAAACTTTTTCGGTGTCACATAAATTTTAGACTAATATGATATTTGTTTTTTTTCTTTTTCTTACTCTGTGTGACATTATAATCAGATTGAATGTAAATTAAACGTTACAATGTGCCCTACGAATGTTTTAATGGTAAGAATCATTGTCCCACTACTATTTGTGATGTGGTCCACTTGTGCTCGGAAATTATTCATTTTTGGGATCAGAATCTAGAAGATCTGTAAAAATGGATGAACGGTGTAGATATGATAAATACATCATCGTGGTCCATGTAACTTTGATCTCCTTTGAACCGTTTGTACGACTGCAGAGTCAGCGCGCGTCTTCGCACGACACGTACCCACACCAGCTAATCCGCTTTCATCCAAAAAGAGAAGCCGGATATCCGCCGTACGATGGTATCTCTCAGATGCGAAAGCACGACAATCCAAGTACATGCCTTTTGCACTCGCCTTCGTCACGTGTCAACCTGACACACGTATCTAAATCCAAAGCCCCTTTTCACTGCGAGTAAATCATCAAGCACACCATACGTCCTCAAGATGAGTTCGGACAAGTCATGAGCATGCCACACGTGTTTTCAACAGAAACTGATGATTGAATATTTTGCCAACGGTTCATATTTACCGCAATGTGTGTGGCCTACCTGATGACTGGATCCTCATGAGTTGTAGTAAAAGAAATTTATACAGTGACCTCAACATGTGAGGGGATGGGAAATTGGCAACATGTGTAACGTTGGTCTGTACGACAGAACATGTGCATCTACCTCTGTTCCAACGAGCGGAGCCGCCCTGGTTCAGTAATCCAGACCATTTTTCCGTTGTATACCACCATAGATGGCCATGCCTGAGAACCCTACAATCTGAAGCTTTAGATTTCTCGTTTACCATATAGGTGGTCCATGTTCTACTGAAAAATGTCTTATCTTAATAGCTGGGATACAGCTGGACCTAGCGACTCGGACTCAACGGATAAATGCTAATACAGCCGGGTCCTATCGGCGGCACAAAACAACAGTTGAAGGAGAATGGTTATGTCTAGATAAAAAGAGTTAATTAATAAGAAGGTAGATGTGAACGACTACCTCACATGCGTGAGTGTGGTGGTACCCTCATTTTCTGAATCACCACTAACCAAATGTAATTCAAAATATATGGTCAATTAGAAACCCATGAATCGTTTAAAGATCAGAAAATCTCATGATTCCCTAACTTAAGTAACTTATGCAGTTGATTTGTGATCATAGATTTTGAAAAAGGATCTCGATGATGGAAATGAAATGGATTAAAAATCACTTTGTAATCTATACTTTATAAGATTTTTTAATTTTTGAGAATTCAATGAAATTTTGACATTTTATATTTGGCTATACTTCGCATAAATAATAAGATCTAGACAGACGAAAGTAAGAAAAAACTATCTAACATTATATCGTAGAGCCAAGTAACTCTAGGTAAGCAAATAAAGTAAAAACACAGTGAGTGAGTAAAATAAAATACCGACTAGTCTTGCTTCGCAGGATTTAAGATCCTGAGTAGGCTAATAAAGTAAAAAATAAAAATAAAAATGAAAAAGGCAGAAAAAGGCAGAATGAGATAGAAGAAAATATAAATATAGTTTGTGTACTTGGAATGTATGAAATAGAATGCGAATTGAATATACATAGACAAACTCTTAACTTTAATGACTACTTTAATGGTTGTTTTATCTCCTATGTCGGGTAGCATATCAACATGTTGGAAATCTTTACGATACCTCGAGCAACCGGATAAACTCTAGCACTCGGAACCTCTTTGTATTTTTCTCTCTTTCTGCTCCCTTGTTTTTTTCTCTCTCGTTCTCTGTTTCTTTCGTTTTCTCCCTCTTTAGCTCACTTCTCTCATCCATTTTTGTCCCTCTGTACATCTTTGAATCTTATGAATGGTGAATATATTTATAGATCTCTCTAGCATCCCTGTAGGTAAATATAATCATTAATATATATATATATATATATATATATATATATATATATATATATATATATATATATATATATATATATATATATATATATAGGTCTTTGTCTTTTTTATGCAAATCATTTAAACACATGTATCTTATTCGTTATTCATTCATTTTCAGTAATCTTAATCTCGTTAGAAAGATAATCCGATAAGCTTATTAACAAGACTAGAATTATTTTGATCGGACTCCACTTGACCTGCTAAAAGTACATTCATCTAGTATATAAAATCAATTATCTACAATTTGACTGATGGTTTATTTTTGATGATCTTAGGATCATTGGAAATGTCGTCTGATAAGCTTTTCAATGTAATTGAAATCACTTCAATAGGATCTCGTTTGATTAGTTTAAAGTGCAGTCAGTTTTTACGGCTTTAGTCGCTCGATAATACATGGTTTTGATAAACGAGCCGGATCCTCCTTATCATAACCTGGATTGGAGGAGACTTAAAGTCGTTGGGATGATCATTTGGCCACATTTCCAATGAATCATAAGTCATCTTGATCGGTCAGAATTTATTCTCAATAATATCATGGTCATTTTGTGGACAACGACGATCATACTTTTCTCAATCGTCAAGATTTGACCCTTCATGCCTCAACACAACATTATTCGAAAACATTAAGTAATACATATAGCGATCCATGTTTTTTTTTTCTTTTTTTACACACACACACCCCACACACTCATGCCGTAATGGGATTTCATTACTTATGGATGATCGAACCCTTGACCGGGTGTTGAAACTCCTGAGAGCCTACCACCCGAGCAAGAGTAAGGATCCATAGCGATCGATGGGTAGAAAGAGTTCATTTTTATTCTTTTTCACACATCGGTTGTTACATACGAAGAGTTTTAAGGGTTTTAGAGTTCTGGTGCATGGTTGTGACCGAATACTGGATTTGATGCTAGCCAATCAGGTCTATTTATTATCTCTGGCACGTGTCGAATATGCTCCTAGTTTGATCCATTTTGAATTTTCAATAATTTCTAAGTTAGTAAAAAATAACTTATTTGAAGTTAAGTTAAAGCTCAAAGGGTAGCTTGTCCTCATTTTAGTTAGGGTGTCTCCCGTGTATATATTTAAAATCAAGAACTTTTTTTTATTTTTTAACCTTCGTTCTAATTTTTGGATACAATTGAAGCTTGGCACGACTCCTTGTTGATGTGAGATATATGTAACAAATGGGATAGATTTCTAAACCACATATCAATTGGTCCTATAAAATATGATGAAGATTTCAATTCTCAACTGTTATCTGTGGAGTGGCCCATCTAAATTATAGATGACTGATTTTTAGACCCACAAATCCATCATGAGAAGATGCATATGATTGATGGTGTGGATGTCTGTCACACATCACGGTTGGGCCCACACAGCTCGATATCAAAGAACCTTTTCCATATATATATATATATATATATATATATATATATATATATATATATATATATATATATATATATATATATATATATATAGTGGTGGTCTCTTGCGATCCATTCCACAGGATACCTTAGTGCGGTCGAATTCTCACCGCAAGAAGCCCTTTTGTGGTACGCGGATTAGCTACTAGTAAGTTGACTAGCAATATTGCTATTGAATTTGTAGCCCCACCATGATATATGTTTTGTATCCACACCATGGTATCTTACGGTATGATTAGCAGGAGACCATTACTCTCTCTCTCTCTCTCTCTCTCTCTCTCTCTCTATATATATATATATATATATATATATATATATATATATATGTTGGGAAAAAATATGTTAAGTCCGAAGACTCAGATCTCAAGTAGGTCGGCTCCACCGGCATTGTCCGAAGAGTCCAAACAACGGTTAAAGGTGAAGGAAAAATGAAAAGTCCAAGAAGCATAAGCATAAGACGATTAAAGTTACTCGGTCGGAGAGATAGCTGCGTCTGCATAAGCCTACAGAAGGCCGAGTAAGCTAAAAGTCATCCGACCGAGAGAGAAAAACTGACATGGTGTGTTGGTTCCGTCGGCCACGGAAGAAGGAAGGGTGACGAGTAAACTCCGAGTCTATTCCATCCGTAAGGAGGCAGAAAGCTTACTCGCTTAAGCCGACCAAGACTCTTTCATAGTCGGTGACGGTCGAGCCGAGACAGGGAAAAGCAGTGTGAATATAAATGCGGCCCCAAAAATTTGAAAATACAGGTGTCCGATCTCGAGAATCTCGGGATCGGGCGAAATCAGTTGAAAGGATTAAATCTCCAGATAATCAGGCGAAGAATCCTCGTACGATGAGGATTCTTAAGATCTATAAGTATCCAAGTTCTTTACAGAAGCAGGTACGCAAAACAAAACTCAAAAAACCCTTTTGCCATTGATCAAAGGACTGACTTAAGCATCGGAGGTTCCCCGGCTTTAGCCAGGGTCCCCTTTGTATTGCTGATTGTGCAGGTGGGAGATGATCCGACCCAGGGAGCCGTCCTATAAAAATACACCAATAGTTTGGCGCCGTCTGTGGGATACGGGCAAAAAGCCATTTTCTACAATCTGTTGAATGGCAAGGACTAGGAGGACGGATCAGGATGAAGCGGGGGAGGCCGCTACCAGCACAGCTCAAGGAACTCCTCCAACAGTACCTCCGATAGCACCGTCTGCGACTACCAGCCAGCCGAATCGAGAGAACGCACAATTGGATCGAGAAGTCTAAGAGATGCGTTCCAAGATGGCTGTCATGAACACATGTTGAAATAACTATGTAATCAGCAGATGCAGCAGCGTTATGAGTCAGCGCAGGTTCTCCCACCAGCATCTGTGGCACAGCCTGCTGCTCCACAGTCACCTCGAGAACCAAGTCAGCCAGCGCCGGCTCACTCTGCAATGGCCGTTTTGCCTCCCTCTGATTTGCGACATAGAATAGATCGGAGGAGGCGAAGTCGGCTTCCTGTAGAAGAAACGGCGGAGAGTACGGAACCTTGGAAAGCCGATATACAAGATTTTAAAAATGAGGTCCGGAAAAAGATGGAAAGAGAGATGGCAGACATGAAACACGGTCGGAACACAAATCCGACCAAATTTGAGAAAAAAGTTTCTTCATTTGTGGACGAAGTAATGCAGGTGCGGTTACCGGAGAGGTTCCGCTTACCTCAAATAACTCCTTTTTCTGAAAAAATTGATCCGACAGAGCATATTGAATGCTTCAGAACCTATATGGAGTTGCACGATGCCTCGGATGCTGTTATGTGTCGAGTCTTCTCTCTCATACTCACTGACGTAGCCCGACTTTGGTTCAAACAATTAAAACCAAAGTCAATTAAGTCATTTGCTGAACTCAGTGACGCTTTCCTCAACAACTTCATCGGCGGAAAGAAAATGCTAAAGCCGCCCGCACATCTAAACAATATAGTTCAGAAGGAAGGAGAGCTGTTGAAAGATTACATCAAGCGTTTCAACTTCGAATCTCTACAAGTTCGAAGACACTCGGAGGAGACAACTCTTAACGCTCTCATGCAAGGGTGAGAGATAAATCCTTTTTGGCATCTCTGGACAAGAATCCGCCCGAGACTTTGAGCGAATTTATGGTTCGTTCAGACAAATACGCCGACGCTGAAGAGACCCGACTCCTACATAAGAAAGTTTAGAACGCAAAACCCTCGGCTAAAGAGTCGGCTAAGAAAGAAGCTGACTCAGTTGGAGGGAGAAGCGAAAAGATGATCGGGCACGAGACGATGGCAAGTCGGGCAAGTGACCCGACAGGAGATTTTCTACATACACCCCTCTAAACAAGTCTCACGAGCAGGTATTAATGGAAATCAAGAACGAGGGTTTCGTCAACTGGCCCAAAAAACTCCGAGGGAACTCGAATCGACGGAATAAGAACAAGTACTGCCACTATCATCGTGATCACTGTCACAACACGAGTGATTGTTATCACTTGAAAGATGAAATCGAGCGGCTAATTAAAGAAGGCCGACTCAGAGAACATATAGAAGGATCTGGTGCTCCAGCAGGACCGAGTGAAGATCGGCCCACAGAAGAAATCCGGATGATTATCGGAGGACATCAGGGCGGTGGAGATTTCAACAATGCACGAAAGAATCACGCTAGAAGCATCAACCGTCCAGAATCTGAGATTCTTCTACTGTCCTGGCCTTCTAAAGAAAAGAAGAGAGAGAAATACTGCATTTCATTCACTGAGAAAGATGCTCGAGGCATTCATTATCCTCATGATGATGCACTCGTAGTCACCCTCATTATCGTTATGGAAAAGTGTTCTAAATATTAGTGGACACGGGATCATCGGCGGACGTGTTATTCACCCAAGCATTCGAAAAAATGGGCATAGGATGATCGGCCTTACGACCGGTCCAAACCCCACTCATAGGATTCTCGGGTGGACAGGTACTTCCCGAGGGAATCACTTCACTACCACTCATTGCCGGAACTGCACCTCACTAGACAACAGCGATGGTCGACTTCCTGGTCGTGGACCAACCATCGGTGTACAATGCTATACTCGGTCGACTATCCCTAAGCCTCCTTCAAGCTGTGGTATCTACGTACCACCTTTTCATAAAATTTCTGACTAAGTCGGAAGTAGGAATTGTAAAAGGAGATCAACCAGACTCCCGGAGATGCTATGCCACCGCAGTCAAAGCACCGACGGAAGTATCGATGATCGAATCGTTGGACCCTCGAATCGGATCTCACGAACACGGATAACCAATGGAAGAACTCATCTCGGAACGCTTAACCGAGACAGACGAGTTGAAAGTAGTGCAAATCGGCTCGTCTCTGAGTTCACCTCTTAAAGAGGAACTGATCGCCTTGCTTCGGCGGTATGCTGATATATTCGCTTGGAGCCACGAAGATATGCCAGGAATCGATCCCTTGGTCATAACACACCGACTCAACATCGACCCGACTTACAAGCCAATCCGATAAAAGAGAAGTCCTCTCGGCCCAGAAAGGTACGCTATCATTGAAGAGGAAGTCGGCAAGTTCCTTAAGGCCAAATTCGTTGAGAAAATATACTATCTAGAGTGGATAGCCAATGTTGTGCTCGTGAGAAAAGCCAATGGAAAGTGGCGTCTCTGTATAGATTATACAGATTTGAACAAAGCCTGCCCCAAGGATAGCTTCTTTCTTCCTCGCATTAATCAGTTGGTGGACAGTACTGCAGGACATGAATTGCTTAGTTTTATGGATGCCTATTTAGGCTACAATCAAATTGTAATACATAAAACTGATAAATCAAAAATCACATTTGTCACCGACAAAGGCCTTTACTATTACCGAGTGATGTCATTTGGTTTGAAGAATGCCGGAACAACGTATCAAAAGTTAGTAAAAAAAATGTTCGCTCGGCAGATCAACCGAACTATGGAAGTATATATAGATGATATGTTCGTCAAAAGTATACACGCAGCCGACCATGTGACGGACCTAGAAGAAATGTTCCTGACTGTAACATCCCGAAAATCGGGGGTCGAGCAAAAATCCAACTCCCGAGTTCCAAAATGTTATTTATGCAACATAAATGCGCATGGTTGAATGTTGTCTGAGTTAATGTATTAAACATGAGTGAGATTAAGCCAGAACAACATATCATACTCCAGAGACAGTTAAAGTCACAAGCGGAAGACTGTGATAGTAGGTATAACATATATAAACTGTTGTATGTCTCCAGAGTGTGAACATGTTACCAGGTTATATACATACATGTATACTTCAAAAGTAAACAAAAGAATATACATGAGTACTCTGAAAATATAAAATGACAAGTGTCAAGGTATCTAATCGACCTCCCTGTAATCCCGTCGATCAGAACACGCATAAAGGAGGGATCCTCCTCATCATCATCAAGTCCGGCTCCGCCTCGCAAGCCGCGCCATCATCTGCAATCACAAAAAGGTCTGGTGGGTGTCCAGGAATACCATCCCTAACGTGGGAGTGAGTAGCTAACTCAGTGGAATAATAGAGCAAGGATTAACATGTTCTCAAATCAATCATGTGATAATAGTAAAGCAGTAAATCAAACAATCCTAAAACTGTTGTTAATGCAATATGACATGACGTGATGTATGCCCTCACCGACGATCTCCCTCATACGGCAACATCTTACGACCGCGGCATGCAATCGACCTTCAAGTGCTCCACATCTTCCAGGCACATGCAATGGTATGGTGATATAATTTTCGAGTTATTATTAGTCCATTCAAACAGCAGGATTGGAAAACTAAGGTACATCCCTTATATCAATCCCAACACAGATCCTGTCTAGGGTCGTCACTCCTAGTAATCTCATACGATGTATATTTTGTAGGTTACTGCAAGGGCTGCCAGGGTTGTTGCTCGCACTCGTTGCACCGCTCCCCCATCACCTTATCAATACAGGCCTACTGTACTCTACTGCTACGGAAGGGTTGTCGCCTCCCGTAGACTCAGAATACGCTCGCGGTCACTACAAAGGGCTGCCAGGGCTGTTGCTCGCACTCGTTGCACCGCTCCCCCATCACCTTATCAATGTAGGCCGACAGCAAGAATATAGTGTCCCATACCACCATAATCTGCTCATGAGTCATAGGTGCTCACTGGTCACTACGGGGAGGTTTGTGGCCCCAGCGTAGGCACAGCTCGACCACGGTGTCCCATACCACCATGCCCGGCTCATGAGTCTTCGTGGATCAAGGTACCATGGTTAACAGGGTTTACAATGGTAAGTTCAGTACCCTAGGTTCAAGCAGTTATGACTCATGTAGGGTGAACATACAATGGCCAGTCGGGTTACTTGACGGGCTCGACTAGCACGATCGCATCTCAAGTTGAACGACATGAAGTGCGTAAAACACTTCATATGGCCTAACCACTGCCGCCAACTCCAAAATACGACTCGCGTTCATCGACGCGTCATTCGTGGCGAAGATAAGCTAACCACGAATTCGCTCGGTTACCGACTGCCTGGACTACGTATAGTCCCAAACACATATGAATCTACATCAGCGATCATGTGAGAGTATTGGAAATGAAACACAACCATGTGAGCATGTTAACACATGTTATATCGTACAACTTAAGTAAATCATCTGACACATGCCTTTCGTACATATAATGAACTTATGCATATCGCCAACATATAGGAAATCATTTCCATCAGCATATTAATTGAGAATTCAATCTCAAACTAAATCATAATGAAATCATCAAGCACACGTTATAACATACAGCTTAAGCGAATCGTCAAGCACATGCATTTCATTCATATTATGAAATCATGCATATGGCTAACATGTAAGAAACCATTTACACCAGCATATTAATTGAGAAATCAATCTCAAACTAATTCATAACACCATTTAATTCAATACATACTAATACAAGCATTTATACAAACACTTACACTACACACTTAAGTCTACATATAGTATGTCGACCCGAAGTGCGCATTTAGGCGAATCTCTTCGCCAAACTAATTATGCACATAATCCTAACATTCTAATGTGACAACAAATCATGTCAATCACGTCAGCAAAATATGAATGAAATCAGTACTTCCTACAAATGACTAAAATGTCCTAAATCTCATATTCTTCACCGGTTTACGAAACAGGAAACGGACAGCATGTTGTACATGTCAAATGGCGTTGCCGTCGATAATCTACTATTAAACGACATTGAAAGCTTTGGAAATAGTCAATCAAAGCGTCTAAAATCCATACCTTTTCCCTTTTTGGGGTGTGAGTTCGAACGGAGCGTATACGCTTCGTTTACGGCGAACAGAGAACCTAATACACAAGTTCTATTAGCTACTTCGCTAGGAAACGTAAGGAACCTCAAATCAGCAACTTCTAAGGTATTTTCTTACCTAAAAACGCGAAGGAATCGCCGGGAAAGTAATCGGAGTGCGTTGCTTAGGCACTTGCAGCAGGTGGCATGAGCAGCAAGAAATTCTCTCCTACTCTCTCTCACAAACTCTCACCTTTTCTCTCTTCCAATCTAGGGATTTTTGCAAATTCGGATGGGAGAGAGGAGTGAGGGTTTCAACCCTTTTTATAAGCCCAAACTTGCCCGAAATAGGCTCGGGAACAAGTTTCACTTGAGGGGTAACTAAATCGGGGCTGTTTCAGTCCAAAAGGACATTTCTGGTGGTCCCTTGGTTGAATGCGATCGGACTTAAGTTCATGCGTACCAGATCTAGCACGCATTAAGTTTTCAGTCCGGCAGGGTTCGCAGATCGCGCGTGGCGGTCCAGTTTCAGTTCAGCGGTCACCGCACGTAGATCAGGCCTGCAAATCTCATGATATGAAATAGAAATTTTTCCTGATCCGAGGGTGTAATCTGACTGAATTCTGACGGTCAGAACGCTTAATACTAACACGTCAAGTCGTGTGCCAGATTTGAATTTGAAATTCCAATTCTGTCCCTATTCGCACTCTCTTCGGTCCGGGCTCAATGAAATAGCCTGTGATTATCGGTTTGACTTGATTTTTGAAATGAGTGTCAAGTCCAGCTAGGCGGTTCTAACGGTCTAAGATAGGAGGTATCAGACTTTCGACGCGCGGTCTAGATCCAATACAAAATTTCAAAGTGGTCCAGAGAACAAACCGGTTTAGAGTTTGATCCCAGGTTATAGAGTATTATAGAGTCATTGGTTTTACTCGATTTGGGTCTTGTAGAACGTATTTAAAGTGATCAGGGACTGTTTCCCAGCTACTCCAGCGTTGCGCTAGCTAACTTATACTTAGTTTCTAAAGGAATTAATCCTAAGTGATTTCTTTGGCTATGGAATTGGGTTCTAAGCGATTTTTCAGGTGTTTTAATTGACCCACTGCCTAAGGACGTCAAATCCCAGATTGGCCAAAATTCGGGGTGTTACACTGACTTTACGTAAGTACAAAATAAAGTTGAATCCTAGCAAATGTACTTTTGGTGTAAGTTCAGAAAAATTCCTCAGTTTTCTCGTTAGTCAGCAAGGAATCGAAGCGAATCTCAAGAAAATTAAAGCCTTGCTCGATATGGAGTCTCCGAAAATAATGAAAGACATACAAAGGCTGACAGGGAGGGTAGTTGTGCTTAACCACTTCTTGTCCCGAGCCACAGATAAATGTCTCCTGTTCCTCAAGCAATTGAAGGGACGACAGATGTAAATATTTACGAATCAGATGTAAATATGGTACGTATTACGAGATCGTTCCCACGAGGACTGGTTGTCATAATTCAAAATTTAAGACTCTTCTTAACTAATCCAACAAATATTTTAGCAAACTAATAAGTAAACTAACACAAATCTATGAAAAATAACTGAGAACTATGAGAAAAATTCAATCCAGGAGAAGACTATGACTTTCGAATCCACCCCTAATTATCCTAACCCTTATTTTACTTGTTGATTCACCCTAATTCAGATTGATATAAATTTAATAAACAAAGCACATCCTATGTCCTTGATCGGGCACGCAGAATGTATAATCCTTTAAAGCATATGGATCACATCTTTCCATCCATGGTCAGGCATGGAGAGATGTAAATCCTGTTCTTCCTCTATAGGAGACCTGTTCATGGTCAGACACAAGTACCTAGAATAATATTCCAAACAACATCCATATCCAGACTTTGGTCGAGCTCATAGAATGGAGAAGTACGGAAATCTCAGGAAAGCACACTAGAAAAAGAAACAAATCAATCCAATTAAAATAAATTCAACATAAACAAAAATCAATCAAATTAGGGGCTTCATCTCAGCCCTAGCTAAGAAGTCTAGTAATCCATAAAATTAATTAGGAAAAAAGAAATATAAAATAAACACATTATAAACATCTCCCTTATCTCTCTTCTTCCTTCTTCTCTCTCTCTTCTCTTTCTTCACCTTGGATCTGGCCACAGCTCTGGCTCCTCAAGCTCTGAATGAATGCTCCCCACGTTCAAAACATCCTTATATAGCTACTGGAGTGGTGAAAATTGGATTTGAATCGGATTTGGAAAGCTATGTATGCCCAACTAAAGCTTTTTCGCAGCCAAGTTCAGTGCCTTGAAACACGCCACTTTTCTTACTCAAATTCCAAAGAAACACCGTCCCGTAGGACTTTCTTGGGTCCTCTACATGATAGACGGTTCAGATCTGCCATATGATCAAACATGGTGGGCCAAAACCACCTAGAAAAGTCAGTTTTCGCGGATGTGTGAAACCTTTCGCACCATTTCGTTGTTGTGATCAGTGGGCCCCACAGAAGCATTTTCTGGAAAATCCACCCCTTCCATTGGATTCAGAACGAAATTTTAGTCAAGAATAGATAGTTTTGAACGTACATTGACGTGGCCCAGAGAAGAAATCACAAAAGGATCAGTTTTGAACGTTGCAGGGCAGCCCTTTTGTGGCCCCTATATCATACAAGTGTGCGTGCATGGATGCAAAAGGTTAGCACAGTTTTGAAGATCTCGAGCCCGTCTACAAGATGGATGGTACGGATTGGCCGGATGGAGCATGTGTGGGGCCCACAGTCGACTGCAAAACAGCCAGCGGCCGTGCATTACGCAACCGAAAATGAAAATTTCCTTTTTTTTTTTTTCTTTTTCGGTCAGAGACGGTCAACCGTCTCTGTCGTTTGCCATGCACGTGTAGTGCACTTGTGTACTATGCACACTTTATTCATATGGGGTCCACTATGATGATTTTCAGAAATCTTCACCGTCCAAATTATTTTTCATCTCATTTAAACCGTCAATAATAATTTTGAGGCAATTCCAGATATCAGGTGGGCCCAGAATCAACGGTTTATTTACTGATCTGTCAGTTGGGGCACTTCTATAGTGATCCAATGGATGAAATTTTATGTGTACGGTTAATTTATGGCCCTCATCTCATGTATGAATTTTTAGGTCAATCGGATGGTGGGAACCCTGTGACCTTGCATTTTGGATCAGTTTCGGGCCTTTTTAACGGTGAACGGCTTTATTTTCTTGGATCCATGACATGTAAATCCGTTGATCTTGGTCCTATGGAGTGCGTCCCTTGCTCTGGTGACTTTGTAACATCAAATCCACGCTGTTAATATCACTTTTTAATCCACGCTCTTGATTTCCTCCTGCAATCAAAATATAATTAAAATATGGCATTAAACATTATCTTGTAAGTAAAATTCGGCAATAATTAGTGTCTGATATGCAATATTTGACCCTCATCACAACTCCCAACCAGCATTTTGCTAGTCCCGAGCAAAACATGCGAAAAATAATTTTAAAAATAAAGGATAATGCCTGTAAACTCAAGTGACTTGTGAACAAATAATTGAGATTCGAGAATTTTAAGATTCATGAATGGTGTGGAGAATTTTTCCCTGGAATCAAACTTATGGTAAACTTCATAATCAAGTTCACAATATTAATCCATCAATTAGAACATTCTAAACATCGAGTTCCATGAGTGTATAGGGTAATCTCGACTTACCACTGTTAAGAGATCCAATTGTCATTTTCATGATATCATTGGTAATTAACAACGGCATTCATGACAATAAAAACCTGAAACCAACACTTGCTTTTTTTTATCATCTTTTCATTCATCTTTGATTTTTTTTCATGAACAATGATGCTAAGGAAGGAAATCAAATCCTCACCTATAGGGAGCAAACCTATGATGAAAACTTGTCGCCTAACTTTTTCTAAATGTCAACCATGGGGATTGAATCTACATCTATAGGGAGCAAACCTATGGTGAAGATTATGCGACTTACTCTTTTAATTATTCTTTTATTACACATGAAATTTTATTTTAGCTGATTCCATTCATGCTTTGTGATTACCAAGTTAATCATTCGATATCGAACTGGAACCTTAATGTGTAAGCGGGATGTGATATGCGAAATCATGACTCAATCAATGTTTACAACTTCCAATCATGGATTAACAATTCAAACTTAACTATAAAATCTAATAGATGGCTAAATTCAAAGTCATAAATTACCACATTCTATGTCTTTTAATTTTAAAATCACAATTATCCTTCAAAATCACTTCAAATTCACAAGAAATTTCAAAAAATTGTAAATGTTTTTACACTTTTCACACTTTTTGCTTCACACTTTTTGCTCAAGACCAAGAAAATACTGATTAGGTAAACTAATCTCCCACCCCCAACATAAAATCTACATTGTCCTCAATGTAAAAGAAAAAAACATACAATGCACATAGGACAACGAAAATAAAAGAGAAGTGATGGAAAGATAGTACCTGTAACAGAGAATCAAGAGGCTTTTCCAAAAATATCAACATAAAATTGAGTCAGCACAAGAGAGAAATCAACAAAAAGAAAATTACAAAAAGAAAATCCTACCTATACCACTTTCGCAGGTGCTCTCGATTGCATTTAGCGTATGCAACAAGCCTTTAAACCCCTAGGTTACCCCTAGTGGACGAGTTGTAGTCTCGTGAGGGTTTGCAGTAATGTTACCCACAAACATTAAACTAACTATCTAGGAAAAAGAAATAAAAAGAAAAGCTGGGTTGCCTCCCAGGAGCGCTAAGTTTAACGTCTTCAGCCAGACAAGTAATGAAAGTAATCATAGACCATCGGCCAGTATCTTGGTACATTTCTTAGAAGGTTTTTCAACAAGATCATCCAAAAGCCCATTTTACAATGGACTTGGATGTCCTGGAGTGTGAATAACTAGAGAAATTGAAGGACCTCAACATAAAGTGTTTTTTTTATCGTCTGAAGTGTCCAAAGTATATATGATTCACCTGTGGCAGAAAAATTTTCGAAGTTAGTACACCGTGATGAATCAAAGACTACAAGTAAATGAAATTCAAAAAAATTTGTGGTAGGTGGTGTAGTCTCAACAAACGCCGATGTTTCACTCTGCAGTTCAATTTTTAACTCATCCTCATTTAATGGTAAGAATTTAGGATCCAGGAAAGGAGGTACTTCAGAATACGGGTTTTCTTGATTCATGACAACTGTCAAGGTATTATTTTGTAACGCATTCACTATTTCTTGTAACAGGGGATCATTTGAATTTGTAAAATGCGCTAAGCAAGTCTCAAGAGTATCTTCAAAAGATTCAAAGAAAGAATCAAACACTAGACTCTCAATCATATTCACTTCAAATATATCATCTGAGTCTGACGGTTGTTGTCCGGTATTGAAAACATTGAGTTTAAGCTTCATATTACCGAAAGACAACTTCATAACTCCATTCCTGCAATCTATGATAGCATTGGATGTGGCTAAGAATGGACGTCCTAGGATAACCGGGATTTGACTAGTAGGATTCTGAACAGGCTGAGTATCTAGGATGATGAAATCCACTGGAAAATAAAACTTTTTAACTTGGATTAACACATCCTCAATAACACCACGGGGCACTTTGACAGATCTATCAGCTAGTTGTAGTATTATTTTAGTGGGTTTCAGTTCACCAAGTCCTAGCTGCTCATATACAGAATATGGCAACAAATTAACGCTCGCCCCTAAATCGAGCAATGCCTTCTCAACCTTATGATCTCCTATGACGCAAGAAATGGTAGGAGCTCCTGAATCCCTAAATTTAGGAGGGGTGTTGTGTTGAATCATAGAGCTGAGTTGCTCTGCAAGGAAGACCTTCTTATGAACATGTATCTTACGCTTCTGAGTGCATAAATCTTTAAGAAACTTAGCATAAGCAGGGAATTGCTTGATAGCATCAAGCAATGGAATGTTAATTTGCACTTGCTTAAACATCTCCAATATCTCATTAAAGTTGTTTCCTTTCTTCACTGGTGTTAGACGTTGAGAAAAAGGTGCTTTAGGCACATAGGATGACACAGGAGTGGTTTCTGGAGGGTCGGAGTGCTTTTGGACTCTAGATGCAATAGTATGTCTCTCCGCTTCATTTTGCTCTTCCGGTTTGGAATTTGATTCTTCCCTAGGCATTTCTACTTTGTTCTCGATCTATTTACCGGACCTAAGGGTAATGATAGATTTGGCTTTCATGATATTGTTCTTAGTTTGAATTAGAGCTAATCTCAAACTATCCTTTTGGATTTGCCACAGGTTGGCTAGGGAACCTCCCCTTCTCTCTCTCACTCAATGTGGCAGCAAGTTGACTCAATTGAACTTCCAGCTTGGCAATAGATTGCGCATTCGCATGTACACTTTGCTGGTTAGCTAGTAAAGTTTGTTGGGTGTCTTTTTGAAATTGAAGAGAACTTTTCATAAAAAGATTGAGTGTATCCTCAAGAGATGGTTTCCTAGATTGTGCAAGAGCTTGTTGATATTGCGGAAACTGTTGAGGTTGTTGACTACCAACTTATGGGTAAGGTTGCATAGGAGGATTTCTAGATGGTCCTCCTTGTTGTGGTCCTTTTGCCCAAGAAAGATTTAGATGTCTAGCCCACCCTGGGTTGTAGGTATTTGAGTAAGGATCATTCCCAGGTCTCTGAAATGTGTTCATAGCATGTATTTGTTCAGAGAGAAATTCAGGAAATGCTGCACCAGATGGACACGACTGCATAGGATGGCCAAGACTAGAACATATGGCACATGACTCGATTTGAGTTGTTTGTGAAGGTCCATTATTCAACATCAGAGCATCAGCTTTCTGTGTCAGGCTATCAAGTATGGTATAAATATCTGGCGTGACTCCTATCTCATATATACCACCTTTCTTTGGCAATTGGGGATTTCTTTCACCTCTATTTGAGTAGTCCCATTGTTGAAAATTTTCACACAAGGTTTCAAAGAAATTTTACGCTTCGACATCACTTTTGGTCATGAATGACCCTCCATTGGTGGCATCAACCATGCGACGGTTTTGAGGTGTCAAACCGTCATAGAAGTATTGAACTTGTTGCCACTTCTCAAAGCCATGGTGTGGACATTTAAGGAGCAAGTCCTTCCATCTTTCCCAACATTCATGAAAGTGCTCTCCCTCTTTTTACGTGAAATTAGTGATTTCTTTACGGAGAGTATTTGTTTTGTGAACGGGGAAGAATTTGTTTAAGAACTTCTTAGACAGTTGATCCCATGTAGTGATCGTCCCAACTCCTAAAGAATTCAACCATGCTTTTACCTTATCCTTCAAAGAAAAAGGAAAAAGGAGCAAACGGATTGAATCATCTGAGAAGTTTTGAAGCCTAAAGGTCGAGAAAATGTCTAGAAATTCTTTTACATGATGATATGGATCCTCTTTGTCTAAACCATAGAAAGATGGTAACAACTGTATGACCCCTGGTTTAAGTTCAAAGTGTGCTACCGTGGTGGCTGGCAACACTATGCATGAAGGTGCATTAAATTGGACAGGAGCTGAATAATCTCTAAGCGCTTTAATTGCATTCTCGTCCGTCATTTCGAATAGGATGTTTCTAGATCTTTTACAAAAGGTTCTTTCTATTTCAGGATCAAAGGGTGCTAGTTTTATGTTCAAAGATCTACGCCCTAGCATAAACTGAATAACTGAAATGTAGGAAATGAAACTAAACTAAACTAAGATGCAACCTAAGAGAAATAAGACTAGAACTAAAAATTATGAATTCCTAAAAACAAGAGAAAGCTATGTACACAAGAATTGGAAGAAAGAACCCGGAAAAGGAGATGATGGATCTCTGAAGATTTGGTAGCTTCTCCTTTTGAAGACAATCTTATTTAACAGCTTCCTTCTTCAATTCCTGTAAAAAAAATAAAAACAAATGTAATTTTCTAAAATAAGTCCTCGTGGGAACGATCTCGTAATACGTACCATATTTATATCTGATTCGTATACTTGCGAGTTAAAATCATTTAAAGAACGTATCGGCCGGAAGACCTAAATGGGCAACTGTTGCCTCACCCATGGAATGCCGAACATCTCAAGATCTATTACCCGTAAGGCAGAATAGAAAGTGCTAAAGAATAATGGAAGAGAGATGTAATTGAAGTCAATTCAATAAAACCAAAAGTTTTATTTTTTTCAAGTATTTAGCGTCGGATTATAGCCTAAGGTAAAACTACAAGAAAAAGGGATGACACAATTCTCGACAGAGTGAATAACCCCTCTCAGTCGGGTTAGTCAGGTAAAACTACAAGATAGTGCCAGAAGGGCCAGCCTCGTCAGCGGTAGCGTCCGCAGCAGTCGCCCTGTAACCACCTTGATAAAGGCGGTTCCTTTCTTCCTTAAACTCCGACGACTCAAGGAAGGTGTCTACGGCCCGGTCGTGTGTTTCCTTGGCTCGACGGGCCTCTTCTTGAGCTTCCTGGATGAGGGCTGCAGCGTCGACCCTAGCTCGAGAGAGAGTACTCTTGCAAGCACTGTGAACTTAAAGAAGATGCTGATGTTTTTTCTCAACCTCCTTTAGAATGAGGTCAAATGGGCATTGTCAGTTTTAGCTCCTTCAAGAACTATCCTCGCATCCTCGGCCGCTTTCCTGGCATCCTCGGCTGCCTTCCTGACGATTGACAGATCGCCAATCATAATGCCGATGCGACCCTCTACCTCGGCCGTAACTCTCTTCGCTGTCTCTGTCTCGGCTGCGAGCTTTTGAGCAGCAGATAACTCTGAGCAGGCCTTAACAACGCAGGGGGTCAACTGCGAACGAAAGATAGTAAGTTATAAGCAGGGACCCAGTAGGGAGTAACAGAGAAGAGAAAAGAAAGGATTTTACCTCAAAAAGCAGCCTCGTCGTATGCCCTAGAGTCTGCAGAGTCGGGACATTGTAGAAGCTGGCAAAATCTCTCTCGCACCTGTGAGCGATGGCCCAAGGGATCATCCCCGAGATGACCTTGGAGAAGGGAAACTCCTGTTGAGTCATCTCCCCTCTCGAGGATTCCCTGCTTGGGACCTCTCTCGGCCTCGGGACCTCTTCTACCACGGGATCCTGGCTCGGGAGCCGACTGAGAGACTGGAAGACTCGGCTTCGCTTCTTCCGCCCTTTCATCAGGGTCGGAAAGCACGACTACCTGTGGGGCGGTGGGGACAGGAATAGATGGGGTAGCTGGCTCCTTGGCCTTTGCAGCGGTCTTCTGCTGCTTCGAAGGCCGAGACCCTGACAAGAGAGCCGACCTCGGGGGGGCTTTGACCTTGGATATTGGCTTCAGGGACGGGCGAGACTCGACCATGCTATCAGAAGCTGATTTAAGATATGAGCGAGTCTCGCGAAGGTCTGAAAAGAAGAATAAAGATGGGTTAGACAGGAAATCGAGAGAATGAAACGGAGCGAGATGAATTACCTGAGAAAAATGAGTCTAAACCCGTGAGATGAAGATGCTCGGGTTATAGCAGCAATTTCCAAGATCGGTCTTCTGCACTCAGCTTCCTCAGCTCTTTGATCTGAGCTAGAGCGCCGAAACTGAGCTTTCCTCTTTTCTTTAAGATATCTGTAAGGCATCATGAGGTCAGGATTAGCACAAGACAATGAGGAAGAATAAAGATTATCGGACCGAGTCACCAAGTCACCTGCTTTCTGGAACTAGTGAGAGACTCGAGGTTGTACGGCCACGTATCAGCCGACTCCCATTGTTCGCACGCCCAAAACCATCTCTCCTTCTAGTATTTGTTAGAAGTGGGTGGGTCGGTTATCAGAGACCCACCTTTGCCTCTCCATGCACTCAAGAAGTACAGGCTAGAAAATTTTAGGTTTGGTCTAACTTGATAGAGGTAGAGGAACTCGTCAACTGTTAGCGAAGGTTGCTCTAACTCGGCCTACAGTACGGCACACCCAAACAAATTCCTTCACCTGTTTGGAACAATCTGACCGGGAGCGAGTTTGACTCGGGACAAGAAATCACGAGCAATGGGCTGAAGTGGCAAGCGCAGGCCACATTGCATCGCGACCTGAAAAATCGCGACCATCCCCACAGGGGATGGTCTGGCAAATCATCTGAACGAGGAAGACGAAGTACGACCGAGTCAGGGACATGAAATCCGACCCAGATTCGATTTAGGTCGGACTCAGTTAAAACCGAGGTGACCAAACGGCTTGGATCGTCTTCGGCTCCTTCTCCCTTAGAAGAAGATTCAGAAGCTTCTACGGTTTGGTTTACAGGATCTGGGACAGTGGCCCCCTCAACTATAATTATTTTGTCTTCCCCCTCTTCCTCCTCCAATTGATCCATCCCAAGATTAGGTCTCCCTGGACGGGTTACCAGAGACACACCACCACTGGAAGGACCGGCTTGAGCGGGACGCTCAGCTGACGAGTCATCGGCCCCCCTTACGAGCCGGAATGCGGTATCTGCGCCAACAGCGAACTCCGTCAGTAGAGAGGATGGTTCCGCAACATTTTAGAAATGTTGGGACACACCCTCATCTCCGGACATCCCCTCCCGGGGGCTCTGGGAGCCGCGCGTAGCCATTAATATCTATAGAAATGGAAGGAAAGAACTCACTGGAAAAGATAGCAGCGGATGCAAAAGGAGTTAACCGAGGAGGAATAACAGCGGAGGAAAGGAGAAGGAAGAGGCAAGAAAAGTTGGAAGAAGATACAGGGATGGGAGGAAGGAAGGCAAAAATAAAATTCGCACGTTCCTCCCGCCCGACATTTTTATAGTCGTGCCACGTGGCAGAGGTAATTAATGAAAAAGCGAAACGGCGTTCGTCTCGACTCCCCGCTCGACACGTGGCGCACGCCGACTGACAGTAGTAACGCCATCGCCACGCGTCCAACTCCCATAAGCGGACGAAACGACCTGACGGCTGGTGACGCAGGGATGAACATGATGAGGTTGATCACCATCTTCCTCAAGGATAACTACTCCGAATCCACGGAGCTTCTCTGGACTCCTCACAGAGACTTCTCGAATCCACGAGGAAAGAAAGCAGAAAAATAGAAATAAATTCTAATAAATTCAAAATTAATTGATGAATGCATAAAAACGAGTTTAAACCCCTTTAAATAAGGGAACCAAGCAACATGAAAGAAATCAGACTCAAACTACAAGTAAAACTCCTAAAATTCGAGACTTACTATAAATAGTAAACTTAATATTTATAGACAGTCGTGATGTCTACTAGTGCGCAAGGTTTTCGGCCAAAAATAGTAAGTGTCCTATTTGGCTTCACCAAACTGTTCTCTTAATTATCCTAAGCACTTTTCATGTTGGACACAACTCCTAAAGCCCAACGGATGAAGAGCTATAAGCAAACTAAAACTTACTATAAATAGTAAAAACGAAATTAAAACGGGAAAACGACCGTTGATCAGGGGGTTTCTCACAAATTCAGGCTGCACAACCCGGCATAGCTAGGTTGGTTGGCTAAAGTAGCTCGTTCTACCCCAAATTCATATATTTTACGTCAGATAACTCATTCCGGATTGCGAGATATGCCCGATCTAAGGTCCGATGGTCCGAATCACTTCTATCGCCGACCGTGCCTTTTCTGATCCATCTTGGCCATAAGATTGTCCGCGACCCGCTCTACATCAGCTGGCCGCACGTGCGACCTCGGGAGATGCACCGTCATATGTTAGGGACGATGCAAATGGTATTAAATATCTCATCATGATCTCAAACTCTAGTACAAACCGACATAAAAACTCATTACCCCTTGATACCGTGAACGACACAAGGAGTAAGGGGGGCTCACTGTTGGAAAAAAATATGTTAAGTCTGAAGACTCAGATCTCAAGTAGGTCGGCTTCTTCGGCATTGCCCGAAGAGTCTGAGACAATGGTCAAAGGTGAAGGAAAAATGGAAAGTCCAAGAGGCATAAGCATAAGACGACTAAAATTACTCGGTCGGAGAGATAGCTGCGTCTGCATAAATTACTCGGTCATCCGACCGAGAGAGAAAAACTGACATGGTGTGTTGGTTCCGTCGGCTACGGAATAAGGAAGGGTGACGAGTAAACTCCGAGTCTATTCCATCCGTAAGGAGGCAGAAAGCTTACTCGCTTAAGCCGACCGAGACTCTTTCATAGTCAGTGACGGTTGAGCCGAGATAGGAAAAAGCGGTGTGAATATAAATACCACTTCAAAAATCTGAAAATATAGGTGTCTGATCCCGAAATTCTTGAAATCGGATGAAATCAGTTGAAAGAATTAAATCTCTAGATAATCAGGCAAAGAACTCAAAAAACCCTTTTGCTATTAATCAGAAAACTAACTTATGAATCGGAGGTTCTCTAACTTTAACTAGGGTCCCATTTGTATTGTTGATTATGCAGGTGGGAGATGATCTATCTTGAAGAGCCGTACCATAAAAATACACCAACAACATATATGGTATGTGCAGCGGCATATGTATATACATAGCGTATATTATAACAGACAACTTCAACGTGACGTCATGTCTCGCAAGTACGTTCGGTATGTAAAAGTGGCAGCGCGTTTGGAAATACCATAGGGAACATAGTTCGAAAAAACCCATGCCACTCCAAGTAAACGTAGCTAGTGCAGAAGTCAGATGTGGAGCCCTATTTCAATGATCTAAACCATCTATAAGATGGGCCTCCGCATAGATGGAGTAATCATAGTTCGAAACACTACAGTCAATCATTTATTCTTAAACATTCTTTTTCGTGGGCCATAAGTTCAAGATCTTCTAATCGTGGAGATTTTCAAGGAAGCATCATCAAGGCAGATCAACCGTTATTTTTTCTTTTTTGGGTTCATGCCCTAAATAAGCTGGAAAGTTGGATGGACGGCATGGATGGACCCATGGAGATTTGACACCAGCTAGCTGGGCCGTATTTGGGTCACCAGCCAATCCTAACTAAAGCCAGTTCATAATTTAAGTGGGCCACAAGAAGCGAACATAATCATACGTTGTTCCCTGTGGCTTGCTGTAACTGAGCTTTTTTTTTTATAAGCACGGATCTTCGTACGTGCGGTGTAGATGCATGGTTTGGATTCCACACACATCACGGATGGGCTACAAACATAAGTTTTGGATGACTACTGTTGCCTTTCTCATTCCATTGCACCCTGCTTGGTACCTTGGATTCTGTGGTATATGAATCTATTGCAATGTGTCTTGAAATTTCAGCAAAATGCTAATTTAAAATAAATGTTATTTTTTTTTTTCTCTCTTTTAATACTAGATTGTCGCAAATGTAATAAAAGTATTTTAAGTTATTAATACAAGATACGGTGCATGCTAATAATACTCCAAAATAATTTAATTATTGATTACAATATTAAAATCTTATCAATAAAATAATATAAACCATCTAAATATTAAACATTTAAAGAGACCTTTGAAAAGCATCAGCGAGTCACGTCTCTGTGATTTTTTATTTATGGCCTCCTAAGGTTCAGAATTTTCTATTTTTTTAGTTAAAATATATATGTTAATGGGATTATTACAATTATTTTACCATGTATATATACTAATTTGAGATATAAAAATTAATTTATTTAATCAAATCTGAGTCTTACTAATATAACGAAGAATTCCAATGCTTCTTTTCTAATACAAGCTACCTAAACCGCGTCACTGGAGTTGAAGGGCTTGATCGAATACATCTCGACGTACTGTAAAAAGGGACGACCTATCATTTTGAACAAAACCAAATCCAATGGATGAAGTTCCGACGTATTATATTACAATACGTCGGGATGTATTCAAGCAAAAGTTAAATTGAAAACACGCCAACAACCAAGGGTAGTTTGGTCATAAAAAATAAAATCCCGATTATCTTATCTATAGTAACTTGTTTGGATTTAAAATTTAATACTACTATTTTTATTACCATTACAGCTGTAATACCAGCTGTAATACCATATAATTAAGAATTCTTACTCTTTTCATCTCTCTCTCCTTCAAATCCTCCTCCCTCTTTGAAAAATCTTCTTATAAAAATCCCCATCTCAGTCTCTATCTCTTCTCTTGTTTTGGGTCTCTCTTTTTTTTCTTTTTTCTTTTTTTTTTCTCCTCTTGTTTTTTATTCTGCTGAAACAAACGGTTTGACTCTGGCAGCATTGTCTGTTTTATTCATAGACTTTGATCTTCTTGTTCTTTTCTTTTCTTTTGTTTGCAAGGAACAGACATTAAGGTGCTTTTTCAGGAATTGGGTGTTCAGATTTTCTTAAAAAACAAGAGATTGGTCTGTGAAAGGGTGGAAAGGTTGAGGAATTGTAGGAATGGCAGGTGGTTTTGTGGCAGATGGGAAGCCTATGAGAGCGGATCTTTATGAAGGGAGAATTACAAGTTATTTTGTCTTTACTTGTATTGTTGCAGCGCTTGGTGGATCTCTCTTTGGTTATGATCTTGGAGTTTCAGGTATAATTTCCAATTTCTGCCTAGGCAATTTGGTTTTCTGATCTGGGTTTTTTGAATTTGATATATCTGGCAAGATTTTTCTTTTTGGGTGAAATTCTTTTATTGATTTCTCTTCTTTTTTCCCAAGTTGGTGTCTCTTTGAGCATTAGATCGTATGTAAGATTGGTAGTCTGTTTTGGAAAATTTGACTGATGAATTACTCTATTTCTAGAGTTTCAGTTAAGTTTCCCTGATATAGATATAAATTGATAAATATTGTGAACTTTGGCATGATTTTCTGATTTTGGTTATTGATTTTTATGTTTTTTTGTGCTGATTTTATATGGTTTTCGCTCTCTCTCTCTTTGAAATTTATTGTTCTTCGTAGTTTGGGTCCAATTGTAAGATTGGTTCTTTCGTTTGAAGAATCTAATGATGGCATTGATTTTTATTTTATTTTTTAAAATTTTTGGTTTTCCTCTCTCTGACTAAAGTCTATAATTCACAATAATTGAGGATTTTTTGTAGTTTTGATGGCTCTGTTTTTTCCCCTTTGTTTCGGTGAACTTAGTTAGAAGTTTAGGAGAAATAGTGAATGGAATCTGATGATTACGTCAACGCAATGCTTCTTCGTAACAGTCGGCCGATATCTGGCCATATTTTTGTGGAAAACAGGATCTAAGACTCGACTGACATTGTCGACCAGCGAGTGATGACCTTGTCTATGTTTTAATAGTTTCTTTGAAAAATCAGAGAGATCTTAGGCCACTGTGAGAATGTGTGCAACGGAGTCGGATTGAGCAGTGATGCCACCACAACCCAAGTCAGTGGTGGAGAAGCTATGTGGGCCCCACCATGATGTATGTGTTTTTATCCGTGCCGTCCATCTATTTTGCCAGCTCAGTTTATGCCATGGCGCCAAAAATGAGGCAGATCCAAAGCTCAGGTGGACCAGACCACAGGCAACAGTGAGGATTGAATGCCGACCGTTGAAAATTCCTTGGGGACCCACCTCTATCTTTATTTGCCATCCAACCTGTTGATAAGGTCACACATGCCTGGATGAAGGGAAAATACAAATATAAGCTTGATCTAAAACTTCTGTGACCCAGCACTGTTTCCTGTGGTGTGGTCCACTTGAGTTTTGAATCTAACGAGCTGGCAAAATGGAGGGATGGCGTGGATACACATACATCATAGTGGGAACCACAGAGCTTTTCCACCACCAACTTGGGTGGTGGAGGGGTCACTACCCAACCCAAGTCCTTGTGCAGCTATCTGCAGTGGGGGGGCGCCCACCATCATTTGCGTATGACACTCGACACGGCCAGCACGATTACCCAACCATGAAAGCTGGAAGCCCCTGTCCGCCGAATGATCTCACCTACGGTTTTTAATGGTGCTGAGACCCTATTGGGTGGGCCGGATGCCGTACGCACACCACGGACCGGTTGGGAACGTTTGCTTACTTTTCATATACGAACTCATTTCCTTCTCTTTTTCGGAACGTTCATTTGCTTTTCATATACGCCTGGCCCACCTAATTGGATTGGGAGGGACCCCGGACTGTGGGGCCCACCGGGATGTATGTGACTATATCCACGAAAGGGCATGATCCAAAAAAATGAGGCAGTTTCAAATGTTTGATGGTGGGAACTAGAGCTGGGCATCGAGTCGAGTCGGATCGAGTTATGGCTGACTCGAGTCGAGTTGGATTAAGTGAAATAGGCCTGACCTGAGCTCAATCCGGCTCGATACCGAGTCTAGCATGCCTGACTCAATCCAAGTCCGGTCTAGCTTGGACTAATCCGGACCGAGTCCGATCCGATCAAAAGTAACAAGTTGGATTGAGAGATGAGGGAGGGAGAGGCGGATAGAGTGGAGAGGAGAGAGAGGAGGAGGGTGATGGTGGCGGGTGGTTGTTAGGCTTGAAAGATGAGAAGGATGAGGGAGGGGGAGAGAGGTTGGGCTTGAAGAGAAGGATGAGGGAGGGATGAAGAGATTTCGGGATTAGGTCGGGATAGGGTGCGGCGGGTAGGGTTAGAGAGTCAGGTCTAATTGGATCGAGTTTCATGTCAAGTCGGGTCGAGTTACCAGGTAACTTGGGATCCTACTCGGTTCGGACCAACTGACCCATTTAGTTCAGGTCAAGTTAGATTTGAACGAGTCGAGTTAGGTAAATCGAGACTCACCCATTCGGTTCAGGTCGAGTCGGATTTGAACAAGTCGAGTTAGCTAGATCTAGTCCTCCGATACCCACCTCTAGTGGGAACCACACTTCATTACACCCCAACTTCACAACTCAAGAGCATTCACCACCACTGTTTAAATGATGGTAGCTCTCTATCCGCACTTTTGTGCATGTATGCACATATTTCAGACCATACAAAATTTGGGTCATCTGTGGACGGACCATACCTGAAAATGACATTGCTTTAGTGACCTTAACGAATTTGGCCATTTGAATTTTAAGTGCTGATATTAGATTATTCTCATAGCTCGTTACCTTTTTCCAGTTACCATGTATTGTCAGCTACTGCATGTAGCATAAACCAACCTTGGCTGTCCAATTCATTGGCATGCATGGTGGAGTAACATGCATCCAATCCTACACTTTGACAGAACGATCTTAAAAGACCCATCACCATGATTTTATAATGATTGTTTAAACATGTAATTCAACACTTAATTCAGTGGTCAAGTGTAGATGTAATAAGAAACATGGAATAAATGTAAAATACATTCAAAATCAGTGTATTTTTCATGTTGATTTGACATTTTAATAATGTAAAAGTATTATCATTGTATGTTTACACATCTATCCAAACACAAGAATTCTCCGTTAACAAAGTATTGTAATTTATAATCATTGCACTTTTACAATTTATTACAGACAATTATAGCTACCCAAACAGGCCATTACTGGTCAATGGGTAGCTATTAACTGGATGGTTATTATCATACGATGTGATTTTTGGGTGATGTTCCATCCAAAATGGGCCCCATTATTTTCATTGGCTAGATTGGCATTCATGCAATATGGCACATATGGCGGATGATGATACATTGCCATCCGGTAGGATGATAACTCACCAACCAACATCCAAATGTTAATTTGTCAAGCTTGTAAAACATCCAACACATCAAACGGGACAACCCATCAAGAAGAACACTTGATCGACCACCATGATCATGGTGGGCCACCTGTTTGACATTGAGGAATTTGCACTTGAATAAGGTTAGAAGAATTTGTACTAGAACATGGTTTCCACTTACTACTTTGGGACCAAAAGCTCAGCTGAAATCTCCCATGTTGATTCAGGTGGGGTTACTTCCATGGATGATTTTTTGAAGGATTTCTTCCCAAAAGTATATAGAAGGAAGCAGGAACATCTCAACGAGACGGATTACTGCAAATACGATAACCAACTGCTCACTCTCTTCACATCTTCTCTCTACTTTGCTGGCCTTGCTTCGACGTTTGGGGCCTCATACCTGACCAGAACAAAGGGTAGGAGAGCCAGCATCCTCTTTGGTGCGGTAAGCTTCTTCTTGGGTGCAGTCGTGAATGCAGCATCTGTGCACATCTCTATGCTCATCATCGGCCGTATCTTTCTTGGTGTCGGCATCGGCTTCGGCAATCAGGTGGGCCATCATAAATTCAAAACAAAAAGAAAGACCACTAACACTACCATCAAATTAGAAAGTTTGATCATAGCAATTGAGTTTTTTTATTTCTAAACAACCCCCTATGTTGTATAAAACGTCGCATTCCTTCACTTTTTACTAAACACGAGTTAGTTTAGAGAGGAAAAGATCATGCTGCCCCCACTTTAAATAAGGCTAAAGTAATTAAAAAAAATAAAAATCAATCAAAGTAACTCAATATTTCTATATATGTGTAAAGGAAATTGAATAGTGGGTTAATATCATTCTTTGCCTCTTAAATGGTTCCTTTTCAAGTATTCCCCATATAAATTGATCCATCGCTACTAAAATCCTCCACACCCCCCACCCCCCACCCCCCCCCCCCCCCCATAAAAAATAAAAATCAAAAAATTTCTTTTACATATTTTCTAAAAAATATGAAGCTTAAAACAAAGATTTTGGGGACTATGGTTTGATCAGGAATAATTCTGCGATTTGCAAAAACAGAAGACCAAAATAAATAATAATAATAATAGTTTTGCTTTGTACAAATTTTTTAACTAAGTCTTAACATCCGAATGGTGCATGAGATATGCCTCATTTGCGGCGCCTGACCTGAAAATCAATCCAATCCACTGAATATGCTAACATGCAATGTACATGTTACCACATGATGAGAGGACCAGCCTGATTTTCTTTGGACAAGATGGGACACATGTAATGCACTAGTCTGATGTCCCCACCACAATAACTGCCTGTGGTGGTCACTTCTCCCATTTTTCTAGTAGGATGAAAAATCAACATTTTACAAGCATACCATGGTCAAGATCCTTACGAGTTTTTCTTTAATTTGATTTGGGTAACAGGCAGTTCCTCTGTATCTATCTGAAATGGCACCTACGAAACATCGAGGGAAAGTTAATCAGCTATTCCAACTAACGACTTGCCTTGGAATTTTGGTAGCAAACATCATCAACTACTTCACTGATAAGATCCACCCCTGGGGATGGAGATTATCCCTTGGTTTAGCTGCGGTACCAGCGACTTTAATGTTTGTTGGAGGCCTTTTCCTCCCTGAAACTCCTAACAGCCTTGTAGAACAAGGAAGACTAGAGGAAGCGAAAAGGGTCTTGGAGAAAGTTAGAGGCACCCAGAAAGTCGATGCAGAATTCGCCGATCTCGTGGATGCTAGCGAGGCTGCGCGTGCTATAAAGCACCCATTTCGGAACCTTCTCAAGCGAAAGAATCGCCCACAGTTAGTGATAGGAGCTCTGGGGATCCCAGCATTCCAGCAACTCACTGGCATGAACTCCATACTCTTTTACGCTCCTGTGATCTTCCAGAGCTTGGGTTTCAGTTCTAATATATCTCTGTACTCCTCCATCATCACAAACTCGATGCTTGTTCTTGCTACTTTGGTTTCGATGTCCGTGGTTGACAGGCTGGGAAGGAGATTTCTGTTCATAGAAGCTGGTTGCCAGATGATATCAAGTATTGTAAGTGTTCTGCCACTGATTTTCTCTCCTCTTCAAAAAGACTTGCAATGGCTATGGCTACTGATCAGAGTAGCCATCTGAATCCTCATCTTCCATGCATGTATAAACATGGGGCATTGTCCTTGAGATCTTGGTTGTTCATCTGGTGGCCCAATAGCGTATGTGCCGCACTCAGGTCAGCAGGTGGCTAATCAAGAATGTATGAGAAAATTGAAGCTGGAAAATTGTACCAACAGTTCACATAAAATGTATACGCGTGACCCACCTGATGAACAGCCCGAACCTCACACGGATTGATGGCTATTCGCATGAGTCATGACTTGCATATGATGGCTCTTCTATAGAAATACCTTATGTACCTCATAAATACTAATTCTTTGAGATTGATTGAATTTTCAGCTTGTTGTTGCCATAGTTCTGGCTTTGAAATTTGGCAAAGGGGTGGTCCTCCCAAAAGCAGATGGTGCTGTTCTAGTGGTCATGATTTGCTTGTTCGTCTTGGCTTACGGTTGGGCATGGGGGCCTTTGGGGTGGTTAGTTCCGAGCGAGATCTTCCCATTGGAAACGAGATCTGCGGGCCAGAGTATTGTGGTGTGTGTTAATCTCTTCTTCACAGCAGCAATTGCACAGTGTTTCCTTGCATCATTATGCCACCTCCGTTATGGTGTTTTCATATTGTTCGCTTGCTTAATTATCATCATGACCTCATTTATTTACTTCCTCCTTCCTGAAACAAAGCAAGTCCCCATCGAGGAGATGGCCTACCTTTGGGAGAATCATTGGCTCTGGAAGAGGATTGTACGCACACCAGGAAATAAGGCTATGACAGATGTTTAGCTTCAATAGACAGAAGACTGTTGAACTTTGATCTCATTTTTTTTCTTCCAACAAGTATAATATATGCTCCTGTCATTACCAAAGGAGTGAGATTTTAGAAATTTCTGAAGGAGGAAACCATGTAGACGTGTGTTCTTTCTTAATTGAAAGAATACATGTCTACATGGTTTAAATTTTTAAACAAAGTCCTTCGAAGTATCTGTTATTGTCTTCAGACATTCTGAACAAAGGTAATGTGTTTAGGTTGGTTGGTGTTTTATTGGAAAGCATATACTTCTAATCTAAGGTTATAAGTTATAACTAGACTGGACAATGTGGGCTTGTGAGTGGTGTTGATATGAGACATCGGCAGGCCTGTTTCAACAGTAGGGCTGTCATTGTGACGTGGACCCACAGGTACCCAATGGACCTGACCTGATTTTAGCTTGTTTCGGGTTCCATTTCTTGATCTAGTTCAGAAATCAGGGTGGGTTTGGGTCTCGCCTTTTGGACTGAGTTAAAAATTCTGTCCAAACGGATTCTGGTCAGGTCCATCAAATTAGACCTGATTAAAATGTGGTCAGATTGGGACAAGTTGGGTCTGGTTAGTATTAACAGTAAAAAATACATTATGTATATGTTGATTATGTTACAACAAAATGAGGTTTCTTAGGCCACTGAAGCCAACTCAAATCTTAGATCCAAAGACCTGATGGGTACCCAAAAAGGACTCAGACCACGCAACACCTGAACTCGGCTATCATTGGTATGGGTACTATAGGACCCTATCCAACGCCAATCCACTAACAGGCCTATCTAAAACCCTGGGTAAAATAGGAAGGTTGGTGTCTGGCAGGCAGCTGATCACAAAGCTTTTGCCAGCCCACCATTCAATAACCAACCACAAATTGCTGTGAGAAAGGCTTGAGTACATGATATGATGGATGAAAGTCCTTAAACATGTACAAATTCTCAATTAATGGAAATCCTCTGAATATGTCAAGCATACCAGACTTCCTGCCTGATTTTGCCCCCAGCAACTAGAATAAAGAGTGCCCTTCTTCAGCCATTTCATTGCCCAAGATCTTCATTCTAATCTCACAGCACTAACTTACAATCATCAAAGCATGACCCACAACATGTAAGCTGAAGCACTTTCCTCAGCCATCTGATATTCTCAAGATCTGCATGACAGAATTTGCAATATAAATCAGACAAAGAAGCGGTATCTCATTACCTATCATATTAAAAAATTAAAAAAATTTTAAAAAAAATTAAAAAAGAAAAAAGAAAAAAGAGAGAGATCTGCATGACTGAATTTGCAATACAAATGAGACAACCAAAGATCCAGTATATCACCCATCACATTTAAAAGGAGATCTGAATGACTGAATTTGCAACACAAAGCAGACAGCCAAAAGTGCCAATATTTCATCACCTATACCTGACACTAGTAAGGAAAGCCTAAATTAACCATACCTTATATAGCCCCGGTCCTTATGTTTCTAGTGACCAATGTTCAAAGCATTGGTATTGCACGCTGTGGGGAAATATCATGGAAACATTAGGAAATAACACGTGTATTGCGTAATGTATTGCATTCTGAGGGAAACATGGGGAACAGGAAAATGGTGGCAGTTCTCAGCGGAACTTCAGGAGATGTTATAAAACTCGCGACTACCCAGCAGCCCTGGTTCAGGGTCCATGCAATGTAATTTTCGTGATACCACCTTTGGTTTTCATATTTGTGACCAGTGATACCGATAGTATTGGCTGATACTTTCAACAAATTAAGTACTGACTAGAGCGTACAAGTTGCAACAAATGTTCACAGTATCAGTATTGCGTAATGTATCCTACTCTTGGGATACAAATACATATTGGTTATGGCATAAGATATATCGTTCGTATAAGGTAATTTATCGTACTTTTTGGAAAACATTGGAAAATTGGTTTAATTTTTCAATAAACTTCAGGGGTTGTTGAAAAAACTTAATATACACTTTTAAATCATAATATCTCAAAAATAAAAATAAAAATTGTACATAATAGATTTCCTTCATGTAAGGTCTTAAGGTATGCATTGTCTAACTAAACTAATGCAACTATATTCAAATTGAATTTATAACATTTATAAATGTAAGAAGACATGTATGAAAACATAATCACTTCATTCAAAAGCAAAAGAAGTAGTAGAAAGGTAGGGTACCACATCTAAAATATATATTTTTTAAAATATTATTTTTTATTCTAAAAATTGACAAAAAAACTTCCTAAATCAGTAGATCAGCTCTCATACATATCTGGTTTTATTTTTGGAGTGCAACATTGCAAGGAATTTGGGAGAAATTTTTTCTTTTAAAAAAATGATTTTCCAAATTTTCCAAATTGGGACACACTTGAACTTTGAAATTAGTGACGATCATTTCATCAAACACTCCTAAATACTTTAAAGTTTTTCTCAATTGACAGCTGGTTGAAGGGAAATTTCAATAATAATAATAATAATTTTCTATTATTTTTAATTAAAAATATTTTTATTTTCTGAAATTTTAGGACTTAAAAAATCAATAGATCAGGCCTCATGCATGCTTGATTTCATATTTGGAGTGAAACATTGCAAACGATTTGAGAGAAATTTGAGAAATTTTGAATTTTCTCGAATTCCCCCAAATTGAGCCACCTACACTCAAATTTAGAAATCCAAGAGTATATAATGATCATCTCATCAAACACTCCTAAATAGTTTCAAATTGCATTTAATTTGTTGTTGGTTGATAGGAAATTTTATTTTTATTTTTTAAAATTAATAGTTTTTTTTTAATTTTTAAATTAAAACTAATTTTTATTTTTTGAAATTTGAAAAAAACAAAGTTGTCAAATCAATAGATCAAGCCTCATACATGCTTCGATTTTATGGTTGGAATGCAACATTGCATGCAAGTAATTTGGAAAAAAGTTTGAAAAATTTTGAATTTTCTCCAATTATTTTATTGTATTTTACACATGCACACGCAACCCCACACACTTACGCCGTAGTGGAATTTCACCACCTATGGGTACACGAACCCTTGACCAGGTGTTGAAACTCCTAAGAGTCTACCACTGGAGCAAGACTAAGGACCCAATTTTCTCCAATTTTCCCATACTCGGGTCACCTACACTCAAATCTTGAAATCGAAGGTTGAAATCCTTGATTTTCGATGCAAAACATGAAGAATAAATGATTTCTTATCATTTCACAATAATTTTATATGATTAAAAAAAAGAAAAAAAGAATCGAAACCCAAAATTACTTACCGAATGAGAAACGACCACGAATGCAAGAAAATCTTGATTTTGATTTTAAATGTGAGTTTTTCTCCCAAATCCAAGCAAAGGATGGAACAAGTGCAAAACATGAAGAATCAAGGATTTCTTATCATTTCACAATAATTTTATATGATTAAAAAAAATCAAAATGCAAAATTATTGACTCAATGCTAAACGGCCACAAATGCGAGAAAATCTTTATTCTAATTTCAAATGTGAGTTTTTCTCTCAAATCCAAGCAAAGGATGGACCAAAATCCACCCACTAACAGCTTAGAAGAGAGCAAGCTGAAGAAAAATGAGGAAAAATCAGTTTTGAAATTATTTTTTTCTAAGGACTGTGTACATTTCCTGTGAAGTATCGACGATATACGTTGATATCGACAGTATCGTCGGTAAAAACCCTTACAAAAAAAAGGGCAATATCACCGAGACTTACTAATACATTGCGATATTGCCAATATCAAGATATTGCCAATACTTGATACATTGCGATAACTCGCAATATTATCGTCGATATTAAGGAATCTGGGCTTTCCTTTGTTACTACCCATCAATTTATCGTTGACATGCACCCATTGATTTCGTATCACTGACTTCCAATATTGATAATATCGGATATCAGATATTGCTTGGTTGCAACCAATGTTTTAAAACCTGGACAGGACCTTGAACCATTTCTTTGGGCCATTCAGTCAAACCTGCTTGGCCTGTTTTAGCCCAGAAATCATCTTTATTTCAAATAATAAAGAATGAAGTGACTTGACAGCTAATCTGCTGTTAGCCTGGTGGTTAAATATTTTCCTTTTTAGTACAAGTCAACGGTTCAAGATTTTATGCAGTTACAGTGTATTTCAACAAGACAGACATCCCCAGGTTTTAGGACGACCAGCCCCATACTTGACCGGGTTTTAAGGAGACCAGCCCATTTTGGTAGCTGGTTCTGGTCCAACTGGTCCAACCATCCTGTCCAATCTGGGCTCCAAAACATTTGTTACAACACCAAAATTTGTAGTTCGGTCCCACCTTACTACCCACCCGAAAAGAAGAAAGAAACCAAAACGATTAGGCCATGCAGTATTCTTTTGAGAAAAAAGAAACATTGTATTAAGCCAAGAGCTTTGCTAGTTCATCTACTCTCAGACTCCCTCGTGGGACTACATCAGAATAAGCATCTTGGAAATCTTTTCTTCTCAGATTCTTGGAACTCCTCCTCTCACTATTCTTCTCTGAGAAAGCCACAATTTCTTTCACCTCCAAAACCTCACTCTCTTGCTTCTCATCCTTCCGGACCACGACTTTTCGGATTCTGCTCCTGAAAATGGGCCCAGGAGGAGCAGTCTTGGCAAGAGCAACAGCCCTCTCAAAAACAATGTTAGCATCCAAAGAATCAACATCCAAAACCAGCGCACTTCCATTCCCTATGGCCTGCCTCCATAGCAATAGGACTCCCTCTGTACAGGTCTTACTTGATCCTGTGTTGACTTGAGTCTGAAAACTTTCTGCCAGTGGTTCCAGTTCATCAGGACTCTGCCGGACTTCTGATACAGCTGCCACCTTGTCATGAATTACCATTCTGTTGGAGGCAGCAACAAATCCAATCTCATCTTTTGGGACTTCTGATATAGCTGTTGATTCACCAATGCTCATGCTATCTGACGTGGTGGATAGCCCATGAACCGTCATCAATTGCTGATTTTCCATTTCCAAATGGGGAATATCCTGCACTTCTACGTCCACGTCTTCTGTGCTCAAGGAAATGCTTGGATTGGGTGTTTCAGGACATCCATCTGGGATTGAGCTCTTTCTAGCACCTAAATCTGATATTTCTTGATGTTCAACAACTATCGTATCAGCAGCATTGAGTGAATTGGCGGTTGCACCTTCTGTGGTAGATTCTGCAGCTTGACTACTGTCATCTTCTAGTTTGGGAAGAGAAGATTTCCAATCTCTTCCTCTCCACATGAGTATATGCTCACGTTCAAATGAGATTAGGACACAAGGCACAAGATCCTGCAGGATCCAAGTAGGTACATTTCATTATCAAGAATAAAATACAAGAAATTTCATTATCAAGAATAAAATACAAGAAAAAATCTTATTAATGATGATGAAAATTAGCCAACCTTAAGCTTGGCACCTATTTTCTTGTAGTCACTTCTGTTCATCCCCTGGCAGTTTATCCGCACCAATTCACACTCTTCAAATGCTTCTCTGACATTTTTTACAAGATCAGAGTACACACCATTCTTTCCTGTTCAACATAGACAGCAAAGAATTTATAATTTTTCTTCTGCATATAGCTCAGGTTGCTTCTTTCAAAATTTTCAAGTAAAAACGATTTTAAGCAGCTGGCCTGACGATCCAAACCCAATGGCCATCATCCCTAGCGCAGCAGGCAACCAATCCCTTGAGGGAATGGTCATTGGATCAAGTTTTCAAAGAATACAAGAACCAGACTCCTCATCTGAAATCATTATTGACAAAAATCACGAGGACTCTTTTTGCATACCTATTTTCTACATGTAGTCTTGAAACATAAATACACATAAGTCAATTAATTGAGATAATAGCCAGCAATATACTCTGAAGAGAGTAAGTAGGTTACCAAGCTTGCATATTGGGGGCAGTTTGCGTCCTCTCTTGCGCATATCACTTGCTTCTTCAAGTGTCAATCCCTCCGGAGCCTGCTCGATCAACCGTGGATATACTGGTGTTATTGGTTTCCAGAGCATAAGAGGAAACTTAGGGCGAGTCTTGTAGTTGTAATTTCGGCCACGGAATAGGAATAGTACCCCTCCTCGGCTGTAGATGACCTTCCCTCCGGTTCTCTCCTGTCAAATCACCTAAATCTCAGTAACAAAACCTCTTAAGGGGTGGGAAATACATTATAAATGGAACACGATCTATCTTGTTGATTAAGTTATGATTCTTGTAGCTTTAGTTCAGTTAGGCTGCATTATAACAAAACAGGGGATTTTGAATTATGTCTAAATATTCCCACCTCTAATTGTTGACGGACATTGTCCATGTCGACCGTGCACACCCCTTTACATTTTATCTTACACACCCTTCTCCGTTTCCAATGAGCATGGATATTATCCAACATGTTGTGTGTCAAACCATCTCTACCTGCATTAGGATTGGTGATTAGAAACAACAATGACAATGCAAGGAATTCTCCTGTTATATCAAATAACAAACAAAAAGCCCTCTTAACAGAGCATCTAAGACATCAGAAATGAACCATAATAAACAATGCAGAATTTTATTTTACTTTTATACCGGCAATGCAGAAAAGTGAAAACACAATGCTCCGGCAATGCAGAAAAGTGAAAACGCAATGCTCCAGCAATGCAGAAAAGTGCAAACACAATGCTCAAACAGCAACATAAATGTCTGTGGGTATAGTGCAGGTATAGGGTTTAAACCATTTTGAAGAGCACCACTGGTTTTTATATTATCAGTCACAACTTTAATGCTAATGAAAACTGGATGCAAATAGACCCAGGAAAGTTCAAAACATTACCAGGGCTCAATTTGTATGGCAGGGTCAATCAAATGGATGGGCATGCTTCTTCTTTCTTTCTTTCTTTCTTTTTTTTCTTGTTGTAATTAACAACGAACCATAAAATTTAATCATGGAGCAGCAACTGTCATCAAATACCCATACCTAAAGATACCCTAATTATTCCTTATTTTTGCAAGGTTATTGCCTAATTATTGGATGTACATGGTTATAAGCAACTTCCAGACTATTTGAAATGTCCAAATGAATCTACAAGTATGACTTGAGTTTTCAGATAGTATTACATATTCAAACAAAAAGAAGAACTAAAGAATCAGTGATATATAACCAAGTACTCTTGATAGAGATGTAATGAGCCTCAAAATGTAGCCATATCATGTGAAGAATCGCAAGGTGAGGGGTGGTCAAGATCATGACAATGCACTGAAACAATAACATGAACAACAGAAACAAACAAAGGAATGACAAGAAGATAAAAATATTTGAGAGAAATTGCTGCATTTTCAATTTACAGAACGACATTGAATACTCAAAATCTACAAGGTCTGTGACCTTTTAGCCATCTTTCACAGTTAATTCAAAAGGAAACAAACAAATGAAAAGTAAAGAAAAGAAATCAAAATTGCAGCTTCAGCAATATCCCGCCAAAATCAACAAACAGAATAGATTTCCAAATAGATAGAAGACCATCATATATTAAAATACACAATTTAAAAGTTTCTACGGTTATTTCAAGTTTAAACAAATTCAACCAGCTCAAAAGGGGTGGGGACACCCTGTGTTGTAAAAAAAAAAAAAACACCACTTCTATGGCAAATATATAACTGAGCATTATCAGCACATACGCAGTACAAATTGGCATACAGCTGCGTCAGTTCAGACATTCCATGTTGTGGGGCCTGTTGTGGATGTTGCAAGGCCCACAATGCCTAGAAATGACATTAATTGGACAATCTTAACCATCTGAATTCACCAACTGAATTTGGACTGTTGACTGTTGCCAGCATCAACTTGGTGACCGCCAACCAGAAGGTGGGGAGTGTGTTTTCAGTTGATCAAAATGCCGGAAACCAATTTCAGTTCAATAAAAAATCATACAAGAAGTTGATATAAAAACCCAAAAATCAACTCCAACACTCACCCATATTCAACTGCCTGCTTGTTTTCAAACAACTCTGAATCAATGCCTTGACCTCTTCCTCCGTCAACGGCTCCCCCAATATCTCCTCCCTCGACTTCACGTACTTCGGCCCTGACCCTGGCAGGAATGGCCCCGGCGCCTGCACTGGCTTCACCCCCTTCTTCCCAGCAGGCGGCAGCCGGAATGAGTCAAACTGTGGCGGCTTCTTCTTGCTGGCTGGGAGCGGGGCCCGCCCGGTCCACGGCCTTGGCATCGTGCTGGGCCCGAACGGCATGATCGGCGGCTCCCGCAGTGCCAGCGGCTTCACCTTCGGCGTCTCTGTGTAGCTATACTGGAATTCAAATGGAACGTTGGGAAGCCGATAGGAGACGCCTTTATCCCCGACGACAAGACCATTACCCGTGTCATCGGGAGGAACCCTTGAGGCCCGAGAGAAGCGGCGGAAGGCAGGGTGAGAGAAATTAGGGTTAGCATTTCTAGAGTTTCTAGGGTTTTTTGAGTACTTGGATGATTTTCCAGGGATGGAAGGGAGAGAAGGAGAAGAAGGGGTTCCAACGGATTTGAACTCAGGTAGGGAGGAGTCGTTGTCGGTGGCGTTATCGTAATTCTCGGCGATGTTGGTGGCAGATTGGAAACGGCGTTCACGGCGGATGTCGTCTTCGATTTCTTTCTGGGCGCGCTCGCGGCGGACGAATTTCTCAGCGTTGGCGTTGTTCCAACGGGAGAAGCGGATTTCGGTGGTGGGGCGGGGGCAATATGGGGATTTGGGGGAGAAGATGGAGAGAGGGGGAGGGATTTTCAGCGCCATTTTCTCATTTGGGATTCTCAAGAGGCGGAGGTGGTGGTGTGGGTCAGATTTCAGAGGGGGGTTTTGGGCGGAGACGGGCAGCAGCTGTTGTGTGTGCAAGAGGTAAAAAGAAAAGAGCTGTGGAGGAACCGTTGATCGTCTGTTATCCATTTGGAGGGAGATCATTTCTCTTTGGTAGATCGGAAACAGCCTGTTGTGGACCGCACCTGGGATCCGGGCCGTTCATCAAGTGAGCCCCACCTCCATGTATGATGGTAAGTCCCCCTCTGCCTCAGTGGACCGCACGTGTGCGCCGCTGAATATGGGCAGTTGTCGAGTTTTACGGAAAGCTCCTGTAACCCAAAGATATGTGAGGCCAGGGGTATGTAAGTGTAAATCCAATCCGTCCATCAGTTTAGCCGGCTCATTTTCATTAAAATGGTCCAGAATGCGGCATGTTCCAAGACTCAAGTGGACCACATCACAAGAAACAGTGGATATGCCATTTAAACCTTCTTAGAGCGAGTGCAACAGGTTCGAAGACTCAAGTGGACCACACCACAGGAAAATGTGATCATGGAAACTGTTTCGCCGTCATGTTTATATGCCATCCAACCCGTTCATAAAGTATAAGGTGACTCCCACCAGGTGGAATGAAAACACAAATTTCAGCATGAGATAGAACTTTTGTGACCATAAGAAGGTTCCATTGGTGTTCAATCCACACGGTCTATTGTAGTGTCGCCCACTTGAGCCTTGGATCTGCCTGATTTTGGAGATCTAATCCTCATATCAGCTGGCGAAACTGATGGAAGGAGTGGATTTCGCATGGTTGGTTGGTGGGCCAAATCCAGCTTTGGGTTACAAGAACTCAACTCCTGCGCCTTTCTGATCATTCATTTTACCATTCATTTTGGAGGACCTTCCAACTACACTTGTTGTGAGGTCGGGGCAGCAAAAAGCTGCATGGGGTCCACCGTGATGTATTCGTGACATCCACACCGTCCATCATTTCAGACAGCTCAGGTTTGCAAATCCAAAAATCGGGCCGATCTGATACTCAGGTGGACCACACCACAGGGAACAGTAGGGATAGGGATGCCTGCCATTTGAACGGCCTAAAATTTGGATCAGTCTGATACTTGTTCTTTCACCTTTTTCCTAGTAGGAATCATCTCATGAATGGGCTCCAAAAAGATCTTAATGGTGGACATCTTCATGTCTCCATACCTATTGTTTTCCCTGATATGGCCCATTTGAGTTTTGAATTGCCTGGTTTTTGGGCTCATGTCCTAGCATGAGCTGCAGTGGGAAAATCCACCTCCATCCATTCTCATGTGCTTAAGTGGCCCACCAGATGACGAGACAGGCCTGACCTACGGGCCAACCAAATGAACAGACTGGATCTCTTACATGAGGCTTTGAAGGTGCTTGTGCTGCCGGCAGTAGGGCGGTCCTTGTAGCACAATTAATGATCACACTGGCCGGATTTTAACCCATAGTACCTATGAAGTATTGTGTATTTCAACAAAACCTTTAGTTTTTTTGTTAAGCTAAAATGTTGGTTTGATTTTTGTTCCTTTATGCTTTCTTTAGCTCTATACTGGACAAAATGAGATAGAAAAAAAAAAAAAATGGCTTATATATCTTTATTCGACATATACTCTTGTTAAATAGGTTGACCTATATACCCAAGCCATTATACCCACCCAGGGAGGTGTAGCAGGTGGAAAATCTGAAGCCCCATATGGCCCAGAAACCTTTAATCTTGTACAGGTGCCATGGGCACTCCATGTTGATTCCATTGTTCAGGGAGTGTTCTAAAAGGGGGGAAAAACAAAAACCAAATACAGCAGAGGTCCACATTCAACAACCAACCATATCAGATACTACCTATCCAAGATTACTTGCACAACTCATCTGAGTCTTAGAACCATGTATAGGGGCCCATCATGTCCAGAATCTGGATTACCGAACCAATGAACCCCACTTGTTTTTTTTTTGTTTTTTTTAAATGAAAACCTGAGAATGCCATGCATCAGCTCAAGGGCGATGATTTCTTTACTGCAATTGAAGAAGCATTTAATCAAACAAAGAAATTCAACTTCAGCCCTAAATTTATGAGCCCAACTTGGCTGTTCCAGTTGCGGGCAGGAGATGGTACTAGGCATGGATACAGCCCATCCATTCATGGTGAGAGAGCGGGAATCTGGATCCATGTTCAACCATAAATGTAGGAACTGAGTACCAATACTCCAAAAATCAAGTCTTGCTGAGTTTGTTATGAAATTAAATCTTTCAAGCTTCAGGCATAACAGATTGATAGGCCAAAATTTCACATGCCCAGCAAGAAACAACACTTTCAGACAACAAAAAAAAGAAAAGATGAAGAAGTCATTCTCATTAAACAACTCTTTCAGAAAACAAAAAATCATTCTCATTACACAACACATTCAGATAACAAAAAATCATTCTCATTACACGAGAAATAATAAACCTACTATGCCAACAAGTTGGATTTTTGTTATCAAGCATTTTTTCTATAGAGAGAGAGAGAGAGAGAGAGAGAGAGAGAGAGAGAGAGCTCTAAAAGTCAGTAAAAAGCCTTACGACAGGCATTCTAATTCAAGTAGCTATGGTCTTCCCACCTTGTGATGATGCAGGCCCATCCATCGTCAATTTTATGTTCCTCTCATCTGAAGCTTCTGCATCATGTTCCTTGCCAAACCCGAGCTCTGACATGTCTTGTTTTGCCATCAAGTTCCTAGACGAGCAGAAATAAACATTAAATAAGATGTTAAGCATTGTCATGAGAGATTTTAAACTAGGGGAGTTTTCTGGCCCATCCACCTGTTTCAAATAGTGGGGTCCATGTGCTGAGTGGACCAGAATTATTTTTGGGAAAACCTGTAGAAGGTTGGACCAACCTGATGGATGGATTGGATCTCGCAGCTATGTGCCGTGATGGCACACGTGTGACACGTACATGAGCTTTATTGCACGTGTGTATGCTTAGCAAAGCTCTTAAAAACCAATAGTAAGTTCTCTAAAGAGGAAACTCCAGGTGGAAGCAATGTGCTAGCCAGCTCCAATCCTGGATGAGGGATGTTGTGTTTGGTGGCCAGCCAGTTGTAGAGCTCAATACTAATTGATCATGAGAATTCATGTTTCGGATATGATTGGCAAAATAGGATTCTTAAAGCTGACCCCAAATAATGGGGACAATGCTACAATAGTGAGTCACCTATAATGGAGTGTTTGGAATTCTTAAATTCCTATTGGGCACAAAGGCCATTCACCCAAATCAGTTGGCCCCAATTTAACAGAATAAAAAACAAAAAAAAAAAAACAAAAAACAAAAAACAAAACAAAACGAAAGGCAAAACAAAATCCCATGGGGCACTGCCCAATACACTTCCAGCATTGAGCCAATTGAAATTGGGTGCCAGACCAATTTGAGGGACTTTCAAATGCAACCCAATAAATCAGCAAACACCCATATCAGTTTTCTTTTGCTGTCAAAGGTTTTCAAGTTGTTACAAGAGACTGGTGGGGCATATGGTCGAGTTCATCATCCTTGTCATCATCATCATAGCCTTATCCCAGCCATTTGGGGTTGCTATATGGTTGCTTTCACAAATGCTAAATTAATGGTCTCAGTTCCAAGGAAGATTTGATTCAAATTGCCACTAATGCATGTAGAGATGTGGAAACTGCCACTGAACTCGCGTTAATGATGATGTATAATGACTATGCACAAGTACCAGTAATAAAGAACTATAAACATAAGCCACACAATCCTACACGAGTACCAACACATGTAATGGTAAGTGTAGAAGATAAATGACCCAGGGAGTTGGACTTCTCGAGAATGCACTCCTGTCAATGAAACAAATACATCTAAATAGAACCAGCAATCCACACTTGTGTGGCTACCAATACCATCATAATATCATGATAATAAGTGTGTTCTAAAATGAAAGGTCTTTACTGATTCAAAAAAGAATTTACAACAAAAGGCTTAATAGAAATTAAAAGATAATGATCAACCTCTGTCTCCTCCCGACAGACATAATGAAAGGAACCACGATGAAACAGATACTTGCAGTATATCCACATGACACCCAAAAGGAAGCTATGCCAAGCCACTTTCATAGCGTTGAGAATGGGGCCTTATTTTCATACAGCATGTGTTTTGAGCTGCACCATTTTAAGACCTTTTGCATCACAATGCATCTCAACCACTGAGGGAAGGCAGAGGGTAGTCGACACATTGCTTTGACTAAGTTTTAGGTTCAACTTTGAACTTTCAAAGATGTGCGTTAAATTGATGTTCCCATAAGCAATAGATTAAGACCAAACACCAGGATTTTAATGATGTTCACAATTTACACAGGAAGCTCATTTTGCACCCATATGTTTGCTACACCATATCATAGTTCCGAAACGCGAAAATTCGACTTGGCTCGATGTTCAGCTGGGTCAGCTTGACTCAAGGATTTGACTCGACTCGACTCGATATTTGATAATTATAAATTTTAAACATTGGGAACATGATGGATACTTAACACAGTTAAGCAGTGTTCGAAGTATCAGTATCGGCAATTGCTACAAGTTCCGCCCGGGGATATGGAAACAATATCGATATCGTCAATAATATCGCTAATAACCGGAAATGCAGAGAAACATGGGGAAAACAGTGGAATTTTTAAGTGAAACTTCAAGAGACACTCATATTTGAATATTTAGGAATAATAAAATTGCAAAAAGAACACATTTATAATAAGTTTCCATTTAAAGGGCGCCTAAAAGCATGTGTTATTGTAAGAAATCAGTCCAACCATCCCATATATCCATCCAACCATCCAAACATCCATCGATATTTCAGAATATCGACACACAATATTTTACCAAGAAATTATCGACAATTGGAAAGGAAACAAAAGATTGTGGCGTCAATATCGCCCATATTGCGGTAAGGATAATAGCGCCATATTATTGATATTATAGTCGACAAATTGAATACTGCATACAACCCCAAAAAAAAGAAAATTTGATAAACAAAATTTTCGCGACATCGATACATTGCTGATATTATCGAAATATTGCCGATACATTGGTGATACAAGCGACACCTAGAATTTATACAATCGACAATATTGGCAATACATTGGCAATATCGAAACATTGGCAATACAAGTGACTCTTGGAATTTACACAATCGAAAATATTGGCTGATACTACTAGTGTTATCGGTATCGCTACCCATGTTATCGATATCGCCAAGCTAGAGATGCAGACAATATCGGGGATATTTAAATAATATCGGGGATAATTCGAACAATGCAGTTAAGATACTCAAAAAACCACTTAATGGTGTGCGGTTAAGTTTCTCTACTGTAGTAGCACACTGTAACTCACTGAGTGACTCAGTTTGAGTCACGGTGAGTCATCCCGAGTCAGATCCAGAAACAAGTTTCCCAACAACTCAGCTCAAAATCTCGTTGAGTCGAGTTGGCTCAGCTGAGTTTCGAGTGGACACAGCAAGTTCTAAAACCATGCACCACACATCCCTTTTCTTTGGTTAAGTGCATGCCAATCATTATGTGAGTACATAGGGGTGTACATATCAAAAGCAGTGCGTGTGAATATCATTACCCTTTTAAATAAACAAAAAATTGGGAGTTGGTTTGATGCATGATCCAAGGATAACGAATTTCAAAAATTCGCAAGTTAAGATGAATGCGGCACAATAACTCAAGTAGTTTAAACACGTTCAATTGCTGAAAACTAACTAGCTTACTAACCTTTCCATACGACATTCCAGGTACTTCTTTGAAAAGTGTCTACATCTTTCAGACTGGTAGCCAGAAGATTTGAGACAAGAAATATATTCTTTCTTATCCTAAGACATAATCATGACACCGAAAACTAGTCAACAAGAAAACTGAGTAGAACATCAAGAACTTGTAGACACTTAAATAGAGAATAGCATCACCATAATACTTATGTGCATACATATATACAGGTTTACCAATCCATGGGCATTTACAGATCACCACATGTACCAGCATGGCAAAAAGCTTTGAGATCCATGCTGTCCGCCAGGTGCATCCAATGTCTAGATGCTCATCCCAAGAATCTGGCTAGTCCACTCATCACATGCACCTCAACATGAGAAAATAACAGATGGCTAAAAAAAAACTTGGCAAAGTTTTTCCAACTGTCCAGTTGCATAAACTGTTGCCCACCTGATTTTAGGCAAGGGACACGCCCAGTTTTAGGCAAGGGTATGTACACAGTGGAACCCACCTGATGGACAGCTTCGATCTCAAACTCATGGGCCACATTGGCACATGTGTTGGCACGTAGATGGGCTGCATTGTACAACTGTGTGGGCTTAGCAAAACTAATAATACAATATAACTTAACAAGAAGGTCCAAGTCCCACCAGTTGGACCATAAGTTATCATCCACCCAGCAGATAACTTCGTACCTGTCATCTACATGCACATCCAACTTGTTCAATAGGTTGGACCCACCGCAAGAACCACCATTGTAAAAAAATCAGCCTTATCTTCTTATCATGCGGCCACACCATAGGAAACAATTTCTTATCATCATCTAAGCCTTATCCCAACTAATTGGGGTCAGCTACATGAATCCTTTTACACCATTCCACTCTAACAAGGGCCATAACTTCAGTTGGACCAAAGGTTGTCAAGTCTTTTCTTACTACCTCCCCATCCACGTCCCTTTGGGCCTTCCCCTTGCCCTTTTAGAGCCTTCAACTTTTACCAACTCACTCCTAACCGGTGCAGTTTTTGGTCTCCATTGCACATGACCAAACCATCTAAGTCTACTTTCCCTCATCCTATTACCTGTTGGTACACTCCTAAATTCCCTCTAATGCATTCATTTCTAATTCTATCGTTGTCTCGCCACTCATCCATCTCAACATCCTCATTTCAGCTATACTCATCCTATGAACCTATTGTTCCTTAACTGCCCAACAATCCGCCCCATAAATTGATGGTCTTATAGCCATCCTATAAAATTTCCCTTTCAGTTTGAATGGTACACAACTATCATAGAAAACAATTTCTTCCTTTCTTTTTTTACTTTTTTTGAAGGATGATCATAGAAACAATTTCTAGCAGTGATAAAAAACAAAATACGAGTGCAGTCTACCCGATTAGTTGATGTGGCTAATTTTTGCACTAGGTGATCCTCATGATGGGGCCAAATGACAGGATGGAAGTTATCAGCTGGGTGGACAGCAACTTATGTCCCAACTGGTTGGACTTGAGATTTTTCTAATTTAACATGGTATATAGTGATATAGCATATCAATTCTCCATATCCAAAGAAAGACAAGGTAACTTAAGTTCTTGCAAAAAAGTTGTAGCACTACCAAATCACACTCGTGGAGGTGATCCAAAGGGAATACACCTTTTTCTGGAGGTACCGGCCTCAATCCCCTGTTTCCACCAAATGCACCACCTGCCAAAGCACAAGAGTTCCTTTCACAAACTAGGAAAAGAGACCATACAACTATGGCAATATGATTCTCTCTAGAACAACATATGTGACTTCCTCCACAGCACACACAATGCCAGATGAAATAAAGAAGAAACTGAAATCACACGAGGACATGTATATTTGCGTTGAACAGAAACATAAGATAATAGAGCATTTGGTTGACACCCATTACTTTAGAATAGGCTTTTTTTCCTCATTTCGTCTAAATAAATGAGTGATGAGTAAATAAAATGCAAACCATTCCCTTCCAAAAGAAGATAGCTGAATTCATTTTTAAAAAAATAAATAAATTTGGAGCATGCCATAGTCCAATTGGCCACGCTGTCTATCACGGCACTGGCTCCCCATAAGTAAAACCATGCCAGCCACTTAAGAGTCATTAACAGCCCCAAAATAACCTGCTGACCTAGATTATGACTGTTGGAACAATCAAGGCTAAGCTTAACAACCAACTTTGGTAGAGCAAATCAAGGGCCAAAGCCCTATTGAGGCAACAAGTGGTCCTTAATAGTGTTTTTTTTTTTTAAAAAAAAAGGAAGATTTGTGGTCCTTAATAGTTTGTCTCATCCAACACATACCAAGAGCCAAAGCAGGAAAAAAAGAAGATGTTGGTCTAAACCACCCTAGAGTTGATAGAGAACCATGGGTCTTCAAGAGATCGGAAAACATGCAACCCATGGAAGCTCATACATACTCATTACCCCATTTTTTATTAGAGTAAAAAGAGTAATGAGTCTGTTGAAACTTCTGTCGGTTGCATGATTCACACAGAAATATGGGTTTCGTTTTAAATGGTAGAGTGGCAAAGGTTTTACAATCAGCTGCCTGCTAGACATTAACCTTCCTCTTCTGCCTGAACTCTTGGCATCAGCCATGGCAAGGCTCAAACACCACTCACATGCCAACACTCTCCCACCTAGTATTGATCCCCAATCCAACTATTGGATGTACAGCCTAAAGGGTGAACAAGCCAAGCAAGCACAAAATACTAACACAGGTGAAAGGTCATGCTCAAGTATTTGGTTGTCCAAAACAATAGGGACCCTGACACCAACACATTCAAGCCCCTCACTGAACCTTAACTCAACCACTGCCCATGACCCACAACTTGCAAATAGCATGTGTACAACGTACATTCATATATATGAGGAATGATCCCATGCAGTCAACTGTGTGGTAGTTAACCATTTGGTCAAGTTATATGGGGCCCACACTGATGTGTGTGTGACATCCAACAACTCCAAGGGGTAGATCAATCATCTGGTGTGGTGACCCCAAAAAATCAGGTTGATCCAATCATCGAGCATGTCACACCACAGAGAGAAAACTGACAATGCCTGAAAGCTCCAAACTCAGTGTATGCATGACATCCAATCTATTCCCATTAAAACTACCCAGCCCAAATACCAAGTCAACTCAATCATCAAGAAGGCCAGACCACAGAAAACCATCGGAAACCCCCACAAAAACATTCCACACACAAATCGATTGTATGTCATCATTCCCCTGTGTTGTGCGTACACGGACAAAAATTCTTGGTATTTCTCTATGCAATTTGGAGCCAGCTTTTAAATGGTGAATTGGCAAAAGTTCTATGATCAGCTGCCCACTCAAGTCACAACATCAACCTTCCTCTTTTACCCAAACATTAACCTTCACCAAATCCATGGGTGGAAAATGCAATCATTGGCTCTAAGATCAAAGATGGAGTCTCTAGGCTATCTATAATAGTCGAAGACTCTTCACGTATCTGTACTGTACAAAATGCTGACAATGTATTTTATCTATGTACTGTTTTCCCCTGAATCAACAAATTCCCTTAGGACCTGTTTGGATTCACCGAAATTGAAATGTCGAAATCAATTTTCCACAGAAATAAAATTTCCTCTTCTTTTTTTTTTTTCAAAATTTTCATGGGAAATCAATTTCCATTTTCTCAAATTTCCAAGAAAATGGCCTTTTTCAATTTCTATTCTAAAACCTAAAAAATACAACTTCGTCACTTGAGAGGAAAAGTCATTTTCCTTCTCCTTTCCCATCTCAATCACATTTTCTCTTTCGCCATTTAGACAATCTTAGCCATGTGGGCCCATTCATAGTCAATCCTAATCATCAATATTTCCACATATAGCCTACTGTGAGATGATCTTAACTAGATGGATCCCATTGTTAGTCAATCAAAAAACATGTATTTCCACATGGGGGCCCACAGTATGGTTGGTGATCTTACCTGTATGTGGCCCATTGTTAGTCGATTATAACCATGTGTATTTCCATGTTGAGCCCATCATTAGAAGGTAAGAACTTACCCTCAAAAGTAGGATTACTTTAAAGCTCATATCATGATGAAATGTAATAATAAGTTTAAGCAACACATGGTAACCGATAGGAGCTCATACAATCAGACATCATATAATATAGAAGTTATCATAAATCCATACCAAACTGAATAGAGTCTAATAAAAACAGATTGGCCTATTTTATTTTCCGAAATCATTAAAGATATTTATAAGGGTGTTGTTACAAGCAATGTCTCATAAGCTGGACCAACTGGGAGGTCAGAACAGTTTGGACCGGAAGCGATCGTGTTACCCAAAAACCTGGTCGGCAATGGGATAACTTTTTTGTAAAAGAAATTTTCAACTGTCCGTCAAAGATCAAACCCACTATTTCCATATGAAAGCCAGACACTCTAGCCACTAGGCTAACGACAGATTAGCTGTTAATTCTTTTTTGTTTTCTTTTTCTTTTTTTTATCACTTTAGTGAAGCAGATTTCCTAGCCAAAACAGGCCAAGTTGGACTGGTTGGACCAGCAATTGGACTGAAACACCCACAAAAACAAGTCAAAGTCCTTTCCAGGTTTTTGAACAAAATGGAGTTTGTGGCGAGACAATTGAGTTCCCTGTTAGTAGTGGCCTTTACAGTCAGCGAAGTACCTTTCTGCACTTCTTATAGATAGATCAACCATTAATATTCAGGAAGGGATCCTTTGATGTATGTTGTTTGCAGACGACATGGTGGAAACCTTTTTGTTCTGAGAAGTAATGATGAGGTGGAAGACAGCGAGGTTAGAGGGCACGCGAAATTCGAGTATTGAAGAAAGCTTTAAGAGTGTGGAGATTTAAAAACTGGCAAAACCAAACTTTTCAAAAAAGAAGAAGAAGAAGAAGAAGAAGAAGAAGATGAAGATGAAGAAGAAGAATCAAGACTATTTGGAATGGAACTTTACTTGGAGGAGTTACTGAGGCTGGGCTTTAGTGAAAGCGAGAATCGGAAGATTCCTCAAAGTGGCTTGTTTCTAATATAATTAGAGCTACATGGATGAAGTGGAGATGTGCCTACCGAGGTATATATGGTCGTCACACGCCAATAGGGGGAAGTTTTATAAGCCGGCTATTCAACTGGATAAGCTATATGAGGCAGATTGTTGGGCAATTATTTAGAAGGAAACATAAGCGCATGATAAGTGTTGTAAAGACAGGGATGTTGATATTGGCTTGTGAAAAGACAAGGAAGATTACAGTCAATAGTGAGGTTGTCTGAAGAAGCCAAAGATCAGACCCAATAGGAAGATAAAATGATGGATGGATGATTGAGATGGTCTGGCCATGTGCTGGGAAAACCAGAGATGGCCCCAACAAAGAGGATAAATTTGACTAGGGTTGAAAGGGCTTAAAAAGAAGGATCTAAAAGGATTCATGGTGGTGAAAATGGAAATGAAGACTTGTACATTTGCCCAGGAATAGGATAGGACATTCGATAAGAATGATTGGTGAAACATGATTTGTAAGTCGGCCACAACTAACTAGGTTAAGGCTAGGATGACGATGGTGATCCAAGAGAGTCAAAACCGTATTTCGACAAAATATCTATACTACATAAAAAGCAGCAGTTAACACTTTTACTTAAAAACCATGGTGATATGAAACATAAAACATACATTTGGTGGGTGTAAGCATGTCATGGTGAAAAAAAATGGAGATAGGATGCAATGTGTGTAGAATTATGATAAAACTTGCCAGCATCCGTTGGTTTGTTTCACCACTTGAGGACAATCCAACAAGCTGATGTGGCTGATTTCATAGCTTGTAGATTTGTATGATTGGAATTCCATGATGAATAACTTGGATCCTTGACTTTCTGTCATGTTGTGACCTGCCTCGTGTGTACATAGGTTGCTTTTGTAGCAGGTTACACTGCCTGCACAGGGATAAACTACTTTGTTAGTGTTGCACTGTTTTCAAAATGGTGGTGGTTCATCCTCTGCGCAAGTGGTGCCAATTGACAGTCATGAAAACCATTGAAATCGTGGTTCACAATTCAAAGGAGAAGATCTCAAAAATCGTACTTATGAAGCGGTCCTAGCCGTCCATTTTTAGCGATCATCAATTGGATGGTTAAAAGGAACATAGTGAGTGGTTCAAATTCAAAGGGAAATCAGATCATTAATATTCTGTGTAGATTTTTTGGTTATGCTCCATCCATAGTTGTGTCAGTGATTTGGACAGTCTGGATTGCTGTGCAACTATGTCATTTGTACGATGAAGATTCACCGTTATTTATTAAGCAATGTTAAACTAACACTATGCAAATTGCACCTCCTTATGGCACATGCATATGCAGGAGCCACATTACACTAGCTATAAGAAAAACCTTGGTTCTTAAACTCAATAACTTGACTCGAAACTCAGCCGAGTCAACTCGACTAAGCGAGATTTCAAGCCAACCCATTAGGAAACTTGGTTCTGAGAATAACTTGGAGAGATTCATCAAGTCAACTTGCTAACTTGGTCGACTTGGCATGTCAGACTGGTTTTTAATAAACTAACAAACAAGCGAGGTGGGAATGGAGCTCACAGAGAGTTGCAGATGCTCACAATCAACAAGGTAAGCAGTGTTCTGATCCTAGTTTCCTTATTTTATAATAATTATAACATTTTAAATACTAAGATTTTTAATTTGTAATTATTAATTATTGAGTTGAGGCATGTCAAGTCTTGCATTGACCCAAACCGGATGAACGTCGAGTCAAATCAAGTTTTTGGGTTTCTAAACTATGAGAAATGCAAGACCGCATCAAGTTATTCATATACATGATACTCTCATGGTTTATTCTCATTCATACAAGAAAATGCAAATAGCTGTCCCTGTGGCAATTCAAAACCACATACAAGAAAAGAACAAAACAATCTCACTAAACTGGAGTTTTTCAGCTTCCTGAAAATATCGTAATTTCTTGAAATTGGGGATTCAAATGCCGATTGGGTCGAGTTGTGATGCTTATAAGCTTCCTTACATGATCCCAATAAAAAACCAAATCTTCATAAAATGTAAAGATCTTCCAAGGATGACTCAAGAAAGCTCATTTCAGTTCTGGGACACCATTCAGTACCCAGCTTTTCCAATCCCAATAAAAACCCAAATCTTCATAAAATCAAAAGAGGTTCTGAAGATAAGTTAGAAAGCTCATTTCAGTTCTGGGACGCCATTCCAAATATGGCTTTCCAATTTTGGGAAGAACCCACTTGATTTACATGAAAGGGGGCTTCAGAAATTATCAAAATGAGGCGAATTTCGAAAATAATAACAACAATCATACAAGAAATTTACCAAATTTTACAATACTGATTGAAACCCAACTGAAATTAAGTCCTTTTAACTCCAGGACATGATAACTAAAAAGAAAATTTATGCAAGAGGAAAAAGAAAATAAGAAGGGCAGAAAGCTAACCTGCGCTCATCTTCCCACTCTGCAAACGAGAGAAAAATCTGAGTAAAGAGGAGAAATTTGCCAGAGCCTCCACAAATCTGTTATTTTCCCAAGAGCCATGTCGCACCCTGCTCACGTGGATTGTTGATCTGGTGGGCCCATAAACCCAAGTGATTGATGAAAACCCCAACCATCCGATTGTTGTATTTTTAAGAATTGTTCAATATGGACCGTTGATCTAACCGTTTTGCATGTCGCAATTGGACGCATACAGCAGAACAACGGTTGTTTTCTGATACATAGTGCATCCACGTGATGGGCCAACGAAACAACGGTTCCGATCACCCCATGTTTCGTACGTGCGCTCCAGAAAGGCGTGTAGTCGTTGGTGAAGTGAAATCATAGTCCACAAAATGGGCCATGTGTACCCCAGTAAGACCCTCTGAGAAGGCGGCCCCATCACGAATAGCGGTGGCAATGGGCCTGGCTCTGTAGGGTTAGGGCTTCTGCCCTAAACCTGGCCCAAGGACAGGGCCGAGCTTGAAATATGGGCCTTGTATCTATATTGGGCTAGGCTCAGGCCGACAATGAGTGGGCCAGAATGGCCATTGGCCTGGTCCAATCATCAAGAGGGCCACCACTGCAAAAAGAATGAACGATTAAAAAACACTGTGAGCTGTTCCATTCATGTAATGATTTAATCATCAAGTGGGCCACCGCTATTAAAAGGAATGAGATCCCATTAATATTTATTGTATCCATGTGATATTTCGATGATCAAAACCATTTATATGATACAATTCATCATAAGTCCTGAATACCCAAAAATAAAATAAAATAAGGGTTACTTCTAATCTTATCCTGCATGTATTTTTGGGGGCCATGGTTGTAGGGCTAAGGCCTCTTCAGTGGTTAGGCCCTAGAAGAGTAGGCGGGTTAGACCAAGCCTTGATCCAATGCCGCTTTGTCTTGTAACCTGCATAAGTATTATTTTCCTTCAAATAAAATGGATGGTTTAGCATGTTTTAATGATTTTTATCAGTTTTGGCATGTGGGACCTCGGATTTAGGCTTATCCATAGATGGAGCCCATTATTGAAAATGAAAAAAAATGTATAACTGAAGGAGTTTAATCTTATACATAATGTTTACTGTTAAGTTTATCCACTTATGATTATGTATAAAATCTAAGTTTATTTCATGATTAACATTGGATCTGTATCATAGGTGAATGGTCTTAATAATTGAAGAATTATATCATGATCATGTACAAATATACATCTTCCTTCATAATAAAATATAGTTTAAGTACATAGGGTTGCGGAACATCATCCTAGAACTCTAATTGCTCCTTTATTTAAAAATGCAAGTGCAAAGGGTATACATCACTTTAAAGGTAAGAGCTTGGAGATGCCCTCCTCCCTTAGACGTCCCCTAATGGAGAAGAGAAAAGTGAGATAAATCCTTGTCACCTTGGTTCATTCCTTAGTAGCCTCTTTCATTCTTTTGCATAAGCAGTAATCATGTTTTCTTGGTCCTTATTAAAGAAAATACATTCTCTCTTGGATGTTTTATTCACTTGCTATGGATCGGAAAAATATTTAAAGTTGGAAAATCTACTTCGATGAATCTATAATGTGGAAATTGTCTATGCGTTTGGTTGCATCTGGTTCTGATATAAACTATGTATGTGGTCTTTTTAGTAGTATTTGAAATATGAAATTATAGCTTTCAGGTGTTCTTGGACAATAACCTTTGAAAAACTTAAAAGATTATGTGGTTCCATTATTTTTGGAAGTCAAGGACCTGGTACTAATTCTTGATCAATCCACTCATATGGGATGGGCACAAAGCAACATGCTTATCTTACAACTTGTGGGGTGGCCATAATACAACAACGTATTGAAATCCATGACCTACGACTCTCTCTCGATTAATAATCATTGTATGGGTTCTCATGTTTCCAATGACAATGGATGAATCTCTCTCCTTTAACTCACGTTTATGTAAACTTGAAATACCTTTACATACTAACTATTGCACAATATCATGTCCATACACCTCGTAAATTATAAAATTCATTGAATTCATCCCATTAATATTATCCTCCACTATCTAGCATAAGTGTTTTGGTTTTGTTTCCTAATTAATTGATTCTTCAACTACCATTTTATAAAGTTTGAACTTATCTAAAGCTCCATATGTATGTTTTAGCATACATACATAGGTATATTTAGAATATTCATTTATAAGATAATAAAATACATTTTTTCCCATTGGCAATTGTACAATATAATTTGCATACATCGTTATATATTAGTGTCGGTGTAATTTTTGACTAGACGAGATATGTGTGTTGCTTTGTGGGTGTGCCAAAACCAATCGTATCTGATTTAAACCGTGCTCATTGTTGACCCAGGGATGCTTGGTTGAGTGACCAGCAAATCAACCATCTATTCAGACAAGAATACGCTTATTAATCATGCAACTTGCGAAGGTTGTGATTCACATCCTCCAATGAGCTCTTTTTACCTTGATAATTAAAGACTTTATGAAAGCATAATAATTGTATGATTGAATGGAATAAAATTTAGAGGTGGTACTTAACTTACAACTGAAATGAGATCACCAATCTGGTTGAAAGTAGTAGGGTACTTTTTGAAGCAACATGTTCCAATTTGAGCAAGAAGAAGACAATTCGAAGAGTTACACCTATAGTTAATCCAACATATAAGCGTTGGTAGATAGATTCCAATAGTAAGATATTTCTTCAGATATGGTGCGAAAGCATGGATTGAAGGGAATTATAACTACCGGTTGCAATTACGAGTCGATATGGCATGTTCACATGAACAAACTAAGGTTACTTTTAATCTAAGGGTCTACAACTAATGAGCAGTGGATAGACTAATCCTAAACCAAGATAAACAATAATATTACGTTGGATTGATTTTGCATCATCATAGGATTTTGGGTTTGAATTTTGAGAGCTACTTTGCATCTGCCACCACTTTTTATAGCTTTCTAGAACATGGAGTAAGAATGATTGATCATCCCCGTTGCACCTTTGTGAATAACCAACTAGGAAAGAGGGGTTACTCATTTTTTATCGTAGTATGCATTTATCGAACTCCATTACTAATGTGGCTTTAATGGTTACTCATCATTCTTCGGAAAATTGCCTAAATGTCAAAGCTTTTCGAAGATACGATTTGCTCTTCCCAAACTTAGTGCATACCTTAGAGATATCAAATATGCCATGTGTCACTATCTGTGTCATTGATTCGATTTTGCAAGATTTTGGTACAAACAATTAGCTTTAAAATCTTACAACTTTTGTATATATTTGAAAAAGATCCAAGTTTCTTTTTTCTTTTTGATTTATTATTATTATTATTATTCACATATCTCACATTTTCCTAATCATCAATGAGATTAAATGTGATCAATCCTAACTTCATCAAATTCTCGAGAGTTCGACAATTCACATGCCCTAATCTATCATGTCATGTAAAAAAGAAATTAATAATATATATCGAAGGAGAATTATCATTACCAATGTTTAATTTAAACATTCCACTATAAGCATGTCCTTTGCCTATGATCAACATATATTCCTTGTCATGACTTTTTCAGATTCTAAGACAACCTTAAAACCCCATTCAATGAGCAAACCACTTGAAAAACAAGTTTTTTTGAATTTATACAGCATTAAGCATGCCATTTAGGTGACACTTTACCAGACGTGAGTTCAAGATTTATGTTCCACTTCGCCGCAACCTTAGTGGAAGATGAATTGCTATAAAGAGTTCATGTCCATCCCTTACACTTTTTAAGTAGATAATCCACTTTGAGCATGTACATCCCTTATTGTAATGTGCTTTATAGTACCACCGCTGATTAGCCTACTATTTAGTGTTCATGGAGGCCACAAAAGAAGCACTTTCTTTTCTTTGGTTTATTATTCTCATCTTTCTTTTGGATGCCACCAAGTAAGTTACTTGTTAACTTACATATAGTCTATAGTATTTTTTTTTTCCCTACTTAGGTTAGTTTGGCAAACATAATTACAAATGTATATGCCTAGTGTCATTTATCCTCAAATATATATTTTTTACCTTTAACTTCTAGCTTTTCTGCCTTTCCTTCTCTCGGTGTCAAAGGAGGCTCCATGCAATGAAACTTTTACGTTGAAGATAGGGCTCATACGATGGATGATTTACATTTAGAGTGAGCCCCACATGATGGATCACCCATATTAATGTAAGCCTATATAATAGATGGTTCACATCAAAGGTCGGTCCCAAATGATAAACAACACACATTCAAAATGGGCGGGTATGATGAACGACGCATTTCAAAGGTGATGATAGGCAATAGACATTGAAGCTAGGCCCCACACGTTAGATGATCCATATCAAGAAGGCCCCACATGATGGATGGTGCACATCTAAGGTTAACCCATAACAATGAATGATCCACATCTAAAGTAAGCCTTGCATGATTGGCAACCCACATTGAAGGTGGAGCCCACATGATGGACAAGCCACATCAAATGTGGGCTACACATGATGGGAAATTAATAATGGTGGGCCCATGTGATGGATGATCCACACCAAGGTGGGTCCCACATGATGGACGGTCCACATCAAAGGTTGTCCTTAATGATTAGTAGTCAATATCTAAGGTGGGCCTGACATGACAGATGACCTACAATAGAGCAGGGGCCCGCATGATGGACAATCCACATCAATGGTGGGCTCTACATGGGGCAGTGGATATTGAATGTGGGCCCCACATGCTTGACGATAACATTGTGTTGGGCCCCATATGATGGATGACCAATATCGAGGTGGCCCTACATAATAAATGGTCCACATTAAAGGTCACCCCCTTACAAAGAATGACTCACATCCAAGGTGGGCCCCACATGATGGATGACCCACATTAAAGGTGGGGTCCACGCAATGAGCAATGCACATCAAAGGTTGGCCCCGCGGATGTAAAGGGTTCAAATAGCCTTGAAGGATAGATACTTATTATGTTGGAAGCCAAGCATATTTTTGTACTTTTTTTTAGTTGATAATCACGTTATTTATCAAATATATTTACCTATTTAGTAAGTAACGACTGAGATGATTTGATTGTGTCGTAAGTAGCTCATTTAAGGTAACTTGTGATGAGAACGCCCCCTTGTCTCTCCTTCAGTTTAAGAGCTTGATTCACTTAGGGCTAATTACGATTGATGACCGTCGTTGACAGTATGGACTTTTGAAACCATCTCTACGATGGCTCCTTTTTACCTCCAAATCCATGCTCTTCTTAAAAAACAGAGGGTAGTTTAGAATTCCTTTATACTCAATCTCACCTTTTTTCATTTTCGTTAGAATTTTATGATTATTCCTCGAAAATGGTAGTAATTTTGTGACCGCTGGGCTACTTAAATAAGCCATCGAAACCGATGAACCGAGTGATATAACACAAACATCGTCGTGGGCCCACAGAGATTTGGGACATTGGGGAGCCGTCTAGCCCAGGGTTACAGGCAAGTCCCCAGCAAAACACCAATAGTTCACCAACGGTCCACATCCAGCGGACAAAAAGACAAAAGAATCGATGCTGGGATCTTCCAACTTGAGATATTTTATGGGCACGGTCCATCCATTGTGGGGGTCATCGGATTAATGGCTAGGATGAACAGTCATTGTCCCACGTGTATAAATTCGGTGCACAACAAGGAACTCGGCCTCAGCTCTGTCTATCTGCGATTCAAAACCCTGATTCCCACCACCCCACTTCGATTCCCAAACCCCAACCCTCGTTCCCGCCAAAATCTGTTTGTCGTTGAAAGCTGGTTTGCTAGGGTTCCTCCCTCCGCCCAACTCTCTTTTTAGGGTTTTGTCTGTCATTTGGAAAGCATCATCTTCACCTGCCAAGATCGGAGAAAAGAGCCTCAAAACTATCGTAGCGATGATGGAAGTCGATCGGATCGATGGCCGTTCTCCGAACCAGCTGAGGACGCTCGCTTGTTCTCGAAATCTCCTTCACCGTGCTCATGGTTCGGCCCGCTGGTCCCAAGGTGAGATTTAATCGATCTACGGCTCCTTCTTCTCTCTTTTAGCTAATTGACGTAGGGAAGGACGTGAGGTCGAGCACCGTCTTCCTCAAGAGGATAACTATTCCGAATCCACGGAACTTCTCTGGACTCCTCACAGAGACTTCTTGAATCCACGAGAAAAGAAAGTAAAAAATAAAAATAATTTCTAATAAATTCGAAATTGATTAATGAATGCCTAAAAACGAGTTTACACCCCTTTAAATAAGGGAACCAAGCAATAGGAAAGAAATCAGACTCAAAATACAACTAAAACTCCTAGAATCCGCAACTTACTATAAATAGTAAACTTACTATTTATAGACGGTCGTGATGTCTACTAGCGCGCAAGGTTTTCGGCCAAAAATAGTAAGTGTCCTATTTGGCTTCACCAAACCATTCTCCTAATTATCCTAAGAACTTTTCATGTTGGACACAACTCCTAAAGCCCAATGGATGAAGAGCTATAAGCAAACTAAAACTTACTATTTATAGTAAAAACGAAATTAAAATGGGAAAACGACCGTCGATCAGGGGGTTTCTTGCAAATCCGGGCTGCGCAACCCAGCATAGCTGGGTTGGTTGGCTAAAGTAGCTTGTTCTACCCCAAATTCATATATTTTACGTCAGATAACTCATTCCGGATTGCGAGATACGCCCGATCTAAGGTCCGATGGTCCGGATCACTTCTGTCGCCGACCGTGCCTTTTCTGATCCATCTTGGCCATGAAATTATCCGCGACCCGCTCTACATCAGTCCCCTCCACTTGAAAAGAACTCGTCCTCGAGTTCTCCTCCTGCGCTGGTTCATGATACTCGGTCACGTCCGCAACGTTGATAGTCCGTGAGATCGCCATGTCATCTGGAAGATCAACAATATAAGCATTGTCATTGATCTTTCGGATGATCGGTACCGGTCCAATCTTCTTATTTTTCAATTTGTTATACGTTCCGGTCGGAAATCTTTCTTTTCGCAGATGGACCATTACCTGGTCGCCCACCTTGAACACCTTTTGTCGACGATGCTTGTCTGCTTGTTCCTTGTACTTTTCGTTCGAGGCATGTAGCTTAGTCTGCACCTCCGCATGAATACCCATGATCCTGTCTGCCATATGTTCTGCTGCAAGGGTCATGCCTGGGAGCTTGGGCAGAGGGACCAAGTCTAGTGTGTGGCGAGATACTCGTCCGTAAATAACTTAGAATGGGGATTTTCCTGTCGAGCGGTTCACCATGTTGTTGAATGCAAACTCCGCTTGAGACAAGGCCAAATCCCACTGCTTCGGTTTCTCTCCTGAAATACATTGAAGGAGGTTTTCCAACGTGCGATTTACAACCTCAGTTTGACCGTCAGTCTGTGGGTGGTAGGCGACGCTGAACTGAAGTCGTGTATCGAATCGAGTCCACAAAGTTCGCCAAAAGTGGCTTATGAACTTTGTGTCACGGTCAGAAGTAATAGTCTTGGGAACCTCGTGTAGCTGTACAATTTCTCTGAAGAAAAGATTCGCCATGTGTGGCATCGAGAGTTTCTTGCATGGAATAAAGTGCGCCATCTTGGAGAAACGATCTACTACCACGAACACTGAATCCATGCCACGTTGTGTTCGTGGGAGACCAAACACAAAGTCTATAGATAAATCCTCCCAAGGGCCATCAGGCACGGGCAACGGGGTATAGAGGCCCGTATTATGAGATTGCCCCTTGGAGGTCTGACAAACATAATAACGTTGGACTGCCCTTCCCACATCACGTACCAACTGCGGTCAGTAATATCGTTCTTCCACGAGAGCTCGCGTTTTGTCTCGCCCAAGGTGTCCACTAAGGCCACCTCCACGTAGCTCTTGGATTATCTGTTCCCTTAGTGAACTGTTGGGGATGCACAATCGATTTTTCTTGAAAAGGAACCCATCTTGCATATGTAAGTCGCTGGAGTGACCTTCTTGACATCTAACCCATGCGTCCCTAAAGTCGTCGTCATTAGCATATATGTATTTAAGGCACTCGAACCCGACAACTTCATTGCTCATAATTACTAAAAAATTTGCACGGCGACTCAGTGCATCAGGTACCTTGTTCTGTTGTCCTGACTTATGTTTTAGCACGAACGTGAATTCCTGCAAAAACGAGATCCATCTAGCATGCACACGGTTAATGTTAGCTTGACTATTAATGAATTTGAGAGCTTGATGGTCCGTGTAAAGTATGAATTCCCTTTGAATCCAATAATGTCGCCAATGTCGCAATGCCTGGACCACCGCGTAGAACTCGATCTCGTATGTAGACCACTTCTTGCGTGCATCGCTAAGTTTCTCACTGTAGAAGGCTACCGACCTACCTTCTTGAGACAAAACTCCCTCAATCCCGACATATGAGGCATCACATTCGACTTTAAACATTTTGTCGAAGTTGGGAATTACAAGAACCGGGGTCATACATAATCTGCGCTTGATTTCGGCAAAGCTCCTGTCGGCTTCATTAGTCCACTGAAACTGCCCTCTCTTCATGCAATCTGTGATTGGTGACACAATAGTACTGGAATTTTTCATGAACCGACGATAGAATGTCTCTAGTCCATGAAAACTTCGCACTTCATGAATATTTGTGGGAACATGCCATTCTCTGATTGCCTTCACCTTTTCCTCATCCACTCGAATGCCCATGGACGTTACGACAAAACTCAGAAACAATAGGTTATTAGTCATGAATCTGCACTTCTTTAAATTGAGATACAGTTTATTTTCAGTAAGCACTTGAAGGACCTTCTTGAGATGTTTCATATGGGTAGTTTCGTCTTGACTGTATATCAAAATATCATCGAAATAAACCACAACGAATCGTCCAATGAAAGGTTTCAGAACTTGGTTCATCAATCTCATGAACGTGCTAGGCGCATTCGAAAGACCGAAGGGCATGACCATCCATTCGTACAATCATTCCTTGGTCTTAAAGGCTGTCTTCTACTCATCACCTGGCCGTATTCGAATCTGATGGTAACCACTCCTTAGATCCAATTTAGAAAATATTTTGGCACCCTCTAGCATGTCGAGCATATCGTCCAACCGTGGTATAGAAAACCTATATTTTATGGTGATTTTGTTGATGGCTCGGCTGTCGACACACATACGCCAACTCTCATCTTTCTTTGGAGTTAATAGAGCTGGTACAGCACATGGACTCGTGCTTTCTCGAATAAGACCCTTACGGATCAACTCTTCCACTTGCCCTTGAAGAATCTCGCACTCATTCGGACTCATTCGATAATGAGGCCGATTAGTTAGACTAGACCTGGGGATAAAGTCGATATGGTGTTGGATATCCCGCATGGGAGGTAACCTGTCGGGAAGGTCATCGGGCCAGATTTCTTTGAATTCATGTAGTAAGGGCTTTAGTCTTTCAGAGATGATGGTAGGCTCGAGTTCTTCCCCTTTTATAATTAATGCATAAGCCTGTCCTGTTTCTTTGAATTCTTCCACGAAGTCCTATATGGTTAAGAGAAAACGACCCTCCACTTTAGAAGTTTCAGGTGATCCCTCTGTATCCATAGGGGCCAATATGGTCTTCCGGCCATCCTTGATGAAGATATATATGTTATCTCGCCCTTTATGAGTGGCGTCATGGTCAGATTGCCAGGGTCGACCGAGTAGTATGTGACATGCTTCCATGTCAACCACATCGCAAACTACTTCATCCTTATAATGTTTACCAATTGAAAAGGATATGGTGCATCGTTCAGTTACCTTTGTTTCGCTGACCTTCTTGATCTAACCGATTGTATATGGAGAAAGATGACGCTCCGTTTTCAATTGTAATTTCTCCACCATGACCTTCGAGACGATATTCTCGCTGCTGCCACTATCAATAATCACGTCACAAACCTTTTGATTCACCGTACACCTAGTGCGGAAGATGTTATGCCTCTGTGGATGCACTTTTTTTCTTGGCGCATATAATAACCGCCTCATGATGAGCGACTCACCGTGATCTTGTTGAACCCAACCTGAATCATCTGCCTCGTCCTCGGTAGTATGCTCCTGTTTTTCAATATCTGGATCTTCATTAGCGTTATCAGCACTATCATCATTGATGGCAAGGTTTGCAACTTTTCGCTAGGGACAAGTATTTGATAGGTGGCCCGGTTGGCCACAGCGATAGCAGTTGTCAGGCCTTGGCCGAGCATAGGGGTTCGGGATTTCACTTGGACCAGCAGCATTCGATACGCCCCTTTGGGGTCTAGCTTGTCCGCCTCCCTGATCTCGGCTCTCAGACGTAGGAGGTTGAGTGCATGCTCCTATGGGTTCCTTCCCCTTAAACCGTGGAGCTCCATGGGGTGGACCCGACGTAGTGATCCTTGCGGTAGAATAGGGTCGTGTGGTAGAATGTTCAAGTTGCGCTTTCGCCAGAGTAGCCAACTTAATCGCATTATTCATCGTACAGACGGGTTACATCTGGACCCGATCCTGGATCGCCATACGAAGTCCACCGTTGAATCGGGTGACTTGCTGCGATTCAGTCTCAACTAAATCGTTAAGCGCCGCCAGGCGGTAAAATTCTTCTGCGTATTCTCTTACCGACCGATTACCCTGTCGACAATTTTGGTATTGTTGGAATAATATCTGATCGTAATCGTTAGGGAGGAATCGGGCACGTAGTAGCTGCTTCATCCGCTGCCATGTGCGGATTGGTGTTTTCATCTGTCTGGTTCGTGCAAGTTGCAGTTGTTCCCACCAAGTTGAAGCTCTTCCTTTCAACTTGTAGGCCACAAGCTTGACCTTCTTTGCTTCAGGGATATCCATATAGTCGAAAAATCGCTCAACTTCAGAAAGCCAATCGAGGAAATCCTCAATGTGTAGTTGGTTATTGAAGTTAGGAATATCAACCCGCATCTTAAATTCTCGATCTGTCCGATCTACTCGATCGCTGCCTTGTCTAGGGTGTTGAAAGATTATGTCGTCGATTTCCTCCTCACTGGAGCCCCCTTCCTCAGGAATGACCTGTGGGTGCACTGCTGGTACTATCCTGCGATCAAGGCGATTGCGAGTTTCAACAATCGGCGATGGAGGATTACCACCAAGAACACGGAGTTGCCCTAGAGTTTCCGCCAAGAGATTCGCTATGCGGTCCATAGAAGCCTGTAGCCCTTGCATGACTTGTCGATTCTCTTGCATGGTTGCTTCGAAAACTGCCGGCGTTAAAGGTAAATTCCCTGGGGCACCGCCCATGGGATTGTTGCCCGACTCGTCGTTAGAAGCCATCGATCCGAGGAGAAACCTCGCTCTGATACCAAACTGATGTAGGGAAGGACGTGAGGTCGAGCACTGTCTTCCTCAAGAGGATAACTATTCCGAATCCACGGAACTTCTTTGGACTCCTCACAGAGACTTCTCGAATCCACGAGAAAAGAAAGTAGAAAATAAAAATAATTTCTAATAAATTCGAAATTGATTAATGAATGCCTAAAAACGAGTTTACACCCTTTTAAATAAGGGAACCAAGCAATAGGAAAAAAATTAGACTCAAACTACAACTAAAACTCCTAGAATCCGCAACTTACTATAAATAGTAAACTTACTATTTATAGACGGTCGTGATGTCTACTAGTGCGCAAGGTTTTCGGCCAAAAATAGTAAGTGTCCTATTTGGCTTCACCAAACCGTTCTCCTAATTATCCTAAGCACTTTTCATGTTGGACACAACTCCTAAAGCCCAACGGATGAAGAGCTATAAACAAACTAAAACTTACTATTTATAGTAAAAATGAAATTAAAACGGGGAAACGATCGTCGATCAGGGGGGTTCTCGCTAATCCAGGCTGCGCAACCCGGCATAGCTAGGTTGGTTGGCTAAAGTAGCTCGTTCTACCCCAAATTCATATATTTTACGTCAGATAACTCATTCCGGATTGCGAGATATGCCCGATCTAAGGTCCGATGGTTCGAATCACTTCTGTCGCCGACCGTGCCTTTTCTGATCCATCTTGGCCATGAAATTGTCCGCGACCCGCTCTACATCACTAATTTTTCGGAAGTTTGATTATTTCAAAACCTTGTCTTTTGTTGAAAACTTTGGTCTGTTGGGTTGTAGGATTTTGTTGGTTAGTTCTCATGAGACCCCATTTCCGACTTTTTTCTGTCTCAGATGGGTTCTTGAATTTCTTGGTAGTCAGTAGATGTCTTAGTTGGGCTTCTTCATCTTGTTGGTTCACTCACCGGGATCATTGATCTGATGGTCCCACCTTGGATAGACCATGGCTCGATTATCTCCTGATGGGACAATCCTGACCTTTTGACTGACGGCCTGTAAATAGACAAATTTGAGGAGAAAAACTAGGAAACCAGGTGGAAGCACTATTGAATGAACTAGGAAAGATGATAATTAATGGTTTCATGGGTGTTCTCATTTTGTTTGATGTTGAGTTTTCGAAGATGGGCACTGGGCTTTTCTTGCACAATGACAATCTCGTGTCCAACTATTGAGGACAAAAGAATTTTGTATGGGTTTAGAATAGTGGCCTCTTCCTCCTCATCTCATCACAGTCACAGGGATGAGCTGAAATGGTTTCTGTCTCTAGGTGAGTCAGAACTCTGAAAGCAACAGTGTTCGAAATATTGGTATTGCATCCTTCAGATACAGATACGTATCGGTTATTGCACGGGATATATCGTTTGTATAAGGTAATTTATCGCACTTTTTGGGAAACATGGGAAAACATTTGGAAAATGGTTGAATTTTTCAATGAAAATTTAGGGATTGTTAAAAAAATACCTTAATACACACTTTTAAATCATAATATCTCAAAAAGAAGTGCAGATGATAGGCTTCCTTTGTATAGGGTTTGAACTATGCACTGTTGGACTAAACTAATGCAACTATATTCAAATTGAATGCAAAAAATTTAGAGTGTATGTTATGACCATTTCAGCAAACACTTATAAATACTTTGAAATTAGTCTCAATTGATAGTTAGTTGAAGGAAATTTTCAATAAATAAATAATATTTTAATAATTTTTAAAAATTTTTTTTTAAAAGTAGATCATCCCTCATACATGTCTGATTTCATGTTTGGAGTGCAAGATTGCAAGCAATTTGGGAGAAATTGGGAAAATTTTGAATTTTTTCCAAATTTCTCCAAATCAGACTACCTACACTCAAAATTTGAAATTAAAGTATATGTGTTGATCATTTCATCAAATACTCCTAAATACTTCAATATTAGTCTCAATTGACAGTTGATTGAAAGAAAATTAAAAAAAAAAAATACTGTGGAGAACATGAAGAACCAATGGATTTGTAACCATTTGACATTGATTTAATATGATTTCAGCAACTCACCGGATTGAACATGTGGGATATATCGACACTACTTGTGTGTTTTGTATCACACGGTGGCATACAAGATTTATTGTGGGATATATTGGCCGATATTGTCGATATTTAAAACATTGGGAAGCACTACTTAAAATCCATGCATCTAAGAGTTTGTATGAGCATACTAGCCGCAATCAAGTACACCTGACTACAGCTGTAAATAGGTTGGGTGAGTCCTGGTACTATATTGAGGTCCTACTCCTAACATGTATGCAATCGGGTTTAGGTACTCATCATGTCTTAGGGCCTTGGGTTCAAGTAGGGTTTGGGTTTGTCCCAATCAGGTTCTATTAGATAAGGGCATCTAAACGATTAGACAAACCTAATGGATGGAGTGGATGACATATGTGCCACATTGACACTTGGGTGTGTGTGGATGGGCTCTCTTATAAACACATATGAACTTAGCAGACCTCATTCAATTGTTGAAGTAATGCATATTAACATATATAATATTGCTATTTAGATCAACTGGGAACACTACCCTGTGAGGTACAACGTGCCCTGCCCTAGTTAAAACTGATTGCTCATTTAGTCATCCAGCCTGACCCAACTTTTAACCAGGCCCAAGATGGTGGACCCGAACCTGATCTCCTTCTTTAAATGGGTCTAAACATTTGGTTTAGATCCATTTAAATCAGATAGGGTATCCACACATCCAGGTACTTGTTGATAACCCTACACCCAATGACCATCTTAAAGCATAACAACTATGCACATGGATGTCCATGATCTTCAATTCGGGTATGCATCATTTAGTCTTTACTCTCTACAAATGAGACAGGCTCCAACTCCATCAAGGTTGCCATAATCACCAGTTTATGTGGTTGATTTTAATAGGCTTTGCTGCTCAGCTAAACACATGCTAGGTTCTGACTATTTTTGTTGATCTTTTTTTCCCCTTTCTTTTGTCACACATTTTACTTTAGTATTTTCTAATTTATGGGAATCAGTTTTAATTTATTCTCCAAAGGCTAACTTTTTGCTTTCTTTTGATTGGTTTTTTGACTTGTATGTTTATTCGTTTTGTGGATTTTTATATATGTTGCTCATCTTTACACCAGTCATAACCAAGAAGCACTTCTCGAAACAGTTGTGGGACTTAGTTTAATTTGTTCTTACTGGACCTGCCCTGTAATTTGTTTTTATTTTTTACTTTTTTTGAGATGTGGTTCAACTTTTTCTTGATGATTTAGGAGATACTATAGTATTGGCAGCAGTGTATGGGCCCAAAGCTGGAACAAGAAAGAATGAAAACCCTGAGAAGGCTTCAATTGAGGTTATTTGGAAGCCAAAAACGGGGCAGATTGGTGAGTACCACACTCCAAACTCTATGATGCATGGGCTAATTGGTAAAAAAAGGTGATAAATCTGCCTAGGTTTTTCAATTTGCTTAATGATTACTTCTATAATGCTCAGTACCCTGATGCTAGATTTAATTATATTCATCTATATTAGCTGTGGCAACAAGGATTTGTATGGTTTTCGGTTCCAAGTTCAAGAACACATTTTCATGACAAATTTCAAAGAAAAAAAAGTGTTCAGGATTATTAGCTTCAAGAAAATAGCTCGATCAAGTTCCCGCACTTTTGAGGACGTGTATGTAGTTTATTGTGTATGTATTTAACTATTTTCTTATCACTAGGTTCAAAAGGTTTGTGGCTCAGACTTTACATTCTCATTATCCTTCAGTCATGCAGATTTATGGTTTTACTTGGCTTTACTTTCTCTTCAAACCAGTGGGGTAACTGCTGTAATTACTTAACAACAGAGCATTAGTTGTTGGATTATAATTGAATTCATGCATCTTATTGTCTTGGCAAGGGGATGGTTTGTAAGTGGGTATTTGTTATTATTTTTTCCAATAAAATGTGGTACCTAAGCTATTATTTGTTATTATTTTTTCCAATAAAATGTGGTACCTAAGCTATTATTTGTTATTATTTTTTCCAATAAAATGTTGTACATACAGTGAAAAAATCCAGTTCCAAACAAACATACCTAAGCTATCAAGCTTTCTATCTCGCTGCATGTTGCACACATTTGACAGTCCACCTGTTGGACCCCATTGTGGATGCGCCCAACCGGATGATCCTAGCTGCTAGTTGGAATATATTTTCCCACCTTACGTCGACCATGGTTGGACCTTTTTCTAGGTGCATATTTGTAAGCATAAACAAATAATCCTTTAATGGTGGTTAGGATCATCAACTGATATGACTTTTGGGATGCAGTCCAATGATAAGGTACTGATTGATGAACAGTCCGGATTGCTTAGATCTCTGCTACAGGTACTGAAATAGAGTACTTGATAATAAATATATCACAGGGTTCACTTGATACTTTTTGATACACACAGGCTGACTCTACACGCATCTCAAAAATCCAATCAGGAAGCTCTTTTGTTTCAAATTTAGGTTTGATGTATTATCCTTTGATTTGATTACGCTTCTTGTCATTGAAGTAGTTTCTCTGATAAAGATAATGGTCATCACCATCCTCATCTAAAGCTTTATCCCAACTAATTGGGGTTGTCCACACGAGTCCTTTTCTGTCATTCCACTCTATCAAGGGCCATAACTTCGGCTGGACCATAGGCCAAAGTCTTTTCATGATAATTGTAAGCTTTATTAATTCTATTATGAGAAAAGATATATATTTGCAACTGCCCCGTGCTTCTTTTTTTTTTTTTTTTTTGATATGGAGTGAAACCACTGTGTAAAAGAACGGCCAAGTAATATAATTTGCCTGGACCATATTGATTTCCTGATGTATAGAAGCTGGTTACTGCTTAATAAAATAAATAAGTTTTTTAATATTTTAATACTCAGCTTATTAGGATAACCTTATAAATTGTATGTGAAATTCAAAATTGATGTTGATTTCGGTGAATATCATTAGTTACAGTCATCTTGTTTCTCTGATCTTGCACCATTGAACCATTGTTTAGGCAATGCAGAAAGGGAGTATGAGATGATCCTTAAGAGAACATTGCATAGCATCTGCCTTTTGACGATACATCCAAACACCACAACCTCTGTTATACTTCAGGTGAGGGGTTCATATTGTGATTTATTTGTTTTTGTGTTCTGTTGGATTTAGGGATGACAATGGGTTAGGTTGGTGTGTTGGGTTTCAGATCTTGGACTGATACATGTTAGACTCGCAAGTTGCTGTGAGCCTGTGTAATCATTGGGCTGGGCTCAGGCCTGGGCCTAGGTTTTGCAGTGTGAGACGTGAGTAGGCTTGTATATTATGTTAATGGGCAGGCTTGGGCCTGACATCAAAGGCCCAATTATCAGAGGGCGAGGTATAGGAATGGGCCTGACTTCTAGCCCCACTCGATAGTTGGGTTGGACTCGGTTGAACCTGACCTGTCCTAGACTGGCCATGATCCAAACTGCAGTCTAGATCTTGGAAACTCTGCCTGGAACTTGATGCGCTAGCTGGTGCCAACCCCAAGTGGAGTAGGGTTGATGTCAGGCAGGCGGCTGGTCATAGAACTTCCCAGCAATCACGCGGCTTCTTATTTCAAATGAGAACTGATAACCTGCAGGCAACTGTAACACAACTTGTGATACTGTGCCATCTTTCCTGCCAATATGCCACTTGTTTAGGAAATTAGTACCATGAAAATGATAGGCACGATCATTAAGTTTAGCTTTCTCGAAAATCAGGCTGATCTGTTCAAGTCTCTTGTTGAGTCAAACTGTCAGTCCATTGGTTCTTACATTATGGCCCGCCTGATGAGTGGACCAGCTTGAATTTTGTGCTAGGTCATCTACATGGTCAGGCCTACTGCTTTGATGGTGCTGATGGCCTACACTAGTAGCATGTTGGCAGGATGGAGGGTATGGTACCATAAGTTGTGGTACCTTGTCTGTAGGTGATCGGTTCTCATTTCAAATATGATAATAAAATTTTAATTCTGGGACTTTGGTTGCTGGCACCAACAAATACATTTTGCGATTTCTTATTGAGAAGACTTTTTAATTGCATGTACACAATAGTGGAATTTTTTTTATCAGTTTCAATTTTATTTCTCTGTCCCTTTTCTTAACGTCGAATTTTCTGTTTTGTGTACAGGTTGTCAACGATGATGGTGCTGTATCTTTCATGTCTATTTCTGTAGCATTTTATGCATTTTTAATGATTTTGATAGAAATAATTATAGGACCTGATTTGTTTTAACTCCCTCCACCACAAATTTTCCAAGGAGAAAAGTGTTCATTTTCTTTAGTTTTCTAACTTCATGGAAGGGAAATTATATGATAAAAAGAAATCTAGAAAGGGGGATGTTGTTGACAACTGTTAGGCAGAGGATTGTAGTGGAAGATCAAGGATGGACCAAGGTTAAAAGGAAAATCTGTAGGTCACTCTCAGGAAGAGTGGGTTACAATGATATACATAGGATTTGCATTTGTTTAGATGTAGTTGGAGGATGTGGAGAGAGCTATTGCAGTGGTGGATGGGTTCGAATGGGGAGGGGTTAGGCTTAGGGTTCAAATAGCCAACTGTGGGCTTGAATTATTGTTTAGGAAGAAAATGGCAGGCACAAGGTGGGGTGGTGGTAATAACCCAAGTGGCAATGTTGAACAAGAAAACCATTGGTACTAGCACCTATTTATAGGGAAGCTCTAAGGCAGTGTTAGCTGCTATCTGTTGCTTGTAGAAGGATCCAAGCCCTATGCAGAAGTGGAGCAAGGGTAAAGGAACTGGAAAGAGTTTCGGTGTGGCTGAAGGTAACTCCAAGTCCATCAGAGTGGGTTTTGTTGTTGGTAGAGAACACATAATAGGGCTAGAGCTTAGCCTACTAGGTCTATTGTCTTATGTCTCATTTTGATTCATGTGGTTGAGTGTTGGATCGAGGAGAAGTGGAATATCTAGGTTCCCTCATAAGTGGTTGGGTAATAGGAGAGCCCATATCTAGCTATTGTGTTTGGAAGTGGTATTGCTAATCACCAATGCAAGAAGTTTGCTGGTCGGTGGTCCTCTCAATTGCATCTATAGATGGCCAAATACAAAAGAGTGGGGATTTGACCAAGGGCGATGGGTGAGGTTGTTCAATATCTCATTGGTCACTTGAGCTGCTAAACCTGTATCGTTGTTGTGAGAGTGCTTTTGGGTGGTTGAGTAGATAAATCCATGTTAGCTTGGTATGGGGTGGTAAAAGCTATGGTTGGGCATCATTTGCTGCTATTGGAGCATTGGGTGGAACATATTTGGTGATCAAAGAGGAATGGGTTTAATCTTTCATGTTAGCTCTCAATATCATCTTGTTCAGGAGCACTAGCTCGGGTTCCAGTTAGGCCTACACTGCTATGTATGGCTCAAATAACCCAAGCAATAGGCTGAAGTTTCGAAAGGAGTTAATGACATCAGAAGCCTCTAAGGTTTTTGTTGATATGTCCAAGTTCTTTTTATTCTGATGAGCCTTGTCGCCCTTCGTATTCTAATGAGTCTTATCATCTTTTTTGCAAGTCTTTTCTTCTTTAATAATTTTTTATAGTACCATTCAAAAACAAAAACAAAAACGAAAAAAAAGAGAAAAAGAAAAAAAGGATAAAAGAAAAAAAGAAGAAGATAGGACCTTGACAGGAGCCTCATTATAAAAATATTATTTTACTATTTGTTCTTGTTGTGAAATGATGCAGGGACATGTGATGACCTAATCCTAGATGCATGTATAATCAGGTTAAAGAATGTTCAAATAAATACACCAATCAACTAACCATTTCAAATAAAATGGATTAGCTAAATCTCAACACAAAAATGAGGTCATTTCGTTGGGATCATGCCTTTTAGTATAAAATCATGTAAACAGTAAAAAGGGAGGATCTAAGGATATGAGGATATCCCAGATCTAGCATAAATCAGTCCATGATCAAGTGTAGATCTGACTCTACTGACTAACCATCCCTCATTTCCGTTCAAACTAGAAGGGGATATCCAGAGAGGAATGAAAAGGGTGAAGAATGAAGGGTTTGAGATGAAGAAAGCACGGGTCCTTTGTAATTAAAAGAAAAGAAGACGGTTAATTCTTACATTTTCATGCACATTAAAGATTTAGAAAGAAGGAAACCTGAAATTGCGGTGGAATCCTTAACACCCAAGGGCCAATCTTGAAGCCCTAATCTCTTGATAAAAGAGGAAGAAAAGATACAAATTTTTATTCATTCAAGAATAATAAAAATAGGGTTTCTCACAATGTATATATAAGCTATGGAAAACGTAAAAGTGCACTAAAGCCTCTGAAAACAAGAAAAATAACAAAAAGACGAAAAATAAAGAAAGTGCAATAAAGCCCCTAAAATAAGAAAAAAAGAACAAAAAAGTCCAAAACTAAAACACCCGTGTAGTAGGGTGTGAAATCTGACCCATAGATATATGGTTGGAGTGCGGTCATGCCACTCCCGCACTCGTAGCGCACCAGAAAGTGTGTCTGATAGACCCAACATCCATTCACATCAACTCCTCTGCTCCGGTAGTCTGTCGGCGACGCCTCTTCCTCTGGTAAACTCTAAAGGGTGCACCACTGATGTCCACATCACAAAATCGTTCTGTAAGATAAGGATTTTGTCTATCATTATTTATGATAAAGCAGTGAAATTTCCTTGATAGTTCTCTAGCTTCTCCCATGTGCCATAAATGCGGCCTGTGCTGCCCTTGTTGATGCTGGGATTCCTTTAAAACATCTTGCTGGTAAGGAGATCACTTATTTATTCTTATTTATTTATTTATTTATTTTATTTTACAAGTTACATTACTTGCTTTTTAATGATTTTTTTTTTAATTTTAAACACATGTAGTTGCAATATGTTGTGGTCTGGTCGAAAGTGGATCTGTGATTCTGGATCCAACCAAACTAGAAGAGCAGGTTATTCTCTCATTTCATCTTCCCATTGTGACATTATCACGACACCTTTTCTAGTTGTTTGTCTTCATAGGTTGTGTGCACATGAGTGGATGGGTGTGTATGTAGGTGTATGAGTGGATACAAGTGTTTGTAGGTACATGGGTGCATGCACATGGTGGATGTGTGTGTCAGTTCGTGGTGTTGCATGCATGCATGAACACCATTAAAGTGTGATTTATTATGATCAAATGAGTATTTTGGTCATTAGAATGACAATTTGGGTGTGTTTGGATGCTCTATTGAGGTGAACTGCAAGTAATAGTCACATAAAATCGAAATTACCAAAATTATGATTTCCTTTGATAGCATTCACCTTGAAGGTTTGTACAATGATTTATTTAATGCTTGAAAAACCATTATTCATTGTAAACTCAGCAGAAAGCTACCATCATCAATAAAAATAGGGCCTGTTTGTTTCGATAATTACCCAGTAAAGTAAAATGTCATCACTACGATTTTACGACCACCAAAACAAACATGGGCATCATCAGTCAAATGTAAGGGCTTGTTTGGATCGTTGACAACCACAGTAATGTGGTGGAAAACTCACATCATTAGACTTTACCATTGATTGGATAGAGCCAACTATCAAATCATGGTAATCCTTCGTGTTGACGTGTTAGAGTTCCGTGGGCCCCTCCATGATGTATGTGTTATATCCAACACCGTCCATCCATCTTGTGAGATCATTTTATGGAATGGAACAAAAAATGAGGCAGATCCAAAGTGGAAATGGACCACACCACAAAAAGCAATGGGGATTGAACGCCTACCATTGAAAACTTCTTGGGGTCCACAAAAGTGTTGGATCAGGCTGATATTTGTGTTTTCCCTTCATCCATATCTATGTGACCTTATGAATAGGCTAGATGGAAAATAAACATCATGTTGGGCCCTAGGAAGGTTTCAAGGGTTGGCGTCATTGTCCCCATTGCCTTTGGTGGTGTGGTCCACTTGAGCTTTGGATCTGCCTCATTTTTGGGGTCATGCCCTAAAATGATATTGCAAAATGGAAGGGCGGTGTGGATATAACACATATTGAAGAATTTACATCCATGTGTATCTAACCATAGTAAACACTTTACATGCATATTCATGGTCGGTGGTGGAGCTGTGAGAGTGGAATTGCGTATGGCGAATACCCCATTTTACTTCCAACAATGGTGGTAATGATAATCATTACTCATTTACCACACATTATGGCTATAATCACTATCCAAATAGGCCCTAGATGTATTTCGGAGACTTAAGTAATGGGATTTGTAATGTTGCACTTTTTCATGGAATTACCTTGAAAATATCGAATCCAAACAATGAAATCAGTGTATTTTGCTGATGATTTGATATTGAAGTAATGTAAAAATGCTATCATTACGATTTTACCACCGAGAAACCAAACACAAGAATCAACGATCAAATGCAGAGGTTGTCAGGAGACATGTAAAGTAATTTGTAGTCATCGCACATTTTCTTTAAATTACCGTGGTAATTGGTGAAACAAACAGTCCCTAACTAGAGAACTACCATTTCCATGTAAACTGGGTTTATGTGGGGAATGAAAGAGATCACCAACCTGTGAAACCACCATGAGAGGTCTGGAAAAAAATAAAAAAATGAACCAGGCTCTTAAAAATATGTTGCGTTTTAAACAAATGGATATGATAGTGTTTTAAACAAATGAGGACTTAGTGGGACCAACATGAGTCTACTTTTCATAAAGTGAAGGCTTCAGATATCCTAACCAACCCCCAGGAATTGATTAATGAGTTCCCTACACACATTCTCTGATCATAGTTTCAACAGGTAATTTTCGATTGGTGCTGACACATTTTTCTGACATGGCAGAAAATGCAGGCCTTTGCTTATTTGGTCTTCCCCAACTCAACTCTCTCTGTCAATCCAAAACCACTACAGGCAGAAGACGAACAAATGGAGCATGGGATCATCACCTCTTTCACCCATGGAGCAATGCCAGGCAATATACACACCCACTGTTCTTCCTCTTTTCTTTTGTTTCAATGCTGCTGCCTTTTTGCCTGCCCCAAACCTTTGTTCTTTGCTATGTTAAACCTCTTTTTAGGGGCTGGGACTATTAGCTAATTAACATGGATACTGAAATAATATTTTCTATCGACAGTGTCGATGGAATGATAACCCCTACCAGAGTCCAGAGGTGTAGAGTCGCTTTTGGAAGTCACCACTAGCCGATTAATGTTGTGTTTCAAGATGGCTAGAATCCTGGCCGTATTCTCCAAAAATCAAGAAGAATGAACCGCTTCACTTTCGAAGAATTGACTGTGTATGGTTCTTTGTATAGAGACTTGGGGAAGGACCTCGGTTATAGAGAAGGAAGGGGTTAGGCATCCTTCTCCACCCATGAAAAATGCGGTCTCTAGTCTTGGAGAAATGAGATTCCAAGAAAATGGGATTTCAACTAGTGGTTGTTGCGGCCCTTAATAGAAGAAAGGAACAGGAAGGAGATGAGAAGAAAGAATATGGTGGAAGGAATGTGTTGAATTGGTTCTCCTCCAATTCCTTCTTGAGCTTGTAATTGAGCTATAGAGATGGAGCTTCTTAGACAGCTGTAAGGACTGCACACACCAAGAGGGTCTTGCTTTGCATGAATTGCAAGGAGAAGTGATAGGGAAGAAAGAACAAGAGCACACTTCCCTTTTCCAGGTTTCTGGAGCCATCACTCACCACCCTGGAGAGTAGGATTTTACCGCTGAGCCTTTGGAAAGAAGAGCTTCCCAAGCTCTTGATCCCCAATTCATCCTCCCGCTTCATTGTTGTAACTCTTGAATTTACTGATTCTTGCAGGATTTTCAAAGTATGGGCAAGGTCTCTAAGGGGTTCCAGTACTTGGAATTTTCAAGGGTCAAGATCTCTTTCTTGAAGAAATAGGCCTCTATTATAGAAGGTTTTAGTGGATAGGTTGGCAATTAGGAAGAAAAGATGAGTTGTCTAAAGGGTAGCTACATTCATAGATGGTTGGCAAGTGGCATGAGATGAATGATTTTAGGTGGTTTGAGGGTAAATATTGAATTAAAGGGCAATTAGGCTTAAGGGAAGGTCTAAGAGGCTTCTAGGTGATTTGGGATTGAATGGATGGGATTTTAAGGAAACTCCTTGGAACGCAGAAAAATTCTGCTGCTGTCCAAAAATGGAGTGTGGGCCCTAGACCTGTGCCAGGTTGTCCTACAATTCTTGGATTAACGTAGGGCTGATTTCTTGGATTTAAGGGGGTTTTTGGTGAGGCTTTTGGGCTAATGCTGGGTTTAAGTTTGAGATGGGCTTGGATAATGGGTACTTGGTCAAATTCTGCAAGATTTTAGGATTTGGATCAGTGCCAGAGCGGGTTGTCTTACACCGAATCCAAATCCTAAAATCTCTTTGAAGGTGATTGTGTTAATTAGACCAAATGAGCTAGCTATCTACAAACAGTAAACAAAAATAAATAAATAAATAAATAAATGGAGAAAAGGAAAGAGGGCCAGTTATCCAAATTGAACATACATCCTGAGACCACCTGATAAGGAGACTAGTTTGATTTTTTGGCCAAGTCATCTAGAGATCAGGCCTGCCATATGAAGCATGCCTGAGTATGTGTGCATGCAGAGGGGTGGTTGTGGGATTGTAATTTGTAAACCTCCCTTTTAAATAGAGAAACATTGATACTTTTAAGAATAACCATCCATACTCGTGCATAGCCTATGCATGTGTAGCTTACACACATACATCAATATCAATGGTCCAAATTGTGGGGCCACTTTAGAGGGGGCTGAAGCCCAAACTCTAGTTTGTTGAACAACTCTAGCCTTTAACTAATGTGCATTTGTTTGTTGATTCTCAACTTGCAATATTTTTTAATGATGTGCACCCACTGCACAGTTAAGACTAGCATTCAGAGTATTGGCATCATTGCATGTATCCATGAGTTGGGATATACACCCAGATCCATAGCTCAAGTGGTAGACTGAGTGAAAGATACCTCATTTCAACACTGAGGTCTTGATATTGATTCCCTAGTGGGGGTGGCTAACAGTGAAGTGTGCACTGACAGTGGGTGTACTAACAAAAAATAAAATAAAATCTATGATTTGGGATATGGAAACATGTATTGATATTGTCAACAATTTTATTTTATTTTTGTTTTTGAGAGGTTTGATTGTCAATAATATAGCAAATACTAGGATTTTTCTTTTCTTTTGAAAGGTATAAATACCAAGAAAATATTGATGTCTGAGGAAAATATTGGGAACACTGGAAAAAAGGTAGAATTTTTCTGTGAAACTTCAAGAGATGTTGAAAGACACAATATTTATACACTTGGGACTAAAAAAAGTATTATAGAGAACAACCATACATATACATTTCCATTTTATAGGGACCTAATCGGTGCACTGTCAGACAAAAGCAGTTCATCCATCCATTCATAATTGTCGTCTGAGGAAAATCTTGAAGAAACATTGGAAAAAGGGTGGAAATTTTCAGTGAGACTTAAAGAAATGTTGAAAAACACATATTTACCCACTCAGGACTCAAAATATTACAGAAAACAAGTATACATAACAGATTTTCATTTTATAGGGGGGACCTAAACCACGCTCTGTCGGACCAAATTAGTGCAATTAAATCCAAAATGAGTTCATATCATTCAAGTATAAAATAGTGCTAGTAATAAAACATAAACAATATATCAAAAAAAGAAAAGAAAAACTGAAGAAAACAAAATATATACCTTTCCCTCAAACCCACTCACATCCATCCATAATTACATACAAACATGGTACATCCATGCATGCATGCATTATCTATCCAATGATCCATACATGCATCATCTATCCATCCATCTATCCAAACAAACATACATATACACAACACATAGATCCACACATGCATGGTATATCCATCCATGCATACATACACAATACATCTATCTGTACGTACTTGTAAGAAATAATTAATGAAATAACTTGAAAAAAATTCTTTCAAAAAAAACAGATTTTTTTTCTTCCATTTTATCGATCTTTAAATAATTAAAAATATACATTTTTTGAAAAAAACAGGAAATTGTGTATCCAATTGATAGATCTGCCAACAATCATGAATATATAAAATTTCCAGACTGAACAACAACCATTTCAAATTAAACAGTTTTTTTAAGTAATTAAAAAACAATTTTGGAAAAGTTATGGCTAGTCAATAGATTGGTCCCACTGATGAATCCATTAAATTTCTGTACTCGTTCTCATTTTGAGAGGCAAAAATGGAGGAAATCCAATTTCCTCCATTTTCCACCACTCAAATGTTGATTTTTTCACTACAAATCCATGTCAATGCATGAGAATCATGCATAGACATGGATTTCTATTGTAATCCATGTTAACATTTCTAAAATAAAATAAAATAAAATTTGCTATTTTTTTTTTTTTTTCTCACATTTGAGTTCTAGCCCATCTTACTCTTGAGTTGAGATTTCTCCGCCAAATCTGAGATTTGATTCCAAGAAACCAAAGAGTACCCTAGAAAGAGATTTTTTTTTTAAAAAATAAAAAATTTCCTGATTTTTTCTTGATTTTCAGTCGAATTTTAGACACTTGTTTGTTGGTATATCGACGTGACCAGCTTCGAAGCTGGACAAAGGCCCCAACAGCTAAGAGACTCAAGGATCCCAGTCCATGAAAAGCAACAAAACCATATTAAGCACCCCAGTCACCTAAATGCTCTTGTTGTAAAAACAATGATCATTGTATTGCTTGATATTTCGTGTATTGTGCGATATCGTGTGCACGATCCATTGTAATTTCAGGATTACCTTGGGCATCTGATTGCTGACCCAATGAGTCTAATATTATCAGCAATATCAGGAACACTGGTGATGGAGACATCATGTGCACACGTGCACGCACGCCACCCCTATGCATATACGTAAGCAAAAGGAGGGCCCCACCATCGATCTGGCTCGATGACGATGTCCAGGGAGGGCCTGCCAGCTAGAAAACGAAGTTTTGGTTCAAAAGGGTGGGCCCGATAGTCAAGAAAAGCCCATCATGAGATCTCATGATCGTGACCCACTTGTCGGATTGATGTCATATTTTAGGTTTTACTTATTGTTATTATTTAGAATATCGTGAACGCTTTGAATTTCTTTGTTTGGTTTTAATTTTAGTTTACTTCACCGCTAAGTAATAGGTTACGCACATGGTGCGAGTTTTGGAGTATAGGATTTTTCCTATAAATAAGCACCCCTTGTAGTTCTTTTCATTCATTGAAGATTAATAAAAATTCTGCGTTTTCCTACTCTCTGAGTTGTGAAGCCTAATTGGGTGCGAAGCCCTCCCTTCATTGAAGGGTTAACTACCGTGGTGTGAAGCCACGTCGACCCCGATTCACCCCCATCCTCCATCATCTTCTTTTCCATCTTTCATCACCATTCATATTTCGAATTCATCCCTTTTGTTCAATTAAATTTCTTCATTACAGCAGATTTTCAGATTTCGCTCCGCCGGCGAGCTGATACTTCGGCGGAGTATCACGCACAAACCGTACATCGGATCGAGCTGATATTTGGGAATTTTGGAGTCCATCCCTGGCCGACCAGGGCCAAGGTGGCTTTTTTCTGAATAGTGGGCCCCACACACGTGCGGCCGTGATCACACGCATATGCGTCTGGGCCATTATTGCTGTCCACACGTGGGATCGTCTTTTGGTTCAGGTTTTTATCTTCTTTTAATCTCCCATAGCTGTTTTTTTTTTATGAATCCTAGACCTAGATTACGTTTTCCCTAAGCTATTTGTCAATTTTCTTACCCTAGGGTTCCTCGAATAAGAATTTCTGAATCCCTTGGATTAAGGGCTGATTACTATGCATGTGTGGATGATTATTTCTTATCTTTAAGTGTCGTTTGGTTTATAATTTTTATTGATCAGCCCTATCATGTGTAGGCCTGGACCCGCATAGATTCCCCTTAATTGAATGTTTGGACTTTCGTGTGGGATATGAAATTTGTGTAATTGTTTATGAACTAACGTGATCTTAAGTCCGAAATCTTGCATATCATATTTAATATTCACGTCCTGCATCAAATTTGGTATCAGAGCCCAGGGTTCTTGTAGGAGAATTCATTACATGTTTAAGGTTTGGTTATGTCCATTACGCAACAATTCTCATCATATATGGCTGTTTAGAGGTCCATAAACCTTGACATAAGCTGCTGAAAAATTCTGTTATCCCCTTATTTGAATTATTTTAGAAATTAACTTATTTTTCTATTTATAGGTTTAGAAATTTTCCTTTATTTATTTATTTATTTTATTTATTATTATTTTTTTTAAAAAAAATAATGTTTTTATAAACTTTCTTAATCTGTTTTTAGAAACTAATTTCCTTTCTATTTTTAGAAACTTTCCTTTTTATTTTTCTTTAGAAACTAGGTCGTTTTTTTAGAAACTTTTCTAATTTGTTTTTTTTTTGAAACTTTCCCTTTTTTTTATTTCTTTTTTTTTTTTTAATTTAGAAACTTTTCTAATCTGTTTTTTTTAGAAACTTTCCTTTTTTTGTTTTTTTGAAACTAGGTTGTTTCTTTTAAAAAAAAAAAAAATCTTATATTTTGACAACTATATTGCTGAATTTTGGTTGGCACCCTACACTAATCATGAAACAATTGCAAGAGTCACTAAACAAGATATCTCAGACGTTGGAGTCTATGATTAAGCGCTTGGAAATGGACCAATGTTGTGAACAACTTGATGTACGTATTACCCGACTAAAGACCATTGTTAGGACAGACCCCACTATTGGGGTAGATGTCCAATCTTAGGCAGGTGGCCAGGAGGATAAAATAATGAATGAAGGTGGCTAAGGAATCAGTCATGGGCATGCACCCGTACCCCCACCCCATGAGGGACATTAAGACCATTATTTTGAAGGGTACAACATGTGCGGCCTCGTGGCTAGAGAGCGTGCACCAGAGGCTAGTGTAGAGTTACCTACTGAGGTCATTCCGGTAGTAGATGAGTTTCGTGATGTCATTCCTAATAATCTACCGAATGAGTCTCCCCCTAAGAAGGATATAGAGCACACCAGGACATGGGACACTTTAATACCTAAAGCCGAGTTTATGTTAAATAGTTCTATCGATAGGTCCACAGGTCTCAGTCCTTATGAAGTCGTTACTGGTTATAAACAAGGAAAGCCTATTGATCTTGTCCCTATGTCACTGTCCCATATGCCGTCAGAGCTTGCAGAGTCTTTTGCGTATCACATTCATTCATGACATCAAGAAATCAGGCAGAAGATCATGACTATTAATGAACATTACTCACTTTCTGCAAACCAACATAAATGTTTCTAGGAATTTAATGTAAGGGATTCTGTGATGATCCGCATCAGGCCAGAGCGGTACCCTCGGGGAGCCGTTCGAAAATTACACGTGTATAGCGCTGGACCATTCAAAATTATAAAACGAAACGGTCTCAACGCGTATATGGAAAATCTTTCACCCTCTATGGGAATTAGTTTCACATTCAATGTGGAGGATCTAGTTACATTTCAAGGGGTCATTGATGCATTGTCCAGCCTTTCGCCTAACCATCTTGATTCCTTAAACCTTTTCCTTGATTCATGGCCCCCTCCAGACCCATTTTCCCAGCCTCTACGTCCCATTCCTACCCGTCCCGACCCATTTTTCCAGCTTCTACATCCCATACCTACCTATCCTGACCCATTTTCGCAGCCTCTACCTCCCATGTCTACCCCTCCCAACCCGTTTTTTTTGCCTCTACATCCTATATATACCCGTCCCGACCTATTTTCCTAGCCTCTACCTCTCATGCCTACTCTTCCCGACCATTCTTCCCAGCCTTTACCTCTCATACCTAACCTTCACACACCCAGAGAGGAAATAAAAGATATCCTGGACCATCAGATAGTTTCAAAGTCGGGCGGCGGGTTTCAGAAGTACCTGGTTAAATGGAAGTTACACCGAGCTTCAGATGGCACGTGGCTCACTGAGGAGGAGTTTCAAAGACTTGATCCTGACATCTTGGATCGGTTCAGGAGTTTTATTTCGCCAGTGACGAAATCTTCACAGCCGGGGAGAATTGATGGGGACATCATGTGCACATGTGCACGCACACCACCCCTACGCATATATGTAAGCAAAAGGAGGGCCCCACCATCGATCTGGCTCGATGACAATGTCCAGGGAGGGCCTGCTAGCTAGAAGATGAAGTTTTGGTTCAAAAGGGTGGGCCCGATAGTCAAGAAAAGCCCATCATGGGATCTCATGATCGTGGCCCACTTGTTGGATTGATGTCATATTTTAGGTTTTACTTATTGTTATTATTTAAAACATCGTGAACGCTTTGGATTTCTTTATTTGGTTTTAATTTTAGTATACTTCACCGCTAAGTAATAGGTTACGCACATGGTGCGAGTTTTGGGGTATAGAATTTTTCCTATAAATAGGCACCCCTTGTAGTTCTTTTCATTCATTGAAGATTAATAAAAATTCTGCGTTTTTCTACTCTCTGAGTTGTGGAGCCTAATTAGGTGCGAAACTCTCCCTTCATTGAAGGGTTAACTACCGTGGTGCGAATCCACATCGACCCCGATTCACCTCCATTCTCCATCATCTTCTTTTCCATCTTCCACCACCATTCATATTTCGAATTCGTCTCTTTTGTTGCATCAAATTTCTTCATTACAACAGATTTTCAGATTTCGCCCCGTCGGCGAGCTGAAACTTCGGCAGAGCACCACGCACAAACCGTACATCGGATCGAGCTGATATTTGGGAATTTTGGAGTCCATCCCTGGTCGACCAGGGCCAAGGTGGCCTTTTTCTGAATAGTGGGCCCCACACACGTGCGGCCGTGATCACACGCACGTGCGTTTGAGCCATTGTTGCTGTCCACACGCGGGATCGTCTTTTGGTTCAGGTTTTTATTTTCTTTTAACCTCTCATAGCTGTTTTTTTTTTTATGAATCATAGACCTAAATTACATTTTTCCTAAGCTAGTTACCAATTTTCTTACCCTAGGGTTCCCCGAATTGGAATTTCTGAATCCCTTGGATTAAGGGCTGATTATTATGCATGTGTGGATGATTATTTTTTATCTTTGAGCGTCGTTTGGTTTATAATTTTTATTGATTCAGCCCTATCATGTGTAGGCCTGAACCCGCATAGATTCTCCTTAATTGAATGTTTGGACTTTCGTGTGGGATATGGAATTTGTGTAATTGTTTATGAATTAACGTGATCTTAAGCCCGAAATCTTGCATATCATATTTAATATTCACGTCCTGCATTAAATTTGGTATCAGAGCTCAGAGTTCTTGTAGGGGAATTCATTAATGTTTAGGGTTTGGTTATGTTCATTACGCAACAATTATCATCATATATGGCTGTTTAGAGGTCCATAAACCCTGACAGAAGTTGCTGAAAAATTCTGTTATCCCCTTATTTGAATTATTTTAGAAATTAACTTATCTTTCTATTTATAGGTTTAGAAACTTTCCTTTTTTATTTTTTATTTTTATTTATTATTATTATTTTTTAAATAATGTTTTTAGAAATTTTCTTAATCTGTTTTTAGAAACTAATTTCCTTTCTATTTTTATAAACTTTCCTTTTTCTTTTTCTTTAGAAACTAGGTTGTTTTTTTTAGAAACTTTTCTAATTTGTTTTTTTTTTTAGAAACATTTCCTTTTTTTTTTTTTTTTTTTTTTTTTTTTTTTTTTCTCTTTTTTAATTTAGAAACTTTCGTAATTTGTTTTTTTAGAAACTTTTCTTTTTTTTTTTTTGTTTTTTTTGAAACTAGGTTGTTTTTTTAAAAAAAAAAAAAAATCTTATATTTTGACAACTATATAGCTGAATTTTGGTTGGCACCCTACACTAAACATGGAACAATTGCAAGAGTCACTAAACAAGATATCTCAGACGTTGGAGTTTATAATTAAGCGCTTGAAAATGGACCAATGCTGTGAACAACTTGATGTACGTATTACCCGACTAAAGACCATTGTTAGGACAGACCCCATCATTGGGGTAGATGTCTAATCTCATGCAGGTGGCCAGGAGGATAGAATAATGAATGGAGGTGGCCAAGGAATCAGTCATGGGCATGCACCCGTATCCCCACCCCATGAGGGACATCAATACCATTATTTTGAGGGGTACAACATGTGCGGCCTCGTGGCTAGAGAGCGTGCACTAGAGGCTAGTGTAGAGTTACCTACTGAGGTCATTCCGGTAGTAGATGAGTTTCGTGATGTCATTCCTAATGATCTACCGAATGAGTCTCCCGCTAAGAAGGATATAGAGCACACCAGAACATGAGACACTTTAATAGTTAAAACCGAGTTTATGTTTAATAGTTCTATTGATAGGTCCACAGGTCTCAGTCCTTATGAAGTCGTTACTGGTTATAAACAAGGAAAATCTATTGATCTTGTCCCTATGTCACTGTCCCATATGCCGTCAGAGCTTGCAGAGTCTTTTGCGTATCACATTCATTCATGGCATCAAGAAATCAGGCAGAAGATCATGACTATTAATGAACATTACTCATTTTTTGCAGACCAACATAAATGTTTCCAGGAATTTAATGTAAGGGATTCTGTGATGATCCGCATCAGGCCAGAGCGGTACCCTCGGGGAGCCGTTTGAAAATTACACGTGTATAGCGCTGGACCATTCAAAATTATAAAACGAAACGGTCTCAACGCGTATATGGAAAATCTTCCACCCTCCATGAGAATTAATTTCACATTCAATGTGGAGGATCTAGTTACATTTCAAGGGGTCATTGATGCATTGTCCAGCCTTTCGCCTAACCATCTTGATTCCTTAAACCTTTTCCTTGATCCATAGCCCCCTCCAGACTCATTTTCCAGCCTCTACGTCTCATTCCTACCCGTCCCGACCCATTTTCGCAGCCTCTACCTCCCATACCTACCCCTCTCAACCCGTTTTCCTAGCCTCTACATCTCATATCTACCCGTCCTGACCTATTTTTCCAGCCTTTACCTCCCATACCTACTCTTCCCGACCTTTTTTTCCAGCATTTACCTCTCATACCTAACCTTCATACAGCTAGAGATGAAATAAAAGATATCCTGGACTATCAGATAGTTTCAACGTCGGACGGCGGGTTTCAGAAGTACCTGGTTAAATGGAAGTTACGCCGAGCTTCAGATGGCATGTGGCTCATTGAAGAGGAGCTTCAAAGACTTGATCCTGACATCTTGGATCGGTTCAGGAGTTTTATTTCGCCAGTGACAAAATCTTCACAGCCGGGGAGAATTGATGGGGACATCATGTGCACATGCGCACTCACACCATCCCTACGCATATACGTAAGCAAAAGGAGGGCCCCACCATCGATCTGGCTCGATGGCGATGTCCAGGGAGGGCCTGCTAGCTAGAAGACGAAGTTTTGGTTCAAAAGGGTGGGCCCAATAGTCAAGAAAAGCCCATCATGGGATCTCATGATCGTGACCCACTTGTCGGATTGATGTCATATTTTAGGTTTTACTTATTGTTATTATTTAGAATATCGTGAACGCTTTGGATTTCTTTGTTTGGTTTTAATTTTAGTTTACTTCACTGCTAAGTAATAGGTTACGCACATGGTGCGAGTTTTGGGGTATAGGATTTTTCCTATAAATAGGCACCCCTTGTAGTTCTTTTCATTTATTGAAGATTAATAAAAATTTTGCATTTTCCTACTCTCTGAGTTGTGAAGCTTAATTGGGTGCGAAGCCCTCCCTTCATCGAAGGGTTAACTACCGTGGTGCGAAGCCACATTGACCCCGATTCACCCACATCCTCCATCATCTTCTTTTCTATCTTCCACCACCATTCATACTTCGAATTCGTCCCATTTGTTGCATCAAATTTTTTCATTACAACAGATTTTCAGATTTCGCCCCGCCGACGAGCTGAAACTTCGGCGGAGCACCACGCACAAACCGTACATCAGATCGAGCTGATATTTGAGGGTTTTGGAGTCCATCCCTGGCTGACTAAGGCCAAGGTGGCCTTTTTCTGAATAGTGGGCTCCACACACGTGCGGCCGTGATCACATGCGCGTGCGTTTGAGCCATTGTTGCTGTCCACACGTGGGATCGTCTTTTGGTTCAGGTTTTTATCTTCTTTTAACCTCTCATAGCTGTTTTTTTTTATGAATCCTAAACCTAGATTACGTTTTCCCTAAGCTATTTGTCAATTTTCTTACCCTACGGTTCCCCGAATTGAAATTTCTGAATCCCTTGGATTAAGGGCTGATTACTATGCATGTGTAGATGATTATTTCTTATCTTTGAGTGTCGTTTGATTTATAATTTTTATTGGTTCAGCCCTATCATGTGTAAGCCTGCACCCGCATAGATTTCCCTTAATTGAATTTTTCAACTTTAGTGTGGGATATGAAATTTGTGTAATTGTTTATGAACTAACGTGATCTTAAGTCCGAAATCTTGCATATCATATTTAATATTCACGTCCTGCATCAACTGGTTAAGATCATCTGTTCAATGTGATTTCAGCTATGAGCTATCCACAATGGTCCCCATGTCTTGGATGGTTTGGATTGAGATGCATGTATGTCACACGTACACTGGCTGTGCATGCATATGGGCCATTATGCTGCACAACATCTAGAGTAACTCAAAAGGAGAAAAGGACCAGGGCAGTGTCTAGTGTTAGCCAGGCTAAAAGGATATTCTAGGAAGGGGAAGAAATTAATGAAATGAGAGGGTGCCAAAGTGAAAAAGATGAGTACAAGGATAAGGTCTGGGCAAAAGTGAGGACGGGAACAATATTTCCCTCGCGACCAGGACAATTTTATGTATTAATTTCTAATTTTTTAGGGTAATTTTTTTTTTTTTTTTTTTTTCTGAGCAATCTGGCATTTGTCTTCTTGAAAGAATAAAATGTTTAGCACTGTGTGTATGTGTGTGTGTTTCCCTCTTGAAACGTAAGTAGAAAACCACTGCTACATTCATGCCATTCATGGAAATCTTCTGATTTGGTTGTATAATTTGTGATCAGTGGACGACTATCTTCACTGCCTAGAACGGGGCCGTTCTGCGAGCACAAAGATCTCAGAGTTCCTCAGGAGAAGCTTGCAGTCACAGGTTCTGGGGTGACCCTTCAAAGGCCAATGTGTAAATCATGACATGTTCACTTATAAGAGAAAATTTCGATAATGAAGATCTGATCCGATGGAGTTCATATGAATACTGTCAGGAGATGGAGTTAAGATTGAAGTCATTCCAACCTATTCATCCAAGCTCACTGTTGGTGTGGGCGGGTTTAGATACATACTGGGCATTTGATTTCTTCACTTAAACAACAAAAACATGGGTACAAAACCCACTTTGGGGCTGTTTAGGTGACGCATTTTTTCTTTGTTTCTTGGTATAACTGGGGATGCTTTTGAAGAGTCTGTAGTGTTTGTTTTGTTTTGAAGAGATTACAAGCTGAACAAAGAGCTGTTGTAGCCTTATGAGGATAACGAAGGCCTTGGGTCTTGATTTAATTGCCAGTTTTTAATGATTGTTGGTTATTAAGATTACTTTTAATCCTTTACCAAAATAAAATATGATCTCTAATAAATAATTACAATTAACTAAAATGAGATGAGCTCATTGTTAGGCATCTACCAAACAGGTCTAAAAATTTGTATTGCAGTGTCTAATTTCTTCTACTTTAAAATGATTTCATAGAATAATGTAATGGTAGAGATGACATTGACACATTTCAGTGGCATCTTGTCTGATGAATTCGCACAACTCTGAAGGACTATTTTCCTTCTTTTACCAACTCCAGGCTAGGGCAAGCGCCTTTGCTTGGGTTTCACCTGAGCCAGCTTGTTTATTTAATTGTCTGAAAGTCTGGCCGCCAGGGCTAGGGCAGCATGGTTGAATCTCTATGGTTGGGCCTTAAATTCAGGTTCTGATAGGAAGGTGGTCAAATCTAGGCTGGGCTGTTCCATTAGAAGGCTGAAAATGCCTTGCTAGGGTCTAGCCCACGAGCGTACAGAATTTTAGGCCTGGTGGATTAACCGGGCTTGACATGGGCTTCCAACTGCCTAAAGGTCCCAGCCTCATGACTGTTGCACCAAGCTCTAGGATGTTACCTGCATTCCCAGAGCTGATTGAGAATGTATTAAAATTCCCCGGTAGACAACATGGTGGATTGATCACGGACGTCAGTTGTGCACGTGCCCGATCTGGGCCACAAGAGGCTTCTGACAGGTTAGGATCAGGCCCAAGGACTTAATTATTGTATGGGTTCGGCAATTTGGGCCAGGCCAGGCTAGCCGATCACGTCTTTTGGCTAAACTTGGTTCAGGCATGAATTTTATAGTTAGCTGCGTGAAGCTAACTGGCCACCCTAGCTCCTTAAAGGACAGACATTGGCCGGGTCTTTCCATGCCCGGCCCATTTACTTGTTGTAGTCTGGATTTTGAGGGCCATCTATGATTTTTCACATTCAAGTTTGACGGGTCTAATCTGTCAATCAACGTCATTTTGTCCAGGGCCTGTTCACAGTGAGATATCCTACTGATGGATGGCTGGGAACCCCCCGACATGTGTTCATCCAACGGCAATGGCAACATTCGGCGGACATGTACAGTAATCTCGTCCATCCAAGCCATAAGCTCCATTATGGATAAGAGTAAAAAATCAAAACTAATTCTATGCAGTTAATCATAACCATCTGATTCTGCAAGCTGAACTATTGACCACTTTTTCATTAATTGTCCATCTGATAATCACAAATTGGATGGCTGCAATCGCTTGGTCAGCGTATTTTGGTCCATTATCAGCTCATTTATGGGCCATGCTAGTTGGAGAGCCTGCATTGACAGTAAAAGATGGCCCTGAGCAAAGAGTAGCTGGCTACCATGATCAGCAAGGGTTCATTGGAGGTTCTGGAAATGTGGGTTAAGTCTGCCTTAATAATCTATTGTTGCTATAAAAAATAAATTAAACTAGATTATATATATACTAAAAGTTTTATATAATGCATTTAAAACATAACATCCTATGCACATAGATCATATAAACAAAATATTCAAATTATGGTATTACATTCATCATTCATCTGTATCACCCGTGCAGCATGTGCAATACAGCACATCATTTCTGCACAGGTTCATGGACGAGATCAAAACCGTTTATTTCATACTTGCAGTAGTGAGTGCGCTGAGATCCAAAATTCAGAATAATCCTAGCCCTTAGATTGTACAAATGAACAGTCCAAGATTAAAAATAAAAAACCGCAATGGCCCCACGAGTGAGAGAAGTTGTATCGTCAGAACGTCCAATCAAAGCAATTTTGAGGTAAGCTAATCAATAGTAGGTCCGGCAGAATGCCTGGTTCTGATCGCCGTAGAACAACTGCCACGTGTATGGTATATAATCCGGGGCAGTGGATGCGCTCCGTTCGGACGGATAATTGAGAGTGACGCTTTTACAAAACTACCCTTAGAGACGATCCTTGTCTATGGGGCCCACCGTGATCTATTTTCCTTACATCCACGCCGTATAACCGTTTTGAAAGCTCATTTCAGTCATCATCCCAAAAATAAAACAGATTTAAATCTCAGGTGAACCACACCAAAGGAAACAGTGGCGATTGAATCCTCACCATTAAATACTTCTTGGGGGCCTCGAAATTTTTATTTTCCATCCAACCTTTTGATGAGGTACGTACACAAATATCAGCTTGATATAAAACTACTGTGGCCGACGAGAAGTTTTTAATGGCCAGTTACCACTGTTTTCTATGGTATGGGAGATTTGCATCTGCTTCATTTTTGAGAACATGCCCTAAAATGAGCTTTCAAAGAAGATGGACGGCGTGGATGTAAGTAAAAAAAAACATAAAACTGGACCCCACGCTTAGGTTCCCACCGAAGCCCCGTTACATTTTATAGTAATTTGATACTCCTACTGTACGCGAGACTTGATAGGCAGTCAGATATCATACACGTGGCAAACAATAACTCAACTTACACCGACTAAATTATGGAAATCACTGTAACCAAGTAATAATCCAAAAATCAGATTGATTGAACAATAATACCCTTTGATCCACCGACACTTGTTTGTTGAAATAGGGCCGTTGGATATTTTTCATTTTAACTGTCCAAAATATCTTCAACAATTCAGTGCTCAAATAATCCCTTTCATCATACGTTTCAACACCCGGTCAAGGGTTCGAGTATCCATAACGGTAGTGTCCCGCTACATCAACGGTCAGAACCTCTCTCTACCCATCCTATGTGGGGTATGCTTACGTTACGGAAGAATTCAAAGTGGCAGTCTTGTAAATTTAAGCTCATCGCTACTTTGCTGAAGCTGCAGCTGAAGTCAGTAAAAGAGACAGTCGCAAATTTCAAAGATGGCGAGATCCAAAGTCGAAGGTAGGAAAATCCCTTTTTCTCTTTCTTTGAATCTTAAAAATAAAAATTAAAAAACGGAAATATCGGAAAATCCCAAACCCGATTTTTCTTAATTTCTGCTGCTCGTTAATTTTATTTTCGTTGAGAATTTCAATCTCAGAGATTCTTGCAGATTTGAAGAGAAATGCTTCAACTCATAGCTCTTGACTTCTCTTTTCCATGTTTCTGGTCCGTCTCGACGTACCCGTTTGTTGGTTCATCAGCTTACAACGGCACACTCTGCTGGACGTCTCTGAATCCGGACCGTCCATTTGATGGGTCCTGCTGTGGATGCCCTGCTGCATTAAACGCCGCACCGGTTGGACATTCTATCCGTCCGATGGATGGAATTATTTTCTCAACCGTTGATCCAGTTTTACCTTTGTTGGGCCGTCCATGGTAGGGGCCGTCAGAAGGATGATTTTGATTTGCCGAATGTATGCCACGTGTATGGTGGCGAGAATTGTGATGTTGCAGATAGGGTCCCCTTCTTTTCTGCATGACTGGATTTACTGTAATTCCTGTTAGCATTGCTTTATTTTAGGTTGGGATGTAATTTCCTTGAAATTGCTGTTCGATCTTCTTTGCATTCTCTAATTGTAATGAAGATGGTTGAAGTACTCTTTGGATTGATGCGAAATCAAGAAAAACAAGTGTAACTGAAAGTTGGAATTCACGCGCCACCTTAAAAGTGCGCATTTTGGCGCTGAATCATGGATTTAGAAATTTCTGTTTTTGATTTGGCATATTTGGCTGGTCTTGTTACCAAATTCAGCAGGATGCGCTACTGCTAACTTGTGGTTGAGATAAGAAGTAGACCTTCCTATTCTTGTATCGCATGTGGCTTAGAGAGGAAGAAGCAGGAAAATGCTAGCTTACTTGTTTTCCATGCCACCCTTATCCCTGAAGCTATTAGGCATGTTTGGGTGGCATTAGGGGAGGTAACGGGTCCGGTTGGCAGCGGTGCTGGCATGTTTGCCCTTGAATGCCAATCAAGTTGCTCATAGCATGTCATTCTGCATTGACTATAATTTGATAATGCATTATGGTTAGATTTAATTGCACTCATTCTAATGAATTTGCATCTTGCACATGTGCTCTTATCCATTATGTACTCCCATTGTGACAAATATTGTCGAGATTTTTAAAATCTTGCCATAATATTGTAGAAAATGCACTAAATGATTTTCTCATAATGTTATCATGAGATTTTCAAATTTTTGGCATAAGTTAAAAAGTTTGTTTTTATCATGATATAATTGCGAAAAGTAATGAAACAACTTAAGGTATTTGTTATCTAAATATATTTAAAATTTTAATTTACAAAAAGTATTTTTAATTTTTTTTTTATTTCCGCTAGATTCTTCGACTAATATCTTGAGAAAACCTCAAAATTTGAAAATCTCCCAAGAAATATCTGGGCGGAGAAATTGCCAAGAACGAGATTTGTCACTATGTGTACACCGTACGTCTATCCCTACATTTCATCATCATTGTTAGAGAACACAACCATGTGTGTACGTGCAAAGCACCATACCACTGGAGTGTTCGAGTGCACAGCAGCCGTGTGTGTACATGTAGAGAAGTGTACTAATTTGTATCTTATTATCTTATTTTGATTTGATTCTATTGTTATCTCATTGTAAACAAGTGTTTATCTCAATTTAAACAAGTGATAATAAATAAAGGACTCAAGGAGCAAAGAGTTACGAAATTTATGTATTTTTCCCTTGTCTCACGACTTCTCTACTTCTTCCTTTCTCTTCTCTCATCTGGTCTCACCTACAATCACCATTCAATTGTGCGCGCGCAGGCCTTAAAGCGAACTCCAACTTATAGAACTCGGAGATCTACATTGGATTAGCGATTGCGCATTGCCCAAAACAAGAAACCTTTGCCAATAAGCAAAATGCTTCATTTTTCCTTCCAAACTATTGGAAAAACATCCTTTGGACAAAAGATGGCATACCGGCATGATTCGCTGGGCTGATTGCAAACGGTGTTCTTCCATGGTGAAAACAATCCTCACTTGGGGGTGACTTTGTATGGACCCAATCGAGTGAATGTTGGCATACACAATTTCCCTTTCTCATGATCCAATCATTCAAAGTAGGGGATAACTTAATTTTTCACATTCTACCCTATGGTCAAGGGACTAACTATATATGTAGTATGATGGATGCTCGCTTTAGTTGAGATTGAAGAGCATCCATCATACTAGTTTTGTCGGATGTGCCAACAACACCTGTTGTGCACACTCATGTACTGATGAGAGAACATCAATCTCTAACCAGCCATGATTTAACTGGTCACTACTGAGCGGTCATCCAATACCATTACAATCTTACTTGATGTATTGCCTAAGCGCATCATCAGTTGTGAAATTGTTTTTGGTGCCATGGAATTGCAAGACCAAGTCTCCCCCTATTATCATTGCCTGAATCAATGCACTTGGCTTACTACAATGTCATCACAGGGCACCCAACTACACTGTTGTGCAAACTCATGTACTACTATGACCATCCATCTTTGACCAACCATGACTTTACCAGTCTTTGATCAACCATGACTTAACAAGTCACTCTTAAGTTGTCATCCAATACCATGACAATCTTACTTGATGTTGCTGCCTAAGCACGTCATGGATTGCAAAATCATTCTGATGCCAAGGAACTGCAAAACCATGTCTCATCAGGGACTCGTTGAAAGAGGAGCCCATCGTTGGGCATGAGAGCTTGGGGAGGCACTCTATTATGGGGTTTCGTTGCTTATCTTCAACAGGCAAGGGTCTCCTTCATCCAAGAGGTATGCTTGGATCACTTTTCCATTGTGGTTTATTTGTTTTTATCTTTGTCTACTAAACACCATTTTGATCATTCCTGGGAAGGCTATTGAATTTGTTCTAGCCTACAACATGTAGTTAAATTGGTTTGACCTGCATCCAAGGTGGTTTTAGGCAAGCTAAATGAGTAGTAGATTAGGCTCAAGATAGAAAATGTAGTCCATTCAAGTAAATAGGGCAGGTGGGTTGAACCTTGCAGGACCTGGCCATACAAATAGGTTATCAATGGGCTGACCTAGATGACCTGAGCTGATCTTACCCAAAAAACAAAACAAAAATAATAGAAGTCAAGCATCGATACATACTTATGATATATCTATGGATGTATATATCCACTAATTGGGCTGGTTAAGGCATGCCTTTAGCCCAATGTTCCATACTCAAATCTAAGTTGGGCGTTGCAGGTCAGGTCGGGTTGGCCAAGGTTGACCTGATTACAATTAAATCGGTTGGGTCAGGTCAGGCTTGGGCCTGGGCCTGTGGTTCACGAATTTTAAGTAGATGGGGTCAGGTTGGGCCTGGGATTTATGAATTTTAAGTGGATCGGGTCAGACCATAGGGCAATGATTGTGGTCTTGTGTAGTCCAGAATTCCTGATCCATTAATAAACGGGTGAGGCTCGGGCTGACATTGATTCGACCCATCGTCATCACTATGTCACAGGCTTGGCTTGAAGGTTGATTCCATGTTTGCTCGCTTGTATATATGAGGCTCTTACATGGTACATAGAGGCATCTAGAACAGTATAAAGCTCTGTAGACAATCCTGGAATGTTCAAGAATTTCCTAGGAGGGTCTTGTAGCTAGACTTGTGTAAGTTTGTCTAGAAACTTTCTAGAGGATTTTTCACTATTGGACTCAGTTCCCAGAGCTGTAATCTTTTCCACTTCAATGCAGTATAAGCTTATCCATTCACTCTCTTGGTGTTCTCTCGAGCTTTCTTTCACTCTCAGTGTGTTGTTGGGATGTGTTAATTGGTAATGTAAGTGGGAGCTAGTGATGCAGGACATGAGATTTAAATATGATGTGCAAGATTTTAGGCTTAGATCATACCAATTCAAAAACAATTACACAAATTCTAAATCCCACATGAAAATCCAAACATTCAATTAAAGGGGAATCTATGTGGGTCCAGGCCTACACAGGCTAGGACTGGAGCAATAAAAATTATAAGCCAAACGGTCTCAAAGGGAAATAGTAATCAACCACTCATGCATAGCAAACAGTCCCTAATCTAAAGGATTCTCCAATCTCAATTCAAGGAACCTTAGGGTGAAAAAAAGGACAAATAAATTAGGGCTAATGCAAATGAAGGCTAGGGTTTAGAAAATAGGAATAAAAAGAGGAAAATCAGAGGAAAACTTGACCCGGAGAAAGCTCCTGCGCGTAGATGGTGACCCGGGGCTGACGCACATGCGTGGGTGGGTTGGCCGCACGTGTGATGGAAGTCCGTCTCCCCAAAGTGACACCTAGGCTTTGGTCAACTAGGAGAGATCTCCAATCCTTCTAAGTTTGACGACGATCCGACTTAAGGTCGAGGTGTGTACTGTTCTGCCGAAGTTTCAGACATCCTACAGGTCTAGATTTTGGAAGCTGGCTGTAGGAGAATGAATAACTGTAAAAAGTAAAAAATTCAAAGCAATAATGATGATAAAAGATGAGATATATGGATAGGAGATGGTAGGGACGGATGGGGATATATGTGGCTTCACACCACGTAGTTAGTCCTTCGAAAAGGGAGGGCTTCACACCCACTTTTAAATTCTTCTACAACTCACTAAGAGAGCAAAAAAATAAAGTAGAAATTTTTATTAAGCTTCAATGATTGAAAAGAACTACAAGGGGTGCCTATTTATAGGAAAAAACCTATACTCCAAAAACTTGCACTGTGTGCGCAACCTATTACTTGGCGATGAAGTAAACTAAAATAAAAATCAAACAAAGAAATCTAAAGCATTCACGATGTTCTAAATAATAACAATAAGTAAAACATAAAATATGAAATCAATCTGATGAGTGGGTCATGATCATGAGATCCCATGATGGGCTTTTCTTGATTATCGGGCTCACTTTTTTGAACAAAAACTTGTCTTCTAGCTAGGAGGCCCTCCCTGGACGTCGTCATCGAGCCAGATGGATGGTGGGGTCCTCCTTCTGCGTACATAAGTGCAAATGGGTGGGGGTGTGCGTGCGTGTGTAGGCGGCGTGTGGGCGTGCGTGTGCACGATGTCCTCATCAGCTAGGCTGACTCGAGTAGCATTGGGGGCGATGTATGAATGTTGCACAAGTGAGGAGCAAAGTAGTTAGCAAGTCCGTGAAAACTAGGTGGTATTCTCAACTGAGACATGTGGTCACCCAATCAGCACGGTGGAAATTTAAAATTTCTTGATTACGACTGAAACTACATTGTTTTGTTCCCTTTTCTTCTTGTGGAAAGGGTGCAGGATATATATATATATATATATATATATATATATATATATATATATATATATATATATATATTATTATTATTATTATTATTATTATTATATTTGCATGTTTAGGGTTCTTCATGAAATTACTGGATTACATGCTTTATTTTAGGTTTATATAATTAATGGATGGTGAAATTGAACTGTTCTATGTCTGTGTTGTACTCATTTAATTTACTGGGAATATGTTCTTGAAATTAATGCCAGGTTGCTTCTTTTTTTTTTTTTTTCCCAAAAACATTTCAGGATTGATTGAAGTAAATCTGTAAGGGTGTGCTTGATTTTGGATGATTCTCACTTGTTTCTCTCTAATTGATGTTTGGTGTTTCATGTAATTTTGCAGGATTGAAAGGGGTTGAAATTTGATATCTCAGCCACTCGAAATTAGAGTTATTCTAGCAGCATGGAGTATTTTACTCAATGTCAAAAGTTATGTCAAATAGAAACCAGGAGAATGGTTATTGTGATGGGGATAATAGCATCTGCCATTTTAGTTTTTCAGTCTCTCGCTCTTACATATGGAAATGCTTTGTCATCTCTGTTTCCGGCTGGTAAGGTTCCTATACTACTTGCAAAAGGTAGCCTGGGGAGTGAAGATTCTTCTCCTAAATCTCCTCGTGAGCTCCCCCTTTCAAATGATTCAATAAACACTAATGAGTCATCTGCTGTTGGAGTGGTAAAATGGACTGGAGCTTCTGATATGGGGAGAGGAACTGAGCACGTTAATGAAATTAAAGAAAATGATGGAGACCCAGATAGTGAATCTGTGTTGGAGAATGATGGTGACCCAGATGAGGATTTTTTGCTGGATGAGGATAGAAATCCAGATGGAGAGTTTTCAGATGAGGAAGTTGTAGACCAGGGTAACGGTTTGACACTAGAGAAGGTTAGAGACCCACATAATAGTTCTACACTAGAAAAATCTGGAGATGAAGAGAATCGGCTTTCACTGGAGAAGGATGCAAAACCAGGTGATGGTTTTGCATTGGATAACATTAGAAATTTAGATGATGTTCCGGCATTAGAGCAGGTTATTAGCTCTGATAATGGTCTTGCATCCTCTCAAGTTGCATTATCCACTGTTGTTTCTGATAAAATTGGGATGGTGCTAGGAAAATCAGATGCAAATTCCTTCAATTCTGTTGTACCTGCTGCCTCCGACATACCTTCAATGGGCATGCAGGCAACAGAAATGCTTCTTCCAAAGGGTAAAAATTCAGAGCTAGGGCAAAGTGGTTCGCCTTCTTTGGATGATGATTCCATAATAGTTAGTATTCCTGTGAGAAAGAACATGAAGCAAGTGATGCCACGTATTCCAATATCCCTGATGAACCGTATATTGCAACGGAATCGTGTTTCATCCCGTTCAATGGTAAGGATTTCAACTCTGAAAATTTCTTCTAGCGATGTGTCCCCCCCTCCCCTGCAAAGACTTGTTTTGAACTAATTACTTTTTATTTATTTTTAATTTTTGGTGCTGTAGAGACCACGGTGGTCATCCGCGCATGACCAGGAGCTTTTATCCGCAAGAAAACAGATTCAGAGTGCTCCTATTGTGAGGAATAACCCTGAACTATATGCTCCTGTTTTTCGGAATGTTTCCATGTTTAAAAGGTGGGCCTAATTAAACTGCATGTGGTAATATATACGTCTGAAACAATTTGTTCTGTTGCACTGTCTTTTGGCTTTTTAACCCATGTATGCAAATAGTTCCATTTAACAATTTGAGTCCCATGCTCAATTTTGTACAAGGATTTGTTTAGTTGTGGCAGAAGTTCGATAATAGTTGCCAACCAGAAGCAACCCTCCTTTATCTAGGCTTGAGACTGGGAGTGAGAGCAAAAAATTCTCACTAGGATATGGTCTTCAATATAGTGGAACGGCGGAACAGGATTCATTTAGCTGACCCATATTTTAAGTCACTTTTGCATCCAATTTTTATGGAGCTGACTTCAACAAAGTCGGTGCACTCTGGGCATCCACTACAATTTGAAAATGGGACTTTTCAAGACCCATTTTGGAATGTGCTGAGATTCTTGCTCACCATGTATGGACAGAGAGGGAGGTAGGGTGGGAGGCACTATCCATACCCAGTTTTTATTTCCAAAGTGCAAATGCCTCCCGATACTAAAAGGGTCTTTCCAGAAGCTCTTTATGATATTTTAAGGCAGAAGAATTAATGTGGAAAGTCATGCTAAAAAATTAAAAGATCGTTTGGGGGGATCTTCAACTTTGCCGTCAGCCCCTTATTATGTATATGGATTATTGTCTTTATCCTTTTGTGTCTAATGACTTCTTTGTTTTAATTTCATATGGTTATTTAATACTCAATTTTATTACATAGCAGTTTACAATATCTAGTTGGTTTAGGATTCTTTTTGAATTAATTTTTAACCTTACATAAGGCGCAAGTCATCATAACCAAGAAAGAAGAATTAATTGCATCTGAAAACAGTTTGATAAATTTTTGTAGTAGAATGGACTCCAAAGTATATATAAGGCATATAAGAGCTTCTGGAATTGCTATGCGGAAGCTCCCACAAAAGATTTGGGGGTGCTGGATTATGTCCGAAAGCATTCTAGATAATGTCTGTAAAAGAACATGAGAACCTTCTTGCAACACAACAAAAATTTTGAGATCTCAGGCACAAGTATCCATTTATCACAATGTATGGTAATGTTACCTCTTTGCTTCAAATAATTGTATTGGCCCCTTTGTATTGAGTGTTTCATGGCTCCACATTAGTACCAAATATGCGTGGACATGCATTGGCTCCACAACCAATATAAATTGAAATACCTCATTGAAGTGGCAGTCAAAATAAGATAGTCCAATTGAGGATGGTGGTTATTGGATAACTACAACCTGGGGGGTGTCAATGTTGTGTGCCCTGCAAAGCCAATGTGTTAATTTTAACCATTGATTTGATGATTTTGACTGTAGATCATGATGACCATAGGTCTTGTGTAGACATGTCATTAATGCCATGACGAGTACATGGATATATCTTAAATCGTACATGTATATGGGTTGAAGGGGAGGGATTTCTTTGGTTGTCATTGGGAAACTTGAGTTTGGACACATTGACCATTGGTAAAGGGATAGTTGATCTCAGTACCTTGTTGTTCCATGATCATGTAACGGGTTGTAGGACAAACCTGTGATTGCTATCATTCTATGTGGTCATCTTGTATGAGGAAACTGATGAATCAGGTGGAAGGTCTCCACCATCGGGTTTGACGATGAGTCGGTGTGCATGTACCTTACCCTACATAGGAGTGTAAGCGTCCAATGAGAATAGGCTCCTATTATTGGACCTGTTGGACACTTGCATTGGAGAATCAACTCAAGTCTCTAGACCAAGAAACCCATCATACTTGGACTATGATTGACTTGTGTCTGTAATAGCTTCGACTAATCCTTGGACCGGGGGTGTATGAGGAGTTCAAGTTTCTGATTTAATGTGCTTCGGCTCACCTCACGAAGTCAATTATAGTGAATCTTATGTAGATGTTATTGGGTTCATGCATTAGGATACGGTTGAGGTCCAAATGATCTAATAAGGGAGCCACGGGTCTCCTAGGGACACTCTTGTGGCTAAGATTTGGTAGATCGGACCATCCATCATGTGTCTTTGTCACTGGTACTGGTAACCTAAAGGTTTTAAATAATTTTATGAGTGTTTTCAACCATTGATCTTTTGTCTTAATTGTTAAAATGTTTTCATCACACTTGATGATAATTCTGATGGTTGAGATCATGTTGTCCATCACTTGTTTTGCATATGAATTGGATTAAGGATTGATGACCATGTTCAGTGGAGGGATGAAGTCAATTTGGGTACATAGTTAGGCATGAGTTACAGACCTTAGTTGTTGTGGGGCATATACCAACAACTGTAGAGTGGTGGAGCAACATACTGGTGTCTCCCACTAAAACCCTGATTCTTATAAGTAAGATCCCATCCCTGAGGGAGAGGATACACAAGGAGTGTTAGACGCCCAAGCCCCCTAAGGCATCACCACACACACACACAAAGACAGAGAGAGAGCACGTCTCCACGTGTGTGGCCTACTGGGCATTCATCTCTGTATGCGGCCCTAGCCCAGCTCGATGGTTTTGTGTTGGCTTTCCTCCTCAGCTCATATGGTATAAATCTGAGTAAGAACCTTTTATTTTGAAGGTATGGCATATGGGCAATCAAACAGTATGCAATGACAACAATTAAAAGGTATAGCTAGATAAGAAATCCCTGATTTTGGTTTACTGCAGAAACTTGTCAATATCTAATGGTGATCCATAGGGCTTAATCTATTCATCTAGACCTTTGAAAAAAAATTGTTTTCCAGTGTGTTTCCAAAACTCTATCAAGGGGCTTGGATATGGAAAATGGTCATGTTTCTAATGTCATCACAGACTCCTCCTAGCTATTTGGGCTCATGGTTTTCATCTATCTTTTCTACTATTATGTACACATACATGGCCAAGTAGTTTGAATCATTCAAGTTTTATTTTCTTCTCATGTTAATATGGGCAACTGAACTGGAAAATGATGTTTTTATCTTCTTTGTGATATATGCTTCTCTTGTTCAATGCTTTATAACTGTGCAAGCAGAACTTGGTTTGAGACCTATATTTCATCACACTTGCAGGAGCTATGAGTTGATGGAACACGTGCTCAAGGTATATGTTTACAAGGAAGGTAAAAAACCCATATTCCATACTCCAATGCTTGGAGGAATTTATGCCTCTGAGGGATGGTTTATGAAGCTGATGGAGGGAAACAAACGGTTTGTCGTGAAGGACCCCAGAAAAGCCCACCTGTTTTACTTGCCTTTTAGTTCACGTTTTCTGCAGCATGCTTTATATGTACCTGGATCACATAATCGGAGGAATCTAGCAGCACACTTGAAGAATTACGTTGAAAATATAGCTGCGAAGTATCCTTTTTGGAACAGAACTGGTGGGGCAGATCATTTTCTTGCTGCCTGCCATGACTGGGTATGCTGCTTTTGCTTCTTAGGATTAATTTTCCGACAGTAGAAAAAGAGCAAAAAAAGTGACATTACAAAAAATTGACATTGGAGATTTGGGTTTTAAATTCTGTCTTTAATCTCTAAAGCTTGATGATACCACGGTAGCTAACCCCTATGAAATGTATCAGTTAAAGAGGCTGGATCTGGTCTTCGCCATAGGTTTGATCCCTATAGGTGAGGCTTTGATTCCCGTCCTTGGCTTTACCCGGTACACGTGGTTGTGGGTGATTGCGAATACACAGGGATTAGTCTCACTTCAAAAGAGGTGGGGACACCCTATGTCTTCTTAAAAAAAAAAAAAAAAAAAAAAAAAGAGGCTGGATCTGGTAAGGCAAATGGCATCACCTCTGTAACTGATAAGATTGGCAGATGCTTCAATCAATCTGAACTGACCAACTGATAGGCTGCGTAGGAATGGACCAATGATCAAAACTTGCAGCAATTGGCTGTTTCTAACTATTTGTTATAAACCTTGTTCTTTGTGCCATTGTTTCAAACGTTTATTAACTGACCAAAGTGAGTGATGGATTGGATAGCTATTACTTCCAATTAATACGACTTTTGGGCTTTGGCTCATCCAAAAGGTGTTCCAGTCCGGATCTATCACTGCGGTCCACCAATCAATGTTTTCCGGTTGATAGTGTTTACTATATGTTATTGTAGTCATGCTGGATGCTAAACCTAATTTAGAATTTGCAGATGCTTTGCTCTATGGTCTCAACTTTCGGTTAGTTCATCACCAAAGAGAAATTCACCTGATTTTAACCATGCTCAACAGAATTGTAGGAACATTTTCTTAGAAGAACATTATGAAAAATATCAATGGAAGCATGATTTGGAATATTCTCATAGAACCACCATTACAGCCCCACTTCTCTAAAAAAAATCAACTTTCTGATAGACTGCACTTTCACAGGCACCATATGAGACAAGGCACAATCTGGACAGGACCATCAGAGCCCTCTGCAACGCCGATCTGAACGAAGGCTTCAAGATAGGGAAAGACGTATCTCTCCCAGAGACATTTGTGCGTAATCAACAGAATCCACTGAGGGATCTTGGAGGCAAACCAGCTTCCAAGAGGCCAACTCTCGCCTTCTTTGCTGGAAACATGCATGGGAGGGTCCGTCCCATCCTACTTCAGTACTGGGAGAACAAAGACCCCGACATGAAAATTTTTGGCCCGATGCCACGCGGGCCCAAGCGTAAAATGACATATATCCAGTACATGAAAACCAGCAAGTACTGCATCTGCCCAAGGGGCTATGAAGTCAACAGTCCACGAGTGGTCGAGGCCATCTTCTATGAATGTGTTCCAGTGATCATATCGGATAACTTTGTGCCACCGTTTTTTGAGATCTTTGATTGGGAATCATTTTCGGTCTTTGTGGCGGAGAAGGACATTCCAATGTTGAAGGACATACTCCTATCAATCCCAGACAAGAAGTACCGGACCATGCAGATGAGGGTGAAGAAAGTGCAGCAGCATTTTCTATGGCACAGCAAGCCTGTGAAGTATGACATATTTCATATGACTCTTCACTCAATCTGGTATAACAGAGTGCATCAGGTAAAAACCAGATGAGGGGGTAGAGTTATTTGGATTTGGTGGATTTTGGGAGAGAGGGAAAAACAACTCAACAAGGGAAGAGCTTCGGATATATGGGTTTTATTTGTGTTTGATCTTTTGGCCTTGAATGACCCTCATATGATATCAAAGTCTCTCTCTGGAGTGGACAGAAGCTAGTAGAAGGAAGCAAGAAAGGAAATCCCTGGATGATAACAGAAATTCATGGGAAAGGGAGAGTGGGAAATTCATGGGTGATAACAGAAAGGAAACTGGGCTTGAATGTGTAAAAACTAGAGTGAAGAAAGTGGGAAATGTCAAGCCCACTTGAGTTGGATGTGTAGTTGTGTACCATCAAGATTCTCTTTTTGTATGATATTATCTTATCTTGGTTTTTTAGGGCATGTTTGTGTTTGTTGAAACCATTTTGTGAATATCCATGAAATGGAAAATTGTGTATACTACAGGAAATCTGTGTTTGGTTTGTGTTCTAGTGCAAGATTTTCATAGGGAATTTTACAAAATACCACCTCATTAATATGGTATTTACATTCCATTACTTTTTTAAAGTAAGTTTTCATTAAGCTGGCACATTAATCAATTTGTTGTCAAATGAGTACCTTCAGTTAGTTTTCTCTAACATCTGTTAGTTTAAAGAATTACTTCAAAGTCTTTTATTCTAAGATTATTAAATCTGTGGGCATTTCAACTTTCAAAATCTTGATGGGACATGACTTACATATTTGGTTTTGTGGAGAGGATTTTCCTACCGGAGTTGAAATCACTAGGTTTTTCTCTCGGGTATTAATCCTAATGATTGAATGCATTTTTCGGAGAAAAGATTGCATTACTCCAATATCAAATAGTACTCTAACAGGCAAGGCGAAAAGCTGTTGAGTTACTCTCAATGATAGTACTGACTGCACCCTTGATCTTAACAGCTATAGTAAATGCTCTTCCCTATGTCAGTGACCAATGTTTTAAATATCAATGATATCGGCCGATATATCCAATGATATATCCTTTATCCCACCTGTGCAATATGAAATGTACAAGTAGTGCCGATTTATTCCACATGTTCGATTTTGTGAGCATTTTTAATTTTCAAATTTTTTTTTTTTTTTTGAAATTATGTTAAATTAGTGTCAAATAGTTACAAATTCATTGCTTCATCACGTTCTGCATGAAAAATCATAGAGTTTGAGCATTGATTTTGATATCCATTGGTTTTTCATGTTCTCAATTTTTTTATGAAAATTTCCTTCAACTAGCCGTTGATTGGGACCAATTTCGAAGTATTTAGTAGTATTTGATGAAATGATCATCACGTACATTTTAATTTTGAAATTTGAGTGTAGGTCCGACTTAGGAAAAATTGGAGAAAATTCAAAATTCCTCAATTTCTCCTAAATTGCTTGCAATGTTGCACGCTAAGCATGAAATCAAGCAGGTATGATGGCTGATCTGCTGATTTGTTAAGTGCTTGTCAAAATTTGAAAAATAAAAATTATTTTTTAATTAAAAAATTATGAAAATATGAATTTTTTCAAAATTTTCTTTCAACTAGTTGTCAATTGAGACCAATTTCAAAGTATTTAGGAGTAAATGATCATCACATACACTCTAAATGTTATGCATTCAATTTGAATATAGTTGCATTAGTTCAATCAGATAGCGCATAACTTAGGACCCTATATAAAAGAAACCTATTATGTGGACTTCTTTTTTAAGATGTTATGATTTAAAAGTGTATGTTATGGCCTTTTTTAACAATCCCCGAATTTTCATTGAAAAATTCAACCATTTCCTCAATCTTTCCCCATGTTTTTCAAAAAGTGCGATAAATTACCCGATACAAATATGTCATGTGATAACTAATATGTATATGTATCCCAAGGGTGCGATACATAATGTGATACTGATATTTTGAACATTGCTGGCGACTATTGATTTTGTGCTCCAGCTTCGCATTGCTTACCCTGCTATTGTTGAGGTTGAGACTGAGACCCACCCGGGCGTGGCTAGCCTCCTTGCCTTTGTTGTTGTGGCAGCTCTCCTACTCGTTGCTTGCCTACTAGCCTCCAGATCTCTTCTGTTGTGGCTGGTTCCTCTGCTGATAGGGTTGCCGTTGCGGTTGTGGTTGCTACTGCTTTGGGCATTTACACATGGAATTTATAACCTTTCAATATGTGATTGTAACTTCCTATAAACCTTCGCAATGTAGGCTGATTCACGGGCAGGTTCTTAGGGGCATTTCCTTGGTTCTGTGCCAGGCCTGAAGTAACCTTACCATTTCCCTTGTTATCTTTTCTCGAGTCCTTCCCTTTCAGAAACTCCAGGCCATCCTTCTCTGTCACCTATGCCTCTTAACCACTTCGGCATAAGATTCCAGCCGCATCCCAACCACTTGCCTCACAATGGTTGGCTTAAGTCCATGTTCAAACCGTTTAACCTTCTTCTTTTCATTTGTTATCAGGTATGGTGCAAACTGAGATAGTTCCCTGAACTTAGCTTCACATTCTTTCACCGTTAGCTTCACATTCATTCACCAAGATAGCTTTGAGATTATTCCATTTCTTTTTCTTCTATTATATTGTTAGGGAAATATTTTTCATCAAACACTTTATAGAAATTGTCCCAGGTCTATGTGGTTCCTGAGGGGACAATTTTTGCCATCGTCTTCCACTAGAGATCCGCCTCACCTTGCAAGACGTACACTACCAGCGTTACCTTTTGCCTCTCATCGCATTGTATCATATCAACAATCTGTTCTATCTCCATCTTCCATTCTATGGCTTTTATGGGTCCGTTTCTCCTTTAAACACCGTAGGAAACAGCCTCTTAAATTCCTTCAGTGAGGGCATGTTTGTTAACGCTGAATTTTTGTACTTAATGTGAAATTTGAAAAATATTCAATGCTTAGTGGTGTTTGTTAATGTGGAAGAAGGAAAGCGCTCTACCATTTTATGCCGAATCACGGAGTCTAGGTTAATGGGGAATCAAAAATGCACTCCATGATTATTATTTTTTTAATCCAAAATTTTCCTTCGCTATAAAGATTTCTCCCTTATGTTATACACATCCCAACTTTTAACATGGGGCACTTCTCCAAGCCCACCATGATTTATGTGGCAGATCCACACCGTCTATCAACTTTTCTATATCATTCTAAAGCATGACCGGAAAAAAGATACACATCCAAAACTCAAGTCAACCACACCATAAAATAGTGGGACAAGAATGACTACAGTTAAAACCTTCCTGATGTCCACCGTGAAGCTTATTTGCCATCAAATCTCTTTATAAGGTCACATCGACCTATATAAAAGAAAAACACAAAAATCCGCTTGATCAGAGTCTTATGTGGCCCACTTAAGCTATAGATTTGCCTTATTTTTTGTCTTAATTTTTAAAATAATATGAAAAAAATGAATGGGCAATATGAATAAAACATATATATCATGATAGGCCTCACAAAACCTTTAATTGTCCATGTCTAGGTAAATCTTGGTGGGGTAGTATACAATCCTCTTTGCAGGAAATTTGGAATCTTAGGTGGAGCCCATTGTTATATTTGTGATAAATTTAATATGTCCAGGCGTGTTTTGAGATTATTTTAAGACTTGAAACAAAAAATGAGGAGGATACACCGCTTAAGTGGGCCACACTAAAGGAAAAGGTGGGAAGTAAAATTCCCATCGTTAAAGGTAGGGATTCAATCACAATTGTTTCACACGTGTAAACATGTCAAATTGATATATTTTAAACATCTCAACGTAGTTAACAAACTAATTAATCTAAATTCACTATTACTTTTCTCACTTTAGATTTCAGATTGAGACTTCATCTACAGACTTTGGATTTCAGATTTAACAAACGGGCCCTAAACTTCCTGCCCTTTTCGGTTCTGGATGCGCTTTCTCATCCGATTTCAGATGAACTTCCTTATTCTTCTTCATTCGTGGGTTAAAGAAATTGGCCTTAGGTCCTAGCTTTCTCTGGCCATATCTTCCATAGGTGGGTTTACTCCAGCAGGTATTACATGAGTGGCTGATGTTGGGGGTGTAAGGGGTGCTACAGACGAAACCGATGCTGCAGACGCAACTGATGCAACAAATGTTGTCCATTTAGTAGAGTTTTCCTTAGGGGTCGTTTGGATGCCTCTAAAATCCTTAGAATCTGTTTACAGATAATCAGATTATAAGAGGTATTTGGTTGGATATATCTGCATGTAATTAAATTGCAAGCGGTAATCTAATTACATCTTTTAATTATAATTTGAAACATGAGAAAAAGTTATGTTTCAAATTATAGGTAAAGGGATTTTAGACCATGGCTATAATTTTGGAAAATTTCAAAGTAAGAAGAGTTGCAGGTTATCATCCAACGACTAAAAGGATGTAATAGAAAAGAAGATGAAGAAGAAAAAACAGTAGACAGCTCTCTTCATTAGTATTGATAGGGTTGAAAATTCTCATATGTTAAGATGTTATCAAACCTCAATGGCATGTTTGAATTACTAGGCCCACCAAATAATTTATTTACGATGGCCATCAAAGCAATTGGATGATCCAATTCATTCAACCAGTGGCCATCAAAAGGACGGCCTAACACAAAATTGTTAACGGCAAACATCAGTGTTAAAATATTCAAAATTCTGACCACTATGATTGTCCAGAAAGCACGTATTTTGAACCTTATTCCATCCAGAGTAAGTCCCACTAGATGGACAGTTGGGATTAGCATCTTACCCACACCATGCAAACGCAGGAATGTGGGGAGTGACCCTGTCATTTTATCATCTCCCCTTACCAATCGGCATTTGGCAATTGCTACTAGAGAGTAATTTGATACTCCTGCTGTAGACGATGCTTGATACGCAGGCACTCAGATATCTTACACGTGGCAGAAAATCACAACTCACACTGGCTAAACTGTGGAAATTAATCGGGCGCGGTTTGGATGGATCCCCGGATACACCGAGGTCGATCGGTGGATACTTATGGGCCCCACTGTGATGTATGTCCACTCATTTTAAAATCTCATTTTCCAAAAAAATGAAGTATATCCAACTCTTAGGTGGACCATACCACGAGAAACAGTAACGATTGAATCCTCACCGTTAAAAACTTAATGGGCCACCGAAATGTTTATTTTCGGTCCAACCTCTCTCGGTAAGGTCACTGAGACATGAATAAAGAGACCACACAAATATCAGCTTAATCGAAGTTTTTAACGGTCGATTACCACTATTTTCTGCGTTAGATTTGTATCTGCTTCAATTTAACTGTCCAAAATATCTTTCAACACATCAATGCCCACATTTCGACGGCTTAATTTTTTCTACTCATCGTCCACCTATGTAATTTCTAAGTGCCAGGGTATCATCCATCATACTCCGCAAGAGTATCAAAGCCCGACGCCCAAAATCATCAGAACGGTAGTGTCCCACTAGATCAACGGTCAGAGTCTCACTACCCATCCCATGTGGGTATGCTTACGTTGGAAGTGGATTGGCTGGTGTACCGCACACCAGCTATATAGCTGGTGTATTGACGTCAGCAAGTTCTGTAGGTCTAATCATGAGGTATGTGTTATATCCAAACCGTCCATCCATTTGGCGAGCTCGTCTTAAGGTTGAAGCCTAAAAATAAGAGAGATATAGAGATCAATTGGACCACACTGCAAAAAAAAAAGTGGGAGATTGAAAGTCTACCATTGAAACCCTTTTGGGGGTCACGGAAGTTTTGTATCAATATGAAATTAGTTTTTCCTCTTCGTCCATGTATTTTTAACCGTATTAACATATTGGATGGAAAATAAACGTTATGGTGGGCCCTACGAAGTTTTTAACGGTGAAAATCATTATCCACGCTGCTATTCTTTGTGTGGTCCATTTGAGTTTTCGATATGATTTATTTTTTGTCTAATGATCTAGAATGGTCTTGAAAAATGGATGAAAGGTATGGATATAATAAATACATCATTATGGGCCCATGAAACTTTGATCTCATTTGAACCGTTCGTACAACTCGGAGCTCGAGGCGCGTCGGCGCTCGTCTTCGCACGACACATATCTACACCAGCTATGTAGCTGGTGTGTGGTACACCAGCCAATCCACTTACGCTTACGTTACGGAAGAAGTCAAAGCGGCAGTCTTGTAAATTTCTCGTCGCCACCTTGCTGAAGCTGCAGCTGAAATCAGTAAAAGGGACAGTCGCAAATTTCAGAGATGGCGAGATCCAAAGTCGGAGGTAGGAGAACCCGTTTTTCTCTTTCTTTGAATCTAAAAAATAAAAATTAAAAAGGAAATATCGGAAAATTCAAACCCGATTTTTCTTAATTTCTGCCGCTCGTTAATTTTATTTTCGTTGAGAATTTCAATCCCAGAGATTCTTGTAGATTTGAAGAGAAATGCTTCAACTCAAAGCTCTTGACTTCTCTTTTCCATATCTGAGATTTCCCACAGCTTTACTTACATGTTTCTGGTCCGTCTCGATGGACCCATCTGTTGGTTCATCAGCTTACGACGGCACACTTTACTGGACGTCTCTGAATCCAGGCCGTCCATTTGATGGGTCCTGCTGTGGATGCCTCGCTGCATTAAACGCCGCACCGGTTGGACAATCTATCCGTCCGATGGATGGAATTATTCTCTCAACCGTTGATCCAGTTTTACCTTTGTTGTCCGTTTGATTGCTGCGGTTAAGTTTCTACTGTTTGAAGGGTGATTTTGATTTGCCGAATGAATGCCACGTGTATGGTGGTGAGAATTGTGATGTGGCAGATAGGGTCCCCTTTTCTCTGCATGATTGGATTTACTGTAATTCCTGTTAGAATTGATTTATTTTAGGTTGGGATGTAATTTTCTTGAAATTGTTGTTTGATCTTCCTTGCATTCTCTAATTTGTAATGAAGATGGTTGAAATACTCTTTGGATTGATGCCAAATCAAGAAAAACAAGTGTAACTGAAAGGTGGAATTCATGGGCCACCTTTAAAGCGCACATTTTGGAGCTGAATCATGGATTTGGAAAATTCTGTTTTTGATTTGGCATGTTTCGCTGGTCTTGTTCCCAAATTCAGCAGGATGTGCTACTTTGTACTAGTGGATTAGATAAGAAGTAGACCTTCCTATTCTTATATCTCTTGTAATTTATAGAGGAAAAGCTGGAAAATGCTCTCCTATTTGTAATGCTGGTTTTCTTTTCCATGCCAGCATTAGCACTGAAGCTACTAAGCATGCATGGGTGGCATTAGTTCTGTAGACAATCCTGGAATGTTCAAGAATTTCCTAGGAAGGTCTTGTAGCTAGACTTGCGTAGGATTATCTGGAAGCTTTCTAGAGGATTTCTGACCAGTGGACTCACTTCCCAGAGCTGTAATCTTCTCTATGTGCAATATAAGCTTTTCCATTCACTCTCTTGGTGTTCTCTTGAGCTCTCTTTCATTCTTACTAAGTTCTTGTTGTGTGGTAATTGGTAATGCAAGTGGGAGTTAGGCTGACTAGAGTAGCATTGGGTGCGATGCATGAATGCTGCACCAGTGGGGGAGCAAAGGAGTTAGCAAGTCCGTGACAACTAGGTGGCATTCCCAACTGAGACATGCTGGTCAACCAAACACAGTGGGAATTTAAAATTTCTTCATTACGACTGACGCTACATCATTTTGTTCCCTTTTTGGCTTCTTGCTGAAAGGTTGCAGGATTTTTCATATTTGCATGTTTAGGGTTCTTCATGAAATTACTGGATTACATGCTTTATTTTAGGTTTATATAATTAAGGGATGGTTAAATTTAACTGTTCTATGTCTCTGTGTTGTACTCATTTAATTTACTTGGGAATATGTTCTTGAAATTACTGCTCCCCCCTTTTTTGTTGTTCCAATACATTTCAGCATTGATCGAAGTAAATCTGTAAGGTTGTGCCTGATTTTGGATGATTCTCACTTGTTTCTCTCTAATTGATGTTTGGTTTTTCAGGTAATTTTGCAGGATTGAAATTTGATATCTCAGCCACTCGAAATTAAGAGTTATTTTAGCAGCATGGAGTATTTTACTCGATGTCAAAAGCTATGTCAAATTGAAACCAGGAGAATGGTTATTGTGATGGGGATAATAACATCTGCTGTTTTAGTTTTTCAGTTTCTCGCTCTTCCATATGGAAATGCTTTGTCGTCTCTGTTTCCTGCTGGTAAGGTTCCCATACTACTGGCAAAAGGTAGCATGGGGAGTGAAGATTCTTCCCCTAAATATCCTCGTGAGCTCCCCCTTTCAAATGATTCAATAAACCCGAAGGAGTCATCTGCTGTTGGAGTGGTAAAATGGACCGGAGCTTCTGATACGGGGAGAGGAACTGAGCACGTTAACAAAACAAAAGAAAATGATGGAGACCCAGATAGTGAATTTGTGTTGGAGAATGATGGTGACCCAGATGATGATTTTTTGCTGGATGAGGATAGAAACCCAGACAGAGAGTTTTCAGATGAGGAAGTTGTAGACCAGGGTAACGGTTTGACACTAGAGAAGGTTAGAGACGCAACTAATGGTTCTACACTAGAAAGGGCTGGAGATGATGAGAATGGGCTTTCACTAGAGAAGGATGCAAAACCAGGTGATGGTTTTGCATTAGATAACATTAGAAATTTAGATGATGTTCCAGCATTAGAGAATGTTAGTAGCTCTGATAATGGTCTTGCATCCCCTCAAGTTGCATTATCTGCTGTTGTTTCTGATAAAAATGGGACAGTGCTAGGAAAATCAGATGCAAATTCATTCAATTCTGTTGCACCTGCTGCCTCTAACATACTGTCAGTGGACAAACAGGCAACAGAAACGCTTCCGAAGGGTAAAAATTCAGGGCTTGTGCAAAGTGGCTCACCTTCTTTGGATGAGGATTCCATAATAGTTAGTATTCCCATGAGAAAGAACATAAAAGAGGTGATACCACATATTCCAATATACCTGATGAACCGTATATTGCAACGGAATCGTGTTTCATCCCGTTCAATGGTAAGGATTTCTAGTCTGAAATTTTCATCCCGATATCAAGTGATGAGGGCTTTTTTTATTATTTTTTTTATTTTTAATTTATTCATCCCAATACAAAGACTTGTTTTGTACTAATTAATTTTTTTTTTAAATATTAAACAACGACAATAATAATAATAATAATCTTTCTTGTTGCTATTTAAATTTTTGGTGCTGTAGAGACCGCGGTGGTCATCTGTACATGACCAGGAGCTTTTATCTGCAAGAGAACAAATTCAGAGTGCTCCTATTGTGAGGAATGACCCTGAACTATATGCTCCTGTTTTTCGGAATGTTTCCATGTTTAAAAGGTGAGCCTATTTAAACTATATGTGGTAATATATATGGCTGAAACAATTTGTTCTTTTAAAAAAATAAAAATAAAAATATTTACACGCACGCACACCACCACACACTCACTCCGTAGTGGAATTTCACCACCTATGGGTACTCGAACCCTCAACCAGGCGTTGAAACTCCTGAGAGTCTACAACCGGAGTAAGAGTAAGGACCCGAAACAATTTGTTCTGTTGCACCATCTTTTAGCTTTTTAACCCATGCCAATTTCTTGTTATTATGCTTCATATGCAAATAGTTTCATCGATCAAGTAAGCTCATGCTCAATTTTGTACAAGGATTTGTCCAGTTGTGGAGGAAGTTTGATAGCGGTCGCCAATCTGACATGACCCTCCTTTATCTGGGCTTGAGACTGGGAGTGAGAATGCAAAATTCCCACTAGGATATGGTCCTCGATAGAGTGGAACGGCGGAACAGGATTCATGTAGCTGACCCCAAGTAGTTGGGATAATGCTTAGGTGATGAACAAAATGATTTGTTCATTAGCCATATTAAGCCCCATAAATCATTCCCATAGAGTTTGCCATATCAAAATAAGGTAAAAATGAATTCCTGGAAGTGCCTAGTGAACTTAAGTATCTTGGTTGAGATCTGCATTTTAAGTCACTTTTGCATTCAATTTTTATGGGGCTGAATTTGGTGTGCACACAAAGAGTTGGTGCAGTCTGGGATTCCCCTACAATTTCAAAATGGGAAATTTCAAGACCCATTTTGGAATGTGTTGGGACTCCTGCTCACCATGTATGGACGGAGAGGGAGGGAGGCACTATCCTTACCCAGTTTTATTTTCGAAGTGCAAATGGCTAGATATGAAATCCTTGGTTTTGGTTTACAGCAGAAAATTTTCAATATCTAATGGTGATCTATAGGGCTTAATCTATTAATCTGGACCTTTGAAAAAATGTATTTTCCATTCTATTTGCAAAAGTCTATCAAGGAGCTTGGATATGGAAAATGGTCATGTTTCTCATGTCGTTTTCCAATTCAAACTACCTAGCCATGTATGTGCACATAATATTAGAAAGACAGATGAAAAAAATGAGCTCAAACTACCTAGCCATGTCTTTCCAGTTCAATTACCATTCGAGTGTTATATTATTTTCTTTGTTAATATGGTAATTGAACTGGAAAACGACATTTTTATCTTCTTTGCAGATATGCTTTTCTTGTTCAATGCTTTATAACTGTGTGAGCAGAACTTGGGATTGTTATGATTGTTCTCATGAGTGGAACTTGATTGTAGACCTATATTTCATCACGCTTGCAGGAGCTATGAGTTGATGGAACGCGTGCTCAAGGTCTATGTTTACAAGGAAGGAAAAAAACCCATATTCCATACTCCAATGCTCAGAGGAATTTATGCCTCTGAGGGATGGTTTATGAAGCTGATGGAGGGAAACAAACGGTTTGTTGTGAAGAACCCCAGAAAAGCCCACCTGTTTTACTTGCCTTTTAGTTCACGTTTTCTACAGTATGAGTTATATGTACCTGGATCACATAATCGGACAAATATGGTATCCCACTTGAAGAATTACGTGGAAAATATAGCTGCGAAGTATCCTTTTTGGAACAGAACTGGTGGGGCAGATCATTTTCTTGCTGCTTGCCATGACTGGGTATGCTTCTTTTGCTTCTTAGGATTAATTTCCGATGGTAGAAAAAGAGCGAAAAAAGCAACATTGCAAGTGTATCATTTAAAGAGGCTGGATCCAGTAAGGTGAATGGCATCACCTCTATAACTGATAAGATCGGCAGATGCTTCAATCAATCTGAACCGACCAAATGATAGGTCACTTAGGAATGGACCAATGGTCAGCAATTGGCTGTTTCTAACCATTTGTTATATATATATATACACGGAAACGCTCACCTGCGAACCAGTTCGTACGTACTAGGTACGAACTTTTTTGAGAACCCATCATACGTGATGTGGATCCAAAATCTGAACTGTTCATGTGAAGCAGGACCTCGTCAAACCCCCCGGGCCCAAGTTTTACTTTGATGGGCCATGAAAAATGAAATCAGTTTCCTCCCTTGATTTGCATTTCTCTTTGCTATGGCCCACCAGAATTTTAGATCGGGGTGAAAATTTGTGACATGGGGTTTCATGGGATTCCGCATCACATGAACCATTCAGATTAGACACCTATGGCACGTGTGCAAAGGTGTGCAGGGGAGCATGACTCTCTCTCTCTCTCTCTCTCTCTCTCTCTCTCTATATATATATATATATATATATATATATATATATATATATATATATATATATATATATATATATATTGTGCCATTGTTCTAAATGTTTATTAATTGACCAAAGTGAGTGATGGATTGGATAGCTATACTTCCAATCAATTCAACTTTTGGGCTCTAGCTCATCCAAAAGGTGGTCCACTACTTCAACGGTCCAGATCAATCACTGAAGTGACCAATCAATGTTTTCCGGTTGATGGTGTTTACTAAATGTTATTTTAGTCATATTGGATGCTAAACCTAATTTGGAATTTACAGATGCTTTGCTCTTTGGTCACAACTTTCCGTTAGTTCATCATCAATGAGAAATTCAGCTGATCTTAACTATGCTCAACAGAATTGTAGGAACATTTTCTTAGAAGAACATCTGTGAAAAATATCAATGGAAGCATGATTTGGAATATCCTAATAGAACCACCTCTACAACCATACTTTCTCTAAAAGTATCAACTTTCTGATAGACTGCACTTTCACAGGCACCATATGAGACAAGGCGTGATCTGGACCATACGATCAGAGCCCTCTGCAATTCTGATCTGAACGAAGGCTTCAAGATAGGCAAAGATGTATCTTTCCCAGAGACATTTGTGCGTAATCAACAGAATCCGCTGAGGGATCTCGGAGGCAAACCAGCTTCCAAGAGGCCAACTCTCGCCTTCTTTGCTGGAAACATGCATGGGAAGGTCCGTCCCATCCTACTTCAGTACTGGGAGAACAAAGACCCCGACATGAAAATTTTTGGCCCGATTCCACGTGGGCCCAAGCGTAAAACGACATATATCCAGTACATGAAGACCAGCAAGTACTGCATCTGCCCAAGAGGCTACGAAGTCAACAGCCCGCGAGTGGTCGAGGCCATCTTCTATGAGTGTGTTCCGGTGATCATATCGGACAACTTCGTGCCTCCATTCTTTGAGATCTTTGATTGGGAATCATTTTCAGTCTTTGTCGGGGAGAAGGACATTCCGATGTTGAAGGACATACTCCTATCGATCCCGGACAAGCAGTACCTGACCATGCAGATGAGGGTGAAGAAAGTACAGCAGCATTTTCTATGGCACAGCAAGCCTGTGAAGTATGACATATTTCATATGACTCTTCACTCAATCTGGTATAACAGAGTGCATCAGGTAAAAACCAGATAAGGGGGTAGAGGTATTTGGATTTGGTGGGTTTTGGGAGAGGGAAAAACAACTCAATGAGTGAAGAGCATCAGATATATTGTTTTTATTTGTGTTTGATCATTTGGCCTTGAGTGCCCCTCATATGATATCAAAGTTGCTCTCCGGAGTGGAGAGAAGCTACCAAAGGGAAGAAGGAAGCAATAAAGGAAATCCCTGGGTGTTAACAGAAGTTGATGGGAAAAGGGGGAGACATGGAAATTCATGGGTGATAACAGAATGGAAACTGGGCTTACATGTCTAAAAGTATAGTGAAGAAAGAGGGAAATGCCAAGCCCACTTGTGTTGGATGGTTGTGTACTACCAAGTTTCTCGGTTTGTATGATATTAGATGTGTAGTTGTGTACTATCAAGTTTCTCTTTTTGTATGATATTATCTAATCATGGTTTTTTAGGGCATGTTTGTATTTGTTGAAACCATTTGTGAATATCCATGAAATGGATAACTGTGTATCCTACAGAAAATCTGTGTTTGGTTTGTGGTCAAGTCATCCAGATTTTCATATTATGGCAGAATTATGATTAAATGATATTATCATGATGATATTAATACTTGTTAAAGTCCCTTGATATACATTGATACACCATCCTTTAGAGTAATTAGTTATTTGACATGGTATCAGAGTTCGAAGGTGGACATTATTTGACAATAATTTCATATATTGACAATTATTTTATATATATATATATATATATATATATTACAATTTTAATGTAGAAATAATTCAGTTTATACTTCTCTATTCAAAATTTAAATTATTCAGTAGTTTATAATAAATATTGTTAAATATTTTATCTTTGGCTAGATTTTTCTGATAATATTGCAAGAAAAATATCAAAATCTGAAAATATCCAGATAAATTACATGCAGAGAAATTGAGAGTGAGAAGGACATTTGTCAGTGTGGTTGGAAATTGATTTATTTATGTTTTTGGAGATTTTGAAATCCCTGGCTTTAGCTGATTAGCATGGAGATGGGAAATGGATTTTACTTGTCCAAGCTTGGAGTGGACTTTGGTGAGGCCTACCTTGATGTATGTACTCTGCATCTGTTTTTCCATATCATTTTAGGGCATTATCCCAGAAATAAAGAAGATCCAACTATAAGGTGGAGCATACCATAGGAAACAGTGTTGATTGAATGCCCTACCATTAAAAATTTCTTAGGGCGAAACTGAATGTGTCTGTAGTGTTTATTTGTCATACAATCTGTTGATAAGGTCATGCAAGTCAGGATGAAGGGAAAAAACAAATATCAGCGATCCAAAACTTGTGGCCTATTAATGGTCAATCACTACTCTTTCCTATCGTTTGGTCCACCTGATAATTGGATCTGCTTCATTTTTGGGAAGGTGCACTAAAATGATCTGTAAAAAGGGGATACATAATGCATACATCATGGTGGGCCCCATGATAAGGGCCGCACCATCTTGGGTGAGTCCTGGGTCTCACCTAATCCGCTCCCTGGACAGCAAGTTCATTCTTTCTTATTTTAATTTATTTTATTTGTGATGATCATGTAACCATGGATCAAAGGGTTTGTATTAGCGACGTACGCTCGCCGATGTTGCTTCTCACATGGAAAAGCATGGACTCGGATTCGGTAGTGACCCGTCCAGTACTGAGGTCGGTACTGATTGGTTCTGTGTCCCAAAACAATATAAAGTCTTATCCATGCTGTCCGTCCATTTTTTCCAGCTCATTTTAGGGTATCAGACCAAAATTGAGGCATATTCAAATCTCAGATGGACCACAGCACAGGAAACAGTGGATATTGAACACCCACTGTTAAAAACTTTTTGAAGTTTTGAATCGGGCTGATATTTAAGTTTGCCTGTCATCCGGGTTTATTTTAACTTATCAACAGGTTGGATGGCAACAAAAATTACGGTGGGCCCTTGTAAGTTTTTAATGGTGGGCATTCAATCACCACTGTTTCCTGTGGTGTGGTCCATCTAGACTTGGATCTGCTTTATTTTTTAGTTAATTTCTTAAAGTTAGCTGGAAAAAACAGGGACGCGGATTTCCTGTGGAAGCCTTTCCTAGGGAGTTCCTGTGCAAGGATATGCGGTGGGGCCATCGATATGTCTGTTAGACATAGACCCCTATACGTTTTAATAGTTCATTTTAGGACACGCGATTAAAATTGAGTTGGATCCAAAACTCAAAGGGGTCACGTGAGAGGAAACAGCGGAGATTCAGTGAGTGCCGTTGAAATAATCTTATAGTCATAAAAGTTTTCCATAGGGATTTCTTTTTTATGTTTTCACTTCATTTCAGTGGAATTGGCCTTATAAACGGCTTGGATGGCATACAAATATTAAGATAGAGCCAAAGAAGGTTTGGGAATTTCTTTCCTCACTATTTCCTCTCGCAAGACCCACCTGAGTTTTGAATCCAACTCATTTTTGGTCACGTGTCCTAAAATTATCTTAGAAAATGGATAGACAAAGTAGATGTCTAATAAACATCACGATGGGCCCCACCATGGATCCTTATGCAGGAAATTTTTGCAAGAGGGACAGATTTCTTAGAGTTCCTACGCTGGGAACCCAAGTGGGCCCCCTGTGATGTTTGTGAGAAATCCCTTCCTTCCATCATTTTTTAAATTCAATTCAATGAAAAAAATGAGCTGTATCCAAAGTTCAAGTGGATTATACTAAAAGAAAATGTATTTAGAAAAATTCCTAATGTTAAAATCTACCTAGGTTCAACAATGATGTTTACAAGTCATCCATACCGTTAATAACTTCATTCCTATTGGGATGTATTGAAATCACAAATATTAGCATGACTCAAAACTTTTGTAGCTCACGGATATTTCAATTGTGGATGTTAAATTATGACATTTTTGACCCACTTAAGCTCTAAAAACAGTTCATTTTTGGCTTCATGTCTTGAATTGAACTCAAAAAATAAATCTTGAATGGAACTCAAAAATGGAATGGATGGGTAGGATTTTTCACAAACATTACAATGGGCCCCACCTGATTCCAGCGCAGGAATTTCCTGCTAAAGTCTTTTGCAGGAAATCCGCGTCCCTGCGAACGGATTTCGCAGGAAATCCGCGTCCCCGTCGTCGAGGGTCACTACGGATTCCGAGTTCGATGGTAAGGCCCCACCCATGAAAGGTAGAAGTTGGCGAAGTACAAACTGGCAGTTTTCCTGCGAGTTACCCGCCGTTTTCCCGTTAAAACTTCCAATGTGACTTTATCTTCTAAAGAGATTCGCGCGCGTAGAAATTGAGGATAAGATTTGCACATGCGTGCCTACGCGAAATACCTTTACGGGATCCAGGACGTTCATCAGTTGGAAGCCAGCGTGAACATTCTTCATCCAAATAATCAGACCACTCGTCTCACCAACAAGAAATCTGAAAGTTTAGAAAAATATAACCAACGATCTAACTTATGACCTCCATGATAAGACATCCACACCGTTCATCAGTTGTGCCAGAACTAGTTAGAACATGACCTCCAAAACCAGGCAGATCCAGAACTCAAATAGGTGACAAAATGAGAATGGGCCAGCATCAAAACCTTCCTGCGCTCACAGAAGTTTTAGATCAGGCCGATGTTTGTGTGATCCATTTAATGGTATGACCCACTTCGTGAACGGTTGGATGGCCTGTAAGCATCAAGGTGGGCCCCAGCAAGGTGTGGTCCACTTGAGTCTTGGATGTGCGAGATTTTTGGTCTCTCTGCTGCAACTGACGTATAGAGTTAATCTCACACAGTCATCACCGTGGGACCCACATAGCCTTTAGTTGGACGGGCTTCCAACCCACCTGATGAGCAGCACGAATGGCTACACGTGTGCCAATATTGCACGTGCGCATCAATCCTCCTTGCGAATCTCCTCCCGCAAGCATTTCTGATGAAAACACGTTGCAGGTTTCAATCCACACTAACTTGCAGGATTGCCCTCGTCTCCTCTCCTTAAATTTCATAGCTCTGTGAAGAAGAAAGAGAGCAGTTTTGGGTCGGTGCCGTGTCTGTTGTTACATTCTTTCTATTAACTAATACCCTCTCTTTCTCCTTTTCAAAGATCCCTCAATCCATTCCCAGCAAAGCTTCTTTTGTCATCACGTGACTTTTCCTGACCTCACGTGGGCGAATGGGACCCAGTAGAAAATTGGATAACGATGATCTGGTTCGCTTGTTTGGGCAGAGAAGATTTCTCCATTCCCAATACCATGCTTGTTTATTATTTTTCTGCTTTTTATTCCGTTGGTTCGTTCTCTTTCTCTCTTTTATCTCTCATAACACCTTTTCTATATATATGCATGTTTGGGTGTGGATTGGATTCTCGGGGGTAATCTCATTCTTCTTCGTTTTGCAGATTTGGGTTTGGTTTTACTACGTCAAATTTAGATCCTTGTTTTTGTAAGTCTGGATTCTTGTTTTTATTTTTAAAATTTTTTTAAGAGATGTTGGTGTTGTTGGTTTTCATTGCAAATGGATATGGTTTGTATGTTTGTGATGTGGGTGTTTTTGTTTTCATTGTAAATGATGATGTTTTACCCATTTGGAGATCTGGGTCTTTTTTCTTTTCTGTTGAAAATGTGGTGTTTTTCTTTTTCTTGTAAATTTGTATCTTTTTTGGGTAAGTCTGGATTCTTTTATTTTTTTGGCCTATTCAATGATCTTGGTGTTCTTCGTTTTCGTTGCGAATGAAAGCTCTTTTTTTTTTTTTTTCATTGCGAATGAATGACAATGTTTTACCAATTTGGAGATTGGTTTTTTTTAAAAAAATTAAATTACTATTGAAAATTTGTTGTTTTTCTTTTTCTTGCAAATGAATGGTGGTTAACCCATATGGAGATCGGTTTGATTTATTTATTTTATTGCAATTGAATAATGATCTGCCTATTTGGTGATCTGGGATTTCTTTCCTTGCTAGTAAGTGGTGTATCTTTTCTTTCTTTTGTTTTCCCTTGAAAATGAATGATGTTATGCCTCTTTGGAGAGAGAGAGAGGAGTGAGTGTGTGTGTGTGTGTGTCTCTGAGAGATTTAATTTCTTTGTTTTCTTTGATGTTCAAGATATGGGCTTAAGTCTGATTTTCATTTGTTCTGATCATTTGGGTGTCTTCTCTGATTTACAAGCTATGATTCTTTCTTCTTTAGTTCGACCGCCTTTGGTGTTTGTCTGGTGATGTAGTGATAAAAATAGAAGTGGATATGTTTGAATTTGAGAGATGGAATTGAGTTGCATATATGGATTTGATTACAGGGTTTGTAATTTATTTTGGTGATCTTATGACAGTCAGATTGGACTGTTCGTTCACTGACTTCAAGCTCATGAAGTGGTTCGAATAGTTATTGTTTACTATTTTTTTCTATCACCTTTTACCCCCTATGTTAACATATTTTGGTTTGCTAAATCGACATTCCCTGAAAAGTTCTGTTTATCCTTTAAACAATCAGTTCTATTCTTTCAGGATCAGTAGCATTTATGGGAGAATTCTATATTTCCGAACAAGTTTCTACCATCCATTCAACAGTGAGTATTATAAAACATGTGTACCTTTTAGCACATTCAAGTGAATGCTTTAGCATGTTATTATCTTTTATTTTCTGGTAGATCCTACAGTTTCTGTGACACATGTTTTTGTAAACTGAGGAAGTCCTGCTGCGAAAGATACCATCTAAACTCTCCTTGTTGTTGCTCATTTTTGCGTGTCTTTTTCTCCTTTTCAGTAAACAATAAGTTATCTAAACTGCTGGTTCCTGTCTGAACCAAATTTTCATCTAAAACATTAGTCTTGCAGACATGGCTAATGTATATATGCTGTTGTCAGGTTTGCAGTGATGTTGTGAGGAACTTGAGGCTTCTTCCCAAATATTTTGCATTTGGACCCATAGTTGATGATTTTTTCATACGTCTTGTGACCTTAAGTTCATATTTAAGTCGTCGGTTCATTCGCTTTGTTGGTGAGTTCCTTCCGTTCCACATGTATCAGATTTCCACTTACTTTTGTTCTCTTTTTATGCAACATCATCTGTGAGAGTCCATGCACTTGTTATGCATAAGATTCTCCTTTTTTTTTTTTTTCATAAAAGTATTATCATGTCCATCAACCATACCTAGTTTTCATACTTAACAAGGTAATCTATTAACTTCAATTATTTGTCCATGGTATTATTTGCTCCAGTGACCCAGTATTGGTGATACTACTTTTCATTCAAGGGCTGCACTCTACTGGTACAGGTACCACCGTAAGCTTGCGGTGGTACTGGGCAGATGTGGGGTCCATGTGATGTATTCACACCATGCAACTTGCCTATCCGATGTGTCACCTCTGAAAAGTCCCAAAACTCAGCCTGATCCATAACTAAGGTGGGCCACAGCAAAGGGAACAAACTGGGAGGGAACACCCACCATTGAACTTCACACGGGCCCGCCTGAATCGCAAAACAACCTAAAGTTTGACTTGATCCTTCATTGGAACTGGATGAAGGGTCTTAATGGCCTTGATTATATATAAACAACATGGTAGGCTCCCAATGCTAATAAACGGTGGGCGTTCCCTTTCAAGATGTCCCGTGTTGTGGCCCACGTGAGGTTTGTGTTGGGTCAACTTTTGGGCTCATGAGGTTTCGAGGTTATGCGTTTTATGAACAGGTTGGATTCCATGAACAAATCACTGGGCATCACATCTTCCCAGTACCACCTTAAGCTCACCGGGGTATTGGTACCACGGGAACGCACCCCCATATACAAACACATAGATCTAAATACCGTCCTCTTCAAATTTAGTGCAAGGTCATGAAAATTTCCCCATTTTTGAATAAATTCCATTTTTAATGAAATTTCAGACGTGCAAGTATTCATCTTTTATCAGTACCAAATATCTGGTTTGTTCCATTCCTGGATCTATAAGCTTGACTACTATGTTTTGTCATCCAACAAATTGACTTGTTGTCAAGAAACCCTGTGCTTTTATTTATTTATTCTTCTTTTTTAAAAAAAAAAATTTTAAAAATTATTATTATTTGTGTTTTTTACTCATGTCTATGGGTTTTGCTGTCATCTGTTTTTTTTTTTTTTTTTTGGTTGGGTGTGGGGACAGATCATTGCCTTATATTTATTATGCTACTGTACAATCTGCGTCTGATCTCAAGCTAGAGTCATTTAATTTCTACATTTTACGGATATAATTCTGAGCATCTTGTTGTTGTGAAGGAATATTAAAGAGTGATTTGTGCACTGGGCTAGCTATGCACCTAGATTAGCTGTTATTTTCTTACTTTTGCAATAAAATTAGTAAACGAGAATGGTATTGCAGAGGATGTTGTGTCCAGAGATGTCGACAGATGCTTCCAAGATCCAGAAGTTTCATTTTATGAAAAGTGTGAGAGATACTTCTGTAGCAGTGATGAATCCAAAATCGGAGATTGCTCAACCTCTTCCAATCCTTCTGGTGGCAGCACAAATCTTCCAATGCGTGACAAAAGAGCAACGTGTCTCAAGGGAAATCCATCTGTAAATACAACTTTCAATATTGTTGAAACAACATATGGTTTTTGGGATGGTCGCTCCATTTTTCGAGGGTATGTTCAAGTCCACCAGTCATTTTCACTTTGTGCAATTAAATTACAGCGAAGTATTTTCACATGGCATTCGTCAATGCATTTTTAAGGTTTTATCTCAACATTTCTCCAGTCACCATTGTTGTAGTCAAGAACTTTTTCTGTAAATTATTTACATTTATGGAGTGGAATGGATGCTAGGATTCACTTAACTAGTTTTCTAAGACAGCATGAAGCACATTGCTGAACGATACATTCACCTGATTTCACTTCTTTTCCATTTCATACTTGTGCTATAGGTTTCCCAAGATGAATTTCTTTGGTGAAGTTGAGGTTTCTACGTGGATTATTTTGTTTTTCATGCATTTCAATTCATTATATCATTTATGGTTTTCCTGATCTAACTGTAACCAACTATCGTTTGCTAAAAAAAAAAAATCTATAACTATCTATCTATGTATTAAAGGCCTGTTGGATAGGAAGAATGCAACGTGTGGACATAGGAAAAGTGATGATTATTTAAGCAACATTTCCATCGGCACTGTTCAAAAACTGATTCCATTTTTAGTGGTCCTCTTTGTTTCATAAGTGGAAATCCAAAATTCCATGTCCGACATTAGGTTCTTGATAACCCCAATTTCAAATAAGGATGGAAATTATTTTATGAATTACACAGTTTTCTTTGCAATCAAAACAGGGGGAAATGTCAAATCAAGGGAATTTTTTTTTTTTTCTTTTCCCATGGATTCTGTCTATCCAAAATTCTAAATAGGGCCTAAGTCTTCTTCTTCACTTATTTCTTCGAGTCGAATATCTCAACCACAAAATGCTACCAGAAGGGTCAATCTTTTTGGCCTCAGTTGCTCTGGAGCATAGATGGAGTCGGCTTGCCAAGCCCGACAGTTCAGTTGAGCTAGCATGGAGATGAGGCATGGAAGTATTTAGTCTTTTCAATTTGATTCTTTCCTCAATATTTGTAATATGTATTTCTGCATGTCTTCATCTTTTTTCTAACATGAACCAGCTGGCATGGTTCTGCTTTCAAGCTACTTCAGTTAATGCCTCATCTATAGATACTGTTTTTCCATTGGAATTCCAGCTTGTTGTGTTGGAATTACTTGATTTTATGTTGTTTATGTGCAAAAATCTTAAAGCTAATTCACATTTGCAGGTTGATGCTCCCATTATTTGGTTTCAGACTGGCATGGAAAATGGTATTTGCCTGTTTTAGATTTTCCTTCATTCGTGCGAGGCAAATTCAAATGAGAGTACAGAGGTAGGTGGTCATGTTCAACTCCTTGACCCTGGTGGTTCTACATGCCAACGAAGATTTGTTTATGCATCCTTCTACTAAGTATTGTGATTTGTTGACGTGGAGCTCATCACCACATACCAATTACACACTACATCATGATCATCATTGCCTTGTCCCAACCATTTGGGGTCAGCTTTATGATCCTACTTAACAATACACTTTCAAAATTTTGATTCTCATGGTTGCTGGGTAAAGGTTCCACTAGACCAACTGGCACTTGCCATACTTCCTACCAGGTTTGGGAAGTTGGGATAGGTAGGGGCATCACTTGTAAATGAAAAATTTTCAGAATCTCTGGAATAATGTATAATATATATTTTTTGAAATAAATAAAATATATGCTAATGTAATGCAGTGACACTATGGGTATAGTTGCAATGCATGTGTAACTATTTTCCAGTTATTTTGATCAATCCCATAACTCTTGCATTTATTAACGAGAACTTATAGAATTAGACCTTATTCACCACCACCACCACCGCCGCCACCATAGCCTTGTCCCCACTATTGGAGGTCAGCTTCATGAATTCAGTCATTACCACCGCCACCATAGCCTTGTCCCTGCTATTGGAGGTCAGCTTCATGAATTCAGTCATTCCTATCTAAGGCCTTTAAGATAACCAATACTATACGAAGATCTCAATCATATATTGAGACTCCAAAAGCTTTGTTTTGACATAATCATTCAGATAAAAATGCCGGAAAGGTAAACGACTGCTTTCAATTAGTGAGAAGTACTAAAAGCTTTCACTCAGACAAATTCCATATAAGGGACTGTTTTCCGCAACATCGGGCATATGACAAGCTTGCGAAATTAAACCTTTTTCAGTATCTACCTATCTTTTCTTGTGTGTGCGTGTAGTGGTTGGGTTTTCTAGGATCTCCCTTGTCAAAGAACTCGTGTCTGTTTCCATCACTGATAGGTCTGTCATTCAACCTCTAAAAGTTGACCCTTGAGATTATTTCCTTTTATCATTTATGGTGTTTCATTTCTTAAATGCCATGCTATTCACACACACACACACAATCTTTTGTTGTGCTCGCCTTGCTTACAGTACCATATCCATTTTGGTGTTCCAGCTTTATATCCCGCGCACGTAGGACACTGCACGGCTCTTCTGATGATATTGGGTGGTTGCAGCGAACTCCAGGAGTACCCCCTGTGGAGGACGGGACAACTAGATTTATGGAGCTTCTTCATCGCATAAGGTAGACTTCTTTTACCATCAAACCTTTTGACTGTGCTAATAAAATTCAAAACCATCTGAACTCATTCTAAATTTGAACTTCATTACTCAGACCCAGGAAGCCAGTGCCGTCATCAAGCTGAATATTTTTCTCGTTATTACCAAACTTTCAGAGATGGTATAAAAGCTCTTTGAGTTTTCTCCCTGACTTTCCCCTGGATTTGACTTAATAATTAGTAATTACGAAAGTCTATACTTTTATGAACAGAGAGATACATCTATAATGTGGAAAAAAAAAAGGCATGTACATTTTATAAGTCCGTTCATTGCTTTTCTTCCAGACCCAGACCCACTGGTTGTCGGGTTGGATTCAATGATCCATTGAGTCGATCCGACCTATCAGGACCCTAGTAAAGGTGTAATGACCTGTAGAAGGATGTTCACCTTATGAAAGGGCTTTGAGTAATTCGTTGCAGCAAATCGATTGTGTATTAGCATTTAGAATGATTCTTCCCACTGGCCAGTCAATTCATGAAGTTTGATGGTGAGGTAACCAGGTTTCATCCTTATTCAACTCAATCAAGTTTGCAATGGTTTGTAGAATTAAGGATTGTTTATCTTTTTTTAGTGACCCTTGAATTTTATTCTAACTGTTCAAGTTCTCTTACATTTCAGAAATGGTGAACATGCTCTGCCTAACTCTTTAGTATACTTATTAATTCCTGGTAAGATTATTGTCTGTTGGCACTAGCACTCTTTCTAGCATTTGATCGCTTTTTCTTTATACTCTAACATGTCATCTTATTGAATTATGGTTTTGAGCAGGTCTTTTTAGCAATCACAGCCCCTTGTATTTCGTGAGCACCAAAAAGTTTTTCTCGAAGATGGGGCTTGCTTGTCATATTGCAAAGATCCATAGCGAGGTAAAGACCATTTTGAAACTTACAACACTGTCAATAATCGTTGGAGAAAATATTGAAATACTACCAAGTCCCACCTTTTCCTCAATGACCCAAATACAGAATAATCCAGAACTGCAGTAATAACGTCAGTTCGTTGCAGTTCTAAAGGCTCATGGTATTGATGAAAATGCATTTACCCGCACTAAACATTAAAAAAGGCTCTGTTCATTCAAATATTGCTGATTTATAAGGGGTGATAAGACTCTTGGTTGCATATTTTTCATCCTTTATTCTAGAGAAAGCAAGTCACCTTTCATGCTATACTGGACAGTAATATTCATTGTTCTTCTTATAACTCAAGCCAACTTTTACTACTAATTATCAGGAGGTAACTGATTGATGACTTGGAACTCAGAATAGATTATTGACTTGGTAGATTTTATAAAATTGGCAAGGTCATTAAATTGGGTGTTTCGAACGCTGGAAAGGAAAGGTCCATCTGTGAGTCGATTCCAGGTCTTTGACCATTGATTTAGCATTCAAATGGAGATTTTCTTGGTTCCATACTATAGTTTTCATATTTCTAACCCATGGCTATTGAAAAAAGAAATGCATGGGGGTTATTTTATATTCTGTAAGAGCTTGCTTGTTTTTCTTTTTTCCTTATTTTCCAAATCTTCCACTTAAATTAAGCAAATCATGTATGAAATCTTCTTCATGCTAACAACATTGCCTATTTGCATGTGAGATTTTACTATTTCAAGCTTCATGTTTGACCTATAGTTGCATGCAAGGTATTCGGTGATGGCACTGGCCGGTTGTATGACTGTTATGATATGGGCCATAATGGCTGTTACAGGGGCTGTTATGGTCATTTTGGCCCTGTAACAGTCAAATTTTTTTATTTTTTATTTCTTTATAAAGGGAAAAAATGTATAAGTCCCGTATCAGTTTGTTATGGCCTGTAACAATCTCGTTTTGACCTGTTACATGCTGTTTTTTTTTTTTTTTTTTCAGATTGGTTGTTACAACCCTGTATTGCGTAACAGGACTCACCAATGCATAACCATTTTTTAATACCTTGGGTGCATGATTTCCATAAACCTTTTACTCATAAAATAGCCTGCACTTTTTGTTGCCACCCGTTCCTTCTTTAGCTGAAAGTCTTGACTGCTTCCTTCTTCAGGCATCAGTGGAGCGAAATGCATGGGAACTGAAGCAGTACATTGAGGAGCTCTATTGGGGTTCTGGCAAGCGTGTGTTGCTGCTAGGCCACAGCAAAGGCGGGGTCGATGCTGCTGCAGCATTGTCGATTTACTGGTCTGATTTGAAGGACAAGGTCGTGGGATTAGCATTAGTGCAGAGTCCATATGGTGGCACCCCAATCGCTTCTGATATCCTGCGTGAAGGCCAGATTGCTGACAAGGAAGCACGGAGAATTATGGAGCTCCTGATTTGCAAACTGATTAAGGTACTTCTACTCCATATATGATTAAATATGGAAACAAAAAATTCACATTCCTTTCCATCCACATTGTTCGCAATTTGAAAGAGAATGCATACTTTTTCACAGGCTCACAGTGGCAGGTTTTGTCTCCATCCTTTGGTGCTACCTTGTTAATAATTTCAATTGCTAAAGTGTTCTAAGTGTGCACCTCTCCATGCACGAGTGTGCACATAGCCACACATGCCTCCCTAGCACTTGTGTGAGACATCAGAGCCTTGCATGACCGTATCAACTGGGCCATTCCATGTAGATTAATTGACCCAAAGATCTGGCCAGTCCTATTATCAGTTGGGTCATATATGCACATTGGATGTGGACTATCAACAAGTAAAATTAGACTGTCCATTGTCTTTGCATGTGGCCCACCTGATGAATTAACCAATTGATCTCTGGGCAAGGTCATCGAAGTGGTCGAGGCCCAGTTGATGCCCCACTTGGATGTCACACACACAACATTACAGGGTGGAAAGTATTGCAGTGTGGAGTGGTTTTCATGGGTCAAGAGATTGGTTGTGGGCTTCGCAAAGCTGTTGATAAACATATGCAAAATGAAAGCTTGGGACTTCCTACATAATCAGGTTCTTCAGCCCTGCTGAGATGCATTGATGGCGACGTCTGTATTTTCTGGTACTTCTCTTCATCGTCTAACCTTATCCCAACTAATTGGGATTGGCTACATGAATCTTGCTCTGCCATTCTACTCTATCAAGAGACATAACTTCAGTTAAACCACAGGTTATCGAGTCTTTTCTTATTGCCTCCTCCACCCACATCCATTTCAGCCTTCCCCTTGCCCGTTTAGAGCCTTCAACTTGTACCAACTCACTCTTTCTAACCGGCGCGGTTCTTGGTCTCTATTGCACATGACCAAACCATCTTATTACCTATGAGTGCTACTCCTAAGTTTCCTTGAATGTGTTTATTTCTATTTCTATCCTTGTTTTGCCACCCATCCATCTCAACATCCTGATTTCAGCTACACACCTTATGGACATATTGTTCCTTAACTATCCAACATTCAGTCCCATGAAGCATGGCTGGTAACCCTAAAATAAATAAATAAATAAATAAGTAAATAATAATAATAATAATAAACATCGCTGGTAATAAAAATTCCCTATCGGTTTGAGTGATACATGGTGATGCCATAAAATTCCAGTGGCACAACCCCATTTCTTTGACCTAGCTTGAATTCTAAGGGCAAAATCCTTCTTGATCTCTCTACTCATGAATTATTGACCCAAATTTCCAGTACTTGTATTTTATGTCTTGTAGTGTGTTTGAGTAGGCATGCTTGGATGTTGTGCAATCTTGAACTAGCCTTGTCATAATGTTTGCAATCTGTACGTGTCGAGATAAACACACTTATTCCAAATAAAATATGCTTACTGCATTTTCAAGCATTGAAATATTCATGCTTTTGTTTCAGGGTGACATGCGGGCTCTAGAAGATCTCACATACGAGAAGCGCAAGGAGTTTGTCGCCAAGCACAAGCTCCCCAAACAAGTACCACTGGTCTCATTCCACACGGAAGCAAGCATTGCACCAGGGGTTCTCGCGACGATGTCCCACATTGCACATGCGGAGCTCCCCTGGCTCCCCTTCCCTAGTTTTGGCCAGGAGGAGCTAGACTCCAGTCCAGCAGGCCGGAAGGTTCCTGTGATCATCCCCGTGGCTGCTGCCATGGCTGTCTGTGCATTGCATCTACGGCTCCGATACAGCGAGAAGAGTGACGGGCTAGTCACATGTCGGGATGCAGAAGTCCCAGGTTCAGTCGTGGTGCGGCCTGACAGGAAGCTTGACCATGCCTGGATGGTCTACTCCTCATGGAAGAAGGATGCTGATGAGCCTGATGCTTCTGAGATGTGTGAGGCTCTTTTGACTTTGCTTGTGGAGATTGGAAAGATGAAGCAAGAACATGCAAGGAGTTGATTACTCTGTGAACATGGTATTATATTATACTTGTCCTTGGTTTATGGAAGTGGGGCAATGGTTTGGTGGTCTGCATGATCTGATCAGATGGGTCTCACCCCAAATATCTCCTCAACCCCCACAATTGGTGGATTGTGAGTAGATGGTCGAGGAAAGAAATGCATAGATTTCCCATGCTTGACTTAAAAAAGGCCAAAAGATTGGCTGGCAAGGATCACAGAACCATGGCCCTGTTTATAAAGATATGAACTAGTTCGATATCGATGTGGTTCCTCCGATTTGACAGGAATTACATCCCTTGTTTGTGTTGTGTTGAAACCATAATTCCAAAGGAAAAGAAGAAAGTTTGTCATAATCATTTATATTAAAGGTGAATTTGGTTGCACCAAATATCATGAAATTTCATGATTCTTTTGCACGAAATTAGACAGATAAATCAAGAAAAATCATGAAATTTGGTGCAATCAAGCGCCCCCAAAGCAGTCTTCTTCTTGTTCAAGGAGTTTTATTTAGCAAAACCTTTGAAATATGATTAGAGTACACACGCCCTCTCGTTTATTAAAATAATAATAAAAAAAAAACAGCATGCTGCACGTCATGTGGAGCCCCATCAACCTGGGGGTGCAAATATGTTCAGATTGGAATTGACCTGACAATAAATAGGTTTGGATTTGAATTTGGACCCATGAGAGTGGGTCTGGGTCCAAAAGCTGGTCCCAGTTGTTTTAATGTGCACAGGTCGGGTCTGGGACCTCTCAAAAATCATTCCGAAGCCGCCTCATATCCGATTTTAAAATGTGGTTCGGGTTGACTTAAAATGAAACCTGGGAGTGAGCTACCTTTCATGTCTGCCGTCCTCTCGCTTTCAAACGGATTGGTTATATTTTGACAATAATGAAAAATTCCCCTTAGTTGGAAGGAGGAAATGAAAGCCTCTATCATACAGGTGAGCCCTGATTCAGACCTTCTAAACCATTGTGTGCTACATCCAACCCTTTCAATAGGCTGACCCCACCATGTGGATTGCCTTTAAAATCAGACTCATCTACTCATTAGGTGAACCACACCATAGAAAATAGTGTCTAGCCACTGATAAATAGCAAAATACAAGTATGATCCACTCGATGAATGGGTGTTGCAGATATTTCCACAAGGGGTCATTTGATATAAACCAAGATACAACAACATCTTTGGGGCATCGTGTAAAGATCCTACTGTGCTTCTTAGACCCGATTGGGTCCTCTTATGCTGGCTTATTTCAATGAGAAGTATCTTCTTACAGGCCTTAATGTATGTTGGGGCTAGAAAAGCCCTGCACCTAAAATAGTAGTGCAGGTATAGGTAATTGGTTCTCAACTTGCACCCGAATCAGGTGGGACCAGTGGCCCACTCATGACAATGAAGCCAACCCTTGTAATGTAGGATATATTATGGACTTCTTATTTATTATGTTTAGAGATAAAGGTTTACATATTTGGAAAGCATACACGTGTTGAATAAAGTTCATGTACACACTACACGTGCCAGAATGGCACATAGGTGCGAGATCCAATCCACCCATTAGGTTGGTCAGACCTTGTACATGTTTTTTTTTTTTTTCCAAAAAAAAAATTTTTTAAAAAATTCTGGTCCATTTATTTTGCTAACCGTTGTTCACCTAACCAGTGGAGCAACCTGATTCTTGGAGTAGGGCATCAATAGTGCCATCCCAATGGATTGGATCTTAGACCTATTGTGCCATAATGGTATTTGGCTAAAATTCCAAATTCGGTTGTAAGCGGGCTGGGTGTGCCTAAGCCAAATGCAGCTTGATTCAAATTAAATTCCTTTTGACCCCAAACGTCGAGATGACCGATTAAGATCAGATTTGTGAAGATTAACAATCTATTCAATCACCGATCATTGCGATGAGGCAATTTGTGAAGGAAATGATTTATTCTTCCAACGAATTATTTTTCTTACATTGTAGTCGAAAAAACTTCAATATTCATGTGATTGTTATCAAAGTTCAGTGAAAGAATAATAAAGAAAGAAGATATAATAAAACAAAAGTTAAAAGTATTTTATTAATAATTTTACAATATAAACATGAGCAATTAGCTTGAGGAATGACAATTTATTTGTCATCTAGCTTAAATTGAGCTTCGTAATAGGATGGTTGTGAAGTGCAAAAGAAAGGTGATTAAATGTTCGAGGCCCAATGAGAGTCGAGCTCGGGGCGAGACAATAAAGTTGATGGTGGGTCTTTGACTATTTGTTCAAAAACCTAACTTAAGACAGAACTAGGCATGTGGCAAGATGGTAGTTGTAGGTTTGACTGCCTATTCAAAGACTTGGCAAGAGTCAACAACATGGCAAGATAGCTGATGGAGAGGACTATCACTTAATATATAATAGGAAAGCCCTGAAGCCTCCCATTTAAAGCTGAGAGATCTTCTTTGCAATCCAATGGGATATCATGGAGCAGTGTTGTGTTGGCAAGCAATATAGAGCTAAACTAAAATAATAAATAAATAATAATAATAATAATCTAAAGAAAATAGCATTTGTGATGGATATATACATAAGTAGTGTTGCACTAGATTTGGTTATGTTTATGTTGTGCCTTAAGCCTTTTGTTTTGTGCTCTATTTATAGGCTTGAGAGGTGATCGCTGGAGTGTGATCTTCAAAGTCGTGAGAGAGTGAGCTAATTGGCTATATGATCTTGTACAGGTCATATACATAAGTGTAGCTTCTCACCTTCAGCTATGTGTACAAAAAAGAATCGTCTCCCACAGGTGATTGGGCATATTTTCCAAGTTACGGAGAATGTCTTCTCAAAAAATTATGTGATTGTGTGCACTTTCACATGTCATTATTTTAACTATGACCATTCACAACTTGCCACTTGGGGATGACAATCTCTTTTTTCTATAGAGTTTCTTTTATTAGACTTACATTTATTGCATTGTCTTTTATTGAACGCTTGAATTTAATGCATTGTCTTTATTGAACTCTTACATCTAATATATCTAAATATGAACAAACCTCTTACTTCTTAGCCCAGAGCTATAGTTTTCGATGGGCTGAGTTGGCTCGTTGGGCTTTTGGATTGGGTTTAAGTTGAAATATCAAGCTTGAGGGCCAGGCTTGGGCTGAAAAATCATGTATGTTTCTAAATCGGATCAGGCTTGGACGTAATTTGCGAAAGCCCATCAACCTAGTCCAACTCCACTAGGATTTAGAAAATTTTAATTTTTAATTTTTGTTATTTAAATCATAATCAGATAAAATCATGTCTTTCAAATTGAAAGTTAAAATCCATTCAAAAATCAGAATCTCCTCTAAAATCAAAATCAAAATCCCCCAAGATTAAAATTCCCTTCAAAATCAAAAGCCCTCCAGCATCATTCTCCAAATTCAAAATCAAAATCACCACTTAATGTCAAAAACTAAGAGCTAATATTTAGAAACAAATTATGGTAGTGACTTCCCAAAAGCAGAGGTCCACCAAAAGAGTGGAGAGAGAAGAAGCAAAGGATCAATGGTCCCGATTAATCTTCTCCACTCCAGCCACCAACGAGCAAGAGGCGTTCATCAACGTATCTTGTTTGGCAATAGTAGCACTAATCTCCATGCCCATTCCTCTCATTCTCCCCTCCAACTGAACCCTTCTTTGTGTATGTTTGTGTGTAAAATGGGAAAAGACCATCCCTAGGTAGTGGAGAAAGGTCTCCTAGGGCACTACCCCAGCACCTCATCTCAAACCTTAGCTCTGTCTCAAGCCCTCGTAAACTACCCTTCAGAATTGGAATTTTAGGCCCAGCCCTCTTACATCTCAAGATCCAAGAGTAGGCATGTGTAAATTAGATGGCACATATGTGGCATGCATATGAGCTATGTTTGACATACATAGGTTTAATTAGTAAAGCTCAGTGGTTTAAGTGGGTTTAGCAAAGCTAACAGGTTTAAATGCATGTGATCATTGCTTTATTTTATACCTAGACACGACTATATTAGGTCATGGTTGATATTTGTGAATTCATAGGGTTGGATAACTTTATTGTCTATAATTTATACTTTGGATTTATTCTTAAATTCTTATAAGCTTTTGGTTTAACTTGCAAGAAATTCTTGGGGTTAATTAAAATCTTGTAAGCTTTCATTTAGGTTGCAAAATAATGGACTTGATTTGAAATTCTTGGCTTTTTTTTTTTTTTTGAGTTAGCTTATTAGTGTGTTGTTAGTACACCATCCACTGTTAGCTACCCCCACTAGGGAATCGATTCCACGTCCTCAGTGTTATTCATGTTGCGTAAATCTAAAACTCAAGTAAGCCATAGCATAGGAAAAAGTGGGACAGTGACACCGAATGTCAGAACCTTCTTGGCCCTAAGATGATCATTTGCCATCCAATCGGTTCATAAAGTCAGGTAAACTTGAATAAAGAGAACATAAAAACCAGCTTGATCCAAAACTACTATAGCACACAGGAAGTTTGGAATGAAACATGACCATTGAAGAAATTCCATTCTAAGCCGTACATAGTTGGACCCACGTCTGATGGATGCCTTGAATCTCATGACTCATGTCCTATGCTTGGCACACGTGTTGGTGTGTATATGAGTTGCTTATACACGCGTGGGATTGGAGAGAGATGAGGCCTACGCGTATATAAAGCAGCTCATTTACAGCAGAATGGCACGTATGCACAATATCCAATCCATTCAGCAGATGGGCCCCACTACGCAGATGTTATGGCCAAAGAATCAGGTGGGTCACAGTCGATGCAATAAATGTACGGCTGGAAAAGCTTGTCTGAATTTTTCTCACCTGTCCAACTGTTTCAAACATCCTGGCCCACCTTCTAAATGGACCAGAACATCTAAATGGTTAGACCTACCTGATAGACGGCTTGAAACTACAGGAGTATTTCGGTAACTTTACTACAAGTTCAGCCATCTGTATGTGCTCTGATCCTCTGTCAGACTCTGATGGATGATGCTGAGGCACTTAGAAATACTTAGAAATTCCATACTTGCTATATGACTAATTCAAATTGAACCGTCCAAAATTATGGGTCCCACTTTAAATGTATCATAAACCAAAATTAAGATTATTTGTTTATTTGACTAGAGGATCAGTGGACATTTATTGGACGGTTATAGACTCAAACTAGTCCATGAATCAGAGGGTTAGGATTTTTCAACCATTCTGGTTTTGGGACTGAGCAACAGCGGCTTCAGCGATGACATGGTTTTAGTTTGAGTTAACGCATGCCGCTTCTAAACTTTCTGAGTGCCTGCTTATCAAGCGTCATACGCTGCCAGAGTATCAAAACTTACGCTTGTACTAAAACAGGTCAATCTCGGTCAAAACGAACGGTGCCCTGACCGCATGCGGATTCCTATACGTGTACTGCCCACAGCCCATGTTTCCCGCATGATAGTTAGTGCAGAAAAGAATATCATGCTCCGGCAGAGAGTATTTGTTCATACGCATGCACTAAAAAATGCACATATGGCATACATATAATAAAAATCAAACCGTTCATATCATGGAAGCTACTCTAGATGGGTGTAAAGAACTAATGTTTACCAAAATTATCTCTTGCTCAGCTGATTGATGATCGTCTAATGGGAGTTTAAATGAAAATCAATCAATGTCCTTCATTCAACAAGAAAATAATTTTGGCATATCAACTATCTATTGTGGGGCCCATGAATTAGACCGTTTGATCTAAGTTTCACGCATGGTATTTCTATATATTGACTAGCGCGTGTATAAATCCTTTTGCACTCAGATTTATCAAATGGCTCACTATACCGTACAAAACCCAAATGACCGCTTCACCCTCGAGAGTTTCCCAGCATTATCCGTCCTTGATGAATCTAGAGGTGGAGTAGAACCGGGCGTACGTTAAGCAACCGTCACCTATACGGTACAAGATAGCTAAGACCGCTCTGTTAGTAACCTTTTGCTGACACCCATAAGCTAAACGAACATTTAAAAACAAATAAATTCCATTGTACAAAATAAATAAATAAATGTAAGAAACACAATCAGAGCCGTCCAAAATAGTGGGAGCACCGTGTATGAAAAAACTGATGAATCATACTGGTTGGGACATCCTAACCTTCTTCCAATAGATTGTGTCAAATTTCGACGGTTGGCTGCTGTTCTCTCTAGCCGTCCATTTTATAGCCATTGGCTGGACAGGTAAGTCCTGTGATCAGTCTATTCTTGTAATATACACCATTTACACTGGAACCACTAGTTTACAGTTTTGATCAAGTTACGTACATGTTAAGAAGGGTACGTAAGTGAATGCGAGTACATGATCCACCGTACGAGACCGGAGCATTACACGGCCTCCGGGAAGATAAAGCAGCAACCAAGAGAGAAATTTACTACCGTGGGCCCCACCTTTTATCCATTTGATATTCTTGAAGCAATACAAACTTAATATAAGCACTTAGACCTCCTTTTACAGACGACAAATTGCAAGACGAAAATACCTCTCCTTTTCAAGGAAACAGATTGGGTGGGTACTCCTTCCGCCCGCCAATGGCTGATCGTCGGTGGTATGTGGGCCCCATTATAATTTATTCTTTTTATCCATGTTGTCCATATATTTTTTCAGATCATTTTATGGTATGAGACTAAAAATGAGGTATATCCAAATCTTAAGTGTACTACATTACAGGAAACAATGTTGAATGAGCATCAACCATTAGAAACTCAGGTGAAGCCCACTGTAATGTTTGTGAGAAATTCTTCCCGTCTAAGTTCATTCATAGGGTCATATAGACCTGAATGAAGAGGAAAAACAAATTTTATAATGATCCAAAACTTCTGTAACCCTTAAAAAAGGGTTTCAATGGTAGACGTTTAATTCCCCACTGCCTTTTATAGTGTGGTCCACTTGATAGTTAGATCTATCGTATTTTTTGTCTCAAGTCTTAATATGAGCTCGTCAAATAGATGGACGGTTTGGATATAACACAGACCTCATGATGGGACCCACAAAAGCAACATAACAAAAATAAAATAAAATTACAGGTAGCCACGACAGTCTGGTAGATTTATTTTATTTTATTTATTTTTTATAGAGAGAACTTTTTTTCCGTTACATTTTTCTCTAATACATAATTATGTAAATATGTATATATAAGTATATAAAAATATTTTCCTATCTTTTAATTCATTTTTTTGTCTATGTATTTAATAAGCATATCTCCTAAACTAGGATGATGATTTTTTATTATTTTTTATTTTTTATATTTTTATTTTATTTTTTACACACGCACACACACCCCCACACACTCATACTAGTGGAATTTCACCACCTATGGATACTCGAACACTTGACCGAAGGTTGAAACTCCTAATAGTCTACCACCCGAGCGGGACAAATATGAAAATGAGTGGGGCAAGCATAAAAGTGAGCGGGGCAAATATGAAAATAAGCGGGACAAACTGAAATATGAGCGGGGCAAACTAGAAAAACAGCGGGGCAAACTGAAATATAAGTGGGGTAAACAAAAAAAACAGTAGAGTAAACTAAAATATAAGCAGGGCAAAATAGAAAACAGTGGGGCAAACTGAAATATGATCGAGGCAAACTAGAAAAACAGCGGGGAAAACTGAAATACGAACTGGGCAAACAAGAAAAACAGCGGGACAAATTGAAATATGAGTAAGGAAAACTAGAAAAACAGTGGGGCAAACTGAAATATAAGCGGGGCAAGTTATAAAAACAGCGGGATAAACTGAAATATGAGGGGGGCAAACTAGAAAAACAGTGAGACAAATTGAAATATGAGTGAGGTAAACTAGAAAAACAGTGGGGCAAATAAAAAAAAGAGCGGGGCAAGCATGAAAAAGAGCGCGGCAAGTATGAAAATGAGTGGGGTAAACATGAAAATGAGCGGGACAAGCATGAAATTCAGCGGAGTAAACTTGAATTTCAGCGGAACAAACATCAAGAGATCGTTCAATATTATTGAGCATTGCTTGATATATCGAGATTTGAACCTCGATATTATCATCCCTTTTGCAATCAATTCATCCCTCGGATCAACCCTCCCCAGGCTATCGTGATTAGAAAAAGAACTCGAACTGAAATGCACAGACTTAGAAATTTGCTGCACTCCAAGATTACTTAAACCTCATACAATTTACTTAAATCAATGGTCTGTAAGCTGGATTGCGGGTACTAAACAAATAGAATACCATCTTCGCTAGCTTCCATAAACATTTTTCTTAGTTGTAGGTCATCTGGTATAAAGAGCTTATCATTTTCTACTAACCAAATTCCATCGCCATAGGCAGTTTAGGAGGGCAGCCTGGTTATTTTCAAGTACATGAGTCCAAAAAGAGTAACACTTCGTCAAACTCATTTCATAAGACAAAGCAATAAGAAAGAACCATATAATTTAACAAATGAGAACCGTATAATTTAACAAATGGTAATTGCAGGATCAATCATATACTGAAGTATTGAAATTCAGCTCTTTGAGAATCTCTTTAGTTTTGGGGTTCCAATTTTCATGTTTGCCCTGCTCAATTTCATGTTTGTCCCACTGAATTTCATGCTTACCCCCGCTCATTTTCATATTTGCCCCGTTGAATTTCATGCTTGCCCCGTTCATTTTCATGTTTGCCCCGCTCATTTTCATGTTTGTCCCGTTCTTTTTCATGCTTGCCCTGCTCATTTTCATGTTTGTCCCGATGAATTTCATGCTTGCCTTGTTCATTTTGATGTTTGCCCCGTTGAATTTCATGCTTGCCCCGCTTATTTTCATGTGTTGGCCCATTGATTTTCATGCTTGCTCCGCTCATTTTCATGTTTGCCCCGCTTGAAACAGGTATGGATTCCTTCGTTGTAGCTCAAATGCCACAAATCGTTCATGTCATTAGCTGACGTTTGAACTACACAAACCTAACTTGGAAAGGCTAATTATGTGTAAACCTTAGCATTTGATTGAATATATAGTTGTGGTCACTTTCCAAATTCATTGGGTGTTTGGAAGGACCTTGAGAAAGAAATCCAATTGAGAAACTTTTTGTTACCCGAGGTTACACTTCAAATAATAACTCACAGTTCTAATTGTTTTAACCAGTTGTAGAATCCATTAAAATAACAATTTTTGAAAATTCAACTTAAGGGCCAAATGTAAGTCTGAGAATACATGAATAAAGCTTCCATGGAACTTCCATTCTATAAACATGTCTGAGAATACATTTGAGAACATGTCATATAAGCCTTTTTAACATGTATTGTGATCTATTTAGCCTTTTAAGCATGATAGGCTATCCTTAGGTAACTGTTGCATTAGCTGTATACTCTGTACTGATATTTCTCTTTATGGTAGTGTAATAGTGCTTGAGGAACTACTTATGGATCTTGAAAAATAATTAGGCTGGTTGGCTAAATTAGCTTCTCCTACCTCAAAATCATGTGGTACAATTAAGTAAATCACTTTAGTTTAGGAGGTATGCTTGTTAAATAAATAGACAAAGAAATGAATTAAAAGATAGATAAATATTTTTATATACTGATACACACACTAATACATAATTATGTATTAGAGAAAAATGTAAGGGAAAAAAAGTTCTCCTAGTAAAAAAAATAAATAAATAAAAATTTATCAGACTGCCGCGGCACTACCGTAGGTTTGGCGGCAGGTTCAGCGATGGTGGTAGTACCGCCGCAGTATGTAGATTTTTTTTTTCTATGTTACTCTTGTGGGTCTGATCATGAGGTATGTGTTATATCCAAACCGTCCATTTATTTGGTGAGCTTATATTAAGGCTTGAGACGAAAAATTAGATAGATCTAACTATCAAGTAGACCACACTGTAAAAGGCAGTGAGCAATTGAACATCTACCATTGAAACCCTTATAGGGGTTACAGAAGTTTTGGATAATTATTAAATTTATTTGTCCTCTTCATCCAGGTCTTTGTGACCTATGAAAGAACTTAGACGGGGAGGATTTCTCACCAACATTACAGTGGGCCTCACTTGAGTTCACATAGCCGGACCGTCCGTCGGCGCTCGTGTCTGCACATCAACCAGAGGAAGACAGGGTATTTACGTCCTCAAATTCGGTGTCCCTGCGAGGAGGTCCAAGTGTGCTTCGAGAATATCCAATGGATAAAAGATGGAGTCTACAGTCGTAAATGTCTCCAGCCAAAACGTTGGAGGTTATTAGATACTCCGGCGGAGATTGATGGTTGATACGCAAGCACTCGGAAATTGTACACGCGACATTCATTAAGTCATGTTAAGCCCTATGTTTAATGGGACCAATGTAGATAGGTCATCATCACAAGATCGATCCTCACCTTTGGTTAATGGAAATTTGTTTGTTGAATCTGAACCATTGATTAGTTTTCATCTCAGCAGTCCAATCTGTCATTTGGAAATGAAGTTAGTGGGAATTTTAGTTGTAACATCCTTTCAAGGTTGGAACCACGAATTGGGCAGTTTAATATGAAATAGTCTTATGCAAGATATATTAGAACCTGCGTATTAACCATCACTGTCTACCAGAGTATCAGAGTTCCTATCAACATTTACGAGGGAGAGAGATATTCATCATCGGGAGAGAAACGATTTTGATTTGGTTGGTTGGATTTTTAGCTCGAGCACCGGAGGTGGGTCTACGGATGCAATCATGAGGAGAATGTGAGAGAGAGATTCTTGGTCGGGAAAGAAATGAAATGGATTTGGTTGGTTGGATTTTCAGCTCAACAGTAGGGTCTATGAACCCAATCATGCGAAGGAGAATGTAACACAGAGAGAGAGAGAGAGAGAGAGAGAGAGAGAGAGAGAGAGATGGGTGGAGAGGATAATACAAAAAAAGGAGGGGTGAAGGTGGTGAAATCGAGTCAGAACAGAGAAGATGCATACAAAGGAAAAGGGCTAGTCTTCTCTTCTGCCAACACCAATAAGAACAGATCAGTAGGGACTTCTTCTTCCAACAAGCTTCAGCTTCCTAATTCCAAGATTAAATCTCCACTCTCCCTTTCTAAACCAGAGGTACCCACACGTTCTCTCTCTCTCTCTCTCTCTCTCTCTCTCTCTCTCTCTCGCTCGCTCTATCTCTCTCTAATTCTCTTTCTTTTTGCTCTTGTTGCTTTTGGATTCCGCTATTTTTGTGTTTCTGCTGGTGTACCCATATGAGTTTTAAATTTTTATTTTTTTATTTTTTTAACCTTTTCAGTTCGACATGTTAGTTTGTGTTTTTACAGGCACCCACCTGAGATTTTTTTTTTTTTTTTTTTTTTTTTTTTGAGTTTCTGGAGTTAGCATTTTTTAAAAAAACATTTCTGTCTTTGGATTGAATTTGCTATTTTTGTAGAAACACTCATCTGAGTTTTTTTGTTATAAATTTCAATGGTTTTGGATTGATAGCTTGTGTTTTCTGAAGTACCCATCTGAGTTTCTCCTTCTTGATTCTTTCCCTTTGCTATCTTTTGCTGTTTGACTTGCTACTGTACTTTTTTGGGTTTGCTGCAATAAAGGTGAAAGCGAAAACAACAACATCCACTTCATCCAAAACCATCGCTAAGACTGCAACCGTTAGAGGTAAAACCGCGAAGAAGGTTTACACGTTGCCCGGACAGAAACATGATCCTCCTGAAGAGGTTTTAGATCCATACCTACCATTTTCCTTTTTCGCCATAATTTCTTGTTTGGATGGAATGTTTTCTTCATGGCTAACTCGTAAATTTTATTTTATTTTTCCATTTGCATTTGTGGGTTTTTCACGACAGAGAGAACCTTTGAGGATATTCTATGAATCGCTGTCGAAACAGATACCCACGAGTGAAATGGCTGAAATTTGGTGGGTTTTCTCTCTATTTTCATTTCGAGTTCCTTATCTTCTTTGATATATTGAAATTTGAGAATGCCGCCATTCTCAAAATTGTTCATTGTGGTGGAATGCTGATTCTTTTATCACCCTTCTTCTGCAACTGTTGTTTCTGAAGGGAAGTAAATTTCTTACTGTTGTTTTTTGGGTTGTATGATAGAAATCTAGTCTGCCATTTGCTTCCCTCTTTGTCGATGTTGCAGACTAAACTCTAAAAATTGCTGCATATGATATGTCGGGAATTTGTTTTGATAGTTGCATCAATGTAGTATGAGCCAGTTTTCAAGATTAATGGTCTTGTTTGTGTTCAGTATCGAGTTTTCAGATATTTCACTACTGTTGGAAGTTGGGGTGACCCTGACTGTAAGTGGCTGATGAGAAGAGTTGCTAATGGAACTGACGTTTAGTCATGAAAATGCTCAAAATATATGGAACACTCTTCTAATGTAAGGGATTTGATGGTTATGCAAACTCCATAAAGGATCTTTTAAAGGTTTAAAAGTTATAAACCTGTATGCTCCTCTCTCCAATTTACATGGCACAATGAAATTCCCTAGGGCCTTTTTACGTGTATGCTTACAGGCATTGGGACTTGAGAGCTTGCAATGGATGGCATGGCAGGCACTGGCTACAATGTGGTGAAATCTGCACAATTGGTTTTACGAAGTGTGTGAAATTTTTTGGTCATTTTAGTGGTATGGTGTGCTCATTTCTTCTCATAGATCTCAGGTCCGTCCAATAGCAAACACTTGTTTAGAAGTTCAAATAGTAAATACTGAGGGAGCTCTCTGGTGCTTGTGATCCTAGACGGTTCAATTGATTTGTAACAATTTGAGGAAATTTCTGTCAAATGATAGATTGGTTCAATTTCTTTGGGTTTTGCAGTGTTAACTTGGGATATCTTCATCTTCTCTTCATGAATATAGATAGTGCAGACTCACAATTTCTATTCAAGTGAATGGGGACATCTGGTCAAAACTGGCCATCCATGCTGAATACATTTCTCCTGATATTCTCTCCAGATTGCATAACATGGGTCTTCTTCTTTGGGTTCGAGCCTGTAGTTCAATGGTACTGAGGGTGCATTCAACATTGAGGTGCAGGGTTCAAACCCAGGTTACACGTAAGAAAAAGGGTCTTCTTCCATGAAAGAAAATTAAGAAGGTTAGAGCTTTGGTTTTCACAAAATGAGTAGGTTCGGAAACACTGCCAAAGGACTGGGTATAAGCCTATCTTTCAAGCCCAGAGACCTTGTTTTTTCTCTACTACTGTCCTGATTGGTAGATTTTGAGTTGTGGATGTTTGGAGCTTGACCAAAAGGATGCACACCTGCATTGTTACAAGATTGAGGCAGGCCAAAATTTCAAAGGGGTAAGAGACACTCCATAGGAGCAAGAAATCGGGCAAATCTTTGTGGCATTTGTCAGCACCTTCTAATCAATGTCAAAACCTTGAGAAATGCCTCTAAAAAAATCTTTGATTGAGAAGAGAATCCCAACTCGAACAAAAGAAGTCATGGAAGAAAAGGGAGTCCACATTCTGCAAAAACTGCAGGGGCTAAAAGATGCTATAGCATAGCACTTCCTCAAATGTTTGATAGGGGATAGCGGTTGAAGCGCTGGAATCTCTACTTAGGAGGCATTGCCCTGAGCATTCATCATGAATTACCATGTTGCAAATGCAACCCATCTTAAAACTGAAACTGTGGAGGCTCTCCATAGAGAAACAACAGCTGGGTTGCTCACTTGCTTCCTCCCAACATAAACAAGCAGAGTGAACACACTGGAAACTTGCAGAAGGCTTTAATGCGAGAACTTTTGCTACTTCCCTAATGCATTGGGGTGTAGATGAGAGAAACAATGTCTTTCTTCGGAAATATATCTTTTAGAACTTGATCAGTAATTGTATTTGTATCTTTACATTGTCATTTCTGGGATTCAGCTTCCCTGCTGTCCATGATCTCATCATGCCGGCAAATACCCAAGGCACTTAGTCATGACTCAAATTCTTGGTCGTAAATCAAAAGGTGACCACTATCTAATTGTTCCTATTTATAGTTCCAAAATGGGCTCCCGGGCGATCCCAACACTACATGTCACTCTACGATGAATGTGGATGACGTGTCTTGGTGGCATCATTATACGAAGGAGGCCACAATCTCTCTGGTTGCTTGAGCAGATGATGAGAGGATGAAAAATGTTGACTAATCTCTTGATTTTTTTTTCATAAGAAAGCAATTGAGCCTTTATGGCATCATACTCTTTCAGACCACCCAAAAAAAAAAAAAAGAAAGAAAGAAAGAAAGAAAGAAAGAAATAATGAAAAAGAAAAGAAGAAAACCCGTGATAATCTCTGCTATGCCAAGTAATCAACTGTAGATCTTTTATGAGTACTAGTTCATGAGCATGTGCCAGCACAGAGAGATGATCTTCATATGATTCCTTATCAAGCTTAGAAACTTCCCAGAATTAATCTGTGATTTCTGTCTACTTGTTTACTGAATATTATGCTATATTGCCTAGTTTATGAAAAACTTCCATTTTCAGGTCTTAGAATCAGCTTTCAACTGTAAACTTGTGGAAACATTCTCTATGAGATATACAAGCACTAAAGAGGCAACATGATCCCAGAGAATACTCTAGCTGTAGGGAAACAATATGTAGTTTGTTGCTCTCCAATATAGTGGCCCTCAACTGTAATGTCATGGTAATCCCACTATGACTTCAGACTGGTTCGGCACCCAAGAATCTAATAACTGTTTGCATTCCAAACAGAGTGGATCAAACATCATCAGATAGCGCGATCAGTTTAGGTTCTAAGACATGGCTAAAGGGTTCAGGTTGTACCAGTTGTTGGAATCTGAACTATGGTGTGATGATTCCATCTATATCAGCAGTCATCCATGCAGCAAGCAATTGAATGTTCCCATTGCCAGTCATAGAGTCGATACTTGTTATCCATGATACACTCTTGGTTGATTGGAAACAAAGATGAAGGGAGAAAAGATGAGATGATAGTCTTTGACGGTCTATCAGATAAAAAATAGCAGCACTGAAAATTTGAATGCCTATTTTGGAGAAGTTTCCATGTTTGAAAATTTGTACTTTTAGGAAAGTTTCTTTATTAGGGAGCTTCCTATTTCCAGAGAACTTCTCTCGCAAGACGACGTTTCAGATTTTCAGTAATCTTTTACTTTCAATAAGACAAGGATATGCTCAAACCAAAGATGGGTAGCAGTTTTGGAGTAAACAGGATTCTAGAGAGGCCCAGAGGCATCATGGAGTAAGTATCCTTCTTCTTTTCTTCTTCGTTTCTTTTTCTTTTTTACTTATGAAATATGAGCAAGAATCCTCCTTGCCTCCTTTCTTGCGCAATTGAGTCAACGACTAATTCTTTCTCCTCTTTTTTTGTCTGTTCATGTGTGTGTGGGTAAACTGAGATTAAGGATTTATAATAATAGAATGGAACGGTGGTACTTAAAATTTTTTACCTGAGAAAAAAGTTTAGAACATCTTTAATGAGATTTCTAGAGCTTAGTTACATGAACCTTCTACCTGAGGCACTACTTCTCCATCTCCTACTATGGGCTCTAGCTCCTGTCCGATTCCCACCTATTGGGATTTTCACTTCCTGTCAATTTGAGAACTGCACCCTTGTTCTGGTGCCCAAATTTGCTCCACACTGTGCGCACTTTGTGCAAAGAACAGACGAAGTTTTGTTTTTTACAAGATCTGATGTAAGGATCAATTATAAAGCTCCAGGTTTGCCCTTGATACCTCGTGAAGTTTTGGGACTAGATTTGGGTCGGAGTGAACTTTCTTTTCATTCAATTGAAGGTAACTGATACAACATAGAACAGATGCAATACATTCATGCACATACCAATCACATAGATACATTAGCATAATTGGGTACAAAGAGTCATAGGCAACTTATGAATATTCTATGACTATAATAGGCTTATTGGAAGGAGAAGGATTAAAGGATATATTACAATTACAACTATCAAACAACATATGTTAGAAAATCCTTTGGGCTGACAATGATGATTTACCGGTTGAATATTCAAGTGAATATGCAGGTTCTTGTTGTTAGCAGGTCTAGTGTCCAGGAACACCCTGATCCATAGCTCAAGTGGTAGATTGAGTGAAAGATACCTCGTTTCAACACTGAGGTCTTGGTATCGATTCCCTAGTGGGGGTGGCTAATAGTGAAGTGTGAACTGACAGTGTGGTGTATGAGGTTCCTTGATGGATGTTGTTTGATGACATGGTGCTGGTTGATGAGACTAGAGAGGAGCAAATGCTAATTGGGTGTTTGCAGGACAGCTCTAGAGTCCACAGGATCAAATATAGTAGGACAGACGGAGTATTTGGAATGCTCTATAGTGAGAACAGTTATAGATGTAAGGCTTTAGTATTTTATTTTATTTTATGAGTGGAGAAATTTTAATGAAAACAAGAAAGAAAGAAGAACAAGGTTTTATTTAAAATTGATGGCTAGAAGATTCCTCAGAGTGATTTCTTTTACATCGCCTTGGCTCTATTTTTCGAAAGGATGGAGGTATCTCTGAGGATGTTTCCCATAGAATTAGAGCGGAGTGAATGAAGTGAGATGTACCTCTAGCTTGTTGTGTGATTGCCGCATACCAAAGAAACTTAAGGGAAGATTTTAGAAGACAATTATTTGTTTGACTATGCTTATAGGGTCAAGTTTTGAGTGGTGGAAAGGCAATATGAGTAGGGGATGAGATCTTTTAAAAAAAGAAGAAGAAGAGCAGGGATGAGTGTTGCAGAGATGAGAACATTAATAAAAAGAAAAAGAAAAAAAGAAGAAGAAGAGTTGACGAGGAAGGTAGAAATAACAATGAGGTTACCTAAAGTAGCTTGGAAGTAGTCCTGACAAGAGCTAAAATGTTGGAGAGTAGATTGAGATCGTTTGATCATGTGCTAAGAATGTTGGAGATGACTCCAGTAAGAAGGGAAACCTTGAGTAGGGTTCAATTGTAACCTAAGGGCCCGTTTGGCTGGGGGGATTGGAAGTTAAATCCCGGGATTGGCCGGGCGTGCCAAACAGACTGGGTGACCTGATCCCGGGATATAGCAATCCCATGGATCTTAAGACAATCCACTGACAACACCATCATTACCTTTAAATCCCATCCAATCCACCCTAATCCATTCAAATTTGTCTGGGACGTGTTTGGTTTGAGGGATTGGAAGGGATGGGAAGGTTTAATCCCGGGATTGGCCGGGCATGCCAAACTGACTCGATATAGCAATCCCATGGATCTTAAGACAATCCACTGACAACACCATCATTACCTTGAAATCCATGCCATCCACCCTAATACCATTCAATCCCTTCCAATCCACCTGGCCAAACGGGCCCTAAAAGGACAAGGATTGAGGTTACTAGAAGGGATATTAAGGCTTGTTTGAGGATAAGGACTTCTAAAGGAATGATTAAGGAAACGTGATTTGCTAATCTGACCCCAGTGATGGCTATGATGGTGGTGATGATGATGATGTGGGTGCTTGTTCTCACTGAATGATGGGTAGATGTTCCACATCTAAGTACTAAGCCAATGGCATGTAAGTAAATTGGGAATATAGATGGTGATTATGACTTGCTCAGATGAATGCCTTATGATGTTTCTTTCCCTCACAGTGTTCAGTCAGTTCGTGAACTTTCTGGGGGCAGAAGCTTGTTTATGAGGCAATAATAAAAGGTTGAAGTTCCTTCCAACCTTACTGTACCCATACACAACAGATATACCAGCCTTAAGATAGTTGTTGGAGAGGGTCAACTGTGATATGCTAGTAAGCAGCAATATCATGGTGATTAGCTACTGTTATCCTGGTAATTTCTAGGGTGCTAGTAGATAATTTCAACTGGACGGTTCAAAAGTCATAATTCAAACTCTGCTAAACTGGTCCATATTAAATCTTGGTCATGAACCCAATGCTTGATTATGCTTCCCAATGGGTGCTGGTAGAGAGTAGATGAGCATCCACCTTTCCTGAATCAGCTGCAAGGAAGAATGTTAAACATGCCAAAAGCTTCAGGTCTCTCTTTTTTTCATAGTAAGTTGTAAAAATCTTATGTGCACTTCATTGTTGTTCAGCATCTTATCGAAAAATTCCAACTGAATAGAGGTGACAGAACAGCCTTTCAAGTCTTGTTACACCCAACTCTCTTTGGTGGATCAAGGATATAACCAAAGAGAGACATCCTCCAATATCAGCTTTCACAGACTCTTCCTTATGTTCTTAAACTCACATCTCTCTGGCTTTGATGAACTAAAAAACCTACATCAGCAACAACAAAATGCTTTGTTCACTCCCTCATATTCGGCACTGAACTGCTGTTTGGAATGATATATGGCATACAGTATATGAGATGTGGTGTTTTGTCACTAAAATCATGGTATTCCATGACGGTGACTGTGGCCATAACAGCCACCACAGTTACTGTTATGATGCAGGCCGTAACAGCCGTTACGTTTATTTATTTATTATTTTTTAAATCCTGTATCGGCCCCATAAAGGACCATTACACCCGTTCCGGGGCTGTAGCTGACCATTACTTTTACATAACGGTTGTTGCAACTCCATAATGCGTAATGGTGGCCACCATTATTTTTATGTAACGGCCATTAGGTTACTGTTTTTGCATACCTTGACTAAAATCCAATCATAGGGAAGTCTTGTTTGGAACTAATCCTTTTGAAAATATCTGTGAATTAAATACACTCTTGCCTTCATAATTCAGCTTGTTCTAGCTCATGTTACTAGTATGGTCTTTGATGAAATTGTATATGTTTCAAAAAAAATGTATACAAATTCGCTTCTTATAAGTTATAACTATAAGACCTATGCAATGTTTTCAGAAATTAAGGTTATAATTTTTGAACATTGTGTTGAAAAGGAAGTACCCACTGCGCACCGTGTTATGTTTCTGTTCCTTCAATTTAATACCAAAAGATCGACTATTTTCAAATGTAGGATGATGGAACATGGCTTGCTATCACCCGATAGAGCAAAGAAAGCATATGAGAGAAAGCATAAGAGGCAGCAACAACTGAGGATGGGCACTCCAATCAAATCCTCAAAAACAGAGAGACCACCTACTCAAAAACAGCAGCAGTACTCAAAGAACAGTGACTTCAACACCAAGAAGAGAATCAACTACAGCGACAGTGATGATGACTTCCTTGTGAAACGTACAAAAGGAAGGTGGTAGGCTAAAGTCTAACCACCATATTAATGTTAGATGATGGCAGAGTGTTGTAGGTTCATTTATCACCCTAAGTTGAGACTGCCAAAAGGCTGTTGCAATTGAGGCATGCAGACATTCTTTATATTCTCTAACTCATGGCAATAATCAGATAACTCTTCAATTCTTCTTTATTGCACATGTTTGTCGATGTTGGTAGGCTTTGGAATATGAAGATTAGGTATCAGAAAGAACTGATGTTTAAGAGACTGTTTGGTTTCTTGTCGCAATATGCCAGCCATACAGCAGTAGAGATAAATTCCACCGGGTAGCAATTTCACCTGCCAGACCCTCAGGTAGGCAGATGGTGAAAATGAAGCGGACCCCAAATAGCTGGGACAAGGCTATGGTAATTAATTCTGGTGATGGCAATGATGAGGACAATGATGACTACTAGGATGATGATGGATTGTCTTGGGGTGGCAGCTCTGCCACTCATGAGGAGACTTAGTAGCCTGTAACATATTCTTCATGCAATGTTAAGAATCTGCTGGTTTTATGGTGAGTTATTGCTTGGTGGAATAGCATGGTATCTGAAAAAGCATTGGATACCAATGAGACAGGGAAATCACATCCTCCCAAAATGTAATTCTGGCAGCTTGCTTTGTATCTACTTCAATCTGCAAAGATTTTGCCCATATTACGTTTGTTGAACTAAAAGCTGAGATTTTTTTATTTTTTTATTTCATACCGATGAACCTCATCATCTCCTAATGATGCTTGGGGACCTGTCTCTTAATTCTTCTCCATACTTGCAATAACTTGCCTTCATAAAGCTTCTTTCATTGCGAAGGCGCATCACCACCTCGATAATTAGGCCCATTTACTGTTATTTAATTTACTAACACTCTTCTCTGTGTGTGTGCATGCGAGCGCGAAAAAGAAAATAAACCAAGAAGCAGAGAAGCAGCAAAAACTGTACACTTTGAACTGATGTATAATATTCACAGATTGACAGAAGGTGGTATTATGACCATTTTAATTAAGCATGCAACCCTTGCTTTCGGGGTGCTCTTAAGAGGAAACATGCCTTTTAAGAATGCCACAACCATAGAGATTCTGCCGTTTGAGCGAGTCAGCCATCGAGCTATCTTTTTCCACTACAGTGAGAGCTGATTGGCAAGAGAAACCATAGTTAATTACTTTGGAAACGTTGTACCACGTGACCACTTCGTGAACACGAATCTGTAGTGGCAACTGTAGCTGTGGCTTTGGCTCCAGAAGCTGCTACATTTGGACCAATAGGACCTCCCGATACAGCCCTATTCGATGCACGAGGGTGCTGAACTATGATCAGAAAGTGATCTGCAGAATTTTCGACACGGGTGGATGGACATGAAGTTGGCTGCACAGTTCAAATTCAAATTTCAGTACTAAGACAAAGTCTCTAGCAAGATGGGAAATAACTACATGCATATTGCTCATCTTGGCACTCAAAGAAAGGGAGTAATCAAACTTGAGTGGGTCATTTTTTTTTTAAAAGATATGAACAATTTATATTGAGTATCATCACTGACAAAAGAAGCATTAGTATTTGGATTAAGAGAGGTTTTCCATGGGATAATAGAAGTTTCGATCCTAGTTTATTGAAAGAATTACAAGAAAGCGCAGAATGAAATCTACTGGAATGAAGTGACTTACCACCCCAATGTGCCATTCATGTGAAGCCAAATCTTTGAAATCCGCAGCGTCCATCTCCTGAGACATTAGGAGATAGCATTCTTATGTTAGATAAATAGGAATTGCAGACTCACATGAATGTATTTAGGTATCTGAGCACTCGGAATTTCTCCTTTTGGATGGGATTGGATTTTGAAGTTGCAGTTACATGTCAGTAAAATCATGAATTGGTATTGACTAATTCATGAATTTTATCTTTGATAACTGTGACTAATCTTCATGCATGTGAAGCAAATCAAATTCTTACACTGAGGTGCACATCTCCAACCTCAAATAACAACAGGGTGGTTCATGAGAAAGCAATAAGACATGAACAATCAAAGTTCTTTAAGATCAGTATTTTCAGGAGTAGTTTATGTCTTATATCAAGCGGACCCAAGTGCATGCACATCTTCATGCATGCGAAGCAAGCAAAACTCTTACAAAGATGCATGTATCTCCTACCTCGAATAAGAAAATGGTAGCTTATTCTGTTTCATGTGAAGCACAATAAGATATAAAACAATCAAAGTTGGAGCAAGGAAGATTTCAAGGAGAGGTGTATACAATGCTGTAGATAGGAGGTGCTTTCCTCTCCACTTTGGATTTCAGAGTCGGTATGACGGAGAACTGTGGCGACACTTCCTGTGACCTGAAAATCCATCTAAAGAAAGGGAAGAATTGGAACCCAATTTGAGTAAAATGTTAAACAAATGGCACAAGAAGAATGTGAGCAATAGAACTGATTATGTAAAGATACATTTGGGGGTATTTGGCTCTCTGGAATCTTAAAGGGGTCATGAATCTGTTTCTGAAATAGATTCCTGGTGGAAAAATTCTATGTTGTTAGGTACTGGGAAAGCTATTATAAAAATCCACGTTTTTATTTTTATTTTTGTGTTTGGACAGAGGTGATGGAGAGGAGAGGAGAGGAGAGGCCTTTTTATCTTTTTAAAAAATATCACAGTTGGATGAGAATCCATTTTCCAAAATTCTTGCAAGCTATCTTCAAGCTGGTAAGCGTAAAATGGGCAAATATTGGGAATTGGCTTCCCACAGGAATCATTTTCCACCATTTTCTAATACCAAAATATACAAATTCAGCCCCTCAATAATGGAATCCATTCTCCAGGGGCTCGATTCCCAGCAGCCAAATGATCCCTTGGGTGTTCGAGCTTCCCAACACAGACCGGGATGTGCTATATCCAAATCACAAGCGAGACAAGGCTCAGACCTTCCTGCTCTTATCTCAGTAGTGATTTAGGGTGGAGGAGAAGTGGGGAAGTGGAAGTATGCATAATGTGGATTCCATTTCCTGTGCCAACCCAAAAAACAAGTGTATTGTATCCACCATGGAAGCCCCAATGCAATTCAGCAGTACATGAAAATCATGCCTGGTTCATCAATCAGATCCTATGAAGGATACATAATGATCAAACCTTGAACATGTCTGAGATGAAAGTAAAGGCTCACAATGGGATATCTGAGGCTTCTTGTAAATGAAAACATGCAATTCAACCATTAGCAGCTATAACACACAAACATTTTCATGATCTTTGAATATGAATACATCAGTACGATATGCACGTTGTGAAATGGCATGTTTCTAGAACATACCCAATGTATAGGAAGATACAGAACTGCGCCCATTCACGGACTAACAACCAGAGCCAGTAATTATCTGTTGTGCCATCCACATTCATATATATCTGGTATCAAAATGTCAAAGAAATTCAAGTATTTAATAAAATCTTTTTAAATATTTATCATAATGTACCATACGATGCTCAATTGAAAGGAATGCTGTTTTTTCGCTAGACACAGCAATGTTACAGGTGGACCCACCCTTTCGTAACTTAACCCATCAATCTGGCTGCCTTGTCATGGGATGTGTCATGCCATTGTCCCCCCGAGAGATGATTTTCTGCATCTCATGGAAATGGACAAGCACCACCCCCGATCCACATTTAATGGGTCTCAATCAGATGATGGTTAGGATCATCACATGAGAAGATTTTTGGTTATCTCATCCACCATGGGGCCCACCATATGAATGATTTGGATCACTAGAAGGCGGGTGAATGAAAGATCCAGCATTTGTATATTTCGTCTTTATCATATGATTAACATTCATGGGGATGCTGAAGAACCAGGGGTCCCATACCATGATTTCAGCCGCTGCGATTATTTGCATTGCGCCTTGGAACTTCCTGAATAGGACAAAATAGAAGCTGCATCAATGTCAAAATATGCAATTACTCTCTTCTCTAGCTACAATGCCACACGATAAATACCCCAATCTATCTGTATAAAATAAGAAATGTACTTAAAATGTATATGACATACTTGAACATAGTATACTTTGTATGCATGGCATCGTGCATTTCTTGAACATCCTCGTCTTCGACAAAACTCAGTCGTTCACGCAGTACTAAAAGATTGCGGGCTGTATGTCGGAAGATCACATAAAATGATATGAAATAATTAAGCAGCAGCAGCACCTGGATTAGAAGAAGTTGAATGAGTTAGCTTCTCCAAGAACAAGCAAATAAGCACATAACTAAAACCCATAACCAAAACAAAATGCTCCCAATTCCATCCAAAGTTCTAAAACTTGTTGACTTGACTCAAAAGTTGGCCAAGTTTTGAGTTGAATCACCATGAAACTCACTGGCGAGCTTGACTCAGTTGAGACTTGGCCAGACTTGTCAAGTCAGCTCACTCACTGGGTTGACTCGACGTGACTCTGCACGACTCAAACTGAGTCACTCACTGGGTGATTGCTTTTCTTAATAAAAAAAATAAATATAAGGGCAGAATATGAAATTTGAACCCTTGACCATTTTTAGAGAGTCAACCAACTCTACCAATAAGCCATGCGCTTCAACTATGACAATATATATCAATTTTTTATATTCCTAGCATATTAAATAGGTAAATATGATTTGAATATTCTTATTAATTTAATAATTAAATATCGAGTTGAGTCAAGTCAGGTCTTCAAGTCAAACCGACCGAGCTGGACATAGAGTCGAATCGAGTCAAGTTTTTGGGTTTTTGAAGTGATTCAATCTAGTTAGTTGTCAGCAATCCATATCCGTACATGTGGCGATGTGTATAGGATCCACACAAGGACCATTCATCTTTGGACTGTACCCCAAAAATCATAACTGTTGATCATCCTAGCAACCTATTGGAGACTGTAGAAATTCAACAGGAACAAAAATCATCTACTTGGGTGGCTAGGATCAAGAGGTCATATGGTCCATTGCAGTAGGGCCCAACAGATGAATCGTCTGATTTTTTGCATGTGTTGGTGTATGGATCCGGAGTATGTGATAAGTAAGACATAAGAATTAAGCAGCAGCAAAGGGATTATGGAACTCATGGAGCCTCACAGTGAAGTATGGTATGGAAGCTTTGTAACCGATAAGAGTCAAGTAGAGAGCACACCCAAGTGCAGCTGTAGTACGCCGTTCGGATACCAAAAGACGCTCACACATGATACAGTAACCGTGTGAAATGAGGAGAAAGGACACAAATGAAGCTGTCTGAAAGAGAACTCCAGTTACAAACACCCCAAACGACATCCAAAGAGAGCATATCTGAAGATTGAAACATGAAAACCTGCAAGAAACATGCTCAATAACATTCACAGAAGCCTCTGAAAACAAGGAAAAGAAATAGAAAATGCCCTTTATGAAAGGTCACAGCCAATGCTCAGTGAAAGCAGATGCAAGGAATGTGAAATGCTGATAAATTATCTGTATTGCTCTGGCTTCAGTTGTGCGTGGACATATATCCCAACTTCTGGCCACCAAAGAGACTTGCTTACACACCACTGGGGATTAGCCATGGTGAAAAAAATCACATCAACTGGATTAGCCCAACCCTTTGATTGTGGGCCAACTTTTAAGATCCATCTATTGTAATGAACCATTGCTTGGATGGTTAGAATCATCGAACCAAAGTACTTCTTTGGGACATAAGAAATTCATAGTGTGGCCTATTGAATAGTGATTTCAAGATGATGATTTGAACTATTTTATTTCTTGGATTGATCTTGACTGTCCATTTTTTTATACTACCTATCTGATAGGGTGTGTGTGTGGTGTGTGTTTGTCTCTCTCTCTCTCTCTCTCTCTCTCTCTCTCTCTCTCTCTCTCTATATATATATATATATATATATATATATATATATATATCCATGACCTGCCCCAATATGAATGAATGAACAGTCCAAATCAATGATTGACGGTGACATGTGTACTTAAAATTTTTGTGGATGTTAGCATTCCACACACACACACCCCCCTATACGTGAAATAATGGATAATTTTAGAAAGAAAATGAAGAGATTACATCATGAAGAACAAGATTAAAGGTTTTAATATTGATTATATTACCTTCTATTGATGCCATACTACCAAGGGCAATATTATATCATCCTGCGGCTCATGTAGTACATACTTTCAGATGAATATATGTTTGCAAACATATTGAATCAGTGGATCATGCAGCTCATTTGTGTTGAAAATAACTTGAGAAAAACCCTATATGGTCATGTTTATCTTAGGTAGCATTTGGGCATACTGCCAAATCCTGGTCAGTAGGGTGCTTCCCAGGCACCATCAATGCACTTGGTGGTCATGGAAGCCAGGAAAACACAATTGGCATTGAGTAGGCAAGAATTTTCCTGCCTCAACAACCCCGACCCCAAATTACATTAATGTACGAACGTTAAAGACCTATTCTCATCTCCACCATGTTTCGGCACTAGCGGATCTGGCATGGGGAATGGCAGACACCTGAATGACCTTAACATAGATGTACTTAAATATGAAAAAGAGTTAAGTTTCATAGTGTGCAAGGGTATGTTTGGGTAATTCAAATCCCACCTCAATAAACCATCTTCTTCATTGACTTGCAGAAATCAATAAGCAATTCCAGCTACACTTACTAACACCAATTGTGCTGAAAGTATGAGAAAGTCATTCTCTAAAAAGAACCTGTTTGGCAGACACCTTAAAATGAGTTCATCTTAGTTAATAGTAATTATGTTTTAGAGACTGTTGTTGTTGGCAGTCAAGAATAATTTAATCCTTACCAAAAAGAAATACAATCTCTAATACACAATTACTATTAAGCGTCTACAAAACAGGAACTAAATAAATAAAATGAATCTCATTGCAATATAGTAGTGATATGCGAAAACAAAGCCATATGATGGTTTACAAACATTTGACTGTTTATGAGTATTTAGCGAAAACATACCAAAACAAAAAGGACAGTGCCAATTGCAAGACTTTAATTGACGGAATCGAAGCCAGCGCCCACTGCAGATTGTTCGGCTGCTCTAGTATAAACATTGCACAAGAACACCCATATAAAATCATCATTCCCAAAAAAAAAAGAAAGGACGTTAACTATAAAACCTATCAAACATAAACAGAACCTAATTCAGTATTTTCATGTTCTGTTAAGTAGTAGTGCCTGTGTTGGTGTGGACTCCAGATTGAACTGGTTCCGCTAGTGTGCCAGGCCTGGCCTAGTGACACCCTACTCGTGAGGCATACACATCAGAAATGAAGCAACATGAGAAAAGAGTACTTGAAATGGAAACAATGACACACCCACCCTCCCCCATAACATGATTTGCAAAACACTGAGGAAAAAAGATAAAAGAAAAAAATTGTTTATGAACAGTAAGAAAAGAGAACTTCAAAACAAGGTTTATGCTTGAGAGTCACATGCTCTCGAAAATATTTAGACAATATTTTCTTATAAAAAGCGGTGAATTAAATAAAAAAGAAAAGACTGGCTTGAGTCACATTACAATGTCCTATCTTGAAAGTGATATTCACTACCTACTGATAATCAAATTGGTCGGTAAGAGGGTTAACAGCAATTCTGCCTCCAGGATGAGGAGGACTGGGAATAGGCGAGGTGGCCCATCAAGCTTCTTGATGTCGCTTGCCTTGGGATGGGCCAAGGCCCGAGTTGTCAAATCACTAACTGGCCAGGTGAGAGCTCAAATTTGACAAACTTTTCAAATTAAGGCCATGCGTGAGCGTGGATTGACATTTGGGACCCATTTATGGCTAAAATGGCCTAGCCCATGGCATGAATTTCAGGTGCCATAGATAAATGGGCCAGGTTCAGGCCAGCCAGTTGCCTTCTATATCAATAAAGGGTGTTGGTTTAGTGACCATAACATCATAGCCTGTAGTCATCTGATGCATATTGGGCCTACCCTCAGTGATCAGAATTCAGAACCATTAATTTGGTGCACTCCACTATTGATGGACTAGCATACACGTTCAATTAATGGACTTTACCTTGTTGAATGCGTGGTTAGAAAAACTCTGTTTTAAACTCTGTATTTTTTAAATTCCTCGTGTGATTGGTTCAAATTTTAGAATTCCATATATTTCAGAATAGGGGAAAAAACTCATATGCTCATATGTTTATGCAAACTGATTTGATTTATATATATATATATATATATATATATATATATATATATATATATATATATATATATATATATATATATATTAAAATGCATTTTATTAAAAAAGAAAAAGAAAAAGTGTTTGAGGACAATTTCAAAAACAGATATTGGCGGTTGCCATCCGTTGACATATTTGAATAAAATCAAGTTTGTTAGTGGATACAGATCGTGTATATAAGAACTACTTGAAAATAAATGATTTAAGAGATGGAAAGAAAAAGAATGAAATGGAGACGCCATTTGATTACCTATGCACATTATTACTCATGCAAATTGAAATCAACCCATTTTAGTTTAAGTTTTGTATTTTAATCTTATTCATACACAATGTACATATAAATATATGATATATGCACATATATAACCGTTTTTTTTTTCCTCATTCTCCATCTCTTGAAGTTTCCGTTTCTTTGACTGAATTTTATCCTCCTAATGATTCGAATTAAGCAAGAACATTGCTTGTAACGTTTTGCTATATTCTTTTTTCATCCACCCATTTTGCAGGACATGGTGGGCCCTACCAGACATCTAAACCACCCAATGGGGAGGTGAAAATGATCAAAAGATAACATTATTGAGATGTCGATAAATGGGCATTCATTTTCACTAGCAGTGGCAATGGGCTGGGCCAGCCTTGGGTTGGCCCTAGCCTAGCCCTGATCCTAATTGGGTCAAAAAGGCAAGACCATTCTTTTTGTAAAACAGGATTAAATGGTATGGAATTGTATTAGATGGGATTAACACCATTATTGCACAATGATTGCATGTCTGGAAATGTAGTGGTATTTGGGCCATCCAATCCCATGTTTGGGATAAAATTCTTGCTATGGGAAAAACATTGGATGAAGCAAAATCCAATTTGGTGGACCATGGAATTGTAATCAACAAACCAAATTCACAACGGATGTCGGTCACTCGTACACGTATATAATTAAAATGTCATGTGTAAAGGGCATGTATGGATGGACGGCATGGACAAACACACGCATCAATGTGGAGCCCACATGTGCAGTGGATTTCAAAGTCTATGGAAATCCTGCATGAGACCAAATGCAATTCCATCCCACCTAATCCCAACCCTTTCCATCCTCCCTAAACACCGAATGGAATTTGCACAGGACCAAATGCACCTAATTCCATCTAATACCATGCTCCAAATGTCCCCTAATAGGTTACTTGATGATTGGACTGGGTCACTGAGCTGCCCGGGCATAGCCATCCCTAATTTTTATCACTTTTTAAAAACCATTTATAAATTCACATCAGAAACCAAAATTCCATGTTCGTCGAGCAAAACAAATATTCGATAAAATTATATTATGCTAATTTTCAAAGTTATTTGATACTCCATCAGAGTACAACTGTTCATAAATGTGCTTAGAAAGCGAAGCCACTCACACACTATAACTCAAATTAAACCGTTCAAGTTGTCGCTCCAATTTGGATCGGTCATTAAAATTTCACTGATTTGATAGCCTAACCTGAAAGTCGGCCCAGATGGGTGCACCCAAAGGATCCGACGGTCGACATGATCCTGTGACCTTCACCAAAGCCCAAGATGGACGGTACACGTCCAGTAGTCCACCTAACCACTATGGAAGAAGAGAGGGTCTGATCGCCCCTCCGATTCTATGGTTAAGATGGCCCTCAAATTACGATCAACGGTTTAGCTCGGCTACCGGCTGGGCCAGATGGACAGTGGAATCACGCGTGGGACCCATTACTGGTTGCCCACAAGTGGGCCCCACGGTCCCATATCCAACGTAACCAGCCTATTGGTGGAACATCCAACGGACGGCTAGGATTAAAAGAAAAAACTCAATGTGCAAATTTAGCAAACGAATTTCCATCGATCAGAGGTTAGGACTGCTCAGAGAATCTCACTGCAGGCTTAACATCTAGCTACGGTTCCGCAGTCCAGACCATTTAATGATCTAACGCGTATCAACCATGGCACTCTTCCGGAGTATCATATAATTCCCGTCTCCAAGAAAAACCAAGATGACTTATCAAGCAACGTATCGGTTGTGTGTGCCTGCTCGCGACACCGATACGATACTTACCCAAAAGAACACTACAAAAGAGATAAGAAACACGAGATATGTCCCGTAACGTTTCCGAGATGAGAAATTGGGAGGGAAAATAAGAACCTGGAAGTGGCGTTTGGTCCAGGTGTTGAATGTCCATGAGAAAGCCGTTACGAACCAGATGACAAGGAAACCGAGATAAAGAGCTGGTAGTGGCCGATACGCTTCGTCCACGGCAGTAGCGCCTGGTCCGGTGAAAAAACCGTCCGAAACCTCCATTCCAAGGAAAAATATCCGAAATCCTTTCTCCTTTTTCCGGTCTTTTGGGATGCGGAAATGAGATAGCGGTCTGGCCAGAAATAGGCGAGGAGAAAAGCTTTGGTACTCTGGCAGAGTGTGACGGATGATAGGCAGCCACTTGAAATTTGCACACGTGGCATATAAGTAATTGTATCAAACCGTCCAAATTATCGCATCCATGAGTAAATATAATAAATAAGAAAATTAAGCTTATTCGAATACTGGATTATCGGATTTGGTGGACATTGATTGGACAACTGAAAATGAAAATGATCCAATGGTTCACAAACAAGTGATCACGGGTCAAAGGTTAGGATTTTTCGGACAATGTGTTCTGGATTGTCTTCGAGAAAGTGGGTTACAGAATCTAGTCGGTTTTAGTTGAGTTCATATATGCTATGTGCAATTTGAGTGCCTGCGTATCAAGCCTCATGCGCAGCACGAGTATCATATAATTCCTCAATAGGCGGGCTTCTCCACGGATCTGGAATTAACGGCCCTGCTCGGCTCGTCGCGATACGGAGAATTACGAAAGTGGTCCTGTTTTCATGTCCAAAGGACGATGATGTCCCTGCTGTTTGATAAATGAGAGAATTATATTATCCACAACTCGAGGCTTCCCATTGTATACTCTGGTTTTCAATCCTCACAAGTGGGGTAGTTATTATGTAATCCAGACCGTTCATCTGCTGCTTCCTACATTATGATCTATATTCCAAGATGTTTCCTCTGGGAATAATCCTGACCTCTCAATTCGTAGCCTATAACTAGATGGTTGAGAAGACAAATACAGTAACGGCCCAAATTCAACTTAAAAATTTCGTGGGTGGCTAGATCTTCATCTCTGCGAGAATTTTGGAGCATCGTCCATCCATGATGAGATGGGGTAGACTAACAGTGTGGATTGAGAACCATGGGCCCGAATTGTGTGAAACAGACACCCGAGTAGTTTCCACTGTACTCCACCTGAGGATATCAATAGATTACTCTGGTTTACCAGTTTGTACAATGATTTACTGATGGGGGTGGCCAGCCACTGCAAAGACTTCCATATATAATGAGAATCAAAAATGTCCTACCAAAAATCTCATATACATTCTCTTGGAACGTCGCCCATATTTATAATTCGTGAAAAAGCTCCATGCTTTATAATAACACTATGCCCAATTACACATGCAGTAAAAAAAAAAAAAAAACAAACGTAGCATTTATAAGTTAATATAACCGTCCATTTGGTGGACCGTAGTTTAGATGTTTTAGCAGAAAATGATAGCTTGATTAGTTCATTATTGATAAGTAATTGTTGATAATCATATAACTTATCATATTTGTCATTGGCCCAATGGATTGACGATCTTTATTATTAGTCTGCTTGGACTGCTCATCTTTAATTTCAATGGACCTACATTATAATTAACCATCTTTAATATCTGGCTAATCAAAGTTTGTCTAATTTGATTGTTCGTCTTAAATTTCAGCCTAATTAAATGATTTCATATCAGCTGCCATTTATAGTTAATATTCACCTAATTGGGTGTACTTGGACTGATGAAGTATGATAGACTTCAATATATCGGGCACTTTGATAGGCTTAAACAAACTTTGATAGAATTTGATGCATGCACTTTATATCCAACATGATTTAGTAGACTTTGGTACACTTTGACAAATATTAACATACTTTGACATACTTTACAAGGGCTTTGGTAAACTTCGACATACTTTGATGAACTTAAAAGCATCAAATTTTGAGGAAGTCATCAAAGACTATCAAAGTTCGTTAAAGTCTATCAAAGTGGGTGGAGGTTCATCAAATTTTATCTAAGTATATATAAATCCTGTCGAAATCCAGGGCCTTTTAATTGGAGTGAAATTATATATATATATATATATATATATATATATATATATATATATATATATATATATATTAGGTTACTATTGAAGTTGGAACAATTAGATTCAACTTATTTTAAAACAAATTGTTAGATGAAGTTGATTTTAGATATCAAAGGTTTAATTCCACATATATTGGACTTGTAATGAAGATTGACAATCATATTAGGCCAATGTCAAGGATAAACATCGTAATTAAGCTAATAATAAAGGTGAACATACTAGTTACAATGATTTTTGTGATGAACAATTAGGTTAGGTAGTAAAGAGAATGTGAGTGGTTGTCCATGATAAATGAAGACTCCAAAACATGAGCCCCACTAAAAGCTAAACGAACATCTAATAAACCACTCCAAAATTCATGTACGTGAGTCACAACTATTTCATGTCACAGATCTTTAATAGTGGTCTGTTTGGATTGTTCAATTTCAATATTGAGGATTTTATCCCATTCTTCTTTAAAATATGCCTAATCGGATTGTTCTCCTTTATTATTGGGCTAATCAAACCCTTCTACTTCTATATAGGCTTCATAAGGTTGTTTAAATTCAATATTAATATAATTATATTAGCTTATGTAAACTTTTATAATGAACTTTGAAGCATTGTAGTTTGCAAATGTTTGATCATGTTGATGTTCGTCGGTATATGAAGTTTATTGATGCCTATCAAAGTATGTTTATATTTATGAATCGACTTTGACTAATCTTGATGGATGGTGATAAACTTCAATGGCTTTCGACACACTTGAAAAACTTCAATGGATAAATAGGGTTTAGATTTTGATGCACTTTAAAAACCTGTTGAAATTTATCATAGTTTGTTAAAGTTTGTTAAAGTCCTTTGAAATTTATTGAAGAATGTCAAAGAACATTAACACTTATCAGAGTCAATAAAATCCAATCAAAGCTTGTCAAAATTGCATGAAATATAGTTGAAGTGCATTTGGTTAACGTGATACTTGATGTGAAGACTCCCTAATGCCTATATATATTAAAGTTAGAACAATAGGACTCGACTGATAATTAAGATAAAAGGTTAAATTAAGTAGATATAAAATATAAAATGTTTAATTTCATTGATATTGAAGATAATCAACCCAAATGAACTCATAATGAAGATAGACAGTCCTCAATTGGCAAATATTAGAGATAAACACAATAATTAAGTCAACGTTAAAGATCAACATATTGATTAGACCAATTTTGGTGAAGAGCTTGAGAGATGTTTGAGATAGGTTGAGAGGGAATTGGAGTGGTGTTTAGGAGGACTTAAATTATCTACACCAAATTTAGGTGGGCTCCAACTCATGGTTCAGTAATAGACACACTGTGTTTTAACACTAAGGTCATGAATTTGAGTGCCCCCGTGGAGTGTGTAAAAGAAAAAAACATCTATTTGAGATAGTGCATAAAACGCCACAATATTACATACTGGGATCAACTTGGTTCATTAGGTTTGCTCCTCGGTAATAAGCCTTGCTATGAAAATTCAGCCATATCTAAAACTTAAGTGGGCCGCACCAAAACATACAATGGAAATGGACAACAAACGTAGGTTTGTTTTCGGAGCTACCATGATGTGTATCCTCCATCAAACACATTCAGGGTTAATAACTCACTAGAATGTACTGAAGATCCATTAAATCATCCCTCATCTAAAACTCATGAGGACCTTTTTAAGAGCAATGTTTCACATTATTTCCATTTGTGTGAACTTAAAAGAGTCCAAGGGGTAGTTCCGTCTTTTCCCGAAGTAGTAAGGTCAGCCACCAACTCTCGTAAGTCAGACCTTCCACCATATACACTGAGGGTTTTTTCGTCATTCTACCGTCGGTTGGACTACCCGTACGTGTAGTCAAACCTTCCACCCTACACATCCCCAACTCGGTGGACGCGGCTTGGCTAATGACTCTGCCACTAGCCAGGTGGCTAGTGGTCGGTGCTCTGTGGGCTCCTCCATGATGTAAGTGTTTCATCCACGCCGTCCATCCATTTTAAAGATTATTTTAAAGATTTTTCAAAAAAAATTATGAGGAAGACCTAAAACTCAGGTGGACCACACCACGGGAAAACAGTAGTCATTGAATATCCACCGTTACAAACCTCCTAGGGCTCAATGTAATGTTTATTTGACATCCAACCCGTTCATTAGCTAGTAGAGACCTGGATTAAGGGAAAAAAAAATAAACATCAGCTTCATCCAAAACATTTGTGGCCTGCAGGAAGTTTTTAATGGTAGACATTCAATCAACACTGTGTGGTCCACTTGAGATTTGGATCTAACTCATTTTTGGCATCATATCATAAAATGATCTGAAAAAAATTTGACAGATGGCATAGATGAAACACATACATCATGGTGGGGCTCACATAGCACCGACCACCAGCCATTGGCTAGTGGCAGGGTCACTAGCCAATCCGTTTCCAACTCGGTGATCAGATTCAGAACTGCTCAGCTGGTGGGCCCCACTCTGCATGGTCTGGTTGCAATTATCAATACACTCATTGCACGTTAAGTATCAACCATCAGCCTTCCTATCATAGCCATCCATTTTCAAGATATGGTGTGGCGACATCCAATCAGATGTGCTTATGCAATGTGGGTGCTCCACAATCAGGCCCACTGAATGAACTCTTTTCTACCACGGAAGGTGGGCCCTCATGGCGGGTGTTAGGTTCTACGAGTTAAAGGGTAAAGATGGTGCTTGCGGTTTATAGGGAAGAGTTACTGCTCCGGCAGAGCATGATCGTTTATAGACTTGCACTCGGAAATTGTACACATGGCCTCTATTTAAAATTGAAACTAAACCATTCAAATCATGGGACCCACTCTAGATAGGTAATTGTACCAAGATTGGATTTATTGAAGTAACCTAACCACTGATCAATGGAGATTTGTGGTGGAATTCGAACCATGACTTCTACTGACCATTGGATGTGCACGCAATCGACTAGTTTGGAAATTCAGTGTAACTTCTAGGATATGGCCCACCGAAATAGGGACTACGAATTTCACGGTTGGATTTGATCAAAACGTGTTACTCATGTGAAATTTATGAGTGCATTTGTATGAATAGTTGCACTCTCCCAGAGTACTAACGCTTTCCTACCCAGGAAGAACGGCGCTTACGTGCATGTGTCATGCAATGGAACCTATCCTTGAAATTGGCCGGGGAAACGAAAGAACACGTGTCTCGTGTGTGAGTCATGAGCCGTTCGAGAGTTGATACTCGGGCGAGATTCATGGAAATATACTCGTCATTGAAAGATTGTCAGGTCCTGCGAGTGTTGCTACCAGGATATATTGGGGAGGTGGCACACGCACCATCGCGGCACGTGTACGCGAAGCTCATTCATCAAGTGGTTCCGTCCGTCGCGATACACTGGAGTTAAAATGGGGCTGGTCCGCTCATCAAGTAGGCCATACTCGTACGAGAGAAATGGACGTCTAGAGAAAACATGATGGATGGTCATTTATCAAGGCACCAGCGTTTCCTTTGTGATGAGCGGACCAGATTGTTTATGGGAGAATCGGTGAAGACCACTAGATGAATGGCGTTGATGTCCTACGTGCAGGGATAGGTTGCACGAGTCCTCTGTATAAACTTTTCAATCTCTACTCGCGCCAACCACTCCACTTGTAGCTCATGTATACGCCACACGTGTTCTCATGGCACACGGGTACGAAATCCAATCCATTCATCAGAACCATACCATTATGTAGAAGGCCTGGCCTAAGAATCAGTTCAATACACTACTCACGTAGGCCACAGTTAACTAAATAAATGCACGGCAGTGAATAAATCTGCCCAAGTTTTCCAACCCATTGAACTGCTTCTAATACCATGGAACACCTGCCGACCTCTTATTTGTTGAAATCCTGCGAGAACATCTACGAGGCAAGAACCACCTGATGAATGGCTTGGATATTGCACCTTTCTGCCGTTTAGCTTTCTCGTACACGCGTGTGGGCTTGGAAAAATCCTTCGTTATACACGAGAAGGTCTAAAATCTAAAGTCCAATCGGTTGAACGATAAATTTCCGTCCACCCGCTAGATAACTTCTAGCCTATCATATGCACGAGAAATCCAAACCGTCCAATAGGTTGGCCCCACTAATGGGAGCAGCATATACAAAAGTACAGACCATAAAATATTAAGTGATCTAAACCATTAAAAACAATACCAGCCGCTGAAAAATAACAAAATATAGCTTTGTATATATAATGACTGGATGGGACTGGATTTTGAGGAAATTGACCCTCATGGTGGGTCCAGCCTATTGGATGGCTTAGATCTCGCACGCAAGTAACTGGTTGAAAGTTATCCTCTGAGTGGATGGTAACTACTAATTTGTAGTCCATGATTCTACGGTGTGCCTTGCATGTGGTTGTACGGTGGTCGGTTACGGATTGTGTCCTTGCGTGAGCAAAATACACACACATTAAAAAAAAAGAAAAAAAAGAAGAAGCACATGACCAAATGACCAAAATGCCCTTGAGACACATCATCGGCTAAATGCAGTAGGTTGCAGGGATATCCAACAACTAGTTTTAGGCGAGTGATGTAATGACTTTCAAGCGTTCAAACGTGTAAAATAAAAAAGAAGTAAGGTTTGGGATTTAGGTGAAGGACTCTTTGAATTTGGTGAACGAACTCACTACATTTTCCTTCTACGCCTAGCTACTCTAAAATTCCAAATGCTAATCTTATATAAATACATGTGTCGGAAGTGGGGGGTCCACACATTCTCTGATTAGTTCACATAGGTGGTGGGGCCAACAAATTGGAGCTTTGTACTTATTTTCCCTTTCGGGTGGACCACCTATGTGGCCAACATGACACATTAGTGGGCTCTTCCGATTTGTTGGGTATAGGAGCTGTGATGGTTTGGGCCAAGCTAATGCATGGCGGGTGAGCTTGGGTTAGAGAATGTTGGCCATTTAAGTAAATGGGCTGGGTTCAGGTTGAAGCCTGCCCAAAACGACCCATACATATAGCTTATCAAGAGGTTTGGTCAGATGACCTGACCTGACGCAGCCCAAAACCCAAACCAAATTAATAAACAATAATTAATAGATACATACACATTATGTATGTACCTGGGTCGAGCATACCTTTAGCTTCATGTCCTATTCTTTAAAAACATGTTTGGACCACTTACATTTGTGTTATTAATTTTTTGTTTTTTTAAAGCACAGTGGCACACCGACGCACTGACCTCTTGTTGATACTCTTAGGAGTCTTACCTCCAAGGCATGAGTATGCGTGTTATGTTAATTTAGAGATTATATTAATATAATAACTTTGATATTTCAAAATTCCTTTATTCCAAATAAAATCCAATCTAACAAATTCATCATGTGAGGCGTACCATCAATGTTATTGTCCATCATGTGGGCCCACTTTCAATATCCACCACCTATCATGTGGAGTGCACATTTGATGTGGACTGTCCATCGTGTGGGACCCACCTTCTATGTGGCCGTCCATTATGTGTGGCTCACCTTGGATGTGGGCTGTTCATTATTAGAGGTTGACTTTTGATTTGGAGCGTCCATTATATGGGGCTTTGGCCATCCATCATGTGAGGTTCACCTTCAATGTCTAGTGCCCATATTGTGGAGCCGACTTTTGATGTGGCATGTCCTTCTCGTGGGCCCAGCCTTCAATGGGGGTCGTTCATCATGTGGAGCTTGTCTTGGACGTGGGTTATTTATCATTAGGGGCTGGCTTTTGATGTAGACTGCACATTAGGTGGGGCCCACCTTGATGTGGGTCATCCATCACGTGAGCTCACAATCAATGTTAATTTCCATTACATAGGGCCCACATTCAATGTACACGGCCCATCATGTATAGCTCATCTTTGATATGGATAGTCTACTGGCTGGGCCTCACCTTCCATGTTGGTTTTGGAAGCAGATTAGGTGTGGCCTTTGCCTCACCCAAGATGGTGTAACCCTTACCCAGGGCCCACCTTGATGTATATATTCTACATCCACTCCGTCCATCTGCTTTGCCAAACCAATTTTGGGCATGAGCCCAAAAAATGAAGTAGATCCAATTCTAAGGTGGACCATGCCATAGTAAGCATTGGTTATTGACCATTAATAGGCCACAAAGGATCAAGCTGATGTTTGTTTTGTTTTTTTGTTTTTACCTCCCTCCATTCATCCCCATTCATATGAGCAGATCAATAGGCTAGATGGAAAATAAAAATTACAAGCCTTAGGAAGTTTTGAATGGTAGGGCATTCAATCACCACTCTTTCGTGTAATATAGTCCACCTAAGAACATGGATCTTTTTCATTTTTAGTCTCATATCCTAAAATGATATGGAAAAATAGATGGACAAACTGGTTATATAATAAATACATCAAGGTGGGTCCCATATTGGTAAGAGCCACATCATGTTGGGTGAGGTCTGGGCTGCACCTAATCCACTCTATAGTGCTGTCCAGCATGTGGGGCTCCCCTTAATATGGAGTGTCCGGTACATGCAGAGATGGATAGAAAGAGAGAGAAGGTAGAAAAAGTGAAAAGTAAAAATAAGAAAAATAAAAAATCATTGTAGAGACAACTTTCAGGTACCAAGTTACTTTTAGAAAGGTACTTACCAGGTTAATTTAACTTGCTGCCCCAAGTTTAAAAAAATTACTCATGAGTGTATATCTAGAGGTGGGCACCGATGACTCGATTCATCCAACTTGTTTTGATCTGACTCGATCCGAACCGAGTAGGATTCGCCTAATCCGAATTCAAACCGAAAGTTACCGAGTAATTTGACTTGAGTCGACCCGAAACTTGATCCGGTTAGACCCGACTCATCCAAAACCCGACTCGATCCAAAACCCGACTCTCTAACCATACCCGCCGCACCCTACCCTGACCCGATCCCAAAATCTCTCCCTCTTTCCCTCATCCTCCTCTTCTTCCAAGCCCACCTTTTTCTCTCTCCCCCCTCATCCTCCTCATCTTCCAAGCTCGGCAACCACCCACCACCTTCACCCTCCTCCTCTCTCCCCTCTCCACTCTCTTGGTCTCTCCCTCCCTCATCTCTCAATCTGACTCATGCCAACTCGACCAAACTCGGTACTTCTGATTGGATCGAACTTAGTCCGGATCAGTCCAGGCCAAACCAGACTCGGATTGAGCTAGGCATGCTAGACTCGGTATTGCGTTGGATCGAGTTTGAGTTAGGCCTATTTGAAAACTGGATTGAGTTGAGTAAGCCCTAACTCGGTCCGACTCGACCCGATGCCCAACTCTAAGTATATCCAAACTAAGCTTTGAGTGAACTGGTTGGGTTAGAGCTGAACCCAACCCAACTCCAAGCGAATCAATGCAACCCTTATCTGGTTGCCTTTCTGGTTGAAAATGGGGAGATCTGGCAATGAGCCAGCAAATTTTTTTTTTTTTTTTTTTTTTTGAATTAGCCTGGCCTGAACAAGATCAAAATATTAGGGTTAATATGAGCCCAGCCCAAACTGGACCAGCCCAGATCCAATGACCCAAGGCCGACAATGTTCATTAACTTAATCTGGTCCAGCTACTCTATCAGGCCTTTAATCAAACTTGAGCCAGGATCTAACCAAATTACTTATCAGGTCCAAAATCCAATGCTCTACTCATTGTTAGGTACAACATAACCAAAATCTAGCGGCCAAACCGGGATTGGCCTAAAAGCGCGTAAGCATTAGCCCAATCCTCATTGATACCTGACAATTACCTAACAGTATTTTTTATGGCTCTAAACGATCGATCATTTACTAAATCCTCTTTAATAATCTACGGCTAGGCCTGGTGTTGGCTTCGGCCCAGTTTCAAACTGTTCAGGGCCTTATCTATGGTGCATAAATGGACCGTACTTTAATAAGAATGTGACATTTTACTGTTGATTGGTAGCTTATCTTGTTTTGGGCCCAGTTGAATCTTCTTGTAGTTGTACCTTAAGTTGCTTTTCTCAATACACATAATGTGGGGTGGTTGTTTATCATATGTGTGTGGGCCCATTACCCACAAAGTCAACACAGCTAGATTTTTTTTTATCCTTTTTGCATTGATTAAAAAGAAAGAAAAAGATAGCTAATGTCCAATCAAAATCAAATGTATCAAAATAGAAGGTTATTTGCTCATCATAACTATAGCATAACACCTTTAGAAATAGTAAGTGTTATTTTCTAACAATGCATCTGCTAGAAATCTGATTGGTCACAAGTACAGTTGAGTTTTCTGTTGACTGTTTGTTGATTGAAGTCACCAATAAATTATGGTTGCGGGTCCACATTTCTAACAATGCATGATTTTTTATTAGACGTCGTATGTTGGATTAATTAATGTCCATGAACTTGGAATATGCGTAGATCATAGGGATTTAATCAATACGGTAGTCATACTCGTCTGGATAATTGCACATATAGTACGTGTTGGAACCTACATTGCCCATCTAGATGGTCCAAATCGCATGTCTGATGACCCTAACCATTTATTTTTTGTTTATTTTTATTGGGTTCAAAGGTATATAAAAGGAAGGATAAATATTAATGGACAAACATTTCAAATTCAGTGGATGAAAGTCGTAGATTCAATCAGGTTATGGGATGAAGATTGTGGATTCCTTTTGAAAATAGCTATTTATTTGGTTAGGCATAAGTCAAGTACATTACTGGCAAATAAAACTAAATGATGGCCTCATTGAAATGCTATGGCAAAGCTATTGTGGAGACAAATGCCAAACCAACAACAGTTTCCATGGATTCATTCAACTATACCATACAAACACATTGTGATTTCAACTCATCCAAACAGTCCAAACTAGCATCAAGATTTAAAAACATTACCCAAACGAGTTCATGGGATTTTAAAACTTCTGTAACTGTTATCTCTACAACACCCATCATCAACAAAGTCCAATATCTGAAAACATTACCCAAACAGATATTCAGCACTTGCCATTGCTATTGCACATGCTCTAGCTAACTCATTCAACTATGATGTGATGTATGACTCGAGGCAACATCATGTGACCGTCACGTCATGAATTCTCCATGTCTGTTGTATCATGTAGCACCACATTCATTGCCGCCTTTTGAAATCATGCACCGCAAATCAAGCACCATGTGCTACATCGCACCATGTCGCCGCACAGGACCTTGTGCCGAAGGTTGACCACATGTAAAAAAAAAATAAAAATGGTACAAAATAATAATCCAAACATGTATGGCAATTCGAGGTACATTGTGGCCACAAACTCTAGGTGGGCTGAATCGGGCCACAAATATTAAATGAGCCGGATGGGTCCTGGCCCACCTGTCAGGCCTTTAAGTAGGTAAAAAAAAATCCATCTCAGTAGCAATCAACAGTAAAACGCCGGCCGGAGCATAATCCATATGTCTTGAATATCAGCCCACACCCAGTCAAAAATGGGCCACACTTGAACTGGGTCTGGTACAGCCCAACCCAGTTGTAGCCCAGGCTACTGGGATTCCCCCAGACACTTGCACTGTAACACGTGAATGATGTTTATTTTATTTTATTTATTTAATTTTTAGACGTGAATTATGTTGATAGTGATTGCATCATATTCACTGGAAAAAATCTGCATCATTTAGAGAAGGATGCAATCACATGCATTGGAATCATGGGGTGTGGAACACAAGGATCAAAAATGCATCCAGCTATTCTGACCACTTGGGTTTCTATCAGCCCATGATTACTTGGTGGACAAAACCCTAAAAAAGACCATGCATGTTTAACACATGCACCAAAACCAGACCCAAGGAAAATGGTCCATGGATAAAAAATCCATACTTTTGCCTGTTGAATGTGGACTCATTTTTATCTTTTAATGTTTATTTTGTGGGAGTTGCTCTGGTACCAACTGTTATATTAAAAAAGAAGAAGAAGAAGTCATATAGGGTCATCCAAGCTGTGTAATTTATGTGTTATGAACCGTCTATAACATGGCCCACTTGATTAAAGGTCCATATGTAAGACCCTCTTAAGTAAAAATCATAAAATGTACCTTCTTACTTTCCTGTGTCCTGTTCTAACATCCAATAAAGTGTTTACAAGTGTATAGGAGTCTGTATAAATTCACATACTTGATGAAATGCTTTTCGGGAGATCTTATTTTGCAGTAGGAAGGTGAAGTAGCTAGACCAATTTGATATACAATAACCATGTGTAAATGTACCTACTACATGAATTTTTCTGTTACCCATTTAAATGTCTATAATGCAAAATACTAGGACTGCAAAAAACATGCTGTACGAGCCATCCATTCCTACGGAAGCGAATGTTTTTGTACCCATCTTATCTAAGCTTGATTTCAGTGTCATTTTTAATGTAATAAAGTTAAAGATACAACCTAGGAAAACAGGACTTATCATACGGTGTGCAGCTTGAATTATTAGTGCATTTGCTTAGGATTGAAATTTGCACAGGTGTGGTCCACTTTCGGGTAGGTGGGCCCTGCTGTAGATGATCAATGGATCAAAATCTATCCACCAAACAATCTCAATTGGGGAAATGATTATGTGGGTTGAAAGCCCGAAGGCCCGTTTTAAAAACTGCTTAGGCTTCTTGTTAGAATAAAACTCATGTATTGAGGGTTTTTAGAGTTCTAGTCTCCTTAGGTTTGGTTGCCGGTTTTGGGTCGAAGTGGGAAAATCTATTACTTGTAATCTTTATCATAATGAAAATCTGCTTAGTGGAGGTAGTAGTCACTCTCACTTCGAAAGAAAAGTCTTTTTTACGTGTGCTTTAATTTCTTGTTTTAATTCTTCTTTTTACATTTTCGCACGGCACTTTCTTGGCCACCAATTTATAAGGTGAACAATTGCTTGATTAGGATTGCTAGCTGGAGAAGCTTTTTAAGTATAATCACTCATCCACCATACTAATCTTCTATATTACTAATGGAGGGCTGAGTACCAGCCCAAGAATTATACATTTCTTCTCCTTTTCACAGACACACACACACACACGCGTAAGACCTTGTATAATAAAGGATGGTCTATGTATCGATTAAGAAAATTATAAATTGAATTTTAAATGCACAATATGTATTTATAAAAAAATACATAAGTGGTTCAATCCATCATAACTATTCCATCCATCACAGCTACTCCTTTTAGGGGGGTTCGGCCCATGAGATTAGGTGGGATGCAATTGCACTTAGTCCCGTGCCTATTCCATCTAACGTTTGAATAAAAAAGGGTGGGATTAGATTAGATGGAATTGCATTTGTCCCTCTTAGGGGTGTTTGGTGCATGGTATTAGGAAGGATTAGGTGGGATGGGATTAAAAAAACATAATTATTACATATGGCGGGATTATCCCCTATTATAATGGGATAAGCTTAATTCCATGCTATGTTTCTAATAAGGTAGTACATTGAATGGATATACCCACCATCATTTGAAACTATTGAGAATGACATATATGTGTTATATCTAAACAATTCATCTGTTTTGTAACCTCATTTTATGACATGAGTTTAAAAATGAGGCAGATCCAAAACTTATGTAGCCTTAAAGAAGTTTTCCATTGTAGGTATTCAATCCCCGCTGCTTTCTATGGTGGGGTCCACTTGAGCTTTAGACCTACCTGATTTTTTGGCCTATGCTCTAAAATGATCTCAAAAAATGGGTGGATGGTGTGGATATAGCCCACACAACTTGCTAACATTGAATCAAATTGGCATGTGACCTAATGCAATTCCATCTAATCTAATTCCAAGCTTTTCCACTCTTCCCAAATATTGAGTAGAATTGACACGAGATCAAATGCAATTCTATCCTACCTAATGCCATCTAATACCTTGCACCAAATGCCTCCTTAGATTTTGTGCACCGTTGCTTTGCTTCCCGCCTTCTATTTTATAAAATTTGAAAATGTTTGTCCACGTTCACAAGTTGTGTAGGTCCCACCATAATGTGTTGGCTACACTCACACTTTCCACCCAATTTTCGAGATCATTTTAAGGCTTGGGCCCATAAATCAAGTAGATCAAAAGCTCAAGTGGACCCGTCACAGAAAGCATAGGGATTGAACGCCTACCATTGAAAACTTATTTGGGGTCAGGTAGGTTTTGACTCAAGCTGATATTTTTGTTTTCCTTTCGTTCAAGGTTTTTTATTTTATTTTTTAAATCTTATGAATAGATTGGATTGTGATTAAGCATCACGGTGGACCCTAGGAAGATTTCAATGATAGGGTCACTATTTTCACTACTTTTTGTATTGTGGTCCACTTAAACTATGAATCTGTCTCATGTTTGGGCCTATGCCATAAAATGATGTTGCAAAATAGATGAATGGTAGGGATTGAACGCCTACCATTGAAAACTTATTTGGGGTCAGGTAGGTTTTGACTTAAGCTGATGTTTTTGTTTTCCCTTCGTTCAAGGTTTATTTATTTATTTTTTAAACCTTATGAGTAGATTGGATTACGAATAAATATCATGGTGGACCCTAGGAAGATTTCAATGATAGGGTCACTGTTCCCACTACTTTTTGTGTTGTGGTCCACTTAAACTATGAATCTGTCTCATGTTTGGGCCTATGCTATAAAATGATGTTGCAAAATAGATGAATGGTGTGGATATAACACACATGTTATTCTCAATAAATCCAAGTGGTTGGTTGTATATATATTGTCAATAGCCAACAAACCAAAGAGTGAATGCTAGGACAACCCATATCATACGTAATAATTACATTTTCTGAATACCATTCCACCTAATACCGTCTAGCTAATACCACTTGTCAAACACCCCCTTAGACCCTACATACTAGATAAGAGTCCATGCCCTGTTAAAATACCATGGATACAACATCACCCGATTACGTATCTGAACTTATCATAATTGTTGGGCCATCTTAATTGTTGTGGGGCCCACCAGTATGCTCATTTTAAATATCTAACTGTTAAATTATCTAAACCATTGATCACGCAGGGCGCACCTAATAGCAGTCTTACAACAGAGAGAGGCATCGTCAACAGAGGGAGCTAGAGAAGCATCTTCTACAGAGAGAGGGAAGGAAGCATCTTAAACAGTAGCATTGCACATGCATTAACAGGTTTTTGGGTCCTATTCACTATAGGGCCTGTTTGGATGCACGATTGAATTTCAATGATTAGTCGAATCAGGTGGTAGTTAAGTTCCTTATCATTCAAATATAGGGGCTGGACTCCAAATCACAATCAGGCAACTTCTAATTTGGATTTGAAAGGAACATTTTTCCAATTCAAGAGCCATTCCCATCTCTTTGGATCATGAAATTGTCTATGCCGTGTTTGGATACAAAACTACCAAACTGTGAACAACTTACTTCAATTAAAGGAAATGACCAAACCATTAAAACAAATAAAAAATTCAAATTGAGAAAGTATCCCTAAAATTGCAATTACATTCCTATAAAAATTCCAACTTGAAAGTAACAGAACAGTAATTTCAAGCCCCATTCATGAACATAAATGCTAACAAATCTAATTACAATTTGATCATTTCCACTCAATTAAACTAATTATCAAAACCCAATTCATCAAAAGTACATCCAAACACAACTTAAAATTAAAACAGTACTTCTGTGCTGTTGGACAAATATTTGCTTTGGGATCTATGTGGTGAATAGCAAGTGTTCAAAAGGACTAGTTCTTCATGGCCACAGAACCGTTGTCCTCCATGATGTGGTCCAAGAAAATATCTCCAGCCCTTAGACTAGTGTAGGTGTTCTTCAGTACGGCACGTCCAAACGTGGCAATCTACGCCATCTGGCTCATTATAGGCCATGAAAACTAGCATCTATCATGAAAATGTTGAATGATGACATGTGGTACGTGAAATGTAGCATTGCAAAGACATCATACGGCGGGCCCTGCCAAATCCATGATTCTATCGGTGGTTGAGCTTTTCCCTCTGTGGTCCTGCTACCCAGGTTTAGCAATCTAGCTTTTTCAAGTATAACACCTATCTACATCAATCACAACTGTCCAAGTTGTGGACCTCTTTGTGGATGGTTAAGATTGCTCAATCAGTCTAATTTTTAAGATATTAAACAATGAGAAAAACCCAAAAGACACATGCAAAGACAAATCTCTTTGATAGCCCACAATGTTTTATTATGTCCACGGCACAAGATGCAAGAGTTTTAACTGAGAAGAAAAAAAAATATAAGTACAATGGAAGCCTTCTTCAGACAATGTTTTATGTTAGCTCTACCTAATATTTCCTAAAATTGGGTTAACCATATATCTTTCGCGAAAATAAACCTTAAAAATTTGAGTGTGCAATGAGTAATGGATTTGTACATTTTTGTTTTTTGGGATCATGATCCATCCACTGAAAAGCCCGCTAGTTTGGTGGTCCAGATTACCTTTTACCATTATCTAAAAAATGCAAGTGATTTCTCCCCGGTCCCCATTTTCTACCCTGAAAATGGATTAGGGTTATTTGCATTTACATTCCTTTTGTTATATGACAATCTGAGATGTCTTTTTCTTTATTTTTACATTTTGTTAGTACCTGGCCTCTGTATCAGTGATTCATTAGATTCCCCCACATGGGAAACTAGCGTGCATAAGCACCATTATCTTTGAGTAAACTAACCCTCTTATCCCTATATCATAGGCACATATGGGATGACTATGGTGTGTGCATATGGCATCCAACCTGTTGGATCTGGTCACCGACCATCAAATGGTGCTTCAAAAATAGGCTGATCCAAGCATTAAGTGGGCCACCATGCGAATTTGAAGATTATTGAGTGGTTGTCAATTGTTTTTTTAGTGTGCGCCACCTGATGATTGGATCAGCCCAATTTTCTAAATGTCCAACTTTTATGGTGGAACGAATTTTCTGAATAGGTTAGATGACATACATATACCATGGTGGGTCCCACATACAATTAGTTGTGGTTAATATCTTTGTACTTGAGGGGGGTGATTTGTTTATTTAGAAAATCCATTCAAACCGAGTCAACCTGCTGCAATTGCTGAATTGAATTGAGTTCTCTCAAGTCCAGTGCCCCATGGGACGTGGATTAAGGGGAGAAAGCAAGAGAGAGAGAGAAAAAGACAGAAAGAAAGAAAGAGAAGAAGAAAATGAGAGAGGAAGAAAGAAAGAATTCGAGTTGACTCGCTGAGTCATTCCATATGTATATGTGAATTTCCATTGGTGTCTATGATCCAATCTTAGAAGCTAGGAATCCAAACCCATGGATCCACATCGTGCATTATGATTCTAGATAATCCAAGCTCCAAGCTATCCATGGTGTTTCAAACATGATTAACTAAAAGAAGAACGTGAATTTACATCAAACAAAATATAGACAATGCTCTATTTCGACCATTTAATAAAGGCCTTTTAAGTCATGCAATAATCATCATCGCCATTCAAACACCCACCATCCATGTAATCTAAACCCAAACACAAAAAAATAATAAAATTATACAAACCATGTTAATTTAGCTTTGATAACCCCTAAATGGAAAGACGTGTTTGATGTCCATGGAGGATAAAATTTGATCTTCCACACCTTCCACCCTTTTAGAAAATTGGAATAGGAGAATATATATATATATATAGTTTCCACACTATAAGAGTCCTATTACTCTTTGAAATAATGTGCATATATACGTCGTACAGTCCAAGTGCACAATCCCTTCCGTATTTGACCTGGTCATAATTATCTAGCCCACTAGTATGCTCAATCCAAATAGTCCAAGAGTCAGTTCCAACCCAATCAATCATGTGGAGCCCACTTAGTAAAAGCCTTATATAAAATGACATTAAGGTGGACAAATATCAATGTAATTAGGATGTGATGTAGAGCGGGTTGCGGACAGTTACATGGCCAAGATGGAACAGAAAAGACCCGATCGACGATAGAAGTAATCTAGACCATCGGACCTTAAATCGGGCGTATGTCACAATCCAGAATGAGTTATCTAACGTAAAATATATGATTTTGGAGTAGAACGAGCTACTTTGGTCAACTAACCCTGCTATGCCAAGTTACTCGAGCCAGATTTGCAAAATACCGCAAGATTGACAGTCATTTCCCTATTTTAATTTCGTTTTTACTATAAATAGTAAATTTTAGTTTGATTATAACTCTTCATCTGTTGGGCTTTAGGAGTTGTGTCCTACGTGAAAAGAGGTTAGAAAAATTAGGAGAATGGTTTGGTGAAGCCAAATAGGACACTTACTATTTTTGGCCGAAAACCTTGTACACTAGAGACATCACGACTGTCTATAAATAATAAGTTTACTATTTATAGTAAGTCGCGAATTCTAGGAGTTTTAGTTGTATTTTGATTTAAGTTTATTTCCCATTGCTCGGTACTCCTATTTAAAGGGTTGTGAACTCATTTTTATTAATTCATTAATCAATTTCGAATTTATTAGAATTTATTTCTATTTTTTACTTTCTTTCTTCGTGGATTCGAGTAGTCTCTGTGATGAGTCTAGCGAAGTTCCGTGGATTTGGAATAGTTATCCTCTTGAGGAAGATGGTGCTCGACCTCAAGTCCTTCCCTGCGTTAGGATGTAACCTAGATTTCATTAAACAAACTCCCTTGTAAAGTTTAGTGCAACATTTCAATGTACAACCTTAGAAAAACACAAGCCTAATATCATTAATTGACAAGCTAATGCTAATGAGAATTTATCATGGAAACGTTGACCTCATGCTCAGGTAGTAAGAAATGTTGAAAGTTACAAAGCCCAAAAGCAATTATAGAAGAATGAGAAATTTACGACTGTACGACCCATTTATGGCCCATTTACGAGACCAAGCCCACCTCATTTTACCTTGCAAGAATAAGCCCCAGTTGTACGGACGCCTTCCCAAAGGTCGAAAATGCCCTTGCTTTTTCCTTCAAGTGGATCGGCCACTGTTCGAAGACGAGCGTCGAGCGCTGACGCTCCTCAAACTCCGAGTTATACGAACGGTTCAAAAGAGATCAATGTTACATGGGCCCCACAGTTATGTATTTATTATATCCACAATGTTCATCCATATTTCGAGATCATTTCGGAGCATTATCTAAAAAAAAAATCATATCCAAAGATCAACTGGACCACACCACAAAGAGCAGCAGAAAATTGATTTTCACCGTTAAAACTTTTGTAGGGCCCACCATAACATTTATTTTCTATCCAATCTATTCATAGATGAAGATGAAAAACAAATTTCGTAATGATCCAAAACTTTCATGACCCCTAAAAGGGTTTCAATGGTAGACGTTCAATCCTCCACTGCCTTTTACAGTGTGGTCCACTTGATAGCTAAATTTGTCTTATTTTTCTTCTCAAGACTTATTACGAGTTTGCCAAATAGATGGACGGTTTGGATATAACACATACCTCATAAAAGGACCTACAAAGGCGATGGGGATTACAACGAGAAAAAAAAAAGCTTGGAATCTACGGCTGCAGTTGCTATGTAACGAAGATCTTTCAATTAATAAAAAAAGGTCCAGAACTGTTTAGCGACTTTGCACAAAAAATCCTACAATTTTCATTACATATCGAAGTGTATTCGAAATTATCGAGATATAGCTACGGATTATAGCCGTAGCCATAACTGCAGTCCGTAAAAGTCTATGCAATTTTTTTTTATTTTTTTATTTTTTACATGGAGAACTTTATTCTACCTACAATTTTCTATAATACATATTTATATAAATATGTATATATAAGCATATAAAATTTTTTTTCTCTCTTTTTTTCATTTCTTTCTTTATTCATTTAACAAGAATATCTTCTAAACCAAAATTAGTAACTTGATGTACCCTATATGATTTTGGGGTAGGAGAAGCTACTTTAGCTAACTAACCTAGTTATTTTCCAAGATTCCATCAGGTCGATGGTCGAAAATCCATTTCATTCACTTTGCGGTCAATTTCAATTAGTTCACGGTCAATTTCATTCATTTCATTTACTTCACGGTCATTTTCATGCATTTCGCGGTCAATCCCAGCGATTTCGTTTTGATTCACGGTTATTTTCATGCATTTCATGGTCAATTCGCTTCACTTCATGATCATTTCCATGCATTTCACGGTCAATCTTGACGATTCCGTTTTGATTCACGGTCATTTTCATCCATTTCATAGTCTCTTCACTTCACAGTCATTTTCATGCATTTCACGGTCAATTCGCTTCACTTCGTGGTCATTTTCATGCATTTCACGGTCAATCCTGACAAGTCCGTTTTGATTCACGGTCATTTCCATGCATTTCACGGTCAATTCCCTTCACTTCACGGTCATTTCCATACATTTCACGATCAATTCAATTTACTTCACGGTCATTTTCATGCATTTCATGGTCAATCCCGATGGTTCCATTTTGATTCACGGTCATTTCCATGCATTTCATGGTCAATTCCCTTCACTTCACGGTCATTTCCATGCATTTCACGATCAATTCGCTTCACTTCACGGTCATTTCCATGCATTTCACGGTCATTCCCGCCTATTCCGTGTTGATTCACGGTCATTTGGACACATTTTATGGTGAAGTGTAGCGATTGGACCGTGGAATGTGCGGAAATGACCCTGAAGTGAAGAGGCATGACTGTGAAATGCGCTGAAATGATCGTGAATCAACACGGAATAGGCGGGAATGACCGTGAAATGCATGGAAATGATTGTGAAGTGAAGGGGCATGACCGTGAAATGTGCTAAGATGACCGTGAACCAACACGGAATGGGTGGGAATGATCATGATATGCATGGAAATGACTGTGAAGTGTAGCGATTGGACCATGAAATGTGTGGAAATGACCGTGAAGTGAAGGGGCATGATCGTGAAATGCGTCGAAATGACCGTGAATCAACACAGAATAGGTGGGAATGATCATGATATGCATGGAAATCACAGTCATTCCCACCTATTCCGTGTTGATTCACGGTCATTTTAGCGCATTTCACGGTCATGCCCCTTCACTTCACAGTCATTTTTGCGCATTTCATGGTCCAATCGCCTCACTTCACGGTCATTTCTATGTATATTACGGTCATTCCCGCCTATTCCGTGTTGATTCACGGTCATTTCGGCGCATTTCACGGTCATGCCCCTTCATTTCATGGTCATTTCCATACATTTCATGGTTCAATCGCTACACTTCATCGTAAAATGCGTCGAAATGACCATGAATCAACATGGAATAGGCTGGAATGACCGTGAAATGCATGGAAATGACCGTGAAGTGAAGTGAATTGACCGTGAAATGCATGGAAATGACCGTGAAGTGAAGGAAATTGACCGTGAAATGCATGAAATTGATCGCGAAGTAAATGAAATGAGTGAAATTGACCGCCAACTGATTGAAATTGACCGTGAAGTGAATGAAATGAATTTTTGACCAGCGACCTGATGGAATCTTGAAAAATAACCAGGTTGGTTGGCTAAAGTAGCTTCTCCTATCCCAAAATCATATAGGGTACGCCAAGTAACTAATTTTGGTTTAAAAGATATTCTTGTTAAATGAATAAAGAAAGAAATGAAAAGAAAGAGAGATTTTTTTTTTTATTTGCTTATATATACATATTTATATAAATATGTATTAGAGAAAATTGTAGGTAGAATGAAGTTCTCTATGTCAAAAAATTAAAAAAAAAATTAAAAAAAATAAAATTATAAATTGGCACAAACTACAGCTATGGCTACGGTTATAAGCCGTAGCTAAATGTAAAATATATATCGAATACACTTCGATATGTATAGAAAATTACAGGATTTTTGAGGCAAACTCACTTGACAGTTCTGGACCTTTTTCGATTAATCGAAAGACCTTCGATACATATCGAATGATATATCGAAAGACCTTCGATACATATAAAAGGACATATTGAAATGGCAAGGGCTACGACTATGGCTACGGTTATTATCCGTAGCCATAGAAAACCCTGTAGCCATAAGTTCCTAGTTTTATTTATTTATTTATTATTATTATTATTATTATTATTATTATTATTTGCTATTGTAATCCCTACTGCTTTTTGTGGGTTCTATTATGAGGTATGTGTTATATCCAAACCGTCCATCATTTTGACGAACTCGTATTAAGGCTTGAGATGAAAAATAAGATAGATCTAGTTATCAAGTGGACCACACTGTTAAAGGCTGTGGAGGATTGAACGTCTACCATTAAAACCCTTTTAGGGGTCACGACAGTTTTAGATCATTATGAAACTTGTTTTTCCTCTTCATCCTGGTCTTTGTGACCTTATGAATAGATTGGATGAAAAATAAATGTTATGGTGGGCCCTACAAAATTTTTAACGGTGAAAATCAATTTTGCCGCTGCTCTTTGTGGTGTGGTCCAGTTGATTGTTGGATATGATTTTTTTTTTTTCTGATAATGCTCTGAAATGATCTCGAAATATGGATGAACGTTGTGGATATAATAAATACGTAACTATAGGGCCATGTAACTTTGATATCTTTTTAACCGTTCGTACAACTCGGAATTCAAGGAGCGTTAGCGCTCGTCTTCGAGCACCACCGATCCGCTTTTAGGAAAAAGAAGGGGCATTTTTGACCTTTGGCAAGTCGTCCATACAGCTGGGGCTTATTCTTGTGAGGTAAAATGAGGTGGGCTTCGTCTCGTAAATGGGCCATAAATGGGTCATGCAGTTGTAAATTTCTCTTAGAAGAATCGTGGACTTATGGTGCATCTAGATGCATGTAGATCTCTTTTGGATACGAACTAAGAGTTGAAGTTATTCTACTGAGATTTATTACTAATGATCCATTGCTCTAAGAGCACTATAGGTTATGGTGCTCTTAGATGCATTGGGACACTTGGATAACTTGATCGATTGATTTGGGCTATCCATCAAGTGTAACACACGGTAGGACATTAAGAGAGCATAACACCCAATGAATTATCCAATCCCTTTATATGGTGGAATTTTTAGCCATTCATTATACAAGTCATAATCAAAATGTTTACGATGGTCTTATAAAAGTAATTGCTTGGAACCATAAGTAACCCATAAAGAGTCTCAACAAGTAGATGGTTTAGATTGTTCGCGGGACCTACGATTTAAGCTTGACTGTTCATTTCTTTTGGTGGCTAGTTAGATGCTTAGAATTTCTTGATTGGTGTGATTTTCAATGTATGCTGCATCTAATGGACAATTTAGATCAATTAATTGCACCTCTAAGTGTGTTGGGAACTCAACAAGCCTTAACATGACTTGTTGGGTACAGAAGCAACGTCAAACATAATCAAACAATCCAATATAGAAAGAAAATTCAACCAACTACAAAGAACACATGAATTTTACATAGAAAACCCTTGCGAGAAAAAATTACGTGACAAAGCGACGAAAAATCCACTATAATCAGAAAGTTTCAAGAGATGGAACAACTTACAGATGAAAAACCCTAGATATCCCCTTCAGAACCCTTGGCTCTCAAGCTCTCTCCATTTTCCTTAACCCTAATCCCGTATTAATAAGGCTATATATAACACCTTACAGAATTAGAAACAAAACCTGCAGTTATGTAGAAATTGCACAAATTGTACATTGATTGGACAATTAATCGAATCAACTGTAATTGACACCATCGATCGAATCAACACAACTGTCGATCGAATTGAAAAGGTCCAACAGTGTCCAGAGAGAAAGCTGAAATATCTAAGAATTTTTTGGATCGAATCGACAAGACCATCAATTAAATCGAAAACTCTGCCTTTTGGCACTTGATTGAAGGCACCTGCTCAACAAAGTGTTCATTTCAACTAGGAGTACTATCACCTATGGTGATTCGAGAGCACTTGTCATTTCTTATTACCATAATATTCATAACTATTCAATTCTAAATGATTAATTTTGAGGATAGCATCAACTTCTGGTCGAATAACTGGACGAGAGGATGCCTTCTTGCTGGAGCTTGCTCAACCCCTATTCTAGACAATCTCTTGCAAGCATCGATCAAAGATTTTTTGGGTTCAATTTGGGAATTGGAACTTAGTTGACATGGAGGATATTATCCCTACAACAATTCTTTGGTTGGTCAAAGACAACCAGTGACCCTCTCCAATAAAAAAAAGAAACTAATTTCTTTTATTTTCTTTTGCAGGATCTTAACATAGAAACTTATAATTTGGTAACTTCCTTCTAACTCTCATTTTCTTACTTTCCATATTGCTATAAGATCTTTTCTTTTATTTTTTTAAGATTAGATTCAGAGTTAGGGTTTCACCATGGAAGAGTGGGTACGTCAATATGCTGAGATGGATAAGAGATATTGGAGAGGAATGTATAATGATTACGATGTAATTCAACGTATATCTTATGATTTTTCTGAAACCATCATCGAGAACCGACTGTAGTATTATGCTCCATTAGTTAATAAGTCCTTACGCAATCATAATTATGGGAATGAAGACTATTATCAACCATCATATTCTCCCACATATGATCTGTATGACTATAACCAGTGAAAATATCAAAATTAGAAAGATGAACCAACAACATGTTATAATGATAATTCTATTGGGCCCTCTACTTTTGAGATTCGACTAGAAAAAATCCAAGAGGATTCATTTTAGCGTAACATGGATTGTCTTACGGAAATTAGAAAATTATTGGAAGTGCTTAATTCAAGTGATAATTCTCTTGGCTCCTCTGTTTACTTCCCAAGTATAGGGTCGTGATGTAGTAATAAACTCGGTGAGACCGAGGTCGAATCCCAGAGGACCGATACCTGTACGTTATCTGAAACTAAATAGAACTAAAACTAGACTAAGACGAAATCTAAATCAAATAAATTTAAGGAGTAATGATGAAATATTAATTTAAAATTTAAGAAATTCAGAGGTAGAAAATTAGGGATTCAGATGATCTACTTGTAGAGATCAGGGAGATCTTATGCCTGCTTTAAGAACTCAACTAGACTTAGAGTCTCATCTTCATCCATTTGAAGAGTATAACCATGGAAATCAAGACTGAACTTTGTTTGATATAGTTTTCAAGAGAGGAAAGGTATATGAATTAGAATGGATTCCATCACCAAAGCATGCCCATGAGACAAAGTAAATAATAGAATTAAACTAATTAATAACCAATCAGAGGATTATGAAGGTTAGGAAGGGTACCGTCATCCGGCCATTCCCAGGAGATGGTGAACAACAGGACTTCCTGACGTCATAAACATAAAAAGGAAAGGAATATGCTCAAAGCTATCGCAAACCCATTGTAATTTTAGTCACAATAGATCATTAAAAACTAAAAACATTCTCTTAATTAAACCAAAATCAACATCAGTTCAGGCTAAACAAAAGACATAAGCAAAAAGTCTCCCATCATGCTAAAAGCTTCACCTCTTAGCCCTAGCTAAGAGGTTTAGCCCAGAATAGACATGATTAGGCTAAATATCTTGAAAGAAATAATAAAAAAAGTGTAGAAATAAAAATATTAAATATTACTCTCTTCCTCTCTCTGCTCCACGTCCAGCCCAAAATTGGATATCCTTTCTCTCTCACATCCTTTCTTTTTATAAAAGACCCAAGGTGGTGGAGAATGGTGTAGTGGAGTCGGTGTGGAATGCGCACAACAACATGCATAACACCTTACACAGCAGTTTCCTTTCCAATGTTACCTAGCAATGTTAAGTGCATTTCATTCGGCCTGAGTTTTGGAATGGAAGCCGGCCTGTCCTTGGGGTCTGACTCCATGGTTGGGTTCTTGGCCCCTTGCTGAATCTTCTGAATGGTTTGGATCGTGCATCCGGGTGAAGATGAGCTCACGCAATGGCCCACAGAGGTTGGTTTTCACAGACGCAGAGCTTGCCCACGGCTCTTGCGCTGTGTCGATTGGTGGGCCCCATGTTGGAATTTTCAGAGAAATCCACATCGTCCAATGTGTTATTATCAAAAAATCAGTTGGAAATGACTGGTTTTGGATTAGATTTGGTGTGGCCCACATGGTTTTCTGCTCTGCCGTTCATCCTTCATTTGGGCGGCTGAATTTCGATCCTCATTACTTCTGGGAATTCTTCCACCTAGGCCTTAGTCAGCGGCCTTGTGATCTTACACTGGACGATCCGGAGCTTCCATTGGATCAATGGTGGTGGGCCACTAACACCCACGGCAGATGCCCCTACGTAAATAGGGATTCTCGTAAAATAGTCGGTCAAACCGACTTTGACCGAGAATCTCAATCCAGTGTATGTTGAGTGTGCATGCACTTTATATACGTGCAATTTACATGTGGCTCCATTGTGATGATAGTGAGAAATCCGTTCCATCCATCTCTTTTCTCTTATCATTTTAATAGTTGGGACCATAATTGAAGCATATCCAGATATCAGGCAGGCCCTAAATCAGGATTTAAGAGGATAATCCATCCGTTGGGACACTTTCATAAGGATCCAACGACTGAATTTCTATTTGTACGTTTAATTTATGATCTTCAGTTCATGTATGAAGTTTCAAGCCGAACGGATGGTGGAAACCTTATGATCTTACATTCTAGCTTACTTTCATGCATTTGAGCTTTAGTTTCTCAATTTCCTTGGATATCTGGCGTGCAAATCCATCGATCTTGGTCCCATGGGGTCTGTCCCTTGTCTTCGGTGTCATCAGAGCGTTAAATCCATGCTTCAAGCACCCTATTTCAATCCAAGCTTATAAGTACACCCTGCATCACAAACACGATTAAATCGGGCCGTTAAACAGTACAATGTTTGTAAATCCAGGCAATAACTGGGGTCTGATATGCAATATTTGACCCTCAACATCCTCTACCCTTAAAATTCAGCTAGAAACAATCCAAAAGAATTCAATTCAAAATTCCTTCCAAACTCTATAGCTCAGCCAGGAAAATACGCTCCAAAGACTATAAGAACTTAGAAAAGATATTTAACAGTGGAGTTCATGTGATGCGATTGTGGAGAACTTTGAAATTTAGAATAAGGAGTTGAATTATGTTAATGAGGGTATAGTTCAATTTCTATAAGAGTTGATCTCGATGAAGGTCCAAAGGAATGGTCAAGAGACGTGGGTATCTTTTAAATATAATGATAGTGACACACTTCACTCACATGACACACATGATTTCAATGATGAGATAGAGGTAAGTTTATTTGAACCTCAACTCGATTTAGCAATAGAATGTGAGGAAAACAATCCCTTAACACCCGTAATTTTTTTAAAAATAAAATTTAAAATTTAAATTTTAAGTTTTAAAGTTTAAGTGAGACAGAGATCCACTCGTCATCATTCCTCTTATCTCGTTCATCGTATCTCGTAGTTTCCTAACCAACCTTCATTCTTTAAAAAAAAAAAAATGTAAGAGGGAGAAGAGTTCTATTAAAACTGAAAGAAGCAATGAATAATTCGTAGAAAAAAATTACGGAAGAAAAAGCGGAAAGGAGAAATTTCTTTAGAATTCACTTTTTCAGGTGAGTAATTTCATGTTATACTTTCTTTATTTTGTTTATGTAATATGTAAATTGGCATGATCTACACAATGGATGGATTAGATCAATCAAATATCCATTGTTTAGGTTTAATTAATTCATGTAAAAAAAAAGAAAAAGGCATGCGCATGACTTACTAAAGGATAAAATGTGGAATTTTAAGGGGTATGCGCAGGGCTTTAAGAGTAATTTGTAGAATATGATATATATTTTTTTATGATGGACAAAAACCAGTATGATCCGTACTGTTCATGGGTATTATAACAATTAATTATATAATATTTTTAAGAATCGGATCGATTCAATACCTTAATGGACCGTACTAGTTATATATTTATCAATCTTCTTCCTTAACTTAATTATAAAAAAAATGAAAAAATAATTTTCTGCACAAGATACAATTTGGCACAGAGAATTATATGACATAATTTAAATGTGTGATTAAATCATCACCATTAATTAGTTCCTTAAGATTAAATAAATTAAAATATTAAATTCTAGACAGATCAGACCATTAGATGGATAATATTGATTTAAATAAATAATAAATCATACATTTTATTCATTATCTGTAATCGTAAAATTTAAAGAAATTTTATTTATGTCATTTTAGGAAGTCATAATTCAATTCATACTATTGGTTCGTGGAATCATCTCCACCACATCAAGGTGAGTGATCCCGATGTGTTTCTCATCAATCAAGTTAAAATAGATGGATTATTTAATGTATTGTATTATTATTATCTTCATTTAATTAACATGATTTAATTGCCATGTACTCTTGGTTGATCTAAAGGACTGTGTGATTTTTGTATTAATAATGATATGATTTGATTAAGATGCTAAACCATATTGATTCAAATGTGATAAATAGTCTATGCAATATATGATTCATGATTTCATGGTGCATCTATCAATTGCATGCACAATATGTGCTGGATTCCTGGGGGACCTCTTTAGATGGTACATCCTGGTAGAATCGTTACCAGAAGCCCTCTATACTAGTAGAAGCCTACTCAATGAGTAGATGCGGGCCTTGCTTATGCCTACCAAATAGTAAAAGCCTGCCAAAGGGCAGATGCGGGTTGAAGGGTTTTCCAACTCAAGCAAGTGAACGGATTCCCACTTGATGCATTACTGCATTGCATTTGCATTTTCTTTAAAAATTTTAATGTATATATTTATTGAACATTCTATTATAATTTGATGTAAAGAACCATGTCGAGAATTCTTACTAAGCCTGGCCAGCTTATTTTTTTTATTGATAGAAAAACCGTACAGATGTAAATGAGGGTGAGCCGGTGGCTCAAGAACAGGAATATGTGGCCGAGTCGAAGGAGGATTTAAGGGACACGTGGCCCTACTTGATAGAGGAAGAAATTACTGTCTTAGAGTAGCATGATATATTTTTTTATTTATATTTGATTTTCTTAGATGATTAATTATTTTTTTTAATTTGTTAGACATGTTTATTTCATTTCATAAGACCCCAAATGGGAGGGTCCTTAACTATATTTATGATTGATTATTTGAAATAAATGATTATTTTTTATTTATGAGATGCTTCTTATATGAGTGGAATATAGATCTACAGTAAAGTTACTGGGTATATGAGATTTTTGTAAGAAATTTAATCGTTTAAGTACATTTAGTGTACAAGTCATGACATGGATCTCAGGTCCGAAGTATACGTTAGGTACCCGAAATCTAGGTCGTGACAGAATTGTATCAAAGAATAGTTTTTTCAAAACCTAGAGTGACCTGTAGGTCATGTATCCTATAAAATTTCATAAATTATAGACCCCTAAAATTAAAAATATTTCATCATAATTTCCCTTTCTATTGATATATGGAATGAGATACATAGAAATTTAAAACGAAATTCATATTCATTTTTTAAAATGTAAAAATAAAAACTTTAGATTCTCAGTACTCTTATTTGAATATAATTTAAATTAATATGTGTTAGTGTGGACCGAAATTAATTTTTTTATGATTTTTAATCCACAAAATAATGTTTGACAGTAATAGGCTGCAGAAATTACCTAATTTGTAAAATTCGTAACTATAAAAGTACTACTCCAATTGAGGTGATTCAAAAGCCTGATCGAAGATAGACGAGTTTAAATTAATATAAAAATAAAAAAATTGAATCTCAGAGTCATTAACTGATTCAGTGAGTTAGTACAGGTTGGTCAGAATTCATCAAATTCTAGACAGGTCTAACTGCAGGAATTTTAAAACATTCTGTGGTTTGAAATTTTTGTTAAGATTTCACAGAGACATATTAAACTTATAGTAAGATTTTTTTTTTAAAAAAATAGAATCTAATATGAAATTTTAAAGTACAAGAAAAGGTAATAGAAACAACAGTCATCAAACCGGAAATCAGTCTGCCCATACTAGTTTTCTATTGGTTTAACTAATGGAGTTTTTCATATTAATAATTATTTTTTGGTTAAATTAATATATTTAGTTAAAGTGATTTATTTTTTTTAAAAACATATATATTAAGAGTAAAATAAAATAACATAAAGATCATTATCTCTACTAATTTTAAAATTCTTTCTTATATGATCATAAGCTCATACTTAGCGATTTTTTTTTTTAATTTTTAATTTTTTCTTAAAAGAAAAAAGGAAAAATTTAATCTTAAACTTATTAAGACTTATTTTTAGGTGTATAAGAATATTTTTTCCAAATTTCAAGGTCCAGGGAAGGTATTTCTAATTTTTGACAATTTGTTTACATTGTTGATTGAAAATCTGGACCATTTTAGTGTTCCTGATCAAACACAATAAAATTGTTACTCAAAAATATTTTAAAATTTTTTTTAAGTCATGTACATACTGCTGGATATCTGTATAAAATTTTATGATAATCTAAGTTATAAATAAATTATGAAAATTCAAATAGTAGGCCATAAATGACAAAAATAACTGCTGGATAGCATGAATTTTCTCCCTTAGTTGTGATGAAAAACTAAGTAGATATAATGATTTCGATCTGAAATTTTTTTATAAAATCCATCAGATAATCAGTGACATATTTTCCAAAATTTAGATCATTCTGATTTTTATTTTGGAAGTTAAAATTCTAGAAATGATGATGTATCTATCAAATCCGAATTTGAAATCTTCCTTTAGTCACGTCGAGAGATGCAACGCTTTGATCTTTAATCATCATGACGTGTAAAACTTTGAAACCCAATCTATGATCCTTGATTGATATGAAATATATATATAATTAAATTTTATTCCCTTGAGAAATTAAATTTTCTTCTCATAGGATTAAATGGCCCCCAAGAAAACCCATAATATTCTAGATTTGTTGTCCTCCGCGAGTGCACCTCTCCCTAAGACTCCCATAGCAAATCTAACTATTCATGAAGAATCAGGGATGGCTCCTGAAGAGCAGAATGAGAATATGATAAATGAGGATGAAGTGGGCGATGTAGGGCAAGTTCCTCTACCACCTCCTTATCCAGTTAATATGGGTGGTGCAGGACCGAGCACTCATTTACCGCTATCTCTAAATACGATGCGTGCTAACTTCAATGGACCTAACATTTACCCATGGGATGCAGCCTTTGGGTTGATGACTCAGATGGCGGCCATGATAAAATAACAACAAGAACAATTTGCATCTCAGTGGAATATGTTAACGAATTTGAACCAAGCCCCTCAGAATTATCGAAATTCCTCACCGCATGGAAACGAACAACTTCGAGAAGTAGATATGCTCGAAAAATTTACCAAGCTACGTCCGCCAATTTTCAAAGGAGCTTCTGATCCATCAATTGGGGAAGATTGGCTTAAACAAGTTGAGAAGACTTTATAAGCTATGAATTGCTCTGATAACCAAATGGTTCGACTTGCAACATTCATCATGTAGGGCGAAGCAGATGTATGGTGGAGAGAAGCCAAGAGGATGGTACCAACTGGACATTTGTGGACTTGGAAAAAATTTCAAGATAAATTTCACGAAAAATATTTTCCCAAAGCTTATCGAAACCAGAAGATGACAGATTTTGCAAACTTACAGCAAGGAGCGATGACTGTGGCTCAATACGAGGCCAAATTCACTGAGTTGTCAAGATATATCACAAGACTAGATGAAGATTATAAAATAACAAGATTTGAAGAAGGTCTTCGTCAGAATATCTGAACAAGATTTTGTTGTGCGGATATTCAAAAGTACTCTGAAATTGTAGATAAAGCCCTTCGAGCCGAGAGAGATTGTGAACGTTTTCTAAAGTCGAAGGTAGGAAGCCAAAGTAGAACCGTGCCAAATCAATAACAACCTTTAGAGAAGAGACAACGGATGCATGTTCAAACAACATTATTAGGAAATCAACAGAAACATTTCTTTGGAAATTGCTCGTATTGTGGAAAATATGGACATAAAGCCCAGGTGTGCAGGACCAGACTTAAAGACATGGGAGTGATCCCGCTTCAGCAAATACCTCTTACATTACAACTTCTAGCACCTACTCAACAGTCGGGTCAAGCGTCACGTGTATTACCTTCTAAGCCTCCACAGAATCAACATAATATGCCTCAACCTCCTACATCTCAAAACCAGGGAAATCAACAAACCAAAATGCAGCCGTCGAGTGCTCGAGTTTTTCTGTTCATTCCATCACACCGGTAGACAAGCCTGAAGATAATATAAAGTCGTGGAAGGTACAATTGATATAAACGGCATTTCAATTTCTGTGTTGTTTGATTCTGGAGCTACATTATCTTTTATTGCGTCATCCATTATAACTCTATTAGGGTTAAAACCAAAAAGTCTTGTAAAGAAGATTTCTGTGAAGTCTCCCATAGGAAAACCTATTATTTTAGATAAGATTTGTAAGTCTGTTTCAGTCATATTAGGAGGGATTCCAATGATAGCTAACTTGGTTGTCATGGACATATCTGGATATGATATTATTTTTAGTATGGATTGGCTTACCCCTAATCATGCCAAGCTGGATTGTTACGAAAAGATGGTTAATTTTTCTGTACTTGGAAGAAAGCCATTTACAATTCAAGGGAAGCAGAGGAACAAAAGGATCGAGCGTGTTATGATGTTAATGAATGGAGAGACACCAGAATTATCCGTAGACCAAATTCCAGTAGTGAGGGAGTATCAAGAAATTTTTTAAGCTATACCAGGTTTACCACCTCGTAGAGAAGTAGAATTTGGTATTGATCTTCTGCGAGGATCAACACCAATATCTGTCTCCATATCGAATGACGCCTGTCAAAATGAAGGAATTGAAGGAACAACTAGAAGAATTAAAGGCTTAGGGATTCATACAACCGAGCATGTCACCGTAGGGTGTGCCGGTATTGTTCGTGAAGAAAAAGGATGGTACAAGACGCTTATGTATTGATTATCGCCGATTGAATAAGGTGACGATTAAGAACAAGTATTCCTTACCACGCATTGATGATCTGTTTGATCAGTTGAAGGGAGGTTGGTATTTCTCTAAGATTGACTTAAGATCTGGATACCATCAGCTGCGAATCAAGGAGGAAGACATCTATAAAATGACATTTCGAACACGCTATGGACACTATGAATTTCTGGTTATGCCCTTTGGACTAACCAATGCCCTAGCAGTGTTCATGGATCTGATGAATAGAGTATTCCAACTTTACCTTGATAGCTTTATTATTGTATTCATTGATGATATCTTGATTTACTCCAAGACTAGTGAAGAGCATGAGCTACATTTCAGGACAACATTACAGACTTTAAAGGACAATCAATTGTATGCTAAATTCTCTAAATGCGAATTCTGGAAGGAGAGTGTTAATTTCCTTGGCCATGTTATCTCAGAAAAGGGAATTGCAGTAGATCCGGCAAAGATTGAATCCGTGATGAAATTGGAATGACCCACAAATGTCTCAGAAATTAGAAGTTTTCTTGGACTGACTGGGTATTACAGAAGATTCATCAAAGATTTTTCGAAGATTTCTAGGCAATTGACAAGTCTGACTCGGAAAGGAGTACTATTCAAATGGACTGAGAAGTGTGAAGAAGCTTTCGCCGAGTTAAAGCGACTTCTAATCTCTGCTCCCATCCTCACTCTTCCGCACGGCGGGTTGATATTTGAAGTATATACAGATGCATCAACAAAAGGTTTGGGTTGTGTATTGATGCAATTTGGTAAAGTCATTGCTTATGCATCAAGGCAACTTAAGCCTCATGAGCGTAATTACCCAACTCATGACCTAGAATTAGCTGCCATTGTGTTCGCATTAAAAATTTGGTGACATCATCTGTATGGCGAACGGTTCGAACTTTTTACAGATCACAAGAGTCTTCGGTACTTATTATCACAGAAGGACCTAAATATGAGATAAAGAAGATGGACAGAGTTCCTGAAGGACTATGATTTTGAGTTACTTTATTATTCGGGTAAAGCAAATTTAGTAGCGAATGCTCTAAACAGAAAAGAGTATAAGCAAAAGACTATAACTAGTTTGATGATCCATGAATGAGAAATGCTGAGTTTCATAAGAGAATTCGACATTAAACTAAATTTTCAGGAGTAAAAGGTTAAGATATGCAATATTAAGGTGAAACCGACTCTTAAAGATCGGATTATTGAATCGTAAGCTAATAATGAATGATTGCTAAAAATGGTAGCCAAATATCAGGATAATAAGGAGTCCGAATGGAGTAATAGGGTAGATAAAGGGATTCGATACCAATGACGTATTTGTGTACCTAATGTCCCAGAGTTGAAGGATGAGATTTTGAAAGAAGCACATCGAACCAAGTTTACTATTCACCCTGTAAGCACGGAGATGTATCAGGATGTGAAGAAATTGTTTTGGTAGCTGAATATGAAGAAAGAGATCGCAGGTTATATTTCTCGATGTTTTATCTGCCAACAGGTGAAGTCAGACCATCAGAATCAATCAGGTTTGTTGCAGCCATTAAAAATACCTGAGTGGAAGTGGGATTGTATTTCTATGGATTTTATAGTTAGTCTCCCCAAGACTCAGAAAAAGCATGATGCGATATGAGTGATTGTCGACCGACTGACAAAGTCAGCACATTTCCTTCCCATCCGTATCAACTATTCAATAGATGAGCTCGCTAAATTGTATATCAGGGAAGTTGTAAGACTCCATGACATCCCTAGTTCTATCGTGTCAAATCGTGATCCTTGTTTCACGTCACGATCTTGGATCAGCCTATAGGAATGTAACATCCCAAAAATCGAAATGTTACAAGGAAGATATGAGAACCACTACAGACTACAATATAACATATCATCTGCAATCCAATGGGCAGACCGAACGTGTGAACCAGATATTGGAAGATTTATTACGCGCATGTGCCCTCGATTTTAAAGGAAGTTGGGATGACAATTTACATTTCACTGAGTTCGCCTACAATAACAGTTATCAGGCAAGTAAAGGAATGACCCCATATGAAGCTTTTAATGGGAGGCCTTGTCGTGTGCCTAATTATTGGACCGAAGTAGGTGAGAAGAGTTTGGTCGAGCTAGATATTGTTCAGGAAGCTACTGAAAAGGTTGAAATCATTCGTAAGCATTTACAAGCTGCGCATACCGCTAGAAGAGTTATGCTGATAATAGAAGATGTGATCTGGAGTTCGCAATGGGAGATCATGTATTTCTGAATGTCTCTCCGATGAAGGGACTTATGCGACTTGGTACAAAAGGAAAACTTGCACTGCGATTTATTGGACTGTTTGAGATTCTTGAACATGTTAGAGCAGTAGCATACCGACTTGCTTTAGCTCCTCAATTGACAAGTATTCACAACGTTTTTTATGTATCGATGTTGCGAAAATATGAACGAGATGCTTCCCATGTTATTGAGTGACAAATCTTGAGCTGCAAGAAGACACTTCGTATATAGAGAAACCAGTTCAAATTTTAGACTGTAAGGAGCATGTCTTACGTACAAAAACTATACCATTAGTCAAAATCTTGTGGTCACATCATGGAGCAGATGAAGCATCTTGGGAATCAAAAGTAGAAATTCGCAAGAAGTATCCTCATCTCTTTGAGGAATGACCTCAGGTAAATTTTGAGGATGAAATTTTTTTTAAGGGGGTAGAATGTAACACCCGTAATTTTTTTAAAAATAAAATTTAAAATTTAAATTTTAAGTTTTAAAGTTTAAGTGAGAAAGAGATCCACTTGTCATCATTCCTCTTATCTCGTAGTTCCCTAACTAACCTTCTTTTTTAAAAAAAAAAAAAAAAAAAACGTAAGAGGGAGAAGAGTTCTATTAAAACTGAAAGAAGCAATGAATAACTCGTAGAAAAAAATTACGGAAGGAAAAGGAAAAATGAGAAATTTCTTTAGAATTCACTTTTTTAGGTGAGTAATTTCATGTTATACTTTCTTTATTTTATTTATGTAATATGTAAATTGACATGATCTACACAATGGATGGATTGAATCAATCAAACATCCATTGTGCAGGTTTAATTAATTCATGTAAAAAAAAGAAGAAAAAGGCATGCGCATACTTATTAAAGGATAGAACGTGGGATTTTAAGGGGTATGCGTAGGGCTTTAAGAGTAATTTGTAAAATATGATATTTTTTTTATGATGGACAGAAACCAATATGATCCGTACTGTTCATGGGTATTATAACAATTAATTATATAATATTTTTAAGAATTAGATCCATTCAATACCTTAATGGATTGTACTGGTCATATATTTATCAATCTTCTTCCTTAACTTAATTATAAAAAAAATAAAAAAATAATTCTCTGCGTAAGATACAATTTGACACAGAGAATTATATGACATAATTTAAATGTGAGATTAAATCATCACCATTAATTAGTTCCTTAAGATTAAAATAAATTAAAATATTAAATTCTAGATAAATCAGACCATTGGATGAGCAATATTGATTTGAATAAATAATAAATTATACGTTTTATTCATTATGTATAATCGTAAGATTTAAAGAAATTTTATTTATGTCATTTTAAGAAGTCATAATTCAATTCAAACTGTTGGTTCACGGAATCATCTTCACCACATCAAGGTGAGTGATCTCGATGTGTTTCTTATCTATGAAGTTAAAATAAATGAATTGTTTAATGTATTGTATTATTATTATCTTCATTTAATTATCATGATTTAATTGCCATGTACTCTTTATTGATCTAAAAGACTGTGTGATTTCTGTATTAATAATGATATGATTTGATTAAGATGTTAAACCATATTGATTCAAATGTGATAAATAGTCTATGTAATACATAATTCATGATTTCATGGTGCATCTATCAATTGCATGCACAACACGTGCTGGATTTCTGGGGGACCTCCGTAAATGGTATATCCTGGTAGAATCGTTACCAGAAGCCCACTATACTAGTGAAAGCCTACTCAAGAAGTAGATGCAGGCCTTTCTTATGCCTACCAAATGGTAGAAGCCTGCCAAGGGGCAGATGCGGGTTGACGGGTTTTTCAACTCAAGCAAGTAGACGGATTCCCACTTGATGCATTACTACATTGCATTTGTATTTTCTTTAAAAATTTTAATGTATATATTTATTGAGCATTCTATTATAATTTGATGTAAAGAACCATGTCAGGAATTCTCACTAGGCCTGGCTAGCTTATCCTTTTTATTGATGAAAAAATCGTACAGATGTGAATGAGGGTGAGTCGGTGGCTCAAGAATAAGAATACGTGGCCGAGCCGGAGGAGAATTTAAGGGACACGTGGCCCTACCTGACAGAGGAAGAAATTACTGCCTTAGAGTAGCATGAATAGCATGATATTGTTTTTTATTTATATTTGATTTTCTTAGATGATTATTTTTTTTTTTTAATTTGATAAACATGTTTATTTCATTTCATAAGACCTCAAATGAGAGGGTCCTTAACTATATTTATGATTGGTTATTTGAAATAAATGGTTATTTCTTATTTATGAGATGCTTCTTTTATGAGTGAAATGTAGATATACGGTAAAGTTACTGGGTATATGAGATTTTTGTAAGAAATTTAATAGTTTAAGTACACTTACTGTACAAGTCATGACATGGATCTCGGGTCCGAAGTATACATTAGGTACCCAAACTTTTGGGTTGTGACAGATCCTATCACAATGTGTACTGCACGGAATTAGAAGATGATGAGTATTGGGATGACGATCATGAATGTTCAGCCCAAATTCCAATAGAATCGATCTCAAGTTTAGCCCAGGTCAAGGATCAAGAGGTTCAGGAGGTTGTCGACCAAAGTGATCTACTCCACCTATTTGACATGGCCAATTTAAATGTGGAGGATGAGCCCCTTACGACTGACCCTTCTAACTCTTGTGAGACATGTTTGGACCACTCCCCTGAATTGAATGATGATATGATTTGGGAAAAGGATGAGTTGCTCGATATGACTCTAAAATTTAAAACCACCTAGTTAAGGCCACCATTTGAGCTGTCAAGTTTTGACGATTTAATACTTCTTCTGAGTAGTATCAATGAACAGAGTTTTCACATCAATACTTCGTCTACTGACCCTCAATCTGTTTGTGCAGGGCTAGAGCAAGAGAGCTTACTTTCATCTACTTTTAAAGATGATGAAGTCCTTCAGCATCTCATTACAGATTTCAATGTGAAATTTTTTAACTCTTTGGATGATTGCTTGACACACTTTGTAGATTTAAACGATCCCATGATAAAATACATAGTGAATGCCTTGCAAGATAATATCTCGGTAGTTGTTACGAACCGAAAAAAACCCTTATTCTGAAGCCCCTCCTATCCTAGATCTTGAATGTATACCATTAAAGGAGGAGGAGCTGATAATGGAACTAAAGTCTGAAACTTTGGAATGTGTTGAGATTACATCACTTCCTGAAAATTTTTTTGAATTTTATCTACATGTAGTCTTTGATTCATTATGGGATACTAACTCTAAATTTTTTTCTGTCACAAGCGAATCATATATACTTGGGATACCTCAAGTGATTCAATGATAATTTTGTACGGAGGTCTATAAATTTATCTAGAAATTTATGCTCCAGGGCATCCAAGCCTATTGTAAAAAGAGCTTTTGGATGATCTTGTTGAGAAACCTGCTGAGAAATTTATCAAGATACTAACCGGAAGAGGAACCATGCGGCATAACTGAGTAGTTTTTTCCTACTTTCATAAGACTAGGGTAGTTTGCTTTATGTTATTCTAGGTTAGTCCATTTTATGCCATTAAGTTAATTTGCTTTCTACATTGTTTTAGGATAGTTTACTTTTGTTGGTTTCACTTTTGTGCTGACTCGCTCTCACGCTAATATCTTTGAAAAGCCTCTTGATTCTTTTATCCAGGTACTATCCATCCATCACTCCTCTTTTACTTTCGTTGTCCCATATGTATTGCATGCTTATTTCTTTTACATTGAGGAAAACGTAGATTTTAGGTTGGGAGTGGGCGATTAGGTCACCAAATCAGTGTTTTCTCGGTCTTAAGTAAAAATTGTGAAATTAAAATTTTTTTTTTGAAAATTCTTGTGAATTCGAAGTGATTTTGACGGCCATCGTTAATTTAGAATTACAAAATACGGTGTTGGAGATTTACGTCTCCTGAATTTAGCTTTCTGATAGATTCCACAAATGAGTTCGAATTATCAATCCATGATTAGAAGTTCTAAACATTAGTTGAATTATGATTTCATATGTCACATCTCGCTTACACATTGAGGTTTCAGTTCGATATTAAAGGATTAACTTGGTAAATACTAAGCATGAAAGGAACTAGCCTGAGAAATTTTACCATCATACTTATTAAAAAGAATTGAAAGGGTTGGGCGAATACTCTTCACCATAGGTTTGCTCCCTATAGGTGAAGGTTCGATTTCCCAAGGTTGACATTCAGAAAGGGTTAGGATAATAGTCTTCACCATAGGTTTACTCCTTATAGGTGAGGATTTATTCCTCTCATTGGTATTATTTTTAATGGAAAAATCAAAGGTTGGTAGAATAAAAGGATGATTTGTGAGATAAGTTTTGGTTGTCATGAATTCTCTTATTGGTTACCAATGATATCATAGAGAAGTGAATCTTAATAATGATAAGTCGAGATTACACTATACACCCATGGAACTCAATGTTTATAATTTTTTCTAATGGATGGATTAATACTTTGAGCTTGATTATGAAGTCTACCGTGCGCCTGAGTATAGGAGAAAATAATTCCCAATATTCATGAATCTTAGACTTCTAGTATCTGGATTGTTTTCAAAAATCACTCAAGTTTATAGAAATTGTCATGTAATTCTCAACTTATTTTTCGCATGCTTTGCTTCGGACTAGCAAAATACTGGTTGAGAGTTGTGTTAAGGGTCAAATATTACATATTAGACCCCAATTATTACCTGATTTTATGAGCATGATACCGTTTAACGTCTTATTTTAATTGTGTTTGTGTTGCAAGGTGACTTTAGGAGCCTGGACTGAAAAATGATACTAAAAGCATGGATTTAATGCTCATAATTCACCAAGGTAAGAGACGGACCCCAGGGGACCGAGATCGAAGAAATTACATATCAGAGATTCGAGAAAATTAAGTAATTGAAGTCGAAGAGGCCTGAAAATCGTCCAGAATATAAGATCACAGGTTTCTCATCATCTATTCGGCTCAAAACTTTATATCTGGCCTGAGGACCATAAATTAACTATACACGTCGAATTTCGGCCCTTGGATCCCTATGAAAGTGGCCCAACGGTCAGATTAGCCCATGAATCATCAACTTGGGGCCCACCTGATATCTGGATATGCTTCAAATATGGTCTTAACCCCTTATATGAGGTGACAAAATGGATGAACGGAGTGGACATCCCCAAATACTTCTCAGTGAGTCTCATCTGAGAGAGCACGTGCACAAGCTCTCGAGGTGCACCGAGCTAGTAAAGTCGGTCAATAGACTGTTGACCTACTCAAATTGGAAACCTTTGTTTCCTTCTGCGAAATGTGAAACAGATGGTGCATATGAACTCAGTGGTCCATCATCATAGTCCAAACGTTCAATCTGAGCTGTCCTTCATTTAGAGGGGCTTGATCTGGTTAAACCCATGTTAACCTTGTACACTCATGCACGCACACGTGCTGGTTTCAACGGTCACAAATGGACTGCCCTGTACCAATTGCAGCGTGATTACTACCTTCGGCCGCATCAATGACATTCCAAAACCTGCCATCTCCAGCTAAAATTTCGTTACAAGTTTGATAAACGGTGTGAATTTCTCAACGGACAATGATCATGGGCCCCACTAACAACACAACGCAAGAAGTGCACAGGCTCTGTTGTGCATGTTCGAAAGAGCCGGCCATCATGGTATCTTGTGGCCCACTATCGACGATCCGATGGTTGATCTGGACCGTTCTTATGAAAGCCAAGGAGGGGTTGACCATTGCCAAGATGTCAGATTCCAAGGACATACCGCTAATGTCCTGCAATCTTCCTCAAAATGTAAGTCAATTTGCGTTGTTTTTCTGATGCGAGTGAATGTGTATTTGCTTCGTAAAGAGCTGCGAAAGCTCTCCCAGCTTTAACACGCACGCCCACACCGATTCCACCTCTCCAGCCATCGACTGCATCACTTATAAAAAGGAGGAGAAGAAAGAAAAAAATCATCCAAGCTTGGGATGTTTGGAAGAGAGAGAGAGAGAGAGAGAGTTTCTAATTTTCTTATTTCATTGTTTGTTTTTTATGACTTTTTAGAGAGCTAGCTTAGTCATGTCAGGCTAAACCTCTTAGCTAAGGCTAAGAGGTGTAGCTTATAGCTAGGGTTGTTCACGAGTCGAGTCAGCTCGAATTAGCTTGGATTGACTCGGCTTGAGTGGCCGATTCGGGCCGAGTCAAGTTGATTTTTGGAAGCTCGAGTTGAGTTAGAGTCGAGTTCGACCAGGGGCCATTTCAGCTCGACTCGACTCGAACTCGACTCGACTCAAAGCTGGAGCTCGAGCTCGACTCGGCTCGTTTAATGGTTATATATATATATATAATATTATATAATACAAATATAACTATATTAGTTTAAAAAAAAATAAAATGCCCTAACGCTGCCCGTCGCCTAACCCCAACCCTAGCCTCTCTTTCCCCTTTCTTCTATTTCTCCTCTTCCCTCTACTTAGCTGCTACTCGGTGCCCGACCAGCGATCCATCACCCTAACATTGCTCGCACGACCATCCCTCCATCGGACCACCACCACCTATCTCGTAGGTACGATTAATGGACGACATTATCCATATAAATCCATTATTGACACATGGATTTACAGACTCCTCTGTCTGATTCTTTAAATGCCTTATAGGACCTAAGAAAATGACTCACATGGGATCCTAACTTCTTGAACTCAAACTCTGCTTAGCTCGAGATCATGGCCTGTTGGTATTGAGGACATTATGGTGGAGAGCAAAATCCTAAATGGGATTTTGTTCAGAATAATTGACAACAGTTATTTCACAATGAATGAGCCAATTCACACCAAAATACCTCAGGAATTTCAGGTTAGACATGTATCAAATATATGAAGACAAATACATAACTATGAAGTTCCATCATAATTCAGTTTAATTCATCGTCCGTTAGTACTTGTCTGCTTGCTAGTGAAGTGCTGATGAGGACTTTTCTTCTTGACTATAAAACATGGATGATTCCATTGTGATAATATAAAAAATAATCACTTTGAAAAAACATATGAAGGAAAATTTCTGACATCACTGTAAAGAGATGCTATAAATATACGAAGCTTGAGCTCGAGTCGAGGTAAACTCGACTCGAACTCGACTCAACAGCTTTAGTAAACAAGCCAAGCTTCAATGTTGAGCATGAGGCCGAGCTTGAGCTTGAGCTCGAACTCAAGTACACCATGGACAAGCCAAGCTGAGCTTGGCCCACCTCGACTCGACTCAGCTCGATGCCCACCTCTACTTGTAGCATGATGAGACGGTTTCTACGGCTTTGATTCATACTTAAGTTGAACTTTCTTTTGATTATAGTTTGATATCAAGGAATGTTTTTGTGACTTAAATTATAATGCATCTGCGATAGCTTTGATTCTGTTTTTAGCATTATAGGATTTGTGAATTTGGGAACCCTAGTTCACCATCGTCTCCTGGGCATGGTTGGATGATGGAATCCTTCCCAACATTCATACATCCTTTAGATTGGTTATGGATTGACTAAATTTTTTTATTTGTTTTGTTTTATCGGCATGGTTTTGTGATGAAATCAATTTTAATTTTTATACCTATCTTCTATTTGATAACTAGATCAAAAGGAAGTTCATATTTGTGTTTTAATGGTTTATCTTCCAACTGGATGAAGATATGACTCTAAATCCAGTTGTGTTCTTCCATCAAGTATAGATCTCCCTGATCTCTATAAGTGAATCCTTTGAATTCCTAGTTTCATACTTTTGAATTTTACAAGTTTTAGATTAATACTTTCACCATTATTCCCTCATATTCATTCGAATTAGATTTCATCTTCTCTTAGTTCTAGTTCTGGTTACTTTCAGATTACGTACAAGGTTTAAAACATGTGAATTTGACCTCGATCTTATTACCGAGATTATTACTACATCAGAACCCTATACTTGGGATGTCAACAATTGATTCTCAGATTATTGCAGACACAGTCTCTAATCATTTAGCCCCCGATCCTTAGAATATTTGGTATCGTGTGGGGATCATCCAGAAAAAGATATCTTCACTTGACCTTTCCTTTTCTCAGACTATTTGAGAGGAAACTTTGTAGTGAATAGCTTAGCCAAGATGTACTAGTTAGAGTAGCCTCGATAGGATCTATAGAAGCCAAGACGAACTTCCAAGAGATATTGGAGGATCATTGGCTCCTGATAATGTAAGAATTGGGATGGTAAGGTACCTAGAAGGGGCGAGGGGGGACTAGTTTCCTTTTATGGGATGCTATCTTGCTCGTCCTCCTATTTTGGTTTGAGCTTCGATCGTGTGGGGAATCATATGATAGGCGTGGGCCTATCATTTTTGTGGACTCTCGCCGGAAGTCTTGTATCTCATTTCTTTTAAATATAATAAAATGATTAATTGTTTGGTTGTCATAGATTTATTACTTGTTTGGTTATCAATTTAAAGTAATATTTTAAATCCTATAACTTATTTGGGTGCCACTATTAAGATAATTAAGTAATGATCAAAAGTCAATCAATCAATGTTACTAAATTAAATTAGTCTGATCACTTTTGATCAAACAATTTTAACCATTTTATCAACACCATATAAATAAAGAGTTCCCATTGATCATGTCTACCATGTTCCTCCACCTTGGTTGCCCATCCCTTAAAAAATCACTTTGATCAATTAATCATGATCAACCAATCAATGGCTATGACAATGGCCATTCTAGATTGAATAAACCAAAGAAGTCCGACAATTAATCTAAATTAATCACACACACTCACACACCCGACACATGCCCACACACTCACACCAACAATGGGTGCACGAACCCATGACCTCATGTTGAAACTCTTGTGAGTCTACCACTGAGCCACCATATGGTGATTAGCTCACTGGTATAATAGTTTATTTCATTATGTCTGGAGTTTTGTGTTGTCATTGTCGTCTTAAACCTGAATAATTAGGAGAAGGGTTGGTTGGCAGTTGACGCCAAACTTATGTAATAAATTTCATCATAAATGTGAACAATATGACGTCCAAAGAATGAAATTACAAAGCGTGATTCATGTATCCAACCTCAATTAATTAAAATAAAGCTTAGATGATGATAATGATGATATATATGCGGATTATCTATCAAGTGCAATGTACCTTTCATCAATCACTTTGATCCCGCAATTCTTTCTAACCATCTTATCAATGGCTTGAGAAAATTAATGATTTAGATTGTTAAATGATAAAATATTCAAACATTGATCCATAACCTTTATCATATGAGGCCCATTTTATTGCTATGCTTTCTAAAAATCACTTTGATTATATGATAACGTGAACCATCTATCATGTAGATCCCACTTTTGATAGCCCTTGCCTTTCAAAAATCATTCGACAATAAAAACATAAAATAGACATGGAAATGGATTTTCCAAATTTAATATACTCAAGATCTTGTTCCAAGCTTGCTTAAGCGTCCTGAGAATCATAGGGCTGTCCATCAGGTGGTCCCACTTTTGATGGGGAGAAGGAGAGGAAAGAAATAGAATCGAGGGGAGAAAAAAGGGATTCCTATCTGATGGATGAGAATCATAGGGCTGTCCATCAGGTGTCCCTTGTGGGTCTCATAATATATTGTAATTATAAAATTAATGCATGCAATAAAAAGCCTTTTTTGAGATAATTCATCATGTTATAGTTAATTACAGTTGTGACCTCTAATGAAATACCTAAATGGCACGTTAGTATCTTGAAGTGTCTTGTGTACAAGTGGGCCACTGATTAGTTGTGGGGCACTGTGTACTTACAGCCTCTACAATAAGCAAGTGAATGGGGCTAGTGTGTGGTGAACTGAATGGTTCATCAATCCATTTCTCGCCTCAACCCCCAAAGAGGGGTACTTTACAAATAGGGAGCAATTGCTTTGCACCTAACTGTGACAGCCCTCTCTGCAACTTCGTAACTAGTGGCCCGTTTCCCATTGCAAGAGCATTTTTCCAGTGCGTGGAGCCCCAACGAGGAAGGTGTTAGTGGTTTATCATGGGGTAAATAATGCTAATCCCTCTTTTTTGTGCTACTCCTACTCCTAGGGCAGGAAGAAGATAAGAAAACGCGAAGCGTTCTCTTGGTTTCTCAACCTGTTGCCTCTGGGTATTCAAACTGTTGATCATATGGACCAAACCAAAACAATTTCCAAATTGGATGGCTGAAGATCATAGCGAAACATTCTTTGATCAATTTATTTTTTAATAAGTCTTTTCTTGTGTTTTTTTTTTTTTTTTTTTTTTTTTAAATTTAATTTTATAAACCATGAATTTGTTTGCAAAAGATCAAAGGGTTAGAATCTCCGAGATTTGATCAACTAATCTGGGAGATTATAAGTCATTCTCCACCCACCTACAGAATATCTTGATGTTCATATTCGATGGTGCAAGTAGGCCCCGTAATTTGGTGATTGACAGACCGGGTCCCGTAATTTAGGATCATGGTTTCAAGATTTGGACAAATCCCATGCGACTCGTCTGAGTCAGCTCACCATTCGTGTTTGAGACTTGGGTGAGTCGGGTCAATTCACCTGAGTTATCACTCAACTCGAGACTAGATGAGTTGTTTTTAGTTGCCTAGTCTTAAATTCATGTGTGAGAGGGATGCCCAAAAATCACTACTAGGTTGGGTGGTTTTGCCTATCCAATCTATGGATCATTTGAAGATTTATTTTCTTATATGCAGGCCAAAGATCAAAGGCCTAGTACCATCCAATCTAGGAGATTTGCCAACATCCTACACCCGCCTTTGGAAGATCGAACCCATCAATCTCTAGCCTTTCTTAGACCACTTCTGTATTTTTCATCCGACCATCTATTTGTCAAAAAAGAAAAACCAAAGGCTAGGATCTTGGGGCATCCCCAACCGATCAGTGGGGCCCATCAAATTAGCAACACGTCCTAAATCACGTGTCCCACTTGCACGCAGTGTACACGTTATAACGCTGTAAATTCCTCTGATCACATGACATGAATAAAGAATAGATTTGTGACCAACACTCGAAGAACTGTACGAAGGTAGAATAAATTCATTTCCTTGAAAAGCAAGCTTCCTTCCATCACCAATCTCTCTCTCTCTCTCTCTCTCTCTCTCTCTCTCTCTCTCTCTCTCTCTCTCTCTCTCTCTCTCTCTCTCTCTCTCTCTCTCTCTCTCTCTCTCTCTCTCTCTCTCTCTCTCTCTCCCCCTTCTTTGTACTTGAAAGCCTTTACTACTTCGAGAGTATTTGATTGAATGAAATGATATATCAATTTCCTCATTTATAGTCACAAGTTCCATGCCTTGTATTTTCATGATGTCCCTACAGATATTGAGAGAAAGGGTGTTAAGCGCTGTAATCGCCATTGTATATGTCAGATACTCTTGTCTAAGAAAGTGGGGTACCTTCATTAATTTAGCCAACTCACCGGTTTTTACCTTGGTATGATTATTGTACTTGTAATATACCAATGGGCCATTCCCTTAAGAGTTAAGTCTCAAGGGCACCTTCATTCTCTTCTGCTTAATTAATTCATAGATTGTCTCCCAAATCAATTAGGAACAGTCAATTACAAGGATTCTATCATCCTTTAAAAAAAATTAAATAAATAATAATAAAAAAAGGATTCTATCATCCTTTATGAATATAACATCTGGGCCATACATTAGGTAGGGCACTTTATTTATCAGGTTGGTCACAAACGTATGTATAGATTGACCAACGGTCCACATTCAATGTACATGTGTGATCCACCGATAAGCGAGCCAGCTTATTTTAGGAAATCGAATATTCTGGCTGCAGCGCGCCAGATGAATGGCCTGTAACTCACATATATTTCTCCTGAAAATCGAGATCCATATTAGAAGAGAAGAAAAGGGGGGAGAGAGAGAGAGAGAGAGAGAGAGAGAGAGAGAGAGAGAGAGAGAGAGAGAGAGAGAGAGAGAGAGAGAGAGAGAGAGAGAGAGAGAGAGAGAGAGAGGAAAAAATCTTTCTTGTTTGATCTCCTTCAAAGAGGGCAAGTTTCTACCTTGTTTTTCATTGCTTTGTATGGTTATATTATTAAATGGGAGGTTGGATCCTCTGCAATGTTTGCAGAGAAAGATTATTTTACGGCTTTGCTTGTGGGGCCAACTGTGGTTTGTGTATGTAATCTGAACCGTTTAGATGGGTCTCCCCACCAAGAAAGTGGGACTCATATAATACCGGCGATCCAACTAGCAGGTGGGCTACCATGTGAATTTGGTAGTTTTTGAGTGAATTTTCATTGTTTTCTTAAGGTGTGGACCTGATTATTTTAGGGACTTGATTTTTGGGAAATCCCATCATCATGGTGGGACACGCTAGATGCTACACTCTACAGTGGACCACACAGACAGATGAATAAGATTTAGAAGTGGGTGCATCAGTTCACGTCATGTTATTATGTCAGTAACTTTTACACATTCAATAAACTTTACCCCAGATGAATAGTAGTTTTTGTTTAAGCTTTTTTCTACAGACATTTGTGGAGGATCTGACCTCTATAAATGAGAAGATATTTACTTCTAATTAATGATTCTTTTCTCCCAACACTTGAAATAAATTTTTATTTCCCAAAAACTCTTATTCTACTTTTAAGCTACCATTCCAGGATACCAATGTAAGGTATTTGACTCAAAGCTTATTAAAAAAAACTTGTTAGAAGGCACACGTTATGGTCAAATCATCATCCTTTTTGATAATTGAGGTGGAGCTTTTCCATCCAGTTGAGACAGAGATCTAGCCAATCAATCCAACTCCTGATCTGCCAATGAACTGGAATACCACTCATGAAACTCTTGTGGGCCCAACCTCATCAAAACCGCGTAAAAATGTCTTTATCTTAAAGAAATAATCAGTGTCAATGTTAGAAGTTATAAATTATTCATAATGACACGAAATCTCACGACCCACTTCTCTCTCTCTCTCTCTCTCTCTCTCTCTCTCTCTCTCTTCTAATAGAAATAAATTAAAATCTGATATCTAATTCAGATCAGCTCATCAGCAAATCCATACCGTTCTTTCTGTACTTTGGGTGGGACCCAGATCGGCACGGAGCTTATGATCAAAGGTGTAATGATAATGTGACCTCCTGTTTGTACACTAACGCACCAAAATTACCCACACATAAATAAGAAGAAATCTATATATAATAATAATAATAATAAAAATCGTAGCAACAGTAAATGATCAGTGTGTGTCATTCATGTCCCCCTCCAAAGGTCTAAAAGTGTCAAGTTGGGGGTGCAAAAAAGCTGATGAGGGGAAATGAACAGCTAAAACATGGGTGAAAAATGCAAAAAGGGGGGAATTTAATGTTGGCTGAATGGTACATGGGAAAGGGCCACACTGTACCATGGGGTCTAGCAAGGTGCCCCATTTCTAAGGTGGACCCCACACCCCTTGCATTGTATGTGTCACCGTGAAATGATGTAAAGGCAGATGGCTAAGGTCGCTGCTTCGATGAATGCCTTCCCCTCCCTCTCTACTAAAACCCTCACTACCTCTTTCTTCTTTGTAACTTCTCCTTCTCTCCCTCTCCCTCTCCCTCTCCCCCTCTCTCCCTCTCTCAAACACCCAATTCTCTTAGCTCTTCTCATCCTCTCCATTGGATAACAACCACATACACTTGTAACTATTATACCTAATTCTCTACTCTATCAAACTGTTTGATTTCTCTTCCTTCATCCTTTATAGAAAATGTGTTTTCTTCATTGGCCCCTTTCTTAGTTCTCTCTCTTTCATATTTTGTCTCTTTTTCCCATTTTTTTTTCTAAAAATGATTTTTTCTTATTTTTTATAAAAAAGATTTTTTCTTATTTTTTCTAAAAAAGATTTTTTCTTTTTTGTGAAAGCATATATATAGCTCCATGTCACACTACATATGTTTGTGTGTGCCAAACCACCTTAGCAAGCTGCTCTAAGCCTTGGGCACCTTGGTGATCAATTTGATCCGTGATTTATTGGGCCATACTTAGCTGCTCTACATCCGTCCTTCCTGATGCAACGGGTCATCCTACTATAGCCCGCTGCATCCATGTGAATAACATTGATACGGTAAATCGCTATCTCCATCTTCCCACTGAAGCAGGCCAGCCATCTTATTGACGTGACCGGCGCCTACCATCACCAATTGCTTACACGCGGATAACAGTGATCTGGTGTGATTAAAGGCACCCAAAGCTGTATATTATCGACGCGACGACATCCCATTGCCACCAATCGGATCCACGCGGACATTGGTGCCAGTACAGCTGGTGATCCAATTCGGGCGCAGCGCCAGGCGTTCATCAATGTGTTTTTTTTGAGATTTAATAAATTGGCGATCGCCTTGATATCTTCGCATTATCTTCCATCAATGGCCTACCCGCTGAATTCAGAAGCTGAGAGTAGTACTAATTCAATCTCAGCATCATCTCCGTCATCATCATCATCGTCGTCCACGGCCTTGTCGCAACAAACCTTGCTTAGTGATGGGGTGAAGGAGCCCAAGCCACTTGACCCAGAATCGAAAAAGAGCAAGAGAATTCGGGACTGCAGTAGGCACCCAGTCTACCGGGGCGTCCGCATGCGCAACTGGGGAAAGTGGGTGTCGGAGATCCGTGAGCCCCGCAAGAAGTCGAGGATCTGGCTCGGGACGTTCCTGACCCCTGAGATGGCAGCTCGGGCTCATGACGCTGCTGCCCTGAGCATCAAGGGGAATTCTGCGATACTCAATTTCCCTGAGCTCGCAGAATTCCTGCCACGGCCTGCATCACTCTCACCCCGTGACGTGCAGGCTGCGGCCGCCAAGGCAGCAGTGATGGAGAAGTTCTCGTCACAGCCAGCTGACTCAGCCCAGCCAGATGAGCTGGGCGAGATCGTGGAGCTCCCACGGCTCAGCCCAAGCTATGACTCACCGGAGTCATCGCGGAACGACTTTGTCTTCACGGACCCGCTCGACAATTGGCTCTATGGGCCGTCACTGTGGATGGATAGCATGAGTGATGACAGGTTCTTTTCTGATCAGCCGTTGATGCCGGAGTGTGAGGTTCCAACCAGCTTTAATGCATGTTTCTGGGATTATTAATGGTGTTTTGGCCCTTTTAATTTTTGATTAGGGGCTAAGAGTCATTGATAATTCTTTATTTCTTTTCCTTTTTTTTTTTTTTTTTTTTTTTGTTTAGTGTTCTTTGGCTGGTGATGTACCTCTCTAGGACTCAACTGTATAGTGTCAAGAAAAGAAAGAGGGAAAGATAAGTTCTTGTTTGTACACTCACTCTCTCTCTCTCTCTCTCTCTCTCTCTCAAATTCAGTAAATTCTCTTCAGATGCTCTATGGGTTTTCGTTCTGTTATCATTGCTAGGCTCTTATCTCTAGAATTGCCCCAATTCACTGGGTGCACGGGAACCCATGCACCCATTTGCATTTGGAGCGTGAGCAGTCCATCCCCTTGATCCGAACCATGGACCGGTCACACGATCCAACCGCTCGTATTGGTTGGGAGTGTGTGCCCTCGTATCTCAGGAAATGCCCCAATGCACCCAGTTGCATTTGGGGCGTAGGTAGCCCATGCCCTTGATCCGAACAATGGACTGTTCACAGAGTCTAGCTCCCTCTTCTTAGGCTACTGTGAAAATAAAAAGAAGAAAAAAACCATAGTCGAGTTGGGAGTGGATACCCTCTTAATTTCAAGACATATTCAACACATTAGGGACTGTTTGGATTGAAAATTATCTCAGTAATGTAATGGAAAAGTTCCATCATTATTATTTTACAACCACAAAATCAAACATGAGAAGTGTTGGTCAAATGTTGATGTTTTAAAACAAAAAGATAATTTTTTTATTATATAATATTTGTACATTTTAATTGTTGTACGAAAATCTCCGGTCCAAATAGGCATATCAATGAATGGATTCGATGAAACGATATTAAAGTAATGGAAAAGTGACTTTATCATAATTTTACTATTAATAAACCAAACATGACAATCCTAGGCCAAATGTAAATGTTTTTAGGGGAGAGGTAAAAAAATTTATAAACATTGCACTCTTTCATTACATTACCATCAGTCTTCAGTACAATTGACATAGAACCCATGCATGTAGCTGCATTTATCGCATGAACAGTCTATGTCATTGTAATCCAATCCTAAAAGTTTAACCTGATTTTCATGGGCTACCCTGAAAAAAAAAAAAAAAAAAAAAAAAAAGTTTTCAGTTGAGAGTGTATACCCTCTTCATGTGGAAAAGCCAGCCTACTTACATTAGGCGTATTTCAGTGCAAGTAATCATTTTCCATACCCTAAATTGAATGGTTAGAGGTACTTGACCAAGGTGATTCTTTGAAACCATAAGCAATTCAAGCTGCGCTCCACTGAATGATGGTTTACATTGTTGCTTGGTCCCATCTTCTATAAATGATCTTGGCAGTCCATTTCTGCAAGGTATTGATCAGATGGTTATGATAGCAGGCCAAAATACTAGCTCAAATAAGTACATTGGGGCCACACCTGTTATTACAGGGTAACAACTTTATGTGCATGCGTGAGATTCACTAGGTCTATTAGGCGAGTTGATCTTGATCCAAATGTCTAGCCAATTCATAACTTGCGGGGTGCCATACCATAGGAACAGTGTAAATTAAAATCATTCCTAAATTAAACCTATCATTCATGTGAAGGACCCATTTGAGTTCTAGAATAGCTTTGTTTTTGGTGCGTCATCTTATATATCCTATTGCGGCTCATTAGATGAATGGATTGAATGGCATATAAACGTGACAGTGGGGCTCACATGTAACTAATGATAGGCATTTCCATCCCAACTTTGTACTAGGTCATGTGGCCTATATTAGTTTTGGATGAGTCTAATATTTGAAAGGGTGAACATGAGGCAGCTAGCGGGACTGTATGGATCTCATGCACATTCCCCTCAGGTGACACTTGATCTACAGTAGGCATGCTTTCATATAGTAGAGTTATGCTAATGCTGTTTAGGTCAGATAATGGTTTTTTTTTTTTGTAAATTAATTTCAAGATTGCATATTAAAAGTGGGTTGGACCAAAATGGGTGGTTTAATGGGAAAATGAATTGACTTTATTCAATTGCATTTGCGTGTACGTCAAACACCGCGTTAGAAAACAGTTATGTATGGCCGAATCATGAAGGAATTAGACGGTGAATTAGCTTATTATGACAAAATGGACAATATACAGCCTTACAAGCTAATATCACTATCAAAGAGTCTATTTTAAAACCTTTTATTTCCAATTCTCTTTTTTTTTTTTTTTTTTTTTTCACTTCTTTCTTCATTGGTATTTTTACTGCAAAAATCCTAAAGAATTGAATTGTAATTACCAAATAGTGGCTCCATTATTGTTCCACTTTGCCTTTTTGTTTTCAACAAAGTGGAAGTTCTAAAGTTGTGCGGCCATGTGGTATGCATACATTCAACCTATCTATGGATACACCAACATTTTTATTAGACATAAAAAATATGATGGATCCAATCCTAAAGTGGGCCAATCCACAAAAAATAATAGGCACCATTCAAAACATCTCAATTCAAGTGGAGCAACATGATGTTTCGCTTGCGGTATCACCATGGTATGGTGCATATGTTTATGGATTGGATGTTAGATACAAAGCATGTAAGCCCATAAGTCTTGAATTTTACAACTTTTTAAAGTAGAAAATAAAAAATTAATTAACTAAATTAAATGAGAGCATTTTCCATCAAAATGCACCTCCTTATAATTTCTATTTGTGCAAGCATTATTTTATAAAATATACATTCATGTAGAAATTTACGGTAAAAATCTCTTCTTCATTTTAACCATGAAGGAATTACACACTAATTTTTTAAAATAGGCCTATTTTTAGGATCAGAACAAAAAACTTGATCGAGTGATTTGATAAATCAAAGTTGAGTGGGTGATTTTGAAGGGATTAAGCTATCACTCTTTACCCTCATCTTTCTATATATCTTCCTTTTATGGTAATTATGAGTAGGGGTGCACACGGGTCCGTTCGGTCCAGTTTTGGAGTGAAATCGGAACTGAACCATTCCTAAAGGTTCTACGATTTTCGGAACCGGAATTGAACTGTTAGCACCCTAGAACTGAACCGGAACCGGATTGTGAAAACCGGTTTGAGTCCGGATCGGTTCCATGATTCCAAGCTTTGTAAAATCCAGTCCAAAAACTTAATTTGCAAAATGGACATATATTTATGCAAGCCTATTTAGCCTGAAGACAAGGCCTAAAAATTCGGCTAATTATCCATTTCTACTTGATCTCATTCTCCTTTACTAGGCCTATTTATTGTCTTCGTTTATGCTTGTACAATGGCTAAAACCTCACTCTATCAGGCCTTTAAATGAGGTAGACTACATGCCCTTCATCCAGGCCCATTTTCAAAAACATAACCCCATCTCTTACATATAGGGTTTTTTTTTTTAAAAAAAATTATAATCACAAGTTCGGATCAACTGGTCAGTTTTGGATTGGTTCTACAAGCCCCTAAATTGAAACCGAACCGTATCCAACAGTTCTTGAATTTTTTGAACCGGAACCGGAACCGGTGCAGTTTAGAACTGGACCAAACCAAACCGTTGGATCGGTTCCGGTCTAGTTCCACGGTTCTACTGGTTCGTTGTGCGCCCCTAATTATGAGTAATAGGCTCCATTCCACCAAAACATGCTTTGTTTATATTCAATTAGAGCTGTTTCGTCCAATTTCAACACATCGCATTGACTCAATTTCACAAAAAGTAATCTTATGAAAAAAGAGAGAATACATATTTGAAATTCTCACATCTTCTAGAATTTTACTAAAAAATTTTAAGATTTTTTTTTTTTTTTTCCCAAAACAGTCGGCTGACATAGCTGTATATTGTTAGCAGGTGACTCAGTCAATAAACCACTCTTAGACAAGACCTTGTTTGGAAGGTTCCATGGACGCATTCTCTTCTGGGCTTGGATACATATGACCTTGATTGGAAGGTTCCATGGACGCATTCTCTTCCCGGCTTAGATTTCAGTAAATTTCTCAAATAGCTCTGCTAGAGAATTTGGAGAGGGCGTCCAGCATTCCAGTCCAGGACACTGGAATCGATTATTGGAAAATGACTAAATTGCCCTTGTATTTGCTTATTTTGTAACAATTGCCACCAGAAATACTGAGACGCTTTCAATTCATTAGATAGCCATCAATTTGATGGTTAGGATATCTCTAAATCAGTGCTACATGTGAGATGGGTGCGTTACCACCATTTTCCAAATGGTCCTGAACTAACGTACGAGTCTGACTCACTACTATTCCCTTCCTGGGAAATACGGATGATAGACGCCCTTGTTCAAGCGCCATGTACTCAACGTGTCATATTTGCGCATATGTACAGGATCTTAGATATTCGAGGGATGTTTCCCCCCTGAAAATTTCAGGTCCTAGGGTCTAAATTCTCATTGGACCTACCTATTTACACCAACCTATTATAACTATGGATATATAAGTAAGGATCGTGCAATGTGTCAGCATATTTGTACTAAAGCAAAGAAAGCTACTCATAGAACTGTAAAGAAAGATCACTCCCAATACTTCCCTGTAAAAGAGGCATGTCACACTTAATAAAAAAAACATGCCCGACTGAAACTCTAAATGCGGTTATCATCCCAATGACATGGTGGCGAGGAAGCACAGGTTATACACATATAAGAAATTTGAAAAGCATTCGTGACGCAGCATAATGTAAAGGCAACCATACGTAATGACACTTGGCTAGATTTAATTGGCTATATGTAGCTGTAGACTCCTAAGCAGTTTGGTAAGAGAAAGGGTCCAAAAATAGAAATGCAACTACACATTGCAATGCAGTTGTTAGTTGGCCTCATCTCAAAATCAGCAGTGCATCAAGTCAAAGTCACTAACGGATTGGAAAAAGCCAATGGGCAATATACAAGGCCATTGTTTATATTGCCCATTAATCTAATCAAATACAATTTTTTTTATTATTATTTTTTTTTTTTAAGCTCAACACTGACTGTTAAATTTTCATCCCCCTCATGGACTCCAATCTTAGCATAGCATAACCTAGGTTAACCTCTCAAATTCCCTCAAGTATCGTGCTACTATTTGTGCAATTGAAGCAAATTACACTTGGCCACATGTGGACGATGGCCTATATTCAGTTTACATGTATGACAAGAATGTGCGAGCATGTCATAGTTGTCAAAGAACATCTTCATAAATCCTTGTGATCCATTTACAGCTGGAAATTTTGACAATCTTAATTGTACTTTAAGTATAAGCATTTACACACATTCAACCAATCTAGCAATCTCAAGGCAGTGCCAAGAAAGACGAGCGTACATTCATTAAAAGAAGAGGAAGATGTTATTCTAAAGTTTGAGGATCTTGAAAGGAAGATGGAAGCCTTAGAATGTAGGAAGGAAGTGATTAAAGCAATTGAGTGCACCAAATTCCAACACATATATTCCTAATGGGAGGTTTTGCTATGTGTAGCATTACATTTGCGGTAGCACAGCTAAAGCAACATTCTCAAGCAGCGAAACTAGAGCGCTGTACACTCGACGGTTTTAGTGTTAAACACCTTAAGACTCGGGATCTAAGCCTTCATCCTCGAGCCCGAGTCTCGGGGCGTTATTGGACTGGTGTTACAATTTTTTTAACTGACCATCCATTCAGCTTGATAAATTGAATTCTTATGATCCTCCTGTCATTGTAAATTTTTAAAGTGTCATCCATCGACCCTGGAATTTGTGATTTGGACTATCCGGAAGCATGCATGTACGCCAGTTACCCGATAGAGGTGTTGCTGCAATTGATTGAAGTGAACCGATACTGGTTTAAATGAAAATGCTTGCGGACCATCCTGAACGGAAAGACTTCCTGTGGACGTGGATAAGATCAATCCCGTCCATCAGTTGTGGCAACCCGCGTTTTGACTGGCGACCAAAAATCAGGCTGATTCAACGCTGATCAGGTGGGCCATGTTACACCATGGGAATCAGTGTGTCCGTGTAGATGGAAAGTCCCACCACTGAAATCGTCCTATTTGTGAGTGCCCACCGTGATGTTTATTTTCCATCCAACTTGTTCATAAGATCAAATAGATCTGAATTTAGGGAAAACACAAATATCAGCTGATCAAAAACTTCTAAACCCTTAATAAGTTCTCAACGGTAAACATTTCAATATCACCAATGTGGTCCCCTTGAACCTTGAATCTTCCACGTTTTTGGCCTTACGTCCTAAAATGATACGTTTAAATGGATGAACGGTGTGGATAAAATCCATTCATCACAGTGGTCCCTGAGACCCCCGGTCAAGGTTGGCACATATGGGTAGTACTCAATCCGTGTCCTAGTATGGTGCGTGACGGGTATTACTCGAAATGCGGTGTAGACTTGTGGTATGGTGCGTCAGATGGACATTCCAAGATTCACGGGGAACATAACACGTGAAGGTTTTAGGCATTATTTTGCACCGTTTCCTACTGCGTATGACGTGGTTTATCCAAGTCTTGCATTGGACTTATTTTTAAGATTAATAGTGAAAAGATGGTGGCCCCCCTAATGGATGGGGTGGATCTAAAGATAATAAGTTCCTCCGAAGGTCCATGGTGGCCTAGTTAAGGCAGCTAGTCCTAGAATATAGTACCTTAGGGCAAGGACGAGAGCGATTAGGACACAGATTGTGCAGTGACCCCTGTCACTAACTACGTCTCATGTGGATTATGCATTGTCCTTGTGTGTACCCAACTCACTCCTTTGAATGGATGACAGGCTGGTATAAAAGATGGGTCTATGTTTGAAAGTTGGTTTGTCCGGTAATGCATGCATTCCCGTGGACCCATCTCTAACCCCAGACTGCCATATAATCCATTGCTGCTATTGTCCTGTTATGAAAGATGGGGCTAAAACGTAACAGAAAGTTGTTTGTACTCGTGTGAACTTAATTATTTTATTTTATTTACTATTTTTTAACCCTTTCACTCAGGCCTCACACATACAGGCACTTGGATTTCATTAAAATGAGTACTTGAACCTTTGACCTTGTGTTGAAACTCTTATGAGTCTTCCATTGAGGCATAAGTTAAGACCTCGTGTTAGCTATATATCCAAAAAGCAGCTAGCCATCTAATAAACTAGTAACGTCAAGGGCGAAGGCAGCTTGGTCCAAGCTAGGGTTGTGCCCAATCCAAGTCTAACCCTGCTCCCATTGATATCCGTTGTGACTTAATATGGTGGGCAAGGTTTGATTAAGCCATGTGATGCCATCAAAGTTATGGTCACTGCAAAGCATGTTTTGAAAGTTGCTATGTTAGACATTCATCCCATTTCTTACTCAGGCACATGGTCCAATCAAATCACACCATGCTGCATCACTACACAATCAACGGCCAAGAATGCCCAAGAAATTAGGACGTGTTTACCAGGACACTCAATCATTGTAGATATGCACAGTGATGTTTGCGTTCTATCATCGCTGTCCATATATGCATTTTGCCATATCATTTTATGACTTGAGATGAAAAAGTGAGGCGGATTCAAAGCTCAAGTAGATGACACCATGAGAAACAATAGAGATTTAACGCCTACTATTGAAATTTTGTCCGGGGCAACACGGTGGCCTTCGAGTTTTTCAACAAAGGTGTCATTATTCTCACTGTTTCTTATGGTGTGGTTCACTTGTGCTTTTGACATATCTATTTTTGGGCTCATGCCCTATAAATGAGCTGGAAAAATGGATGAACGGGGTGGATAAAACACAAACATCACGGTGGCCCACGAGAGATGCCGCTGTGATGGGTCTCGAGGCAATCCACGTTCGAGGAGTTGCAACATCTGTGGCTGAAGCTTTGCACAGTACACATGATTTTTGAATTACGACCAATGGGATCATTCTTCGGTAATCAAAACCGCTGGTTCGTTCCCAACTCCATTCCCCACTCCATATTTTACAGTGGGTGTCATCCTCAGTACACACGTAGCATACACGAAAGTCAATCCAGACCGTCCAAAGTGGGTCATATGGATCGACAGCAGGAAAATCACATTGACTGAACGATCTCAGCCATTTGATTTTTCTGTTGAATTTTGACTACTGAGCGTTATCCTTTCAACCATCCATTAGATGAATAGAACTTGAAGATTTAGTGTCTGTCGATCAGTGTGATTATAAGAAAATCTCCATCCACTGTGAGCCCTCAATTTGAACGGTCTAGATTAGTGTATGTCCATGCAATTGTGACCCGCCACAGCGGATGCATCTCTATTCTTGTAGCCACACAGGACAACACTAGTTGAAACATCTTTCTAGATCCTTCTTTTGTTACGTTTCTTTTCACAACAATTCCTCTTCTGCCAGCTAAGACTTGTTTCTCTTTGTATTACTCACATTTCGATTATACATCGGACACATCTCTTTTGTTGGTCACTTGCGTGTGGTTCACTCGATTGATGTACGCATCTTTCTGTTTCAACCGCTCGACCGCGCTTCGTCCTCTCAGCCGCAATCCGCTTCCGACGTTGTACTGTGCTTGGGTTGTGTTTCGCTTCTATATACTTCTTGACTGCTCGGTCTGCTTTTGGACACCTTTCGGCCGCCTCCTAAATGCCTCTTAGCCACTTGGTTTACTTTTGAATACTTCTCAACTACTCGTTGTCTTATTATCCTGTTAGCTGTGATTCTATAAAAAGTACTTCAAGTATCTTTGAATATATTTAACATGCTATATCTTTCCCTTACTATAACATGTGTCATTTTCAATTGAGTTTCTTAAAAACAGTTACAAATAGAGTACAACATTGCCCCCCTATAGCTTTTCCTTTGGTAAAATGTGAATGCAATATTAATTAATTATTGGATGTAATAAATATGACTATTTTGTTGGGCAAAAATATCAATTTCAACCATCTTGATAAAAAAAAAAAAAAACAAATTCGGTCGTATTTGTTGAATTTGGCTATCTTGGTAAAAAATGACAAATTCGAACATCTTAGTTGAACTCAGCCTTCTTGATCCAAAAAAAAATAAAAAAAATAGCAAATTCAAGCATCTTTATTAAAAAAGGATAGATTTAGCCATTTTGGTCAAACTCGGTCATCTTGATAAAAAAAAATAATATTAAAGTTGGCCTACTTGGTCAAAATTGCCCGTCTTTGTCGAAAAATATTAAAGTCAGTCATCTTAATCAAACTTGGCCATCTTGGTAAAAAAATGATAAATTTGGCCATCTTGATCGAATTCAGCTGTCTTTAACGAAAAACAACAAATTTGGCTACTTTGGTCAAACTAGACCGTCTTTGTTGAAAAACGATAAATTTGACTGACTAGGTTGAACTCGACCATCTTGATTGAGAGATGATAACTTCGGTCATCTTGATTGAGAAACGACAAATTCAGCTGTCTTTGTTGAACTCGGCCGTCCTGATTAAAAAAAATGGCAAAGTTAGTCGTGATAATAAAGACAGTCAATCAATTCATTCCATATAGGGCTTATGATTAACTAAGGTAGTAATACGACAGAGAACTTGGCCTGCTTAGACAGGAGGTGGCGGAAGATTCCACACTTCCTGTATTGGATGATGCATTTTTCGTTGCAAAAGAGATTCCTATGATATTCTTTTGACAAACATGGTCATCATTCGGTTCATGTTTTCAACATAACTAACCATCCATCTACTTAAAGTTTTAGCCTGAACTCATGACTAGTTAGTGACACGCTAAATTCCTCTTTACATATGGAGCATTTTGACCGATGTAATCTCAAAAGGATCCATTGGGCATCTTGCTTTCACCTGGCTTTTATATAGGCTCATGTTATACCAGTATGAATATTTATACTGGCTCATATTATAGTCCCATAGGGCATGTAAAAAAAAATGTTTGCTGCTCAATTTGTTTTTAATTATGCGTGTATGCCAAAATCGATACATCGGTTCAATCTAAACTGATCGACTTTGACCCCAAGCACCAAAATAATCAGATACGTCCAACATAATTATATATGACCAAATTCTACAAAGATCGGTCTCTTATTCAGACAGTAACAAAAGTTTATAATGATCAGAAAATAATTGGAGGGTGGATTCTTCTTCTAAATATAGGTTACTTTATGCCTTCCACAATAAAAGGCTTTCAAAATACCAATGCAAATAAAATAAAAATAAAAACTCGTAATCAGTTACTAAGAGCAAATACAAGAATGCGTCTCTTAAAAGAACTGCTTGATATTAGATAAATGAAAAATTCAACATATGAGCATAGACTTAGATTACAACTAAAAATTATAGCTAAGAATTATCGCTACTTGATTATTGATATTCCTAGGATAAGCTGAGATAAAGTAAATTGATAAGATAAGTCTGTTTGTTATGTTGGATTGGGATGGTTGATTGGTCCTTCTCTATTGGATTCATCTGTTATTTATAGAGTTATGTTATAGCTTGTTATTCCAGATCCTTCTCCCATTACTACAATGATTACAGTGGTCATAAAGTCTTTATATATCATTCTTTCGTTACGTTTCTTTTCACGACGATTTTTCTTCTAAAGGCCAAAACTTGTTTCTCTTGATCATCACTTACCCTTCAACCACACGTCGACCCCATTTCTTTCATTAGTTTCTCGCCTGCGCTCCACTCGATCGCTCTCTGCATTTTTCTGTTTCGACTACTTAACCGCGCTTTGGCCTTTCGGCCGCAATCTACTTCTAACGCTCAATCGTACTTCAATCATGTTTTGCTTCTTTACACTTCTCGGCCACTTGGTCTACTTTTGGACACCTCTCAACCGCATCCTGGGTATCTCTCGATCAACTGATTTGCTTTTGAATACCTCTCAAGTGTTCCCTATCTTATTATCTTGTTGACTATGATTTTATAAAAGTATCCTTCAAGATCTTTAACATGCTATATGTTTCATTTTCTATAATACGTGTCATTTTCAATTGAGTTTCCTAAGAACAGTTAGAAATAGGGTTCAACAGTAGTGGGGATTGATAATTGGGTGATCAGATGAATCACTTACGATGATCATGCAAACAACAAACTCTTGATCAATCACGTGCAAATTAAGCCACGTATATGTGATAGATTGATTCTAGTCTAGTTGCTACGTGAGTAAGCTAGTCTTATCGGTGACTCTAGTATGCTTATTACTCTATATTATGTGGCTACGCTGCAATGAGGTGATGCTATGTTAATGTGCATTCTCAAGACCATGCATATATGAAGATGAGTTAAAGGAAGACTCTGAATGATCACATGGTGTGATGATATATATGAAACTTATATATTTAAGGTGCTAGATCGAAGGAATGTTCAAATTTATTGGAAACTACTTTAAAAGATATATTTATAGATTATTGTATTAATATTTTTAATAGAAATTAATTAATTAACTTTACAAAGAGGGGAGAATATCAAGAATATTGAGACGATGAATATTGCTCTCCTCGAAAAATGGACTTAGATGTTTAATGTTGAGAAAGAAAGCCTCTGGAGGCATATTATTGTTGCTAAATATAGTCTCATCCTTTGGATGGTGGACAAAGCAGTCTTGCATGTACCATGCTTCTTTTGTTTGGAAAGTCATAGTTAAGGTAGTCCTCGTTATGTTTGATAGATTTCAGTTCTCTCTACGTAGGGGGTTAGATATTAGATTCTAATTGGATCATTGGTAAGGGAATGCCACTCTAGCTAAATCTTTTCCTGCACTTTTTGCAGCGACCAATAACTCTAATGGTCTTGTCAAAGATTGCTCTTTAGAGCACGAGGAAGTTGAGACGTGGATTCCTCCTACCGGAAGATCTTTATCAGATGTTCAGTTGCATGAACTAACATAACTTATTTCTCGCTTACAGTATATCACTCGTTCACCGACTTGTGAGGATGGTATCAGACGGGTCATTTTCTGGATCGTGGATTTTCTTCGTTATGACACTATAATTCATTATCATTACGAGATGCTCCACATCCGTCCTCGCATATAGGTCCAATTTGGTCTTATGGAGCTCCACATCCATCCTCGCATACAGGTCCAATTTGGTCTTATGGAGCTCGACAACTTTCGGGTGTCTCGCTAGTGGAAATTGTATCCTCATAGTCGAAAACCTAAGGAATAGGTGATTTTTTTTTTATATGCCCAATGTTTGTATCCTATGTTTTCGTGAGGAGGAAATGGTTGGCCATTTGTTCATCCATTGCCCCATTTTCTCAAGACATTTGGTGGAGCATCCTTCGCTATGTTGGCATGTCTTGGTAAATGCAAAAGTTGGTAGACGCACTTTTTCTCAGCTAGCATGGAGAGTCGAGTGGTGCTATTGGAAAAAAGAAATGGAGAATTTTCATTCTCACCTGAAAGAAACAATCAGTGTTTCAAAAATATTAGTGTTTCTGTAGCCGGGGTTGTCTCCGGGGTTCCTTTGGTGTTTCAGGATTGGGCCCTACAAAGAGTTTTGTTTTGATTTGTGATTATGGTAGGGGTTGGAGATCTAGTAAATCATATAAATATCTCATGCTGATTTTTTGTACTGTTTTCAGTCTTTAGGTTTCTTTTCTTTTTTGTTGCACTAAGTGAAAAATGGAAAAAAAGGACGGATTTTGAGACAGTTCTGGACGCTTTAGAGACGGCCGTAAACCCTCTAAAATTTTAGACGGCCCCTGACCGCTCTTAATATTGTCTTAAAAATTTGAACGTCCACAAATCATTTAAGACGGTCGTTGACCGTCTTATATCCGGTCATCTGAGATGGCCATTGGCCGTCTGCATTAGAGACGGTCATTGGCTATCTTTTCCTTGTAATCTGAGACTGTCAAAGTCCGTCTCTATTAGAGACGGTCCTTAGCCATCTTATAGCCCTGCAAAAGACCGTCTCTATTAGAGACTTTCAAAGATAAAAAATTGTTGCTGATTATTTATTTATTTATGATATTAAACTTATATGTATTTATGCGTGAATGAATGTAATGTGAACAAGATTGTTTGTGTTTGGATGGATGTGGTTTATGTTTGGATGAATGTATTTTATGTTTGGATGGATTTACATAGTTTGGGTTTACATGGATGTGAATGTGAATATGATGAAATATATTATATAATAAGTGTATATCAGGAAGAAATACGATGAAAAATATTGTAACAGGTGTATATTGATCGCCTCAAATTTGAAAATGTCCTTTTAAGGGTTATAAGAGACGGTTCATAGCAGTCCTTTTTAAGGACAGTCCATGACTGTCTTTTAAAGGATGGTTCATAACCGTCATTCGAAGGCTCATTAGAGATGGTTTATAGCAGTCCTTTCCAAGGACGGTCCACGACCGTCCTTTGAAGGCTCATAAGAGACGGTTCATAGCAGTCCTTTTTAAGGACGGTTCATGACCGTCTTTTGAAGGCTCATAACAGATGGTTCATAGCAGTCCTTTTTAAGGACGGTCTATGGCCGTCCTTTGAAGGCTCATAAGAGAAGGTTTATAACAGTCCATGGACCGTCCTTTTTTCGTCCATAAAAATGACGGTTTTCAACCGTCCTTTAAGTAATACGACGCCTTAAATTTTGACGGCCCATGCGACGGTCCATGACCGTCCTTTTTAGTCATTTGAGATGGTTTTGGACCATCCTTTTTTCGCTGTTTTGGCGTAGTGTTGGTATTTTTGTATTTGTTTTCTCTTTTTAATATAATCTTATCTGTCCATAAAAAAAAGGTTTGCAAAGATAAAATCCATTCAATTTTAGAATAAGTGTACATCATAATTGGTTAATTAGAATTTATGCATGTGCACAAATGGAATTGAAAGTATATGATTAAATGTGATCAAATCAATAATTTAGGATAAATGGCTGAAAATTAGGTTTAATTGTTCTAGTCTACTCATGTATTATCACGATGTCATTCCCATTGGAAGGATTAGATGTCTCACTCAAAAGCCATTGATTATACTATGTAAATTGAGTTTTCTTATTAGAACAGAGCATGCTAAATCGAAACACCTCATTACTGCTGTAATTTAAAAGGTGTACATAATATTTTACTCTCTTAATCCTACCTTAACAGGAATACTTTTCCTATAGAAAATTTTATTGATCAATTTTTTCTTCACCTTTGTCTATTTATGTATTTGTATAAAGTGAAAAAGGTAGTTGTACGGTCGAAATAACACGATTAATGAAAATTTTAAATTGGTGCATTTTTCGGTGTTTCAGATTGCATTTGATATTACACTGTACAAGTTGGCATTTGGTGATCAGATGAGCTTGAGGTCCACTACAGCTCCACGGACGCAGATTAATGGCTATTGATGCGGCCTACCTAGCTCCTGGCCGATGCTATGTGAGTCCCACCATGATTTGTGTGTTTTATCTATACCGTCCATCCATTTTTCTAGATCATTTTAGGAGTTTATTCCAAATATTGTCTAAATTTCAGGTGGACCACCGTGGAGGAAAACAGTAGTGATTGAATATCCACCATTAGGCCGTATATTTGACATCCTAACTTGTTGACTAGGTCTAACAATATCGGCTTAATCCAAAACTTTTGTGGCCCATAAGAAGTTTTTAACTGTGGACATTCAATTAACACTATTTTTGTGATGTGGCCCACTTAAGATTTAGATCTAAATTTTACGTGCACCACCCTAGAGGAAAACAGTAGTGATTGAATATCCACCATTAAGCCGTGTATTTGAAATCCAACTTGTTGATTAAGTTTAATAGATATCAGCTTAATCCAAATGTACTTTTGTGGCACAGGAGAAGTTTTTAACGGTGGATGTTCGATTGTGGCTCACTTAAGATTTAAATCTAAAATTTAGCTGGACCACCCAAGAGGAAAACAGTAGTGATTGAATATCCACCATTTGGCCATTTATTTGAAATCCAACTTGTTGATTAGGTTTACAGATATCAGCTTAATCCAAAACTCTCGTGGCAGCAGTTTTTAACGGTGGACGTTCACTTAACACTATTTTTGTGATGTGCCCAATTAAGATTTAGATCTACCTCATTTTTGGACTCATGCCATAAAATGATCGACAAAAATGAATGGACAACGTAGGTGAAACACATACATCATGGTGGGACCGACAAAGTATCGACCAGACCAGTGGCCAGTAATTGATAAACTGCAAGGACGGGCCATAGGGACTTCTGCCATGACTGCCGGCGTCGTCCCTAGCTAGCACTCCTGCCGTCGGCTCAAGCACTGGCAGCCATGGCAGATACTCCCTACCAGAGATGGGTTTTGAGAAACCCTCCTTGAATCTGGATTGAAACTATTCCAATTATCGCTCGATGCGGAGTCCAATGCCTAAGGACGTCTTTATGGCTATACCATCACCGGAACCTACACCCATGGTAGCCGAACACAATTGCCATGGATGTCGGCTCGCGGATATGGTTTCCTAAATCCTCTTTGAAGGCTACCAATTTCAGATTTGGCGGATCTTGCCACCTCTGTTGGGGCCGTCAGCTATGGCTGCACGTCGAGATGGCAGGAATCCCGGCATCGATGGCCGGAATCCAGACGACGTCCTTATGGTAGTGGGGCTGTAGAAGAATGACGGTGAGCAATGGACGAATCAAAGCCGGATTTAGGGAGAGGGGGTGTTTGTGTTGGAAGAGGAATCGGGAAGATGCAGTTCTTGGCCTGCTTCTGTCGACCTGACCCATCTTTTTAAGACGCGGATTGTGTACTGACACTGCTCGCTTCATGGGTTCTACGATTATGCAGTGTTTTATCCCGGCCGTTCATCCAAAACTTTTGTGGCACTCGAGAAGATTTTAATGGTGGGTATTTACTGTGACGGGTCCTTATGAGATTATGATCTTACCACCTTTGGACTCATGCCTTAAAATAATTTAGAAAAATGGATGGACAACATGGATTAAAAAACATACATCATGGTGGGACCCATGGACCATCGTCCGGAAGTGGCTACCGGAGGGTCAGCAGCCAAATTGCGTCCATCTTTTTCTGGCTCATCTGATGATGTCAACTACTATTTTCTCCAATTACATGGACGACGCAGTTTAGCTGATGACCCCGCACCAGCCTCGAAGCTCTGTAGGCACGGGCAGTTCATTTATTTTGCCAGCTCATTTTAGAGTCTGAGTCAAAATTGAACTATATCCAAAGCTCTGGTGGACCACACTATAGTATGGACAATAACATCCATTGTAAACCTTCCCAAGGCTATAATGATATTTATTTGTCATTCAACTTATTTGTAAGTTTACGTGGACTTGGATGAAGGGAAAACACAACTGCCCACTTATCTGAAACTTCCATGGCTCAAGTTTTCAACTGTAAACATTCAATTCATGTAGTTTCTGTGGTGTGTTCCACTTTGACTTAATCCCCACTATTTCCTGTAATGTGGTCCACTTGAGCTTTGGATCTGCCTATTTTTTAGCTCCTGCTTTAAAACGAGCTGGCAAAATAGATGGACGGTGTGGATGAAGCACATACTTCATGGTGGGGCCACCTAGCTTTGATACCAGCTAGTTGGTTGGTGTTGGGGACACCAGCCAAACCACGTCCTGCATGGACACGTTCTCCGTGGGAATGATGCTATCGCCGCCGTCCAATCTCTACGGGAATTACTGGGCCCGGATCTGGATATTAGGTGGCTGCCAAAGCCATTTGCATACAATCGTGCGTACATCTGTGAATGAGAACACGCTGCCCGGAAGGCGTCTGTGGACCCGACAAATGATGAACATTAGGCCCACCCACGGTGGATGTAGCCCACACAAGTGCACGCGGTTCCCAGACGTTGCATGATGAGCCATTGGAGCAGTGCTCCGTTGAGGTGTTGGGCGCCGGTGGGCCACTGTGATTTGTGTTTTATATCCATGCCGTCCATCCCTCAATTTTAGGTATGAACCAAAATTGAAGCAGATCCTTAAGCTCAACTGGACCACACCACGGAAAGCAGTCTTGATTGAATAGCCACCGTTAAAAACTTCCCAAGGGAGTAATGGGTCAAGCTGATTTTTGTGTCTCTCTTCCGTTCAGATATGTCTGACCATATCAACACAGGTTTGATAAAATAAAAAATAAACATTCAACATTAGGCGTTTGGATCTCAACTGTATCCTGTGGTGTGGTCCACTTGAGCTTTGACTTCATTTATAAATTTATGCTCTAAAATGAGTTAAATAGATGGGTATCGTGAAACACATGTATCATGATGGACCTCACAATGCCCAACACCACCCAACCTGTGTCTTGCATTTTTGGTGTTACCCACGCACAAGTACTGTGCTGATATTAGAAATGGGAAGCCAGAAGCTTATCCTTTCTTTTTATAGTCACGAAACCTTTTTTTTTATTTTTTTTTTTTCATATTTTGGAAGACAAAAATGTTCATCTGCCATAATTGTCTCTCATACAGTAGGCTCTTATCTCAAAACAGAAAATGTTTTTTTATTTTTTATTTTTTTTAAATTTTTTTATAAGGACATGACCCTATATAAAAAAAACTTAATATTTGGCCCACCTATTGGCCGATTTGATTCTTTCATTATAATCGGATTACCGTGAACCAAAGGTAGGGGTTTTTCTTTTGTTTGTTCGAAGTTCTACGTGGCCTACAATTATATTAATATCGTGTGTTAATTTTAACCTATTTTATCCTGTGCAATTCATTTGTGATGATTTTTGCCCTCAAACTTGGGCCGATGACATGAAATTTAAAATCCCTTACACATGAATATGATAGATTTGCTTGATGATAACCTAATGGGTCCCATATAAGATGTGGATGAGTTCAAAATGTGAGGCCCTTTCCACACAATGCCATTTGGCCATGTCGATTTTTTTTTTTTTTTTGATAAAAAAAAACTTATTAAGACCACACGAAGCTGAAGCTTCCTCGACAATTGGTAGTTGTACAACTAGTCTTCGCACACTATGGGCAACGACATAAAACTTCGGCAAGTTGCGGCCAAGCTTAGACCATTTCTCTGTGAAAAAAAAGAAAAAAGAAAAAAAAGTTTCTCTAAAGTTTTTCAGTCACAATTTCCAAAGTGGAAGCTACGGTGAGCAGGGATAAGTTTTTTATGTTTATTTGTTTTCTCTTTATTGGTGGGCATAAATAGTGGGAGTTTATAAATTTATTTTTATTTATTTTATTATTATTATTAATTTTTTTTTTTTTTTAAAAAGAGGGTGTGGTGGGTATTTGTAAAAGGGAGGAGGGTGTGGTGGTTCCTTTAAAGATGTTATGAGTTTTTCTTATTATATGAATGATAAGAGTTCATGAAATGGAGAATAATATAGGGTCTCATTTTTTATTTTTTTTTTTAAAAATAAATTGTGTGAGCGGTGGGATTACATGGATCATGAATATTCACTATAGACCATTGATATTCACTATGAACCATGGATATTAACGTGGCCTGTTAATATTTACAGTGGATCGCAAATAATATTAGTGGTCCCTTGTTAAGATGGACCATCTGCATTGAATATCAGTGGAATTCACTATAGAGTACCAATATTAACTATTTATCGTCGATATTAATATAGGATTGTTGATATTCACTGTGGAGCGCTGATATTATCACCAGTCCCCTATTGATATCAGCGATCCATAATGAATATCAGTGGAATTCACTATGGACCATTGATATTAACAGAGGCCCACTGATATTTACTGTGGACCACAGACAATATCAATGGTCCCCTGTTAAGATCGGTGATTCATAGTAAATATCAGCGGTCTTCTATTAATATTTGCGATCATATGTAAATATGATTATTTTTTAATGTAATACTTTGTCTTTCATATATTACAGAATCCCTTTGGGAGGTGAGGGAACCTAATCATTACTTAAAATACTTGTAACACCCCATACTCTTGGTACTTAGGTGTTATCATATAACTTAACATGTCATGAACACAAACCTAGCTTACTTGAACAGTCACCCTAAATTCATCCATCGTAACCATATGATTTTGGACTATGATCTACACAATCGTAAGATTAAGATCGATCTATCCATTTAACCACCTCAACATGATTAAATTAACCTTGAAATAAATAGATAAGTAATCCTACCATTAGAATCTGGATCATGATGATATGTCGAGACATACCTAATTAGTACAACAAAATCACAAAAAATGAATTAGGGACCAAGGTCACATGATCCACCATTCATCAGGTTACAACATCTCATTGGAATACCCATCCTTGGAAAACACAAACTAGATCTTCTGTCCCCATATTTGACTATCGAATCACACCTAATTTCTTCTTAGGGTGCTTAGGACCTTTAATGAATAAAGATTAGTTAATTCAACCATTGAACTATTTGAAGCATTTGAAAATTCGAGAGTAGATAAGTGGACGTCCACTTGACATGGCTCACTTACCAATTTAAATAATCTAATCCTCCTTATCAAGCCCTACAGGCGGCTGATTGAGCAAATAAATAACGTGGATCAAGATGCAAACCACGATAAACAACTTAGAAAATAATAATAATAATAATAGTAATAATATTATTAATAACAAAAATAATAATAATAATAATGAATAATAATTTTACGATATAATTGAATTATAAATGTTAACGTAGCATTAAATATTTTCTTTTATATATAAATATGTGCATAAAAATTATTAGATATTTTAGAAAAATAGTATATTACTTAACAACGGGATTTTAAACACGATATTATACTATTTTCAATTCATACGTATACAAGTATATGTATAGTATGATATTGTGTATTACGAATTATATATTAATGGTATGTTAGTATTAAAATTTTGTGTGTGTGTGTGTGTGTATATAATGTTTTAAATCATTATAATTTTAAGTAATAAAATCTTTGTTAACATAAGTATTTGAGCTAACAATATATGATGAAAGACTTGTAAATGGGCCAATAGGGTCTTTTAGCCGTTGAAGTTTGATTTTTGGGAAGATCCAGCCGTCAGATCAATAGAAGCCTACCATTAGAACCAAATATCAATCAGTATGGCCCACCTAAGCCTTGGATCTGTCTCACCATTGGCAAAATACCTTAATACGGAGGATTGAACCCAATGGACGGCATGAATATGTCAAAAACATCTTTGTAGATCCCACATTGGATGAGTGTGCACGTGAGGTTCGTGTACTCACTGTGCATGGGACCGTGGAGGCTCGGTCAGTTGGCGCTGACCCGAAATTCCTCAAAACAGAGAGATTTCTCTCTGTTTTAGCCTTTCAACAGCGGACGGACAGCCATCCAAAAGGGTTTGATCACGGCCCACCATGTGGTCTCATATTCAAGATCTGAACCTTCCATATGAAAGGGAATCCACATCCGAACAATTCTAGGTGGTTTCACCTGATGTAGTGCACCCACATGCACACAGGAACCGACGAAAACAGGGCCTAGAAGCACATCGTTTCCAAAAATGGAAATTGTCTCATTGCCAGCTTGGCAATCACCGTGAGAGTAAATCCTCCCATGCCTACCATCCATTTCAAACTGATCTTATCCCTCCAAATCTAGGTTTTTGCTACAAAGAAAGAGAGAGAGAGAAAGAATAGCTGAGAAATCTCTCTTACTGCCCCAGCTCTAACCCACCAGAGAAACCTACGTTAAGCTTCCATATGTGCATTCTTCGAGCTCCCTTGCGTTCATCCACACCCTCCATGCCAACCAGATCGGTGGAAAACCGAACAGTATGAAATCTGCCATGATCGTCCTCCTCCTTCCTCGCAGGAAGATTGAGTTCGTGTGATCAGAGAAGCTCACTAGCTGGCCCGTTTGGTCAGCATCCTTGAACCGAACCTATACCCGTCTCATGCGTGCAAGACCGTGACTCAGCAGATTCGTTGCCGCACCTCCAACTGCAGTACTGTTGGGTCGGGTTGAGTTCGCTTGAACTCCAGACCTATTCACACCCGGGTTTCTTACTGACCATTCCTAAGAAAGAAAGAGAAAGAGAGGCAGAGAAGCTGGAAGAAAAATGAGAAAAGAAAGAAGAGAGAATCAGAGAGAGGGAGAGACCGTGCTGCCGGACTGAGTCGGGACGGGGCTGGTGGTTTGCAGCCGACTCACTGTCTAGTCTTGCAGCGAGTTGGGCCGGGTTCAGGCTGGCTGGAGTTCCAGCAAATGGGAAGGGATGTGGAGAGAGAGAGAGAGAGAGAGGGTGAAAGAAGATAGGTGGGTGGTTGCGGCTGGAACTGAGTCAACTCGGTTGAGACCTAGTTCATTCGGGCTGAGTTGGGGTTAAGCTAGGCTTGGGTCTAGCCCAGGTATGGCTGGACATTTCAGCAAAAGGAAGAAAAAATGAAATGAGGGAAGTGAATAAGAAAGAGCAAGGAGAGTAGTGGAATGGAGAAGGATGTTGCCTTCTTCACTAGTTTCTATCGAGTCAACCCGCTGACTCGTTGGGAGCTCAGTGCAACCCGGGGGCTACTGCTCCTCTCTACATAAGAGAGGGAGAGAGTGAAGGAGAGAGAACAGAAGTAGGGGTGGTTGTGTTGAGCCGAGTCAACTCGGCTCGAACTGGGTCGACCTAGGTGAGTTCACCTTCTCCTTCCATATTGAATTTATTTCAATTATAGATATCATTGTTACCATTACTAACATCATTACAATGGTTAATATTATATTTGAATGGCCAGTAGTAGAGTATTTATATTAATATTAGTCGTTACATATAAAAATTATAATTATTAAATATTGAGTTTTGTTTTGTCTACCTTAAATATTGTCGTTGATGATTGAAGCATACTATTTATTTTATTACAATAACTATTAGTACCTTGATTAGCTAACATTAAGTATATTATTAATATTAACGATCCATCGTTTTGAAATTTTTAGTATTATTGACATTAGTACTTATTATAACACTATTGTAGAAATTCTATTATTATTACTTGTATTATTTAAAAGATTATTAGTCGTTATAGAAATATTAGATAGTATCGGTACATTTAAATAGGAACTTAGAAACTATCATTAATAATGGATTGGTACTCCTACTATGAATATTATTTGATTCATCGTACAATAATAATAATAATAGTAATACTAATCTAGGATTCAAATCCTAGAATCTAAAGTCTATAACTAAACTTTAGGATGAAATCCTAATTCTATACTCAAGCTTTAAAAGTAATCCAAACCCTAGGTTGTATAAATATTGACCATAGACACTTTGTAGAATATTGATCTCATATACAACTTCACAATCCATGGTAGGACTCAACTTTGAGGGTGCACACGCTTCATAGCAACGTCAGCTAGCGATTTAAAGTATAAAGTGATGATTCTTCCCCTTGAGCTTTCCATTTTTCCATTAGCTTAAGTTATAGTTTTATTTTAATTTATAATTGATATCTCCATGCTATGATCATATGTGCTAATTGTTGGAATTGAGTTGCTACATAGCATGCTTAAGATGTATCCTGCATATCTTCTCATACTTATGGATTACTGGTGGATTGCTTATGAAACTTAAACTGGTACATCAATAGAAAATCCCCACTTATAAATGTACACTCATACTTGGGATGTAACTTAATTGATTTTGGTTGTAATGGACCTTCGACTTAGTGGTTATTGAATGGTGGAGTGATTTGAATATTGATGTGGGTCTATCATCCAGGGGTTGTGTTTAAGTGGTTTTAAGGATGGTCTTTTATCGCATGATTTTGATACTTGCCCTATGCTGTTGATTTTGATATCTACCCTATGTGGCTTATTTCGATATCACCCTATGTGACTTTATTTTGGTATTTGCCCTAAATGAGTTTGATGTTTTATATCATGCAATAATGTAATGGTAAGCCTCATATACTGTAACATGATTGGCCACTAGTCAATGGGTTTTCATTAAACATCCTAAGATGGTAGTCTCACGAGCCGGGGATGGTGGTATGAGACCTATACCCGAGCTATCGGCCTATGCTAATGACAAACCCCCGTGGTGACCTTTGAGTTTATTTAAATTGGCTGGTTATAATTGGACTAATAACATGTTGACTAATTATGCATACATGGCACAGACTAGCATCTATTACTATCGTACGCAATGTACGTATTTGCCTGACTAGATGTTTTTCCCAGGGCACTGACCGTCTGAACGTTTTTCCTAGATCGATGATTACATGGGTGACGAGCCCACTGACCGTCTGGATGCTTTTCTCGAGTGGATGATTGCATCTACACATCCATGCATCTAAGAAGACCTATATCATGTATTGTTTTGTGTGCTTTGTTTTATAACTATGCTTACTTAATTCAGCGGTGTGTAATCTTGAGAGAAATTCACACTGAGTTGGTCACTCATCTATCAAATATACAATTGTACAGGTAGTACAAGTGGCTTAAGTGATATATAGGTTTAGACTGATGAGGAGCTATTATGATGGTCAATGATACGTGGTTATACTTGTCAAGGAAGCTGCGCAGTCTTGCAGCTTTCGTTCATATATTTTCTTTTATTTTTCTCATGTATGTAAATCTTGTAATTGTTAACATTGAGACATTGGTTTGTATAAGTCATTATGGGCAACCTCTTGTACATTCTAAATGTAATCGTAATTTTTTCCTTTATGCTTACTTATCCATTCTACTCTTATTTGCTTACTCTGATAGTTGAAAAAATATATACTTGAATTTGATCATCATTTAAGGTTAACACCTGAGTTTTTGGGAAACGAGTCATATACTCTAGTCCTGAAAAGTCGGGACGTTACAATACTCCAATATAAATATCACCACTAAGTGATCAGTACAATTTTTAATTACCTACTTTGAGGGATGGATTCAACAAACTCCATGTTAGGAGGGATATGTTTAGAAGAACCCAATTCAAATTTATACTTGATTTCGATGAAGGAGGATTGGAGGGAAAATGGACCATTGTGCCACTACTTGATGTAAATTCACCTTGGTGACCTACACTTTGATTTAGGTGGCACCATTCTCTAATTTAAGGAGTTGGACTTTACTTTGATTATGGGCCTGAAATAAGGAACATCAGACGAATCAAAGTAGACCAGTCAAGCAACATCAAGAATGAGTATTAGACATCAATTTTTAAGGATCAGTCTTGTATTACAAAGAAGGATTTGCTGAAGACATTTTGATCTCTCCGATGAGGGTGGACTAATGACACAGTCGCGATACAATTGGCGATGTTAACATGCATAGAGAATTTACTTGTTAGAACATGTGTGTAGATAAGTACATAGTTTAACAAATAATTATTATGCATTTGATAATAACTCATGGGGGATTGTAGGGTACTGAATATTAAAAGAAGAAGTGAATAATGTGATTAAGGAGCACCTTTCAGATTCCTATGACTTCCACAGATGCCCATATGCCATATAGGTAAAAAATTTTCTATGAAATTTCGTAAACTATTAGGCCACTATAATATGTCTTATTTTAACATTCTTTGTTTCCCTTATTCAACAAGTTTGAGTACATGATATCATCCCGAGCCTGTGCTACCCAAAGGGTTGGGCCACTGGATGTAGTCCAATCAGAATTCTACAAATTTTAAAGTGGAAGGCAACTAAGGTGATAAAATATAAGGTCTTAACAAAAGTTTTTATGAATGTGCAGGTAAATTGAAATATCACCTTAAAATTGGTTTGTTCGTGTTGTATTTCAGTGTTTCTGATATTTCATATATATTATCGCGGCTTAGAATTAATGATAACCTCATCCCCACAATGGATAAGGAAAATATGATCACTCTGGTGGTGAAGGAGAAAAGTATAAGGAAGATGGTTAAGGAGATGGAGACGGGTAAGAAGAAGAATAAAAATGGGGAGAAAGAGCCACTATTAAAATTGGATAATGGAATGAGAGAATCTGGGGGGGGGGGGGGGGGGGGGGGGGGGGGGGGAGGGGGAGGGGGAGGGAAGAGTAGACTCCCTCTTTAAGATTTTATCCAAAAAATTAGAGGTGAAAAAGGAGAATATTTACTTGTGCAATAAAGTGAGCTTTTTACGGGCCGAAGTGGACTCATTGAAGGTATTAAAATTTTTAATTGTTATCATGTGCAAGTCTTATTTATTGTGATGTAACTAATATATGTGATACTCATATATGGTGCACGCTCCACATGAATAGGTGTTGTGGTAAAAGTCCAAGTAGAGGACCCGACCCATCTCAAGTCTACATTTATGGACCCGTTAAGAATTCTTAACTTATTGAAATATGAAATTACTAAGGCGGTTGTGAATGTTGGAAATCGGCGCCCACGCAGGTTAGCGTGTTTTCGATTCAATTTGTGGGGGTGATTAGGCTGATTTGTAGATGTTGGAGTCGCCACTAGCCAATTAATCTCAAAATCTTGCAGTCGGCTACAAACCGCGGCATACGTAAGGTTGGAGAAATTCGAAGACTCTCCTACCTTAGATTAACTCCTGTTCTGTGATTCGAGATTCCGAGTAAGGGACCTCGATTACAAAGAGGGAAGGTGTTAGGCACCATCTTTGCCCGTACGAATGTACGGTCTATACTTGTTGTGGTAAGGAAATTTCAAGGGATGGATGTTATGGTCGGGATAGGACTACGCATAAACGGATTTCTGATGCGACAAAATTTGAAATTTCGGTAAGCTACATAGCATACATTCGGGAATGTGTCTAGAAAGCGGATGTAATGATGCTTATGCGAAAAGGAAAAGAAAATTAGACTAGATTGCTAGGAATTTCTAATGTGACAGGATCCAATGTTTGACAAATCACAGAGCATACGTTCACTAGAGATCTAGAGAAGCAAGGGGGTTGAGAAGGGAATAGATGTCATGATGAATGCTTATATGTAAAATGAATGGATCTTTGGCTTGATCTTAAGTAAGGTAAGATATGAACTGAGCTATGATCAATATGGGCTAGACTTGAGGATTGGGATAGTTGGGAAGGTAGGGAGTGGGCTAAAGAGAGAGCTGAAAAATCTATACTTAGAGGCTTGGAGCTCCTCCTCACCCTCACTCTCTTCCTCCCTCGCTCCCTCTCTCTCTCACTTAGCTTTGGAAATGAGAAGTTTGTGTTTGAAATGTGAAGATTATATAGCCATTTATAGCCTTCTCCAATGGTATTGATGTAATTGCTGAGTTTGAGAGGGGTAAAAGCTGGCATGACAGCTTAAGATTGGTTGAGGAGAGAGGAATGTTCGGTTCAAAGCTCGTTCAGCTAAAGCCACGTAAATTTTTGAGAGTCGGAGGTAGTTAAATTACTGCTTGGGTACAACTTCTCTTGAATTTTGGCCAATAGGCCCTTTTTTTGGTCATGGGAGCTGAACAAATTCCTTTTTGGATATTTGGCTTGAAATGACTCAAAATTGGCTCGATCATGACCCCAAGTTGCTTGAAAAATGGATTGATTGTGGGTGAAGGTTTGAGTATGCTTTGGCTTGAATGATGGCTCCTGATAGCTCAGGTTAGGATTAAAGTTTAAGCTAAAGTTATGCTTGGTTTAGGGTTTAGGCTGAGGTTTGGGTTAAGGTTAGGTTGGTTAGGGTTAGGTTGGTTTTTTAGTTTACGGTTTGAATTAAGGTTTAAGCTGGGATTAGAGTTTGGTTTAGAATATGATCATGATTTCCTGATTGTCTTAGATTTCTTAAGATATTGGCCTGAGTGGGGTGTCTATAGATGTCCCTCTTTAGCCGAGGTTGTGAGCAACCGAGCGCTAAAGCGAGTGAACACACCACCCTTCTGATTAGAAAGGGTAGTGGTTCGAATTTGTCGCCTGCTATTGTATCATTGTTAGTCGACTGTCTGAAAAAGTGATGACTTACACATATCATGAGGGTTGAGAAAAACGTTGTGACTGTCCCTACGCGTTCTGTGGCATTACGAGTCACCAATCACAACCCTTTCACGTCAGATTGTTAATATCATTAGAGGGTAAGTCTGAAAAGTAGGGCTTCCGTGTGTTCTGCGGCCTTACGAGGAGTCCCATACTTGTTTGATTTATCATTTTCTTTGTTACGTAATCACCCTAGGAGTATTTGTTTCATTTGATCGTCAAAGTGGTTAACTGCCCTGCGCATTCGTACGGCCTTATGGGGAACTCAGTACACCGACTTGGATTCGATTAAATTTTCTAAACATCCCGGACTAGGTATGCGCGTGTAATCCTTTACCATGCAGTCTGCTGATTATAATACTTTAGTTATAATGAATTGTCTTCACTTTGAGTTTGATTATTCTTTCCAGAGATAGATCCACTCATTTCTACTAGCATTCATATGACTGTCCAGATATAGAGATCGGGCCAATCGTACATGTATTATGTATGGATTCAATCATCCTCCTGGAAAATCAGGACAGATCGAATCTTATTTAGTTGTTTACACTGACCACAACTGGAGAATATGGAAGATTCCTCAGTACCTTGCGCGCCACGTGCGTTTTTTAAATTTTTTTTGTTTGAAAACTATTCCTTTTGGAACTAGACTCTTTAGGGATTTTAATTGAAAGTATTTTTGAATTTTAGAAAATATCCGTTCGATCTCGCGAGTGGGCGTCGTTGTTCGGTTTTTATTTATAAAAATTACAGTCACATTGCCTTCACTGATGAGCTGATAGGGCTAACAACTGTTATTCGAAATGTTTTTTTTTGGAATTTTAAAATATCCATTCGATCTTGTGGGAGGGCATCGTTAGCTAGTTTTTATCGTATGGTCCGGGTCGAAAAGTCAGATGACCTCCATAATAAATTAATGGGGCTAGCGGTGTTTATTAGAGATATTTTTGGAATTTTTTGAAACATCTGTCTGATCTCGCGGGGGGTGTTATCGTTCGAATTTTATTGTGCAAGTTAAGTAAACAGTCGAGTTGCATCCACTGACGAGCTGGTGGGGCTAATAGTTTGAAATATTTTTGGATATTTGAAAGATCCGTCCAATCTCGCGGGAGAGCGTCGTAGTCTGATTTTTGTTGTGCAGTGATCTAGATCAAATAGTCAGATGGCCTCCACTAATGAATTAATGGGGCTTATCATGATTTTTTTTGAATAAGTCCAGATAGTTCTTTTGCCTCCATTGGTGGACTCATAGGACTTTCGACTAATCTGGTTTTTATTGGAAATGTATCAAAGATATATTTTTGTGATTTTTTTTAAAGGATTCGATCTGTTGTTTTGCTCTCTAATGGTTGCGATCGAGATTGGATTCACTGGGGATGCATTTTTTGTTTTTATTTTTATTTTTGGAAGGGATGAGATTATACATGAAAAATGAAAATGAAATGAAAATTTGTGTCATGTATGTCTGTGTGCTTGTATATGAACTTGTGCTTGAATCAGAATATTAAACTTAGCCCACGTCAGATCCGATATTCTAAGTTGTTTACTAGGGATCTCGATTCCCTGAGAGTAGCGCATACTATGATCATGCCCCTTGGATTTGGATAGAATCTGACAAAATTCTGATCCGGGACCTATCATTTTTTTGTGTTTCTTCCTTTTACTCGTTGCCTTGGCTTCCTTTATACCTGTACTTTTTATTTTCTAGTCATTTTTGCTCATAGTGCCTTTTCAAATTTTCATTATGACCAACTTTATTGTCATTTTTGCCTGTGGTGCCCTTTTGGATTTTCGCTACATTCCGAGTTTTTGTTCTTACCTGCCTCTTGACAGCTGTACTCTTTTTACCCTTGGTGCCTTTTTAGGTTTTTACTAAGTCTGTTGCATGCCCGCTGTTTTTACTCGAGGCACCCTTTCGGATTTTCACCTCGCCAATTTTGCTTAGGCATATTACTTTTTTTTTTTTTTTTTCGATTTTTCTTTTAAAGTAACAGAAGTGGGAGACTAGACTCCATTCATTGCCAGCAGATTGGTGAGCTACCTGACTTTGTCTTCAATTACGACCGTAAAGCCGTTGACATTGGTTTAAATTATTCTGAGGGAAAATGAGCTAGTGACTTGTGTTCTCACTCATTAAGTTTGACTTCTCTCTCTCTTTTTTTTCTTCTTTTAGATTTTTTTTTACTGCGGGGCTTTATTCGTCCTTAAAAAAAAAAAATCTTTTTTATAACCCTTTATTTTTTAGAACACTTATTGGAGGGAAGGAATGATGATGAAATGTACCTCAGGATGCTAACATCTTGTTGTTTGATTTTAGCTTTACGATTGTAGTTGTTGACATAGTCAGGTAGGATTACCCATGATAGATATTCATATTGTCGTCGTTGATGGGCTTTGGAAGATCTTTGTCCCTAATGATGGTGAGACAAAGGGTACCTCTGGGAAGAACCTCACGAATGATCAGTAGACCGTCTTAGGATAGCGTGGAGTTGCCTCTTGGATCTAGTAGGTGCAATGATAAGATGTATTGTTATCATGTTACTAACCTTTCTTTCAGACTTGTTTGTCGTTGGTCCTGGCAATTGTTGTGTGTTTTATGTCTTTGAGATGTAGTTGGTTGCATTGAGCTTACCACCAATCATTTTCCTTGACTTCTTGCTTCATTCGTATCCATGATGTAAGATATTGTTGCTGCCTGCTTTTGTCTAATATGAGAATGTATTCATGACCATTGGATGCCTTTGGGTTCATTCTTTCGATGATGCCCATACCCCATAATGAAGAAGGGCTAGAATGTTGTCAGGTTATAAAGATTCGAAGAATGCACATGGATCCGTTATGTAAGCTTTGAATACTTGAAGCACTTCCTGACATGCTATAATTGCTTATCTCCATCGTTCATCAATAGGACTCCATCATATACTTCAGGCATGATCTTGACAACTTTACTTGATGAGATTGACTTCAGGTTTCATAGTAGATGGTATAAGATTGGTTCTTCATTCGATCTGGGTAACGCTTCATAGGAGAACACGAGGTTGGATAGACCTGGCCTTAAGAATTCTATCATCCTCTGCTTATACTCAAGAGGCGAGGATCTTTTGATGCGTACTTTTATAGGGAGTTCCAGGGGTCCCAAGCTTACAATATCAAAATCATCCGTCATGACATTGACCTTTGTTTTGAGATTTCTAAGGGAATCCTTAAGTTTGAGAGCTGTATCATCATTTTCCTCATCGTGGACTACATCCAAACCCATGAGTTTGAAGTCTAACTCTAGATCGAAACCATGTGAGTCGATTTAAAACTCAGGTGTTGTAAAAGACGCATTTATCACATTATTGCTTGTGAGTTTTGAAAGATTTTTTACTGTTTTTGTGTTTTGAGAAATTTCTATTTTTTTTTTTTTTAATTTTAACAAGTATTTGAATTTTTATTTTTTATTTTTTGGCATTTTGAAAATATCTAGTGTTTCTAGCTTTTGGGATTTTTTTTTTTTTTTTTTTTGGATTTTGACAAGTATCTAATTTTTTAGTATTTTAAAAATATCTATTATTTTTGGGTTTTTGGGAATTTTCAGTTTTTTTTTTATAGAACGATTGTGATGTGAACCAAGGATTGCCTAATTCGGCTTTGAGGAGCCAAACGTTGCTTTTATTGTACCATTTTGGGGACTGCATAGCAGCTATTGCCTTACACTCCCTCTCCTCGTGAGGCAGGGCCAGACAGATCAGTAAGTGGGCCCTCATTATTGTGCCCAAATGTCGTGATGAGCTTGGGATCCTCCACGATGGATCTTGGCTCGTCCACTGGATAGATGATCTCCTCCTTGATGGATTTGATTGATGTGTGGATGAAGGGATCGTCTTCCTCTTACCGATTTTACCCTCCTTAGATCCATTTGTATTTCGGTATCTCACCCTTAAGAGGTTGATATCCTAGTCTTGTCATGCCTATATTTTCTTAATATTCGAGTTGATAATAAAAATATTGGTGCTCGGCTAAAGGGAAGACATAGTTTAATCCGATGGGATATGCAAAAGGCATGCAATTTACAGTCTCGAATTCGAGACTATGGTATGTGATATCCTCATTGGAGCATTATATGTCTATGATTTGGATATCCAGCTCTCGATAGTTGACTGCTTCTATTGGAAAGATTTGTTCGGGATCATCTAGAACGGTCAGCGCCTTGTCTCCAAAAGTGTATTTGGCCTTTTGGTGAAGAGTCGAAGAGAGAGCCTTGACTCTATAGATCCAAGACCGATTAGGGAGGAGATGAAATGAAGCTATGATGTCAAAGACCTTAGAAGTGATGGTTGATGTTTTGGGGCTAATCAGAATCTTGACTTCAATCTCTTCCTCGACTTGTTTCCTAGAGGCGGGGACCAACCGTCCTAGACTCTTCTTTTGAAAGATCGAAGACTGAGTAGAGCTAGGCAAATCTCTTTGTGTAGCAGAATGTCCTTCTTGGAAAGTTACTTCATGATTAAAGCTGAGCCCTGATTTTGTTAGGGCATATGGTATGTTGATCGGGGAAGGAGATTTCTCTTGGAGCATGATAGTAGGAGTAGAATTGGGGGCATCGGTGTTGGGTTGGCGGTGATTGTATGGATGGATTGAACTGGATAGCAAGATGATTCCCCCTAGATGATATTAGTGGCAGGGGTGCCTAATGAGATGGGGCTTACTTGATATAATGGCAGAGGCTTCTGCAGGGTGTAATTGGTGGTGGCAACAGCAGGAGAGGTAACCACAATTGTTTGGTTGTTAATTAGATCTTAGATCGCATGCTTCAGGGTGAAACAACGGTCCATTGTATGGCCTCGGGATTGGTGGTATGCACAGTACTTGTTCTCATTATAATTTGGTGGCAGAGGGTTTAGTGGGAGCCTAGGCAATAACAGTGTAAGTATTTGACTTTGGACTAGTATGACTAGTATCTCACTGTAAGTTTGGGATATCGGTGTAAACTGCCTAGGTTCCCAGGCCATCCTCATCTGTTGGCCATGATTGAGGTACTGAAGAATCTCTGTTTGATGTTATTGTTGCCATTGTCCCTCTTGAGGGGCGAATTGAGCACGTTGGGTAGAGGCAACAAGATTGTCTTCTTTTATTGGATGGAGATCAGAAACACTTCTATTACCGTTCTCGTATCCAGTAGGCATTCCTTTCACTATCCGTTGTACTGGGGAGGCCTGATGAGGCCACCAATGGGAGATCGTTCCAGTCCTTATTCCAGCTTTGACTAGTTCCCCAGCACGGATGAGTTAGGTAAAGTTGGCATATGGATATAATACGAGGTGTCCAGAGATACTCGGGTTTGCCGAGTGAATGATCATGTAGATTTATTCCTTGTCATCAATGGGTGTTTTCATTTTGGTGTCCATGGCATGCCACCGTCCAACATAAGCTGACAATGACTAATCATTCATCTACCTTAAGGCAATAAGATCCATCCTTTTGGACATTACATTAAGATTGTACACAAAACGATCAATGAAAGCTTGGAAAAATTGTTCCTAAGTTTTAATTTGATGGTAGTCTAATGACGTGTACTAATCTAATGCATTACCTTTTAAGGATTTTTGAAATAAATAGATCAATGCTCTGTTATTACCTGCAAACGTATTAAGCTCTCCACAAAATGCTCTTAAGTGGTCCAAAGGACACCCTATACCATCATATTTGTTGAATTTTAGTACATCGAAGTCTTGAGATACCTTTTCATCAGGGAAGGGGCAAAGATCCTTGAACTTAGTGGATGAGAGATCTACCTGTTGTTGCTTTCGTAGCTCCCTCTGCATATCGTACAATTGCTCTCGAAATTCTGTAATTTCAGAAGGACCAAATGGGAGGGATTTTGCCCATTGGAATTGACCAGATCTCCTACTAGGAAGAGAATGTTGGTGATCCTGTGTTGATTTTGTAGGGATAGGTAGAATGGGATTTACTGGAAGAGGAAGGGAGGAAGCAAAAGGAGTTTGTGAGATTGAGCTATTTTGCACACTAGGATGTGTTGCCAGCATGCTCGTCATGACGCTTGGTACTAGGCGAAGTAGTAGCTCTTGCAATGCCTTAAAGTTTTGAGGCATCTCACTCAAGGCTACAGTAACTGGCAAATTTGTTGAAGTTGCCGGAGGTGTCGGTACCGGTGCTGGTGCTGGTGCCGGTGCCAATGCTAATGCTTTAAGAGCTGACAGATCTATCGGCTCTTCTTCATGGGTAACCATAACTACATGGGATCAAGTAGTTATAGCTAAGATTGATGCCTAAACAAGTGTAAGCTAAAAATTTAGTTAGTTAGTTTGTTCATCTTATGACTGTTATGTATTTTTTTTTTATATATGAATGCAATTATGATGAATGTCCCTTGAGATTAGAATACTACACACTTTCGAGTCGGGTTTCAGCTAATGCGCTTTAGCATCTCCCCAGTGGAGTTGTCATTCTGTAAACGTTGAAAATCAGCACCCACATAGGTTGGCGTGTTTTGGGTTCGATTTGTGCGGGTGATTAGGCTAATTTATGGATGTTGGAGTCGCCACTAGCCAATTAATCTCAGAATCCCGCAGTTGGTTAGAAACCGCGGAATACGTAAGGTTGGAGAAATCCGAAGACTTTCCTACCTTAGATTGACTCCTGGTCTGTGATCCAGAATTTTGAGTAAGGAACCTCAATTACAAAGAGGGAAGGTGTTAGGCACCCTCTCTGCCCGTACAAATGTACGGTCTATACTTGATGTGGCAATGAAATTTTGAGGGATGGATGCTATGGTCGGGATAGGACTAGGCATACAGAGATTTTCGATGCAACAAGATTCGAAATTTCAACAAGCTACAGAGCATACGTCCGGGAATGTGTCTAGAAAGTGGATGTAATGATGCTTATGTCAAAAGGTGAAGAAAAATGGACTAGACTGCTAGGAATTTCTAATGTGACAGGATCCAATGTATGACAAGTCACAGAGCATACGTTCACTAGAGATCTAGAGAAGCAGGGTGGTTGCGAAGGGAATAAATATCATGATGAATGCTTTTATGTAAAATGAATGGATCTTTGTCTTGATCTTGAGTAGGGTAAGATATGGACTGAGCCATGATCAATCCGGTCTAAACTTGGGGATTGGGATGGTTGGGAAGGTAAGGAATAGATTAAGGAGATATCTGAAAAATCTAGACTTGGAGGCTTGAGAGTTCCTCCTCACCCTCACTCTCTTCCTCCCTCTCTCCCTCTCTCTCTCTCACTTAACTTTAGAAATGAGAAGTTGTTGTTTGAAATGTGAAGAGGAGAGGGCTATTTATAGCCTTCTCCAATGGCATTAATGTAATTGCTGAGTTTGAGAGGGGTAAAACCTTACCTGACAACTTGAGATTGGTTGAGGAGAGTGGAATGCTATGTGGTGTACTCTCATTAGCTCTTGGATGTTAGTAAAATGGTAAATAAGGTGGGCTGGGCTGGGGGGGGGGGGGGGGGGGAGGGTAAATCCATATGAAAGTTGACTTTCGGGCGCTGTGAAAGCTGTTGTTCGAAGGACACATGCGCCCCCCGAGCGGCGGTAGTCGGACTACCGCCTGGGATGGGTTTGGTTTGAAGCTCGTCCAGCTAAAGCCACGTAAATTTTTGAGAGTCGGAGGTAGTTGGATTACCGCTCGGGTTCAGTTTCTCCTGAATTTTGGCCGATAGGCCCTTTTTTAGGTCCTGAGAGTGGAACAAAGTCAATTTTAAATATTTGGCTTGAAACGTTTCAAAATTGGCTCGATCATGACCCGAAGTGGCTCAAAAAAAGGATTGATTGTGGGTAAAGGTTTGAGTATGTTTTGACTTGAATGATGACTCGTGATGGAACAGGTTAGGATTAGGGTTTAAGCTAGAGTTATGCTTAGGGTTAGGCTGGTTTTTTGGTTTACGGTTTGGATTAGGGTTTAAGCTGGGATTAGGGTATGGTTTAGAATTTGATCATGGTTTTCGAATTGTCTTAGCTTTCTCAAGATATCGGCCTGGGTGGGGTGTCTACAGCGGCGTATGTTGATGATGCTCAAGTTTAATTAAAATGCTTATAGGAAAATCTATGGGTTGAAGACAAGGTAAAATTTTGGCACAAAAGTATTTTATGTACTTCATTTTATATTATATTTGTTTACTGATAATTAGGGGTTTACTCAAGGAATCAACCTATATATGAATTTTTGACCGGTCAATGTCTATAATACCCTGACATATATTCTTAGGACTGCATGTTGGTAACAACTTTTTTTTTAATAATATCCATTTACTAATATACACGTTTAACTTATATTAAAAATAATTTAATTTATAGTTTTTTTGGATTCATTCATGATAATAACTTTTTAAGGGCAGTGTTGAGCTATCATAGGAAAATGGTGTTAAATCACAGGTTTATAGAACTAGAGGTGACATATTATAGGATATTAATCCTGAGGTCTTGACTATTATTAGAGGAAAGTGCTTCCAAAAGGAGATTAGAAAATTCGATTGTATAAGTTTGTCATTACCCTTTTATGTAACTTAAATGATTTAATGTTATACTTTGTGTTTGATTTACATGTACTTTTGTGAGGGGGCAATAAGCATTGAAAAGTTAGATGACTTTTTAAAATAGTAAACAATATCCCAAAACAAACTGGTGGAAGCGAATGTGGAGTCTTCGTGATGAAATACATCGACTTCTTATATAACAACCGGAATATCGTATTTAACCCAGTAAAACTCTTATGACATCTTTCTCAATTTGAGTACCCGTTATTACTTACTAGTCATGTTATAAATAACATTAACTTGTAAATTAACCTGAAGGACAGAGTCTCCTGTTTTAGAGAGATCTTATCTTTTGATTGCCTTGAACAATTTAAAAAGATTAAAAGACAGAATCAAACTATTTAAAGTTAAAAAGGAGACATAGAATTTATAAATTTAAGACCCCCAACGAAATGCCAATCAACATAAATCCTAATTTCGAAAGAGGAAGTAAAAAATCAACAATATATATAGTGCATTCACCTTTTGTTCTATCATTTTAAGATGTGATCCCAAAACTTAAACAGATCTAAATCTCGGGTAAACCGCACCATTAGAAATAGTGGTGAATGACCATTAAAAACTTTTTGTGACCCACCAAAGTTTTGGATCGAACCATTCTTTGTATTTTCCATCCATCCATCCAGGTCTGTTTGCCCTTATCAACTGGTTGGATGGCAAATAAACATTAAGGTGGACTTATGAAATTTTTAACGATGAGCATTCAATTACCCCTTTCTTGTGTTGTGGTCCACATGAGATTTGAATCTACGTAATTTTTTGAATCACGGATCGAAAAAAAACAAAATAATGGCATGGATATATGAAAAATAATCAAGGTGGCCCACAGTAAGGGTAACATCTGTTAAAGTGTCACCCAGGTAACACCGGAAACAGATGGGCTACTCCCCCTGCCACCAACCAATGGCTGGTGGTCGGTGCTATGTGGGACCCACCATGATGTGTGTGTTTCATCCATGTTGTCTATACATTTATCTAGATCATTTTATAGTATGATACCAAAAATGAGGTATATCGACCACATTACACAAAACAGTGTTGAATGGACATCAACCATTAAAAACTTTTTGAGGGTATAAAAGTTTTAGGTCAAGCTGATCTTTGTTTTTTCCCTTCATCTAGGTCTGTGTGACCTAATCAACCGATTGGATGTCAAATAAACAGCATAGTGGGCCTTAGTAGGATTTTAATGGTCAGTAGCCAATAAATATTGTTTTCCTATGGTGTGGTCCACCTGAGATTTATATACCTCTCGTTTTTAGTATGAAGCCCTAAAATGATCTATAAAAATAGATGAACAGCATGGATGAAACACATACATCATGGGCTCACACAGCACCGTCCATCAGCCACCGAGCTAGTGGCAGGGGAAGTAGCCAATCCGTTTTCGGTAACACATAATCCATTTGACTGTATCTGTCTGCCATGCTGGCACATGTTATGGCTGACGCGGATTGTATCACCGTCCGGGCAGGGCTCTGTGGAGCCCACCGTGATGTAAATTTTTTATCCACAACGGTCAACGATTTTTTAGATCATTTTAAGGTTAAATACTAAAAACGAGGCAAGTCCACAGCTCCCGTGGACCACACCAAAGGTAGATGCCCTGATAATGACACCCACCGTTGAAACCTTTCTAAGGGCCAAAGTGATGTTTTATTACTATCCAACCTATAAATAAGGTCATGTAGACGTGGATGAAGTGAAAACACAAATATCAGCTTGATTCGAAACTTCTCCAGCTCCCAAGAAGTTTTTAATGGTGGAAGTTCAATCCCCACTTTGTGATCCACTTAAGTCTTGTACCTACTTCCTTTTTTGGTTCATATCTTAAAATGATATGAAAAAAATCGTTGAATGGCATGGATAAAATATTTACATCACAATGGGCCCCATAAAACCCTGCTCGGACGGATTACTGTTTGGGTGGGGGTAGGACACAATCCGCATCCATGGCTTGGAGGCTTTATCCCTTATACGGCCTAACAAATGTCATAAAAAAAAGGGCCCAAGACGTTTTTCAAGAACAAGCTCGTTGCGCAATTAACAATTGATGATTCGTTACGACCATGCTACTCGTTACACGTGGTTGTACATTCATGGTACCGTGGGCGCAGATTAGGTACTACCCCCGCCTGTTCCGAGCTCAAGACAGGCAGATGCTCTGAGGGCCAATGAGGAGCCATTGTGATGTGTGAATCTTATCAATGCTGTTCATACCTTTTTTTTCATATCATTATGTAGTACCGAAGCAAAAATAAGTTATATCTAATTTTCAAGTGGACCACACTATAGTAAGCAGCAATGCTAAGGACATCTACCATTGAAACCTTCCCAAGCCCTAATGTGTCTTTTATTTTCCATCCAACCCCTTGACATGCTCATATACACATAGATGAAGTGAAAAAACAAATATCTTTTTGATATAGAACTTGTGTGGTCCTGACAAATTTTTAACGGTAGGAATTTAATTACCACGGTATGGCTTATCTGATACTTCCATCTTTATTATTTTTAAAATAATGTTATAAAATAATTTGAGAAAATAATGAAAAAATATGGATAAAGTTCGTACGTTAGGGTGGCCACCAATGGCGCTCAAAGCCTCCACTTGTCCCGAGCTACGAACAGGTGGCGGTAGTACCCAACCCTTCAGCTGATTCCGTGCCGTCCAGTATGGTCGGCCAATGATTGATAGCCGATATCACAAAAGGACAAATGAACATGCAGTGATAACTTTTGAGCGGGGCCCGCACAAAACGTCAATAATCACGGGACGCGGATTTCCCGAAATGCAGTTCCTGCGCTTGGATTCTTGGTGGGGCCCACTGCGATGTTCGTTAGAATTTAAACACGTTTATCCGTTTTTGGAACTCATTTTACTACATGCGATCAAAAATAAAGTGAATCCAAAATTCAAATGGACCACACTAGAAGAAACAGTGGGGATTTAGTGACAACCGTTGAAATATTCGTATGGTTACAAAAGTTTTGTGTCAGCCAAGTTTAGGTGTTTTCACTTCATCTAAAAATGAAATGGACGGACGCCGATTAGATACTGACAAGGTCAGCTAAATTGGTTAAGGAGTCAGGTCACCTAGCTCTATGAACCGCACCATGATGATGCATGTGTTGTATCCGTACTATACATCCATTCAGAGAGATCATTTTATAGCATTACAAAAATAATAAGATAGACCTAAAGTTCAAATAGACCCGACCATATAAAACAGTGAGGACATTAACGTCTACCGTTCAAAACTTCTTAGGGGCAATAGGAGTTTCCGATCAAGCTTATATTATTGTTTTTACTTCGTTTATCTTTACGCTAACTTATGATCTAAAAAATACATCATAGCAGGCCTTGCAAATGTTTCAAGAGTGGGTGTGACTGATCTCACGGTTTACTTTGGTACTTGAATCTTAGATCTATCTCATTCTTTTTCTTATGTCATGAAATGGTTTTTCTCAATGGTTGGATAGTAGGGATACAACACATGCATCATGATGGGTACACATAGATTTATCTACTGAATTTGTCTGTATTTAATCTGCCCAACACCCATGTCCAAAGCTCGACTGACAGACTGAGTGGAGATACCTCGTTTCAACTGACAAACTGGGTGTGTGTACTGACATGTGTGTACACTAACAAGCTACCCCCCCCCCCCCCCCCCCCCCAAAATATAAACAATAAGTTGGAGTCCAAAAAGAATTCAACGGTAGGCATTCATTTCCTGACTGCTTAGTCTACCATGGCGAACTTGGCTTTTGGATCTTCCTTATTTTTGATCCTATGTCCTTAAATGACTCAAAAAACAGGACAACAGGTTGAATTTCTCACAAACATTGCAGTGGCCCTATGCAAAATCTTTGGGTATAGCAGCTTCCTGCGGAAGGTTTTTGCAGTAAATCCTCACCCATAATCATCGTGGGGTCCAACATGTTCCAACAGATATCAGACTGCGTGCTGAGTTACTCATATGCTCTTAGGGTATCGAGTAAATTTTGCTGGGACAACTACCAATTCATGCGGTTTATCATGCCGTGCATCTATTTTTCCCTGTCATCTTAGGAGTTAACCCCAAAAATGAGGTATATCAAAAGCTCAAGTAGGCCATACCAAAGGAAACAGTAAAAGTATTGATTTCCGTCGTTGAAACCTTTGTCATTCAAATTGTTCATAAGATCACACGTGATGAAGTCAAAACACAGATATCATCTTCATCTAAAACACAGATATCATCTTCATCTAAAACTTTTCACCGGTAGACTTTAATTCACTTCAATTCACACTGTTTTAGGTGGTGTGGTCTACTTGAGCTTTGAATATAATTAATTTTTAGCCAAAGCTTTAAAATTATGTGATAAAAGGGATGGACAGGGTTGATATAATGCATGAATGACGACGGGATCCACATAGTTCAGCTTACTGAGCTACTCAGCATGCAATCCGCTTCCGCTCCAACAAAACCAACTGTACAATGTTAAAACGTCTACAGTCCCGATTCAGAAACGATAATAGATCCAAACATAGTTTTTTACCGCCAGAATTTTGGCGGCAACGGTTTAAAATGGACCGATGATATTCAACCGATCATTTGATGTGTCCTCCCACGTTGGGCCCAACTCAGGTGGGGTCCATCAAAACCAATGGTGGGAATTCCCTCTCAACCTTTCTTGCTAGTGTGGGTTGCTTAAGCTTTTAATCTGCCTGATCTTTAAGAATCTATATCAACCGCAAGGGAGCGCACCTGATGAATGGTTTGGATGTCAGGCATCATCACGTGGAGCCATTTCAAGCCATTACTACCACAATTCAAGTGGCAACATTATCATGTGATCATTACCATAATCACGTGTGATCGAGTATGCGTCCCACGTGTAAACTATAGAATAAGTCAATTCAAAATTAAAATGGAGCAGAAGAAAAGGATTCCTAGAGCAAGACGCATCTACGAAATCTAAAAGGTGAAGCAATGTATTAAGGGGAAGCTGTCTACCAAAGCAACTTAGTTTTCGCATTGGCACCTACTCCCCTCTCTCCATGACTGGCAAACCACTTCATCGGGTCCCTCTCTCCACGTGCATTGCATGTGCATTTCTTCTGGAAGCTAATAGGGAGCTGTGATTTTCTACTTGATTTGGCCTCATACACTTCCAATTCCCAGGCGTACTCCTCTATAAGTCCTGTAGAATAAGTTTATTCTAAAAAGATGGCACCTGAGCCCACTAGGGTGTCTGGGGCTATTGGGGCTATTATCTACCAATGTCACTACACTATGGAAGTTGGACTCCCAAAAATAAAAATGATTAAACGGTCGTGTGGGCCACCACATGAATTTAGAGGTTCTTGGGTAATTTTCAATTGTTTTATATAACGTAACTACTTAAATTAATTGGATAGGCCTGATTTTTGGCACATGCCATCATCAAGATGGATTATGCATGGGTTAGAGTCATATAAACAGCACAGTGGGCTCCATACAGACCACGGTAAATACAGGGGTGAACAACACTTACATGCAGTTCAGTAATCTTTTTAGAGAGTGAATACCATTTGAAGGTCATGTTTGGAATTTCAAAGTGCTTGAATATCATTAATCACACTGAAATGATACCACGTTTTTCTAAGGGCCTGTTTATAAGATATCACCAAATAAGTTACTTTTTCTACTTAAAGCGGTAGATAAGTAATTTATTTAAGATAAATAAGTTTAGTTTATTATCAATTACAAGTCACTTTTTTATTTAAGGTTATTTATGGGGGCATTTTGATAGTAAGCTATTGTAGCTACTTCTGCCATAAGTATAACTTATCTTGGGGGTTTACGTAATCAACAAATAAATGTATTTAGTAAACAACATACTTAACCTCTAAAAAGTTGAAAAGCACATTTAGTTGTGGGCCACCTCCGATGTGGTCCGTCCATCATGTGCGATCCACCTTGGATATAGGCCACTCATCATTAGGCCAATTTTTGATGTGGTTCGTCCATCATGTGGGGCCCACCTTGATATGCATCATCCATCATGTGGAGCCCACTTTTGATGTGGGTTGCCCATCATGTGGGTGCCACCTTTAATGTGGGTTGCCCATCATGTGAGGCTCGCCTTGTATCTGGGTCATTCATCATTAGGGGCAGACCTTTGACATGGATCATCCATCGTGTGGGGCCACCTCAATATGGGCCATTATCACGTGGGGCCTCTTGGGAAAAATGTATTGAAAATATCAAAAAATAAAAAATAAAATAAAGTTAAATATTTTCATTTCACCAAGTTGAATTAGATAAAATTTATGTTGTCCTTAAAGTGTGATTCGCCCCCTTAATAATTGCTGATGGGTTATAAGTGAATTGCTTCTAGGATAAGGCAAGCCTGTCTTAATCTTGCATGCAGCAATCACAAAGGGTCCACTTAGGAACAAATTAATATATCAGATCTTCTCACAGACTTAAACAATGGACGTGTTTACAATATTCTGTGATGAAAATGTTATCTAAAGGATCTGATGGATGGGAAGAGATCTGTTAAAGTTGATTGGAATTTGGATTAGAATAGTCTAGCTTATATAGGCACCAGGGAATGGACCTTGCTAGGTGCTCATCAATGGCTCAGAACGTTTAAAAATTATTTCTGACCATTGATCATTAATTTGAGCTGTTTCTGGTCATCGGATCGAATGATCTAACCGTTAAATCACCATGACCAGTCCGTTTTTAGGTCGTTGTAGCTTTCAAGGCTACGTTTCGGATTAATAATCCGACCATTCTCAGTTGCCCATAAAATTCCGTCTCATTTCAAAACCATTGCACCTACGCTCATAGCAGACCACTTGTACCGCAGCGTGCAAAGTGCTCCAACTTGTGCCACTATAGACAATGCTCATGTTCACAGTCGTGCCTATGCAACCCAAGCGTCCCAATCTCCAAAGATCCAAGTAAGAATACTACACACTCCTCTACATATAAACCATAATTTTTCTCTTTTCATTTCCGATGTGGGACAAAAACACACATCGCACTTTTTATTTAAAAATTTTCAAAAAGCATTTAGGCGGAAAATTAAAAATTCTGAAATTTTCGAATATATTTGATTTTTCAAAAACCACAAATTTCAACAGGGCCCATCATCTATCCATTCATTAGATGATTTTTCAATCTCATGAACTCAGAAGGGGTTTATGGCCACAAAGAGCATATTCCCTTCAATAATTTTTCAAGTTGCCGGTGTCATCAATGAAAATGAAGAAAATAAGTTATTTTTGAAAGTTGAAAAATAATAAAAAAAATTTAACTGATAAAAGTACGTTATTTTTTCTAAAAACTTACTTATTTAAGTTTAATAACAAAAATAACTTATTTAGTAGTATCCAAATGGGCCTTAATCACTTCTATTTAATAAGTAGAAATCAGGATAAGTTACTTAAGGCATAAATAACTAATATTAAATAACTAAGGTCCAAACGCCCCCCAAGTAATCTCCCAATAGTACATTTATTGGCAATAGAATTTAATAATTAATTAATTTTTATTTATTATTATTATTTTTTAAAAAAAAAAAAAAAAAAAACAGAAGCAAAAACTTCTAATTGTTACAGTTTCAACAAAATGCTAGCGAAAACTTACATTAAAAGGGACGTTTAGACCTTTTATGTACAAATACACTGGGGCTTGACCCCCACCACTATAGCGGCTGAAGAAAATAACCATATAAGCTCTCACCTCCATGTTATTCATATTAAATATCAATAAAATTGAGGTCGTGTGCTCACATCATTTGGTGAAAAGAAAAAAGCAAAGAATGTCAGTCGTTTTTAAATGAGGTTTTTGACTGCTATAGCAAGGGTAAAGGTTTGCCACATGGGCATTAGTGGTACTCTTCTGCCACCTTGTGCCAAAGATGGAGCAGACATGGCATCCCATCCCATGCAAGTACATGGAAGATATGGTACTAATAATTTTCAAGCATTCTCAAAAAGAATCGGAGACTCAGACTCGACCCATTCTACTTGGGTTAAGTTGCACCTCGCCCAAGTTGTGGCTGAATTGTCATGACTCGTGACCCACGTATCGAACCAGATAGGGTCCAATTGAGTTCGAAAAGCATGTTTCTTAGTAAGTTATCAAAGACTAATTCGGCACATGCAATTACATATTGATGTAGAGTGTGTCGCGGACAGTTTTATGGTCAAGATAGATAAAAAAAAACTCGGTTGACGATAGAAGTGATTTGGACTGTCAGACTATAAATTGTGCGTATCTCGCAATCTAGAATGAGTTATTGGATGTAAAACATATGATTTTACACAAGATGGTTTACAAAATACAATCAGATGGACAGTCATTTTCTTATTTTAATTCTGTTTTTACTATAAATAGTAAGTTTTAGTTTGATTAGAACTCTTTATCCATTAGGCTTTAGGAGTTGCACCCAATGTGAAAAGTTCTTAGAATAATTATGAGAACAGCTTAGTGAAGTCAAATAAGTCACCTACTATTTTTGGCCGAAAACCTTGTGCACTAGTAGACATCACGACCATCTATAAATACTAAGCTGTTGTGAATTCTAAGAGTTTATAATATGGTTATGAAATTTCTCACATTGCTTGGTATCACTATTTAAAGGGTTTTAAACTAGTTTATTTCATTCATTAATTAAATTACAAACTTTAGAGAATTTATTTTCTATTTTCTTTGCTTTTTTCCTCGTGGATTCGAAAAGTCTCTTTGAGGAGTCTATAGAAACTCCATGAATTCAGAGTAGTTATACTTAAAAAAGAAAGTGATCAACCTCATCATGTTCGTCCTTGTGTCACATATACAAGATATGCATTATGAGGTAAGCGTTTGCTGTGAATTAATTGTTGTTTTGGCTAAGTCGCAGTCTCCGTTATGAGAAGCTATGAGAAGTGATCGACTCATGTCCATTTGACTGACTGAATTAGGTTGTCCAGGCATACGAAATTGAGTTCGCACGCTAATTGGGGTGAGAGATTGATCATATGAATGATGATAGATTTTAAGACTCGGTGAGTCCTCTCGGGCTGACTCACTGGGTATTGACATGAGTTGCCACTGACTTGTAACTGGTCAGGCCAAGTCCAAGTCAATTTCAGCGAGTCACATCTGTCTCTCACCAGTCTTCAGTCCTGATGAATCAGACTCATTGACCCATACATCTAATCACCTAAAGAAAACGTAATTGACCTACAAACCTAGCAACTAGTTGTAGGATTACCCTGTAGATCATTGGTCCATTTTCCATAAATGTGTAGCACATGCACGTGACAGACAATGTTGATAATTAGCGTAGGCCTTAGGTGATTCCATGGGATACTTTTCCTATCTAAAATATTAAGATGCCATTCTCTTAAGTATCTGATGCTGTGGTGGTTGGTGCAGTACTCTCCTTTTCTTCACTCTTTGTTTATTTCTCTTTTTCTTTTTAAGTCTTAATGAACATATGTACGTATGGTTATGTGTGGATAAGCTTAGTTTGTATGAGTTTTACCACCAATTATTTTTTGTAGTGGTCTATAAGAAGTGATGGCTATTGTTAGAGAGAAGTGTTCGATTAGTTCATCCTCTAATACTTCTTGTATGGGTGAGAGAGATAAGTCTTAAATTTTTATCTCTTGTTTGTAGTGAAGAAGAAAAGTATGCGATGTTGCGTCATGTAATAGATATATTGATAAATCACGTAAATTTTTATACCTCTTGTATTTTATTTTAAACTATCCTTTAAAATTTTTGTTTGACTTTTTTTTTTCTTTTGACTTTGCTTTTTTAAAAATTTTATTTTATTGGGTTATCTTGTTAGTACACATCCATGTCATTACACACACTCTATGTTAGCCACCCCCACTGAAGTCTTGGAACGAGATATTTCCGCTCAGTCTGCCAATTGAGCTATGGATCCGGGTGTTTTTCCACAACATCTTTAACATCTAATACTCTTTTTCTTCCATACTTTTTAAGGGATGTATTGTCCATTTTCTCGTGTCCCTAACACCATATGCCAAAACATGTTTCTCACACAAATTCCTATCATTTGCAGGACACTTTTTTTTTATAGTAGTGGACCACCCTATCATTTTTCTTAGCTGCTGTTTGTTTCTGAGGATGGATCTGTCAAAAGCCTCATGTATCTTTCTAGACTCAATAATTGAGCCGGTTGGGTGTTACAAATCAAAGCTTTCCAAATGAAACCAAACCATACTCAAATGGAGACAAAACATCCAAGGACCCTCTTTATTGAACACGGTTCGTCCACCTGTTGAAATTGTACAAGAAATCAAATCCATGGCCCCATCTCTTAGCTGTTCTTCTGATGCATGGGCCCCTCATTTTTTATTTTTTAGTAGCCTTCGGTAAATAATGGATGTGGACGATGAGGAATGCTAAAGAATTTTCTCACAGGGGTGTATCGAAGCACATGTGGTGAACTGGTATGTTTGTGAGAGATCCCGTTCATCAGGTGGGGCCTTATTTGTACATGCCTTATACCAGAATTAATTTAGCTTTTCCAACAGATCATTTGGGCCACCCTTATTTGAGGAAATAAATGATTAGAAAGAGATGACAAACGGTGAGAGGAGAGCAGCCTGATTTTTGGGCTACTGCATGTTCATGGTTGGCCTCACCTGATGAGCAGACCAGACCTTGCATGGTTACACATGCTCATTTGAGGAAATTCAAATGTTTATCCAGTGGACCACTATGTGATAGAGCTATAGCTAGTAGTCAGATGACTCAGATTAGCCAGGCCATCACATCACACTGATCAGATGGCTAGAATCATCAGACCATTGTGATTTCTGGGCTATGAGTCATAGATGCATTGGCCCGTCGGATTGAGGGTTCCATTTGCCCTACATTGCCGACCCGAGTTCGTAAGTAACATTGGCATTTCTCTTGATATCATATTATTAATAAAAGGATATCCTATTAGTTTTAATCATCATCAAATAAAGTCATTGATTCGATTATATAATTTATTTTACCTGAACAGGAATGCGTTTAGATATGAAAGAATACCAACGGCGGAAACCGAGAGAGGTTAACTAGTAGAGCGAACTGAATTTTTTAATCATCATCAAATAAAGTCATTAATTCGATTATATATTTCCTCTGATCTGACAATCACTTGATATGTGTTTGTGCGATCACTTGTAACAATTCGTTCAGCAGGTGGGCACGCCATAGATATTCTGGCCGGAAATCAGTTCGGGTTATTCAGCAGGTGGGCCACACCTCTTGAAAACAATGGATGGGTAAAGTAGATGGTTATAGATCCACACTCAACGTTCACGTGTGGCCCATCTGATGAGTGGACCTGCCTGATTTGGGGCCAGGGCATGTAAATGACTGGGGCCCACGGGATGAAGGCCTTGGATCTTTTGCACGTGCTAGCGAGGTTGGTCTGATGTCCAGAATGCGTTGAGCCTTTTGAAGTATTGTATTTTGTGAGTCCACCTTTCGTTTAACAACCGTGATCCCACCTACTAATCATGTGATTATGACTAATCCACATCGAAAATCTAGTTTTAGGGCAGAAAGGATTAGGCTCTAACTATCATTATGAAAAGCTTCCTCGCATTTTTATGAATATAAAGCACGAGGTGTCAAGTCCAAGCAGTTGGACAGTAAGTTACTGTCCACCAGGATCATATCTTCCAACCTGTCCTTTTTGTGGGGCATCCAATCATTCGAATAGGTTAGGCCCACCATGAAGAAATCCTTGTTCAAAATTCAGAGTCATCCACTGATCTAGTGGCTCGTAAAATGGAAAATAATTTGTAGCTGTTGATACAAAAAAAAATAAAAAATCATTGTGGTCCACCTAATAAGTGGATGACTCCTTTTTCTTTTAGTTAATAGTCATTGTGGGGAAAACCTATTATACGGTTTGGATGTCTCACACACATGACAGGTTTACTGTTTTCCACTTGGTGGACGGTAATTGTACTTGAGACCCTCTCATAAATCACATAGGTTGGCTAATCCCACGAGCATGTATGGAACAGCAACGGTACATACCTATACATGTTGGAATGTGGCATACATGTGCTTGATCCAAACCGTCCATAAGGTGGGCCCTAAAGTGTAGATGTCCTGTCACATTAATTTTTCATGTCTCAATGCGCAACGTACAACTGTGCCATCTGATGCTTGGGCCAAGGCATACACAATGGAGCCCACATAATGGACATCTTAGATCTTGTAGATCGTATGCTATTTTGGCACGTTTGAAGGTATGTAAGGGAACTGGACTGTACAGACATTGAGATTATTGAACGGCTAAACCTCAAATCAATAAAATAATCCATTATTCTTTCTAATAATTCCGGTGAATAGTAGGATGTGACTACTTTTGATTAATATATTAGATTCTTCTCTTAATCATCTACATATTCCAACTTAGCCAATTATGCTTGGTGTATGAATTTAGATTTTCTGCTTACCATAAATAATTTTTTTTTTTGTTTTTAGCATTGTTTTTGCTACATGTCACTGTCATTGTCAGCACTACATAACAAATATCATTTGCATTGATGCGGCACAAGCACATAGCAACAAACAAGATTTCCATATCTGTGGTAAGCAGATGATCGGAACTCTTTTATGATTGGTGGATGCAAATCAACATCACGTGCTTGCAGCCCCGGGGCACCTGTTAACATTGACCTGAAGAGTTGCTCGTACGTGGCAGCTTGTTGTATGTAAACATGTATAAATGCTCATTAATTAAACCATATAAATCAGATAGTTTTATCATTAGGGTTTTCATATGGTACGATGTCCCCCCCGTATATCATGCCTACCGGTCGGGGTGAGTTTTCACATGGGATTGCATCTTAGATTATATATAAACTGTTCATATTCTGTATTACTTGTAGGTCCATCCTAAGAAAAATTTGTTAAACCGACGTATGTGTACCAAGATAAATTGGAATAAAAAGAAAATTTCCAGTGGCAAGTATTCAAATCTAAGATTCAAAGGTCAGTATTATCACGGAAGTATGATTATAACATCATTGCTAAATGTATTTGGGGTATTTTTGCAGGTAAGTGAGTGTAGATGCAGTTCGACAGGATCTCGTCGTATCAAAACCCATTTTATTATTAAATGGGAGCGGATTTCGTGCCTCCATTTTTGGTTGCTCCACATCATTATGATCACGAGGCACACATGTATAGGTTTGGACCTGTCAATTTCAAAATTCCAATAGTGAATGGGCCATTTTTCAAATATCATGATATGCTTGGATTATTTTAGCTCTTTAATTGTTGGTAATGCACAAATGAACATTAAAAGATAAACAAAATAGTGACTTCCATTCACTATTGGAAATGGAAATGATCGCACCCAACTGCTTTGGTAAAGGCATCTACAAGGTTGAAGTTGGGAGGACACATAATATGTGCCGACTAAGTCTATAAGATACTTTTTCCAGAATGATGTGACAATCAATTTCAATATATGTTGCATTTATCCATTAAAAACTAGATTATTGACAACGTGAAGAGCGACTTGCTTGTCACAAGGTAGGATTATTGGTCACCTCGGGATCATGAAGAATAGAATTGAGCGAAACAAGTTCACAAGTGGCATTGGCAATGTCCCGATATGCAGCCTCAACAGCTGACCAAAAAATGGTAGTTTTTTTTTTTTTTCCCAAGAGATGAGACTTTGGTCGAGCAAAGTAAAATATCCTATAGTAAAACGTCATGTCTATGGACAACTAGCCCAATCAGAGTCCAAGTAAGTTGAGAGATGATTAGAGCCCTTTTTTAGGAGAGGACGTTAGATATCATAAAACCCGAATGTTGGCATCATAATGAGGTTGGTGTGGCTTGTGCATGAATTGACTGGGGCTATTGACCGAATAAACAATATCATATCTAGTGATTGTTAAATAAAGAAGCATCTAACAAGCCATTGATATATAGTAGGGTCTGAAAGGAGATCACCATGTTCGTCGTTGAAGCGCAAATTTTGTTACATAGGAATTGAGGCGGATTGAGCCGCAAGATGACCGTTCTCTTTAAGGATGTCAAGAGCATACTTCCATTGCCTTAAGAAAAATTCTTTAGATAAGGCCACCTCAATGCCTAGAATGTATTTTAATGGACCAAGGTCTTTAATGTAAAACTTGGTGTGAAGAAAGACTTTCAAGGCAAGAAAAGAGATGGAGGATAGATCGCTTCATCGACATAAACAAGAACGATGGTAAAATTAGATCTAGATGAGTGAGTGAAAAGAGAATAATATACAAGTGATATTCAATATCCAGCTTCTTTAAGTGTAGAAGAAAATTTTTCAAACCAATTTTATGAAGGTTGCTTAAAGCCATATATTGATTTGTGGAAATAACAAGTGCATTGCTTCCCTTAAGAAACTAGGTGAGATTGACATATAGTGTCATGACATAAAATCTGGTTATAGAGTGTGCACCCTTAGACCCGAGTTTCAGTGTATAATTCGTATACAAAGTATACTAACTTTATCTGTTGATCAGTTTAATCAAAGGTGAAAATTACATTCATTTTAAGTTCCATGCACCCAATTTCATCGAATTCCAATCACGCATACATAACACTTATCACCAATCAACCAGGCACATATATAAATCTTTCAACCATTAAAATAACATAAATCTCCAACATTATTCATTTATTATAATATCCTACTATAAATATGTTTATTTCAGAATCACATTGTCTCAATCAAATAAATCTAAACTTCTTAAAATCTCATAATTAATATTAATATCCATTATACATCAATCAAACTATCATAGTAAATATTCAAGAATGGTCTAATGTTGTCAATTCGTCTTCTGACAAGTATGGTCACATTTCACATGAGTAGTGTTCAGGTGCGGTAGTTCATTCTGGTTCCTCTACCAAATCATCTGCTAACGACACATGTATATGATTTTTCCATCAATAAAAAGACAAGTTAGTCAGACTTAATGAAATAACCCAGTATGGTTAATAATCATATCAAGTAAAACAATACAAAGTACTAAATGTAAAAATATATGCACAATGATGTAGATGCAAATGGTGTATAAATACATTAGATGAGATGATCATCCATATACCTGGGATGGATATCGTTAACTGGCATCCACCCTTTGGGTAAGCTTCACCTTTTTGGTAGACTTGGGCATTGTAAGGCCCGTATCTTAGTCGGTACTATTCCATCAACTCTTGTGATCCTTCCCGACGAATTTCGGCAACCCACGACCTGTATCCGACGTTTGCACGTGATCCTAAACCGAGTCCTCCATATCAAAGTCTGCTTGACCTGAGACTTATACTATTGTGACCGCACCGTCACCGCGGTTTTGATGCCGCGTCTCGCACGCCAATGCAATACCCAGGCCAAAAGATGTGGGCTCGCTTTTTTTTCAAAGAAACGTCGCGCATTTGTAATCACAAGAGAATCTCTACAATACGTCCCATCAATTAATCAATCAATCAGCTCATGTCAAGTACAAAAGCAACCCATGCTTTCTTTCTCCACAAGTCAAGCAACCACCAAGTCAACTCTCAAGTCAAGTACAACATCACGTCACATCCATCACCTCTCTCTTACAACCACCTATTTTCTCTCTCTCTCTCTCTTCACAATTTTCCAAGCAACAAAAATCCTAAGCAAAGTGGTGGACGTCCATGATTTTTCAAGAGAGAAAGTGCATGTATATGGCCCACTTCCCACCCCAAAATCCTTCATCCTAGTCATTCAACTCTCATCACCTTCTATCAAAGTGAAGCACAAGGAGATCGGCGTTTCATCGAACCAAAGAGATCAAACGGTGGGTGCTTTATAGGCTAAATTTTTATGTTTTGATGATGGGCCAAGTGAGGCCTACTGATTGATGGTATGGATCTTACTTTGGACCTTAAGTGTGGCCGATGGCCTACCTTGATTTTCATGATCAATACATAATGGGTCATTCTCTGTAGACCCCATCATGATGTTTATTTTCCTTATATAAATAGGGTCATCTAGACCTTGCATTTCGGTGGAAAAAAGATCTTCACCGTTGATTTTGATCGGTGGGCCCATATGAAATGGGACCCACTTGATGTATGTTGTAAATCATGGAAGGGAGGGCCCAAGCTGGGGTCCCTCCATCACTCGGTCTTTCTCTCTTTCTCTCTCTCCCGCTCTCTTTCATTTTGTTGGTTGTGATGATGTGGTCGTATGGCCCACCCGGATGGACCCTATCATGATGTATATCTTATCCATACCATCCGGCCATTTGGTGGCCCACCTGGGTAGGGTTCAACCCTCCTTAGCACGTCAATAGATGGGACCCACCTTGTATATGTGTTTATACAAACCGTCCAACGTCCAGGGACGTTGGACATGGCCGGGCAGTGAAGTTTGAACTGACAGGGTGGTGCATAGACATCTAAACCACCCCATGTTAGCTTGACTCAATAGGTTTTAGGTGGGCCGCTCATGCAGGATCCACCTTGATGTATCAATCCAATCCACGCCATCCATTCTCTTCCTCAGCTCATTTTAGGCATTGAGCCATAAAATGAAGCCAATCCGACTTTCTGGCGGGCCATAGTATAGAAAACAGAGTTTTTACCGTTGAAAACCACCCTAATGTTTCTACGCGCCAAAATACCTCTAATATTGGGCTTGATGGGTCTGTCTTGAGCCATGGAATCCAACGGCTGGGTCAGATTTCCTTGATGCGGGCCCTACCTGAGAAAAACCTCAGAAAAATGAGTTTTTAAAAAAATAATTTAAAAAAATTATCATAGGCAACAGTGCCTACTGCTGCAGCATTAGCAGCGCAGGATGCTACTGCGCTATGGATGAGAGGCAAGGACTGCTGGGTCTCAACCGTGGGCCCCACAATGATCTGTACCACACATCAACAGCGTGCATTAATGGGGCCCCTTAGGGCTGTGATCCCTTCAAAAATCAGCCATATACATGAGGACTCAGGTGGCCCACGTCATAGGAATCAGTGGGATTGAACGTGTGCCATTAAAACCTTTTTGTCACATTTGGAGCTTTATGAAATTTATTTTTCCTCTTCAGTCGGGTTTGCATAACCTTACCAGCAGTATAGATGGAAAATGAACAGGACCCACCTCTTTGAAGTGGATTGGCTGGTGGACAATAGCTATATAGCTACTATATTGACGTTCGCAAGTTTTGTGGGTCTGTAACCCACCTTGTTGTATGATTCACTTGGTCCGATGGGTGAGACCCACGTGATTTATGTACGGTATCCTCACAGTCCAATCTAACAATGGATGGTGGGACACCAGCTGATATAAGTGTTTTCTCCTAGCCGTCCATCATTTGGACCGTGGGACATTACATGATGTACAGTGGGGCTCACCTTAATGTATGTGTTCTATCTTAGTCGACCGCTACATGGACACCATGATGCATGTGTTGCATCCAAACCGTTCAACTATTTGGTAAGCTTGTCTTACAGGCTTGAGACTAAAAATAAGTCAGATTTAAAGTTCAAGTGGACCCCACCACTTAAAGTAATAGACAGTGACGTCCACCGTTCAAAACTTCTCAAGGGCCACAGTAGTTCCAATCAAGTTTTTTGTTCTTGCTTCATCTACCCCTATTTTAACTTATGAATATGTTGGATCTAAAAAATATATAAGGGTGAGCCCGATTGATATGCATGAAGCCCATTTGATTCGGCCCGTTGTTGAGGCCCGCCTTGATGTGTATGAGGCCCGTTGTTGAGGCCCACCTTGATATATATGAGGCCCATGTGATACGACTCATTTAATGTATTAGGGGCCCATGGGTCGAGGCCCAATCCGATGTACAAATGCCCATTGCAAATGTGTGATTCCACTATGGTTTGTGTAATGATGTTTAGGACGAGCTGTAACTTAAGAGCAATGATGGTTTGACATCCCACTATATCATGGTTGGTTGGAAGGGGGTGTAACCTTATCCACTTGAGTGAGGGGGCTATAAGCTAGGCTGAGTTTGACCAGCTCGCAAATGAGTCCGCTATCGACAAGCCAGGTAGGTATTGGCAGACTACTAGTCAGACGATAATGTGGTCTCTTTCACTCGCTGGGCTATGCAGCTAGGGAGGTGGCAGTCAATGTAGAGTGTAATAAACCCTGGTGATTTTTCAGAGAGTAACCGTACTGATATGTGGACTTGATATGAGGACTGACATGATATTATGACACCTCGTCACTGTTGCACATGTGGGCGGGAGCACGTAAGCGGACGCTGATGTGGGCGGGGCTGAGGCCTGGGCGAGCTACCAGTGGTTAGCAGGCTACTATATTGGTAGGCTACTGAGCAGGAGTTGCATACTTAGTCGTTCATCCATTCACTATCCACTCAAGCTCGTGGTGAGTAACTATTTGTTATGTGTACCTTCACAATAGCTAGAATTTCGGTTGGGGCGCGCAAGTAACCTGAGATCAGGAGTTTATCACATTATGTTTGACTATCCAAATCTAGCCTGCGATACTTCGTACTATCATCCCGACTTCGCTCCAACTTGATCATTTCATTCGCATCGCATATTTCATTTCGTCCACGACATATGACATTTTAAATTGCTGCGTTTTTGCACTTTTGTGGCTTATACGAACTTGACAAGATTTGTATATTACATTTACATCAGGCATCTGATATTTAGTTCTCTATGATTTCGCATTTGTATAGCTGATTTGCATTACATACTCTGATATTATGACTCATGGACTTACCAGTATATTTCTGTTTATTCTGATATCGTATGATTTATGATCTTGTCAGTATTTTCGCTTATCCCAATGATGATGATTTATAGGTCTTATTATATACTTGGCACTTACCTTACACACACTTTCACTACCTGCTAAGCTTTTTATAAGCTTATACACGATAGATGCGTGCAGGTGGTGTTAGGTTACAACAGCATTGAGCTTGGAGCGTGGAACTATCTTCTGGAGCTTTGATTTCGATATATACATTTCCTTCTCAGCATTGTATTCCAATGTTTATATTAGTGGATATGTGATGATGATGATGTTGCCTTTATGATTTAGATATACTTGTGGTTATGCTTCTTATGAGACAAATGTACGTTGAAAAATCCTCCTTGTAGGATCGCAGGATTAGAACCTAGCGTATGGATGCTAGGAGTTGAGAATGGGGTACTACGGATGCTGTTAGCATTGGATTCAGGAATCGAAAATTTTGTGAGCCCGATTTTCAAGTTTGGGGCGTGACAAGCATAGCTCGCATATGGTAACGCTCTACCATGATTGACATTTCTTCCAAAGAGGACCTCGAGATCGATAATGTAATTTGTTTGTATGATGGATGATGTATAAATGCATCATTTTCATAACCGTTATAGTTACTCGTCTTGATTAGAACATTCATATGTGAATTTAACATATAATTATTATAATTCATGTAATTTGGCACAAATTAGCATGTGATTTATCATAGCATACATTCATAATAGTTAAATCAATAATATCATAACAAAACACTCTATTTAGTATATCAATCAATCAAACCATCACAAATAATTTATTTTTCATTACAATAAATTATGAGACATATTAGATTACTCACCTGATTGACATTTCTTCCAAAGAGGACCTCGAGATCGATAATGTAATTTGTTTGTATGATGGATGATGTATAAATGCATCATTTTCATAACCGTTATAGTTACTCGTCTTGATTAGAACATTCATAATGAATTTAACATATAATTATTATAATTCATGTAATTTGGCACAAATTAGCATGTGATTTATCATAGCATACATTCATAATAGTTAAATCAATAATATCATAACAAAACACTCTATTTAGTATATCAATCAATCAAACCATCACAAATAATTTATTTTTCATTACAATAAATTATGAGACATATTAGATTACTCACCTGTGTCTAGTAATGAAGAATTTACAAGGTAATTAGGCTGGTTTGAATTCAAAAATCCAATCAATTATATCCATGACATTGTTATTCATCCGGTTACATTACATGATGAGACCCACATTTAATTAACATCCTAGGTGGCCAACCCTAAATGACTAAATAATTGAATTTTTCATATATAATGTATTCATTAATTTCAATTATTAAAATTTAGATTTTTTCCTTTTAAGATTCTAAAATTTGCCAAATGTTTGATTGGGATGGCCATTGGATGATTGGATCATGTAGGTTCTGAAGGTCTTTGTATATTTTGTCTCTACACATTTGATGAATAGTGTGGATCTAATTTCACATACACCGATAGCTCATTTCGACCTTATACACAAAGTGATACCAACATATGCATAGAAATCTGAGCTTTTCTTATTAAACACTTACAGATCTGACTAGTGTGGTCCATCTGATGCTCAGATTGATCTAGAAGTTAGGCCCCTTGTATATTTTGGTGTTAGGGATCGTATAATTCATAAAGATCAAATTTGATTTGACCAGATGTAAATCAATCATTCTTTGCGACAAGAAACTTTATATGAAATTTTAGACTTCCATCATCTTTACATCATATCTATCCATAGATCAATGCAATGAACATGTGGTCGATCCACACCGTTCATTGTATAGATCGATTCAAATTACACTAAATGCATAAAAATAATGAAAGAACAACAATAAACTTATCGGATCTAAGCTCTCCAAAATTCTATATCTCTCTCCCTTTCTCAGTTGTCGTAGTGTGCCTTTTAGTGAATATCTGAGTTAGAGTAGAACTACTGTTACAACACTCCTAAAAAAAATCCTCATTTGAGAGATTATGAGATACGGAAAAAGTTTATATATATATATATATATATATATATATATATATATATATATATATATATATATATATATATATATATATATATATATAAGGATTAGGGATAAAGATAAGATAGAAAGATAATAGGAGATAGAGATGAGATACGATATCTCTCTCAAATTTAAAAATTCCTTCTTCTTTTTTTCATAGGTGTTACATATACACTTCTTCATGTAAATCGTCATGAAGGAATGCATTGTTGACATTAAGTTGGTGAAGGGACCAGTGATAGATGATAGCCATAGTACATGGCAATTGACAATGACAAGTAGGGGTGTACACGAACCGAGCTAGCTCAACTCGACTCGAAAAAGCTCGATTCGACTCGGTTCGAAGTTGATTCGAGCCGAGTTCGAGCAGGCCTCAACTCGACTTGACTCGGATCGAATTCAACTCGAATCGAACTCAGATCGAACCAATTTGGTGACTTGGTTACTTTGCAATTGATGTTGCTCACCAACTATTTGATAAAATGACTCAACCAAATGTGGCTGGTGGCAAGGAAGGTTTAGCTAGTGGCAAGGAAGGTTTGGTCGGTGGCAAGCAAGGTATGTACATTAAAAAAAATACATTTTTTCTCTTTATTTTTTTTGGTTTTTACGTTACTTAGAAGGTGTTTGATAAAACACCTATAAAACCTTTGCCTCTGTTTTACAAATAGTGGGATTGTGAAGTTGCAGTTCAAGTGTTTGTGGAAATGCCTCGATGACGAACTCGGCTCGATCTTAACTCGAACTCGGCCTGAGTTGGCCGAAGTTGTTGACCGAACCGAGCCGAGCTGGCTAGTCAGGCTTGAGGACTAAGCCAAACCGAGTTCGAGCTGAGGTCAGCCAGTGTTCGAGCTGAGTCGAGGCAGCTCGACTTGGTTTGACCCGATGTACACTCCTAGTGAAAAGTTTGACGATGAGTGTGAACATCTCATGATAATCTAAACCCTCAGTTTGATTGTAACTATTTTCCGCCAAATGTACCTAAAAGTGCTCAACAGTACCATCAGAACTACGCTTGACCTTGTACACTCATTTGCAGCTAATATTTTTTTTCCTAAAGGTAAAGGTTATAGGGTCCATGTAAGGTATTGCTCCAATGCTTTTGATTTCTACTGTTGTTGCTTCATGGCAATGTGGAAATTTGACAGCTTGAGAAAATGATACTAACTCATCATGAGAAGATATCTACTGTCATTGCTTTTTTGTTATGGGAAAAGTCGTAAAATTATAATTTTTAAGGGGTAAATCACAAATAGTTGAAAAGTCAAAGGGTAATTGAACAACAATGAAGTTAAGGGTGTATATTGCCAAAGTGTGTTCAAGGGTATAGTTTTTTTAGTTTTACAGGCTGAATTCACATTTCTCCGATTTAGGAGAAGATGTTTATTGTATCCAGGAGGCGGATTTGCTATAAACCTCTTATAAACTATTTTAACCACTAGTAAGGTGCAAAATATCACCTTAAATATAGTAACATTGTAAAATGCTTTAAGCGTGTCTTTAAGTGAGTATTTCATTTCTTTTCGCCTCTACTCTTTTAAAGGATGCATAACCTAAAAATTTGCATGGTGATTCAATCTAGGCTAGAAAGCCATGCACCTTATTGGAAAGATCATCTTAAGATCAGAAGACTCTGTTTTGATTTCTAACACTAATTTCATAAGGCAGTCCACCTATGGATCATTCTCCCTATAGACATGACTTGGACTACGACAATGTCCTTTAGGAGGCCCTTAAATTTTGTCCACCAATACCAAACAACCCATGGGCCCTTCGCATTGGCTTGCAATCGCAGTTATGAAAAGCAAAGAAAACCTCTCCATTAGAGTCGAGTAATTTGAATGAGGTAAAACTTTGCCGTGTTTGAAAGAGGATTTTTAACAAGAGGGGTATTTGGAAATTTTAAATAGGTTTTACTGTCTAACCACTTGTTTGACTAAACTCTTCTGCTTTCACAAGGAGAAAAACTTAGAATGAGATGGTCAAAACACGGGCACCAAGAAATTATACATGTAGAAGATAATGAATTGAAATTAAACCATGCAAATCATAGGTTTTTATTCAGAATGATCTTAATTTAAAAATATATTGATTTGATTTTTGAAATGGTTGATTGGTGGACAGTGACTGGTCCAAATTTATTAGATAAATTCTTACTAATTATAGTTTACAAATATTAAATCAAATGATAAATTTATTCAACTTATCTAATGTGATTCTCACAATTTGATTGGATTGATTGCACAAATGCCTATCCCATGTACAATTTCAAAGTACCCAAGTACCAGGTAACTCTTTGTTCTTCCATCTCCTTTAGCTGTCCCTTACATCTTGCAAACCGCTGCCTCTCATCATATGCATTGCACAACTCAAACATACTAGTTGGTGGATCCCCACGTGTTGGTAGAATACAATACATGGGTTTACTAGAATACATTCCATGCGTTGTAATAAAATATATCAAGACTTTACCCATTGGATTAGGAATTTTTATTTATATGACGGGCCTCACTAAGTTGGAATATATATATATATAAAGTCTCTTTTTGAAAGATTTCAACCTTTTATTATTCAAAGGTTAATGAGACAGTCGAGATCAATAGAAAAGAGTTAATTGTTTAGTTGGTTGAGGTTCCTTGGAGAGTGGATAGCCAATCAGTGGATGTAGGTGTTCCCAAGCCATTTTGGATTCCTTTGTCCTGTGTTGTGGAATGAAGGGTCGTGTAGTTCAATTATTGTTCTCTGGGCCAATCTCTGTAGCATTTGGGCTAGGCCCCTCTCTCTTGTCAATTCAATCCATGAAGCATCATCTCCCATATCTCATTTTCCGCAATCTTTTTCTAAAGTTAGAATGTTGTATTACAGCCTGGCACAATCCAGAACATTACCGTGTGTGGTATTATGCGATGTTTAAGTGTATAGAGTCTATTTGGGTGTTTTGTTATGGAGTTGGTGATGCCAATAACACTGGTAGTATTAGAAATTCTAGATATCGATGATGTATCATTAAGTATTGTCAATGTATTAATATCACCAATGTACAACCAATATTTTCAGTTGTGTATTTTTTATTTTTTTTTAACACAGGCACACACACCCTCACACACTCATGCTATTGGAATTTCACCACCTGTGGATACTCGAACACTTGACTAGGTGTTGAAACTCCTGAGAGTCTACCACCTGAGCAAGGGTAAGGATCCCAGTTGTGTAATTTCTGTGTCACTTGTATCGCCAATGTATTAATAAGACCATGTTTTTTACTGTGTCAATTTTAGGTGCCGCTTGAATAGCCAATGTATTGGTAATATATTCATAATATTACTAATCTATCGATACTGCAAAAAATATGTTTATTAAAAATAATTCTATTTTAATTTTTTAACAAGTGCATCGTTGTATGCAATGTTTAAATTGTTGTTGAAAATATCGTGTATTATCATTATCGCAACATCGGTAATATTGAGACCACAATCTTTTATTCCTTTCTAGCCATCGATGATTTCTCAGCAGAATATCATGTATTATCAATATTCTAAAATATCAAAGGATATTTGGATGAAAGGTTAGACAAATGTTTAAAAGAGTGAATGGAGTAAATGAGATGGTTTGACTAGTTGCTTACAAGAACATGTACTTTTAGGCCCGTATTAAATTGAAACTTATTATGTATGTATTTTTGTATATAATTTTTTATTCTTAAATATACAAATATGTATATTTTAGCATCTCTTAAAGTTTTACTAAAAAAAATACCATTTTTCCATATTTCTCAACATTTTCAATTATCAACGATATCATCAGCGATATCAATATTGTTTCTATATCCCTAACCAGCAATACTTGTAGCGAAAATAGGTAATGATGTAAATTGAGGCAACTGTTTTTTACAAACTATGGTTAGTCTTTTATCACTTTTTTTTTGTTTTTTCAATTTGCCCGAGTGTATTCCAACTCTTTCACCAGGATTTCCTTACATGCTCATTAGTTATCAAATTTTGAAACCCTATATGCTTCTATTTGAATTTGTTGTGGTTTGGACTTTGGTTTTTTGTGTTGGAAGAGGATTCCTCGTTTGGTATAAATCTTAAAGAACTTGGCTCATGTCCTTGGTGTAATTTTTTTAATCTTATCAATAAAATTACAGATGGCCTATGCTCCTAACTTTAAAAAGAAAATCCAATATAATATTTTTATTCTTTATTTATTCCCCATCCAAAGTTAGCCTGTATTTTTAAACGGTTTGGAACATTGAAAGGTGACCCTAGATCTAAACGCAAAGGTTCCGTCCTACAGTTGCGATGGGTCGTGTAATGGTAAGGTAGGTGAGCTTTGAATGCAAGGAGAGTGTGAGAAAGGAACCTTGTATAGATGGGTAATAGCCAACAAATCCATCAACCAATTCATTTTTGACCGTCCATTCAGTGCCACCAACAGGATCGTTGAGATCATCACAGTTACTACTTTTGGCATATGCAGAACACAATCGGAATGGTCTAGATTGACATACAATTATGAGATGTGCATCGTAAATGAGTCACCACCATTTAAGAAACAAAAAAGCTTTGCACCCAGTAGTCTAACCACTGTCCACACATTCCAAGGTATGAGATGGTGGGAAATGCATATATCAACGGTTTGGACTTCCTATCCAACTGAGAGAGATATGCCTGGGCCTGGCCACGTGTGGTGTGGTTGTTTGATGTGATAGTACTTGGTAAAACCCTGGAAGTCTGTGCACCATGTGGACCATGTGGTTGTAGGACCCTTTCTTGGGGTTTTAAAAGGCTCACCACCATTCTCCATTCCATTCCACCACTGGGACATGTTTTTAATGCGGAGTTGTTAGGGGACTCTAACCGTCGGATTTCTGTGTGTTTCTGAATGATCCACGTCATTTATTTATTTGGAAGGCTCCCCTTGTATGCCCAAAATTAATAATTCTCAAATTGAATATTTCAACCCTTTTTACTGTTAAAAATAATGGTGACCGTTCATGTTCAGACCACAAAGAGCCATATTATATCAGATTGAACTTTTTTTTTTTTTTTTTGACTTTTCACGGAACAAAGTGAGACTCGTTGTATTAACGGTTTGGATCACTGGAAGATGGCCCAGATTCATCAGCTAGAGTTTGGACGTATAGTTTCTTAATCCGTCAGTGTGTATTTAAGCAAACCTGAGGCATATTGAAAAATCTGTTTCTCAATAAATTCGCATCCTGGAATTTTCTCGGGAGATTTTTAAATTTTCACATTTTTCTTGTAAAATTATCAGGAAAATCTTGTTGGAAATAAAATATTTTAAAATAAAAATTTATTTTAAATTTTTACACGTAAAGATTTGAATGAATTATCTTAACTTTTCAATAATTTTTGCATTAAAATTGTGATAAAAATTTTAAACTATTGAGATTTTGAAAATCCCACGATTTTAACCCAATTAAGATATAATGATATTTTGAATGCATGATGGTGCATGAAAAATTTTAAAATCTGGGCCATATTTGTCACGATGCATAGTGGGGCATGGACCCCATCCTTGAATGGAAAGGTTTTATTGATACTGCCGAATAGACATTATTTGATAGTGATAGATCCTGCCTTGGTCCACCAGAGGCTGATGTGTTTTGACCAACTTACTGCTGGAGAGAGAGTGATGTACTGCTAGAGAGAGAGTGATGAGTCAAGATGTCTGGATTTTTTATCATGAAAAACTTTGATACTCGGCAGAGTTTCATGGATGATATTCCTGCATTTAAAAAATTGCATATGTGGCATGACATTTGTTACGGAAAAATTGAATTAACCCCTTGTATATAAAGAATGATCAACTAATTATAAGAGATTTCAAATCAAAGTGATCGAAGGCTTAGGACAGGTTTCCAAGCTGATCAGTTTAGGACACAAGGCTCGGAAATAAAATGTCCAACTTTCCCAACAAGGGGCGGAATTCGTGAGTTGAGCTGCTGGTAGGGAGGAAATGTTAAACTAAAAATATCTACAACACAAGCCAATGGCCTATAAGATAAGGAGCTCGAGATTCAAGTTCTCTCTACCTTTTGAGCTAACTCAACTAACCATCATAAGGACTCTCAAATGTATCCCATTTAAACATGCAATTTCAAAACAGTCCAATGACCTTATAAAAGCTATTACCCCAGACAAAAAAAAGTTAGTGAAAAAAATTTATTGTCTACTCCTTAATCCAAGTTCATCAATCTAACTTAGGCATCAAAGAGTATATAGGCAGTTACCGGCACCACATTCTCTATATCTTAATTGTACTTGTAAGCCCATCGGCGGGCATACCTCTACAACTGATTATATTTGTTGGCCCAAAATCTAATAACAACAAAGATTAAACTGTCCAAATTATGGGATATATAATGAACCAAACAGTATGTTTATTTCATTATCTGACTACTCTTGGATTGGTGGAAATTTATTGGACGGTTAAAAGTGAAAATATCCAGTAATTCTCCTACTTCAACATTCAAGTGTTCATGAATCAAAGGTTAGGATAGCTTTAACTAAACTGATTTTATGATTGTGACTTAGCAATTGTGGTTTCCAAAATTTAATTGGCTTAATTGGAGGAGCGGCCACATATCAAGCATCATCAACTGCCAGAGTATCATATAACCCTCCAAATTTTACAGCCAGCAGAATTTTGAAACCAATGGAGGTTGAAAACCCAGATACCATGTGTGAATATTAAAAAACTGCTAGATATCTGCTGCCATTCTGCATTCTTTGCAGGAAGGTTCCATTGACCCTCTTCGGAGCAGCCATCCAAATCCCTCCATCTTTCACATGTGCCTGACTGGAGCATCTCTGATAGAGGATCATTCATCATGTGGGCCATTTTAATATAGAATCAAGCGGGCCCTATGCAATTTTTTTGGATCTGAACCATTGGTAAATGTCTCCATAAACGTGATGATGAAAAGAACATACTGAAATTTTATTTACTGAATATAAACAGTAGGGCCCACATGATGAGTGGCATGGATCACCACTAGAACTGCTTCATTTGCATGTGTTAGGGAGGAGCACTAGGGTGTCTGCTCCGGCTAGTAGCGATTGCATTTCTCCCTTCAATTAACGGAAACGGACAAATACACGTACAGTTTGCTGGAGTTGTTTTTTATATTTATTGGAGGAGTTATTTCTAGCTACCCTATTACAAATGCTTTGTAGGCTTTTTCAGTCTTTACATAAATTCCTGAAACCTAAGTTCCATCATGTGCATTGATATGTACATGGGCTGTCCATTTCCCATCATCCGAGGTCCAGCTCTACTCTCTCTGTCACCCATCCATACCTCCCACATGCAAGACACGTGCACCTCACATGAAGTAATAACAAGAAAAAGCCCTGGGCCTTGTATATTAACGGACCATTACTGCTTATTACCATGTAGAGATCAACGTGAACTTGGAGATTGAATAAGAAAACGACTTCTATTTTTATTTTGTTTTTGTTTTAATCTTTTTTATAACATTGCGTGAACAGCTACTCAATCACTTGGAAAATATTTTTAATAATCAAGCGATAATTGAAAGGTGGGGTTCTTCTTATAAAAGTAGACTGCGACTTTCACCAAAAATAAAAAGGAAAAAAAAAAGGACTTTTTACTGTATCATTACAATCAAACAAAATGAAAAATTTACAATTAATCTTGGGATCAACTACAATAATGTGTCTCTTGAAAAAGTTGCTTGATATTAGATAAGGATCAAGTTTAACCTATGAACATAGATTTAGATTACAACTATGAATTATCACTATATAATAATCGTTACTCCTATATTAAATTAAAATAAAAGATAGATTTATTTTGACTTGATTGTGTGTTAATTTTTGTTATATGTTAATTCATTTATTATTTATAAATCTCTATTGTAGCTTTCTTTCAGACTTCCAGGCATTTCTCTTATTTATTGCAATGGTTATGGCAACGGAGGGATCTTCATGTCAGCCTTTCAATTCATACATTTCTTGATACATGTCTCTTTGGCCGTTTCTCTTCTACTCTTGGCTACTTTTGCTTCTAAGCTTATCAACTGCATCTTGCCTCTCGGTGTAATCTGCTTGTAGGAGCTGGATTGCGCTTTTCAACCACTCGGCCACATCTTGTTTTTTGGCCGCTCAACCACTTTCGTTGTGTTCCACGATCACCTTCCAGATGTATCGACTGCACTCCAAATCTCTCGGCTGCATTCCATAAAGACATAATACATACTAAATGTATCCCATAATGACACATTTCCCTTCCTGGTTCTCTTTTCCAGGAACGATTAAAAATAGGGGTATAATACCACTAGTTAGTTGGCTTACAGTACATGAAAGAAATGTGTTCATGATAAAAATTTTGCCTCAGTTTTCTAACCCGCTCACATGTTTCTTGTATCATGGCCCACTTGTATCATGGTCCACTTGTATCATGGTCCACTTGACAAATGAACCAGCTTGAGTTCTGGGTGTAAACAGCTACATGGTCAAATCCAACTGATGGATGGACGAGATAGATGCTGCACTCTTTTCTCCCAGTGATACTTGCCACGTCCGGGAGTGGAATTTGGAATCTTTTCCACAATACAGTACCCCATTGTATTGGGATATGAAATGCTGTGACGCTAGCTTTGTAGTTGGGAGCATCTTTCAACGGTCTAAACCCTTTAATGTTGGGCCTTACTTTGGATGGGATACTAAAAGATTAAAGTTCTCAGTCCATATTTTTACAACATTTTTGACAGTTGACTCAATGGACGATTCACATAACTTTTTAAAAGATCGAAAAAAAAAAAAAAATTTAAATATTTCATTTGAGGTTTTGACTGTGCTATGTGCCCTTGGTTAACCAAGCAATGATCGCCACTTACGTAGCTTTCTCATTGAAAGGCTTCAAAGTCCACATTCATTGCTCCGTTCAGGAACATTATTTGTGGTATTGTCACCACCGCCAATACATTATTAGAAGCCACAAACTTGAGAAAAGACCTTCGTCTCGTACTAACTAACATAACGGTGCTTAAATAAAAGAGATTATTGTCTTCTTCTATACAATAGTTTTTAAACCCATGTGTTGAAAAAATCTTTAAAAATGATAATAAAAATGATATTATTCAATGAAAATGGTTATTTACGAAGGAACTGACCAATTTATATAAGCAAAAGTATAGTAGGATCCTCATTCAACTCAAAATAGAAGATTATTTGCTCAAGCTCTGATCTAGAGCGGGTTGCGGACACTTTCATGGCCAAGATGGACCAGAGAAGGCCCAATCGGAGGCGGAGGTGATTGGGACCGTCAGAACCTTAAAATAATCATATCTCACAAACTGGAATGAGTTATTCAACATATCATATATGATTTTATGGTAGGATAAGCTACTTTAGCCAACTAACCCAGCTATGTTGGGTTTCCCATGTCGGATTTGCGAGATTCCATCAGATCACTAGTCAAAAGTCTATTTTATTTCCATTTTTACTATAAATAGTAAGTTTTAATTCGATCATAACTTTTGATCCTTCAAGTTTTAGGAGTTGTTAACATGAAAAGGGCTTAGAAAAATTAAAATAATAATGTGGTTAGGCCAAATTGGACACATAGTAGTTTTGGCTAAGAACCATTAAGTCTAATAAGAATCACTACCGTCTATAAATAATAAGTTTACTATTTATAATAATTCACATTTTTAAGGAGTCTAGCACTCTACCCAAAGTTTGGATTCACTATTTAAAGGATTGTAATTTCATCTTTATCATTAATTAATTTATTTTCAAATTTATTAAAATTTATTACTTTTATCCCTTTGAATTCAAGGAAACTATAAGGAATCCAAAGAGCTCCATAGATTCGGAGTAGTTATCCCTTAGGAAGACGGTGATCGGCCTCATCACATCCTTCCTGCTTCAAACTCTCTCGGATCACTCAAACAAAGATTTTTAGGCTATCATTGTAAGGGCCGTGAAATTCACTAATAATAATAAAAGATTTTTTTTAAAATCTTATCTTTATTTTATATTTAATTTAAATCTATCTTATCTCCACATCTCTTAAGAATAAAAGAGTTATAGTCAAATTTAAATATCCCTCTCCGCATCTCGCAAGAATAAAAGACTTCTAATCAAATTTAAATATCCCTCTCCATATCTCTCAAGAATAAAAGACTTCTAGTCAATTTTAAAAATAAAAAAAAGGGGCTACATGCGAGAATAGAGAAAGAGAGAGAGAATTTTAGAGTGCTTAGATCAGGTATGTGTATTGTCCTCCATTTAATATTTTTATATATTAAATATAATTTGATTCGGTGAATGCAATGAACGGTGTGGATTGGTCACGCGTTCATTATATTGAATTATAGGTGGAAGACCTTTAAAGGTGAGGCGAATCTATTATGTAATTGTAGTTGGTGTGCATCTGATCAAATTAGATTAGATCTGTTCGGATCATATGATTCGTAATACCAAAATATACAAGGGCCCTAATATTCAGATCAATCTAACCATCTGATGAGCTACATTAGTTAGATCTAGAAGTGTTTGATAAAGGAATCTTAGATATTTTGCACAAGTGTTAGTATCACTTGGTGCAGAAGGTCGAGATGGACCATTGGTGAATGTGTGATTAGATCGACACCACTCCTCCAATGCATCAAGGTAAAACATAACAATACCTCAAGAATCTGGATGATTTGACCATCCGATGGGCCACCCCAATCAAGTAATTTTCATTCAATTTTATAATCTTAAAAAGAATTATTTGATTATTTTGGATCTGGCCACTTAGGATGTTAATCAAAGGTGGGCCCCACCATGTAATAAAAAATAAATGAATAATAATATCGTCGATAAAATTGATAGGACCTCAGAATTCAAATCAACCTAATCACATTGTAGAGTCAATACTACCAAACTCAGGTGAGTGACCTAACTTGTCTCATAATTCATTAAAATTAAAATAAATAATTGTGATTGTTTGATTGATTTACTGGTTTGAATATTTTGATATGATAGATGTATAAAAAAAATTTGTATGTGAATATCTAATGGAGACAACTATGCCTAATATGCATTTAGATATCATCCATCATTCATTATATTGCATAATGCACGGTGGATCCTAGGGGCCCTCACTGGAAGAAATGTCGATCCTAGTAGAGCGTTACCAGATGCAGGCTATGCCCAAGCCTACCGAAAGGTGGAAGCCTACCTAACGGGTGGATGCGGGTTGACGATCTCCAACTTAAGCAGATGGATGATTATCCCATCTGATGCATTCATACATCATTTTACATTCATATCATTGTACATATTTTTTTTATATATTATTTTAATTGCTGTGATTATAAACCATGCTGGGTTATATCACTAAGCCTGACCAGCTTACATTTTTATTGATGAAAAAATCGTACAGAGGAGCCATTAACAGATGACGTGGCGCAAGAACCGAAAGGATCTACCATACCTGAACATGACCCACTTGAAACATGACTATACTTATCTGAAGATGAAGTGGCGACATTAGAAAATTTTTAATTATATGTTTTATTTTGTTAGTATAGTTTGATTATCGTATAATGCACTGCTATTTATTTTGAGATTTTAAGAAATTATTTAACTTTATTTCTTTGAAACAATGCTAGCATGGAATAAACACCATTATAGTATAATGGCATAATAAATGAATAATTTTAAGGTTTATTTTATTTTAAGGGTTGTCAAGATTTGTATATAATTAGTTGATTGGTGTTAAGTATGATGCATGTGAGATTGAGATTATGGTAGACTTTATATTGAACATAAATATCACATACGATCAAATCGATTAAAGAATTAAGTTAGTACACCTTGTACTTGAGTTACGAACTGAAACTCGGGTCTAAGGGTGCACACTCTGTACCCGAATTTTGGGGTGTGACAGTTTGGTATCAGAGAAAAAAAATTACATTAATACTGTAAGTGACTTGTAGGGCATGAACCATATACATGCAATATGTGCATGTCCCTAGAATTAGAAACTTACAATTTTCAATCATAATACTTTGAGATATATATATATATATATATATATATATATATATATATATATATATATATATATATATATATATATATATATATTATAATTTATTTATTATTATCTGAAATGAAAATTTAACTTATTTATATAATTATATTCATTGGAGACATAAATCTGGACATTTAAACAAATTTTAACGTAATTTAAGTTGTGATGTACTGCCGGACAGCAATGGACAGTAGAAATCACCTGTCTTTAAAAAAAATTAACTAAATAAATATAACTCCGATACAGGTGATTCAAAAGCCTAATCGTAGATATATAAGTCTAAATTCAATAAAAAAAATAATTAAATAATTTAAATATGACGTATACTGTACTGATTTTAGGAATTAGTGCAGACTGGTCAAAAATCATCTAAATCTGAACAAGTCTGATTGCAATAATTTTTGAAAATTTTGTGGTTATCTAATTTAGTTAAAATTTTGTAAAAAAAATTTATACTCATGTAAAAACTTCTAAAAAAAATTTGAGATATATTTGAAATTTTTAACCATGTAAACCAATGATTGGAATAGTAACCACTAATAGTGAACTGGTTTGTTCATAATGTAGCACTACTAATTTGATGATTTGTTGAATTTTCCTTTGTTATTGATGCTAAGGTATTTCAGTAATATTGAATATGAATTAGAGAATTTATAAAGTCCATTGAATCATTAATAATTCATCATATAGGAGTTATGACCCCTAAGAAGACGTATAGTATTCATGATTTAATACCATCCGCAAGCGCACCTCTCCCAAATACTCCTTTACCAAATCCTCTTATTCCCCAAGAATCTGAAACAGCTCCTGATGAGCAAGATGAGAACGAAGTCAATGAAGCAGGGCAAGCTCCTCCACCGCCTCCTCATCTAGTTAACATGACAAATGTTGGACCTAGTACGCAATTCTCATTATCCCCAACCACTATTCGAGCTAACCTTGCAGGAATAAATATTCAGTCGTGGGACGTTTGCCTTTGGGTTGGTAGCACAAATGGCGAGAATGTTAAAACAACAGCAGGAACAGTTCGCCGTTTAGTGGAACATGTTAGCCACCTTAAATTAGACACCCCAATATCAACAGAACACATCTTCGCTAAGGTTTGATTAGCCTCGTGAGGTAGATTTTCTTGAAAGGTTTACAAAGTTACAACCACCAGTATTCAAGGGTACATCTAACCCATCAATAGCAGAAGATTGGTTGAAGCATATTGAGAAAGTACTAGAAACCATGAACAGCAAGCCATGAACTGCCCTGATGATCAGAAAGTTAGATTGACATCCTTTATTCTTTAGGGTGAAGCCGATGTATGGTGGAGAACCGCAAAGAGAATGGTTCCAGCTGGTCATGTGTGGACCTGGAATGAATTTTAAAAAAAGTTTCGTGAGAAACATTTTCCTAAAGCGTATCGCATCCAAAAGATGACGGAATTTTCAAAGCTAGAACAAGGTTACATGACGGTAGCCTAGTATGAAGTAAAATTTGCTGAATTAGCAAGTTATGTGCCAAAGGTAATAGAAGATGAAGATTATAAGATTACAAATTTTGAAGAAGGGTTAAGACATAATATCAGAACAAAATTTTGTTGCATGGACGTAAAGAAATACTCAGAAGTAGTCGATAAAGCCTTACGAGCAGAACAAGATATAGAGCGATTTCTCAAATCTCGTGTGCAGATAAAAGAAACAGGACAAAGAAATAGGTCAACACCTACTCAACACCAACCACTAGAGAAGAAACCCAGAATGAAAATTCAATCATCAACACCGAGAACCCAAGAACGTTATTTTTCAGGAAATTGTGCGTACTGTAGTAAGTATGGACACATGGCTCAGGTGTATAGAACTAATATGAGAGATATGGATATAACGCCTCTTCAATAGATACCATCACGATTGTAACTTTCAGCATCATCTCAAAAAATAAGTCAAACATCGCATCACATACCCAACCGCCCCGACCACAGCAGAATCAATAAAATCAACCATCTCCATCAGTTCCTCAAGGCCAAGGGAATCAGCCTAATAGGAAGCAGCCACCACATGCACGGGTTTATTCCATTTCATCTAACGAGAATCTAAAAGAAAATAATAACGTTGTTGAAGGAATGATCGAAACGCATGGTATTTTAATTTTTGTGTTATTTGATTCTGGGGCTACTTTATCTTTTATTTCATCATCGTTAGTATCTCGGTTAAGATTGAAGTCAGAAATTCTCGACAAGCAAATTTTGGTAGAATCTCCTATCGGCAAGTCAATTATTTTGGATAAAATATGTAAATCTATTCCCCTTATGATAGGCGATATTCCTATGTTAGCTAATTTAATAGAAATAAGTATAGTGGGGTACGATATTATTATCGGAATGGATTGACTTACTTGAAATCATGCGACGTTGAATTGTTATGCAAAGACGGTTACCTTTGCAGCGCCAGGAAGAGAACCATTTATGATTTAAGGGAAGAAGAAAAATGAGAAGATCGAGCGTGTTATGATGTTGATTGGTAGTGAGAAACAAGAAACGACAGTGGATTTGATTTCGATTGTGCAGGAATACCCTGAATTTTTCAAGATATACCAGGACTACCACCTCAGTGAGAAGTGAATTTTGGTATCGATCTCTTATCAGGATCGTCACCAATATCTATGTCTTCATATCGAATGACACCTATTGAACTGAAGGAACTGAAGGAGTAGCTGGAAGAATTGAGGTCCCGAGGATTTATTCGACCGAGTACTTCTCCTTGGGGTGCGCCAGTACTTTTTATAAATAAGAAAGTTGGCACTCGACGTTTGTGTATTGATTATCGCCGCTTAAATCAGATGATAATTAAAAACAAGTACCCATTACCCTACATAGATGATTTGTTTGATCAGTTGAAAGAAACTCAATATTTTTCTAAGATCGATTTGAGATCAGGTTATCACCAACTATGTGTTAAAGAAGAAGATATCTATAAAACTGCTTTCAGAACGCGTTATGGTCATTATGAATTTTTGGTCATGCTATTCGGGTTAACTAATGCACCTGCAGTGTTTATGGACTTGATGAATAGGTTGTTCCAGCCTTATCTGGACAACTTTATCATCGTGTTCATTGAAGACATTCTGATTTACTCGAAGACCAGTGAAGAGCATGAGCTACATCTAAGGACGGCATTGCAGACTCTAAAAGATAATCAGTTATATGTTAAGTTTTTTAAGTGTTAGTTCTGGAAGGAGACTGTTAAATTTCTTGGGCATATTGTTTCAGAGAAAGGTATTGTGGTTGACCCTATGAAGATCGAAGCGGTGGTGAAGTGGGAACAGCCCACAAGTGTGTCAGAAGTTAGAAGCTTTCTTGGGCTCGCTGGATATTATAGAAGGTTTATAAAGGATTTTTCAAAGATTGTCGAACCGCTAACGAATTTAACTCGAAAAGGAGTGCCCTTCAAGTGGACTGAAAAGTGTGAAGAAGCTTTTGTTGAATTAAAGCAACTCTTAACCTCAACTCGCATTCTAATCCTCCTGAAGGATGGGTTGGTATTTGAAGTTTACACCGATGCATCGACTAAAGGTCTTGGTTGTTTACTAATGCAAGGGGACAAGGTGATCTCATATGCATCAAGGCAGCTTAAACTCCATGAGCATAATTATCCAACCCATGACCTAGAGTTGGGTGCGATTGTATTTGCATTGAAGATTTAGCGGCATTACTTATATGGTGAACAGTTAGAGCTTTATACAGATCACAAGAGTTTGAGGTATCTATTCTCTCAGAAAGACTTGAACATGAGGCAGAGAAGATGGATGGAATTTCTCAAGGATTATGATTTTTCATTGTCCTATTATCCGGGTAAGGTTAATCTGGTTGTTGATACTTTGAGTAGAAAAGAATATAAACAAAAAAGTGTAGCCAGCTTAATGGTACACGAATAGAAAATGTTGAATTTCTTTAAAGAGTTTGATTTTCGATTGAATTTTTAAGAAAAGAAGATTCGTATATGTAACATTATGGTAAAATGGACTCTTATGGAGCGAATAATTGAAGCTCAAACAAATGATGAATGGTTTTTAAAAATGATAGCCAAGTATCAAAATGATAAGACTTCAGATTAGAGTATAGGGGACGATAAAGGAATTCGATATCGAGGTCGACTCTGTGTGCCTAATATTCCAGATCTAAAAGACGAATTCTAAATAACACCGAACTAAGTTTACAATTCACCCGGGAAGCACAAAGATGTATCATACTGTGAAACGATCATTTTGGTGGCTGAATATGAAGAGAGAAATCGCCGATTATGTGTCGAGATATTTTTTATGTCAACAGGTAAAGGCGGATCATCGGAACCCATCAGGATTATTGCAGCCTCTGAAAGTACCTGAGTAGAAGTGGGATTGTATTTTTATGGACTTTATAATCGGTCTTCCAAAGACACAGAAGAAGCACGATTCGATTTGGGTAATTGTCGATCGACTGACCAAATCAGCGCACTTTATTTATATCCATATCAATTATTCAATGGAGGAACTCGCTAAGATATACATCAAGGAAATAGTAAGACTTCATGGTGTCCCTAGTTCTATTGTATCGGATTGAGATCCATGTTTTACTTCGTGATTCTGGACAAGTTTATAGGAAGCTATGGGTACGACTACGGACTACAGAACAGCATATCATCCACATTCTAATGGACAAACGGAACGTGTAAATCAAATATTAAAAGACCTATTACGTGCATGCGCTTTGAATTTCAAGGGAAGTTGGGACGACAACATACATTATGCTGAATCCGCCTACAATAATAGTTACCAAGCATTGGTATGGCTCTGTACGAAGTCTTGTATGGACGTCCTTTCCGAGCACCTAACTGTTGGGCTGAAGTAGGTGAGAAATGTTTAATTGGGCTAGATGTTATTCAAGAAGCTGCTGAGAAAGTTTAAATTATTCGAAAGCGACTACAAGTTGTCCAGAGTCGTCAAAAGAGCTACACCGACAATCGAAGATGAGATCTAGAGTTTGCAGTAGGCGACAACGTAATTTTGAAGGTTTCTCTCATGAAGGGATTGATGCGATTTGGTACTAAGGGAGAACTCGTACCACGTTTTATCGGACCATTCAAAATATTAGAGCGGATTGGAGCAGTGGCATATCGACTTGCATTACCTCAATTGGTCAATATCCATAATGTTTTCCATGTATCGATGCTACGGAAGTATAAGAGGGATGATTCTCATGTGATTGACTGACAATATCTCGATTTACAAGAAGATACATCTTATATGGAGAAACCAGTTCGAATACTGGATCGAAAGGAGCACGTATTGCGCACTAAGACAGTGCATTTAGTCAAGGTTTTATGGAGTCATCATGAAGTAGACGAAGCATCTTGAGAACAAGAAAGAGAAATTCATGAGAAATATCCTCATCTCTTTGAGCAGTAGTTTCAAGTAAATTTCGAGGACAAAAATTTTCTTTTAGGGGGTTAGAATGTAAGGGCCGTGAAATTCACTAATAATAATAAAAGATTTTTTTAAAAATCTTATCTTTATTTTATATTTAATTTAAATCTATTTTAAAAATAAAAGAGTTATAGTCAAATTTAAATCTCTCTCCACATCTCGCAAGAATAAAAGACTTCTAATCAAATTTAAATATCCCTCTCTATATTTCTCAAGAATAAAAGACTTCTAGTCAAATTTAAAAATTAAAAAAAAGGGGGCTACATGCGACAACAGAGAAAGGGACAAAGAGAATTTTAGAGTGCTTAGATCGAGTATGTGTATTGTCCTCCTTTTAATATTTTTATATATTTAATATAATTTGATTCGGTGAATGCAATGAACGGTGTGGATTGGTCACGCGTTCATTATATTAAATCATGGGTGGATGCCCTTTAAAGGTGAGGCGAATCTAAAATTATGTAATTGTAGTTGGTGTGCATCTGATCAAATTAGATTAGATCTGTTCGAATCATATGATTCATGAGGCTAAAATATATAAGGGTCCTAATATTCAGATCAATCTAACCATCAGATGGGCCACATTAGTTAGATCTAGAAGTGTTTGATAAAGGAATCTTAGATATTTTGCACAAGTGTTGGTATCACTTGGCACAGAAGGTCGAGATGGGTCATTGGTGAATGTGTGGTTAGATCCACACCACTCTTCCAATGCATCAAGGTAAAACATAACAATATCTTAAGAATCTGGATGATTTGACCATCCGATAGGCTACCCCGATCATGTAATTTTCATTCAATTTTATAATCTTAAAAAGAATTATTTGATTATTTTGGATCTGGCCACCTAAGATGTTAATTAAAGGTGGGCCCCACCATGTAATAAAAAATAAATGAATAATAATATCATTGATAAAATTGATATGACCTCAGAATTTAAATCAACCTAATCACATTGCAGAGTCAATACTACCAAACTCAGGTGAGTGACCCAACTTGGGTGAGTGACCCAACTTGTCTCATAATTTATTAAAATTAAAATAAATAATTGTAATTGTTTGATTGATTTACTGGTTTGAATATTTTGATATGATAGATGTACAAAAAAAAAATTTATATATGAATATCTAATGGCGACAACTATGCCTAATATATATTTAGATATCATCCATCATTCATTATATTGCATAATGCACGGTCGATCCCAAGCCTATCCAACGGGTGGATGCGGGTTGACGATCTCCAACCTAAGCAGATGGACGATTATCTCATCTAATGCATTCATACATCATTTTACATTCATATATATATATATATATATATATATATATATATATATATATATATATATATATATATATTTTATGTATTATTTTAATTGTTGTGATTATAAACCATGCTGGGTTATATCACTAAGCCTGGCCAGCTTACATTTTTATTAATGAAAAAATCATATATAGAAGCCATTAACAGATGACATGGCATAAGAACCAGAAGAATCTACCATACCTGAACATGACCTACGTGAAACATGGTCATACTTATCTGAAGATAAAGTGGCGGCATTAGAAAATTTTTAATTATATGTTTTATTTTGTTAGTATAGTTTGATTATCATATAATGCACTGATATTTATTTTGAGACTTTAAGAAATTATTTAACTTTATTTCTTCGGAACAATGCTAGCGTGAAATAAACACCATTATAGTATAATGACATAATAAATGAATAATTTTAAGGTTTATTTTATTTTAATGGTTATCAAGATTTATATATGATTAGTTGATTGGTGTTAAGTATGATGCACGTGAGATTAAGATTATGGTGGACTTTATATTGAACGTAAATATCACATGCTATCAAACCGATTAAAAAATTAAGTTAGTACACCTTGTACTTAAGTTATGAACTGAAACTCGGGTCTGAGGGTGCATACTCTATACTCGGATTTTAGGGGGTGACAATCATTGAACTCTCAAAACTCTAAAACACCTTTAACATAAATTATCTACTGATACTGTTTGAGCCCTAATGGCCTTTAGCATTTGGCGAGACATAAGACTCGTGAATAGCTTTCTAGCAATATATTTTATCTATGATTTTAATAAACGGTCTTAAAGTTAATGGCTTTCAGAATGCTTAGCTAGCTTAAGTCATTTTCCCCCTCATCTTAGTTACTACAGGCCGATTTTCTTCAATCTGGGCCCTCCAAGCTGTCAACGACTTATCTGACATCACGATTTGCTCATTCATGGGTTCCATCAAGATCAAGATCTGCTTACCAAAAGTCAGCCTAACCCAATACTCAAGTGGGCCGGCCACAGTTTTAATTTAAAGGGTAGTGATTTTATATTGTTGCTGTTGTGTGGCCCACCTTGGATTCTGCTGTCTTCATTTATTTAGTTTACGGTGAAAGGGGCCGATGTCACACAAACATTAGGTGGGCCCCATAGAAACAGGTCTTGCATCTGCTGAGTACAACTGCTGTTGAGAGGATTCGGGTCCGTTCTTGATTTGGATACTCAGATTGATGGAACGTTATGCTCTCATGAACGGTTTGCTAATACCTGGTCCCTGGAACGGGCGCAGCTGACCCGTTTTGGTGACCGTTCTCCAAAAAGGTCTTGTCCAACTGCATGCAGTCCTATGGACTCCTGATTCCACCCACTTGTACATTAATCTGAACCATCCAAGCCGTCCATCAGTTGGGTTTCAACCATGCAAGATGCACTGGCCGAAATGCTTGCCTAATCAACTCAACGGGTGGGCCAGAATAGAGACAACAAATGGACACCCTAAAACCAACGTCCTATCTTTTCCCTCCGACGGGACACTTTATTCTTCATAAGAACCCTTGTAGAGACAGAAGTTGGGAGATTTGATTTAAGTGCAGAAGACATCAGTGGCCGCGGGAATCTCAGCTGCATTTTAAAATAGATTTTTGAAATTCTCATTTTGTATATATTTTTTTTTCTTCAAAAAAATTACAGCACATCACCAAAAATGAACTTTATTGATATATTAAAATATAGCTGTAAAATCATCCAGGTGGTCGCCATAGAATCATTTTACAATGTTTACTAAAGTCTGTTAATCAGTTATTAATGAATTGTCTTGTGAACTTAAGGGTGCCAGTTAGGTTGCACCAAAGACGATGACATTCCATGATATTTTAAAAAAATTGGATTGACTAATCATGAAATATGATGTTGGACTGATATTAATCATGAAATTCAATGATGTTTGCAGAAGCTTGTTAGACAATCAATTAACCATATTTGTGAGTTGTATTGATTGTCTAATAAAGCTAAATGCAGTTTTAATTACAAATCAAAGAATAACTTGATCACGATCATGAATAAGACGTCACTAGTTCCATGTTTGTCGTTGTTGTCCGAGGCCAAACAGGTGAGCAAGTGTCCGACGGACATGATCAATCTACCGTTCATATCCAACCATCAATAGCATGTTAGTTTGACATGCATACTTAGCCCCTGACATTTGGATGAGATTTCTTCATCAAAAACAAATATTGGGAAATATCTAATCATCGCTCAGGGGCTGGGATGAATGACAAATTAATATGCAGGGGGCTGTACGTGAAAATTTTCTAATTGAAGTGGGAAATTTTAAGTGTCCATTGGAAGAGGAAAATCTAGAGAATCGATGATAAAGGGACATGACAGCTGATAGGGGAAGACAATAATTCCTCATACCACACGTGGGATGACATGAAATATCAAAGGACACTATCTAACATAAGTAAATGCGTCCTACTCCATTGCACCGGTCCATTTCAAATTAATTTCCATTGTCTTGTACTTGGACTTTATCCTACATGTATATATGATGTTTCATCCTTTTATCTTGTGCAATATTGTGCATGGTTCATCATTAGTATATCTACAAACAAAAAAGAAAAAAAAAAAGAAACTTCGACCATTTTCATTCTAAATATACCTCCCCGGTTATAATTTATTTCCCAATTATTGTGCCCCATTCATCATTTTACTCATTCTTAAGGCTACTTTGGATGCCATATTGAAATGAAACTTAAATTTGCAAGTTTTTTATGCAATTGGTGTGATTCACCTTCTTATATATCCTTACAAATTAGTTAAGGGTAACGCTTGCATAACAATATTTCTACTTAATTTTAATGAAAACTGTTCACCTGATTCAACATCTTGGCATGTTTAGATAATGTGGATCATTAGGATTATCTCTATATTTTCCATATCTCAAATTATTCCCAAACTATATACATATAAAAATACAATCTTTCTTAGCACAATAATGTTGGAAGGAGTCATGTGCAAAAAGGAGTAGATGAAAATATCATATTTGTAAGTTTAAGTCTTTACTTTTTTTTTTTTTACACGCACACACACCCCACACACTCACGCTGGTGGAATTTCACCACCTACGGGTACTCAAACCCTTGACCGGGAGTTGAAACTCCTGAGAGTCTTACCACCCGGGCAAGAGTAACTTACAAAATATCATATTTGTAAGTTTTAAGTCTTTACTTAAATAGTCTATCTTTAGAAATATTTTCTTGCCTTTTTAGATATTCTAACAGGTGTAAAAGAAGAAAGATGACCGACTGTTTTTGGATACAATGACATCACAAATTCAAATTTCAACATGAACATTTGTAACTCTAATTGTTGTACATTGAAATGCTTCAGGAAAACATTTTCATGTGGACAGGTATAAGAGAGCAGGGATGAGAGTAAAGGCTATGGAAGACTTAATTTATGATTGTTGATGTTTCTCGGTTGCAACACGTAGGGACGTGATATCTTTCCTATGCAAACATGTGGACATGACTCTTTCGTGAATGGACATGACTTTTCTTGTGTCAGTTTTTTTTAATTCTTTTATACAAAGTCACACAACAAAAAAAATTATTGTAACACATGGTCTACCACCCTTGATTTCAATTGCCCCACACATACATACAACATGTGCCATTGATGCCCCTCTATAAGTACACTTAACCAAGACTATGGCTAAAATCTTAGATACTGGTGAGTTAAACCCCCTAGTTAGATCCTAGCTTGCTTCCTAATTGCATAATTACTTAGAAGGGTCTAGATCAAGTGCAAAAATGATTAGGTTTTTGTGACTCCTGAAAATTTGAACTCATATTTCTTGTAACAAAGATCTCACCTCTTATCACTAATGTATTTGAGTATTTATTTATTTTTATTTTTTAAAAAAAAGATTCATATATAATATATTTATTTACTTTCTATAAATAAAATGTTTAATTTTTTAAATTTATTTTTCTCAAAAAAAATAAAATTACGAGTATAAACATTCATTAGGTAATCATGAATTTTTCCATAGTATCATACATGAATTCTGGAATCCAAAAATAGCCCAAGGATAATATTTCGAGAAACAAAAGAGAGAACCGTCAGCACAATCACACAATACACACACACACACACACACACACACACACACACACACAAAAATTCGTAAGCCTCTTTAGGATGTAAATATTCATTAATTATGAAAGAATAGAATACTCTACAATCCATGATAAGGGAAGTGTGCTCCTTCTTACTCCTTTGTATGTGCTAGCTAGGCATTTGTGAAAGCACCAAATATCCACCTATCACAGCATAACGTAGCCGGCATATGGAGATAGAGCCACCCTCTTCTTCCTCATAATAAGCATTGGATCTTTAAGAAAAATAAATTCTAAAAAAATAATAATAAAATAGAAAATTTTAATTTCCTTTATAATGCAAAATTTATGGCTTATGTAAGTCATAAACTTGTAACTTATCCAAATAACTTTCTGAAAATAATAATCTTTTTAAAAATAACCTACCCAATTTCTCTCATTTGACTAAATTATTCTTGGACTCTTCGAATCTTAAAATGATTGAAAATAGTAAATCCATAACTTTCAAGAAAAAAGAACAAATATCAATTTTAAATTGAAAATGTACCCTTAAAATTACTTTATTTTGTAAAAAAAAAAAAAAAAAATGCCAATAAAATTTAGTTAATTTATGAGAAACAGTTCTTGTCAATAACTATCCAACAACATCTAATGTGTAGGTTCGATTGTAAGTTAGTGTGTGCCAAGCCATTTCTACCTAGACTGAACTTGTTGGCCTCTTTTTTTTTTTAAATCCTACCATTCTATGAAGTTCTCCACGACCTATTATACCTTACAAGATAACTTTTAGCAATAAAAAATCACAAATATATATATGGTAGTCAATAGATAAAACATTACTAACCTCACTCTGCCAAATTGGGCAATTTGCGATGGGCTTCGTCCGTCGCTAAAATGGTTTAACGACGGATTTAATCGTCGCTAATGGAAAAAGTCCGCTAATGCAGTCTCTCGAAAATCCGGAACGTCGCTGAATTTAGCGACGGACCAAAATTCGTCGCTAATATCTGATTTACGACGGATTCTGGTCGTCGTCAATACGTGACGAACTAAATCCGTCGCAAATTTAGATTGTCATTTAACTAAATTCCTGCCCAAAACACCGAATGGCGCGCTTTTCAGATGCTTTTGCGACGGATCATGTTCCGTCGTAAAAGTACTTTTGCCTTCACAATAAATTTTTTCATTTTTTAAAGAATATGGTGGAAAATTTAGGTTTTTTTTTAGTTTAACAGTTGTTTTTTAATAGAAGTTCAGTGGTTTAATTGTACATATTTATATCTATGATTATTTTTTAACAATTGATTGAATACAAAAAGAAAATTTATTCTATTTTATATTAAATGAGTGGAATTTTTATTATTATTTTTAATTTAAAATAAATATTTAAATGATTTGTAATATCACATGAAAAAGAATATTGAGAAGTTAAAAAAAATTAACAATGTTTGAGAAAAAAATTAGATTTTGAAAAAATAAAAATCGTAATTTAATAAAAATCTATTTTGTAGGAACAAAAAAGAATTTTGAATAAAGTTCATAAATGTGAAAAAAAAAAAAAAAAAAAAGCATTTGATTTTGAAAAAAAAATAATATCCTTAAAAGGAAAATTAAAAATATTTTTAAAAAATGTGAAATTTTCACAATGTTGAAAAATGAAAATATTTTAAAAAGGAAAATAAGAGTTTGAAATTTGAAAATTAAAATAAAATTTCATATTTTAAAAAATGTGAAATTTTATTTTATTTTCACTCAAAATAAAATTTGAGTGAAAAATAAAATAAAACAATATTAAAAAATCAATACTTTATCAAAAAACAAACATTTTGAAATGAAAAATAAATGAGTTGAATAATTTTGTGATTTTGAAAAATAATTGAAAATGTTCAAAATTCGAAATTAAAAGAAAAAGTTATTTATAAAAACACTAAGATTTTGAAAAAATATATATAATTTTAAAAAAAATTTTGAAAAGTTGAAAACAACATGATGCTTTTGAAGAAAAAAAAATCGGCATTTTGGAAATTTTGAGAAAAAAATAAAAATTTGTGAAAATTTTAGATATTTTGAAAATAAAAATTCATAATTTATATTTTAATTTATTTTAAAAATATTTTATAATAAAAATGATATTTTGTTAAAAGTTTTCAAAAAAAGTTGAGAATAAAAAAATATACATTTTGAAAAAAAATGTTATTTTTAAATGAAAATTGAAATTTATTTATGAAAAAAATATTTTTTGATAAATTATTAAGCACGTCCATTAATTGAACATTTAACTGTTTTTGGACAATCGAATTCGTCCTTATTGAAGAGTAAATAACTTCATATGTTTAAATCAAATTTCACTCAATTTGTTGATCAATCTTGTATTCCCAATACCTTTCTCACATGTAGCTAGCCTGATTAGGGCGAGTAACCAGTCAAATTGAGGGTATTCATCAATAAAATAGAGTGAATGGACTATACATATAAAATGGGCTAACTTATTGTGACCCAACTTATTGACCTCGCGAGAACCTATGAATTGATGTTAATAAGTTTTGTCGGCCCCATCATGATGTGTGTCAAACATCAACACCGTCCACTTAATGTGTCCCCTTTAGGTTATGAGATATCTCAAAAATCACCCGTAAACGAAACTCAAGTGGGCCATACCATCTAAAACCATGTCAAGACATCTTTAAAAATATAAAAGCACTTGGTGGGGCCCACATGAGTTTTGGATGCGGCTAAAACTTGGTCTAACCCCTCATCCAAGTGGGACACACATAATGAGTGGATTGGATATATGAATCACATTAAGGCAAGCCCAATATATGATTATGAAAGTTTTAAGGAAACCCTTCTACATTAAGGTGAGTTAGTCATTACCCTTACTAGAGTAAACTCTGTGGGGTCTACCATTATTTATTTATTTTATTCACTCCTTTTATCCATGTTAACAGATAATTTGAGATCTAAAGAACAAAAATGAAGCATATCCAAAGCTCAAGTGGGCCACACCATAGGAAATAGTGTGATTGAACCTTTACCATTGAAAAATTATTGGAGGCCATAGAAGTTTTAGATGAAGCTGATGTTTTTTGTTTTCTCTTCATTCATATATATTTGATATTTTGAATAGGTTGGATGGAAAATAAATGTTACTGTGGGCCCAAGGAAGGTATCAATGGTGGAAATCATTATTCCACATTGTTTCGTGTGGCATGGTCCGCTTGAGTTTTGAATTTATCCAAAATTTGGGATCAACCCACACTGTTCATCCATTTTTCGAGATCATTTTAGAGAATTATTCAAAAAATGAATCATATCCAAAGATTAAATGGACCGCACCACAAATACCAGCATGGATGGGAATGGATTGGCTACTCCCCTACCACCCACCCGTTGGCTAGTATTCGGTGCTATGTGGTCCCCACCATGATATATGTATTTCATCCATTATGTTTATCCATTTTTACTGATCATTTAGGGCTTGATCGAAAAAATGATAGGGATATAAACCTAAGGTGGACCACATCATAGGAAAACAATATTGATTGGATATCCACCATTAAAATCCTCTTAAGGCCCGCGGTACTGTTAATTTGACATCCAATCTGTTGATTAGATCATACAGGCCCTTATGAAGGGAAAAAACAAAGATCAGCTTGATCCAAAACTTTTATGGCCCCCAAAAGGGTTTCAATGGCAGACGTTCAATCCCCCACTGCTTTTTTTAGTGTGGTCCACTTGATGATTAAATCTGTCTTCTTTTTTTTTGTCTCAAGCCTTATGATGAGCTCACCAGTTGGATGGACGGTTTGGTTATAATACATACCTCACGATGGGACCCACAGAACTTGCTGACATAAGTCAACTATTCATCTCCTTCATTTGGCGAGAATGGCTAGTCCCCCCACCACCAACCCCGTGGCTGCTGGTCGGTGCTCTGTTGGCCCCACTATGATGTACATGTTTCATCTATTCTATTCATCCATTTTTTCAAATTATTTTATAGTTTTATACCAAAAATTAGCGGGACATAAATCTTAGGTGGACCACACCACATGAAAACAATAGCGATTGGATATCCACCATTAAAATCCATCTTAAGGCCCACTGTACTGTTTATTTGACATCGAATCTATTGATTAGGTCATATAGGACCAGAAGAAGGGAAAAACCAAATATTAGCTTGATCCAAAACTTTTATGGCCTCCAAAAGGTTTTTAATGGTCCATGCTCATTCAACACTGTTTCCTATAATGTGGTCCATTTGAGATTGGGATATACCTCATTTTTGGTCTTATACCATAAAATTATCTGGAAAAATAGATGGACAGTGTGGATGAAACACGTACGTCATGTTGGGGCCCACAAAGCACTGACCACCCGCCATTGGCTGGTCGCCACTTTGAATGAAGGATGTGAAAGGAGCCCTTGGCGTGAAGTTCTTGTGCAAGGATGCTGGGTGGGGCCCAACACCATGTGTTTGAAAAATCTACTCCGTTAATCCATTTTTAGAGATCATTTTAAGACAAGAGACCCTTAATACTAGTGGGACACACATAATGGATGGGCTGGATTTGCAAAACACATCTCGGTGGGACCCAAAAATGATTATGAATGTTTTAATGGTGCACGGCCCATCTCCACGGATTGACTTGATTTTTGAGACCTAGGTCCACAATGGAATGGTGCATCTGACTGATGGGGTAGATGTTCGAAATGCATCACGGTAGGGCCCACACAGCTCGACTGCATGGGACGGAGCCGTGAGCTCAAGCGCATAGTACCTTTTCCCATATATATATATATATATATATATATATATATATATATATATATATATATATATATATATATATATATATATATATATATATATATATATATATTTGTTGGTAATGCTTGGCATACTTCTCCTTTTGTTGTGCCTTATCATTGCATCTTTTATTACTCACATAATAATATTTTGGAATATGTTTGTTATCCATTTCTCATCTTCCACTAGCTTGATGAGGAGGATTTCAAGGAGGAGCAAAATTCTGTTACTCCTCTGATTCATATGCTGTTTAATGAGGACCCTGAAGAGATGATGAAGGTAACTGATGCTTTGAAGTTTTCTCTCTTTTATTTTCCATTTTTCTTTTGTTTCTTTTCTTTTTTTATTGTTTCTGCTTGCGTGCATTGTCATGTATTTTCGTATGGCTTTTGACATCTGTACTTACAGAATGTTCGAATGCACTCTCTCTGAATTGACATATTTAAATGGAAGAGTTTATTTGTGGCCCATATGAAAGTGTTATAGATTTTCTCCACACTAGTTTGGTGTAATTTTGCTTCTTTTCTTTTCTTTTTGTGAGCTTCTTTTCATTTGATTTTCATCATAATTTTATTGTGTATGGATATTTCAGTTTATTTGTACTGTGAGGAGGCATATTCTTCAAGGAGGCCCAACACGTCTTCCTTTCATTGTTCCTCCCCTAATATTTTCAGCTCTCAAGGTTTGTATTGTCCCTTTTCAGTTTATAAGGTGAAATTACATGCATTTTATTGATGACAAATAGCTTTGAAGGTGGATAAATTTATGCAAAAAATTGTACGAAAATGCAGTTTATCATCACATCATCATCATCATCTAAGCCTTATCCCAACAACTATCAATACATTTATCAATTTCTTTATTCCATGGTTAAGCATCAACTATTAGATTTGATTCCCAAAATTTAAGTATAAGATTCTAAATGGAGCAAAGTAGAAAGGGAAAGCTGGCCCCCTTCTCATGCACAAGAGGATTTCCAAGTTCAAAAGAAATAGGTCGTCATGTGCAAGAGTAAGTTTTAATAGGAAGCAGATCCCCTTCCTGTTATAGTGAACTTGGAAATACTCACGCACCAACTTGTAGGGAACACCAAACATCTTTGTTGTCCTCTCAAATGGATATTGTAGGATTCAATTAGCATTTCATAGTTATAGTGAGACTTAAAGACTTTGTCACGAGTCTCTCCCCATATTCTCTTCCAGCCCACTCTGTGATCGGTGGTCTATTGCATGAAGTAGAGATAAACTGTTCATAAATTCCCACAGTGCAGTGTAGTGCCTGATCATGTTGGCTTGTGATTCATGTTGGCAATCATGTATGGGGTATATGGGTCAATACTGGGTTGGACTTTGCTGGCATGTGATTGGTATCCTGTGCAATCACTGGTTCCAAGAGCCTGGGTAAAAGGGGAAGGTTGACGTCTGGTGGACATCTAATTGTAGAGCTTTTTGCTACCTTTTAAAAGCCATGGTCCCAAACAGTCAACATGCATGTGGGACTAGCCTGATGAGCATACCAGCCTGAATTATGGGCCAGGGCATCTATACATATAGGGTTCATCCAATGCATGGATTGTGCTAATTTTTGCACAAGGTGCTCCTCATGGTAGGCCCACCTTTTGGACAAGTTGGATGTTGCATGCACGACAGGTTAGAAGCTGTCCACTGGTTGGACAATAACCTACGGTCCAACTTAGCTGAACTTGATGCATTATCCCTGCTCGTAAAAGAGTTCAAATTGTTGGGAAATAGGAATTTCTCAGTTCCTACACTTTCATTTAGTCATGTCGTTAGACACTAGTGCATTAAATGTAGATTGCATTGCGCTGTTGTGTATTGATTTCAACATCTAAAGATCTTTTCAAACTATATTGTGCTCTCCCAGTGAATGATATGAAGTTAAGAAATGCTCTTACCTGAACCTCTAATGGGTAGGATGAATTCTAATATTTTATTTTGTTAATTGGTTTCAGTTGATTAAACTATTCACTTTCCATGGATTTGAGTTGGTTATTTGAAATATATGAAGGGTTGACTAAACTAGTCTTTTCTTGGATTGAATCTGGTTGTTTGTAATATATGTAGGAAGGGCTCAAAAGAAGGTTGAACAAGAGCAGATACTAAGTAGCCAATACAAGGCAAGGCATAGTCAGCAGTTAAAGCTCTGGGTAATTTCTTTTGTATGCTTTCTAGTTTAGGAGGGAGAAGTGTTTAGTTAGGAGGGTTAAAGTGAATTTTTGTTGGAGTGGGCCACTTGGGTATTTCCTCTTTTATTGAATTGAGTTGTTACCAATTTTGTGAATAGGATTCTTATCAAACTATAGTGTGAATTATTTTTTGAATGACTATCAGGTGCAAGATTAAAAAATAATAATAATCATTTATCGATATTTATTTTTATTTACAGATATTTTAGCGACGGACTAAATCTGTCGCTAATTTCTTACTGTTGTGCATGACCAATGGAAATTTTTCAACGTTGAATATCAATGACGGATATGAGGAGCGACGGACCTTATCCTTCGCTAATGTTTTAGTGATGACTAATTTTTTAATATTACCGACGGATTTTTTATTTTTTAGGACGGATTTTATCCGTCGCTATATTGCGACGGACCTTATCCGTCGCAGATTAAACAAACCAAAAAGATCCAGTAAACAGCGACGAATGAAGTCCGTCGTTTATTTATTTTTACGACGGATTTGGTCCGTCGCAAAATAGCAATTTTGGCGTAGTGCCTGTGATTTGAACCCTTAATAATGTCCAAATCATATGGAAAATTGCATGGTAATATACCAAGGATCATACCACCCCTGAACAAGTTGAAGGTTTGAAGCATCAAAAGTGTTCCCAATAACCAAATCTCTAACCAGGTACCATAACCGCGACACAACAATAATTTTTCAATCCATCTTCCAAAGCATTTGAGATCAGTTCAAAGGATCAATGGTATCCTAAATGAGTCATCACATCAAATACACATCTAAAAGAATGAAAATAATCACAAAAAAAGAGCATTTCGACACATGGCACATTAAATTGGGAAACACGAGACCTATCGTGACATGGTATTGTTGAAAATAGCCAGCCTTTGATAGAATCTCCGTGATACATCCACCGGGATAATTGCCTGATGACACATTCTACAACAAGTAGTAATGATTATAGCCTAAAAGAGGGAACACAACATAGTCGATTCTTATCCATCCAACAGCTGCTAATGCATATACAAAAGGGGAGAAAATCCTCAATATGGGAGCAACCCTCCAAAATTAAAATTCTTTTGTAACTAGCTTTGTGGCACACGACCTGTAGAATCACCTATGACATCCTGTAAGACCCGTATCTTGGTCCGTATCTTTCCGTAAACTTCCGCGGTCTTACCGGTCGAATTTCGACGACCTTCGACCCTTAACCGATATCGACGCGCGACCCTGATTCATATACCGACAATCCGAGTCGACTCAACCAGAGACCAATACCATAGCGACCGCGCCGTCGTTACGGTTCCGATGCCGCGACTCGCGCGTCGAGGCGATACCCTGGTCAAGAGATGTGGGCTAACGTTTGGTGCGAGAAAACGCTGCGCGTTACGAAATCTAAGAAAATCTCAACGACGTGTCACATTAATCACATCAATCCCATCAATCAATCAATCTATCAAGCCATCACATATCAAGTACACAGCACTTTATTCCCTTTTCCCAAGCAACCACAAAAGTCTCCCAAAACCATACCTCTCTTACACAAAAAGCCACAAAAGTCAAGCTTTTCTTACACAACCATCACTCACCACATCCATCCATTACTCTCTCTCTCCCTTTACAACTCTCTCTTTCTCTCTTTCTCATTTCAAATCTCCAAGCAAAAATTCCCAAGCTCCTACGTATGAGCCTCTCCCTCATATTCCTAAACTCCAAGTGTGGCCCACCTCTTCATCCCAAGATCTCTCATCTCAACCCTTTATTCCTCATCTCATCCATTGAAGTCCAAGCTAAGGTGCCAAGGAACTCCTAGGAGCAAGAAGATCGGACGGTATGTGCCTCTTTAGGGTAGTTTCTTTCTTGTTCTTATGATGGGCCAAGTGAGACCCACCGATCAATGGTGTGGATATCGCTTGGGACCCTAAGTTGTGGCCGATGGATCACTTGGACCATCATGATCATTCCATGATGAGGCCATTCTCCATGGACCCCATCATGATGTTTATTTCATTTAGAAAGGTCATCTAGACCGTTCATTTCGGTGGGGAATGGATCTCCACCGTTGATTTACATTTTTTGGTGGTCCCATGTTCAAAGGGATCCGTTTATTGTATGTTTTCATTCAAGGGAGGGCTCATAGTGGCGGAGCCCTCCATCACAAGGCGTGTCCCACTCTCCATGTCTCTCTCTCTCTTTTATTTCTTTTATTTATTTTATTTTATTTTATTTTATTTTATTTTTATGCAATAGGATTGTGTGGCCCACTTGAATGGACCCCACCTTGAGGTATTGTGTCCAAGTGTCCTTCAAGTGGGGCCAACCTTAAATGTTGTAGCTGCAACATCCAGGGCCCACCATAATGAATTTAGGACTGAACCGTCCAGCGTCTAGGACGCTGGACGTCCCTGCTTATAAAAAAAAACGGGGGGAAAAAGGCACTTTTGGGGTGGTCCACTTGATTAGGCCCCACAGTGATGTAAGTACTCAATCCACGCCGTCCATCCCACCCTCCACCTAATTTCATGCGTTGGGCCAAGAGTTGGAGCGGATCCAATCATCTGGTGGGTCATAGCGTCAAAAATTGTATCCTCACCATTCAAATGTCATTTTCTTATTTTATTTTACTTCCTAAGCATTTTAAAATTTAAACTCTGGATTCATTTGGACGGCCTTGAGCCGCTGAATGCAATGGCCGAGGCGGATTTCATTTTAGCGGGCCCCATGTGCGAAAAACCACAGGAAAACCATTTTTCCCGATTTTTAGAAAGAGGCAGAGCCTCTGCCTTCTCGTCAGTGGGCAGCGCTGCACGCTGCTGTGTGTAGCCGTGAGGGCGAGCGGTCGTACGCAGGGGCCCACGGCCCTGCGCGTGGGCCCCACCAAAATGTTTATTTGTTATCCAATCTGCTCACGAGGTGGGCCACCCCCAGTATTGGGCCCCCTCCGAATTTCAGCCCCATCCATTTATCAGGTGGCCCACACCATAGGGAACAGTGTGAATGAACATCTACCATTGAAACTCTTCCTGGGCCCACAGAAGTGTTGGATCAAGCTAAAATTTATGTTTTCCCTTCATCCAGGTCCGAGTGACCTTATGAACGGGTTGGATGCCAAATAAATATTACAGTGGGCCCCACATGGGACCCACAAATGATGCATGTGCCTCTAAGTCCACCGTCCAATGGACGGTGGCACCCACCGTTGAGTATCTACACTCCCACCGTCCAGTGGACGGTGGGGCCCTTGGAATGTATGTGTGGTCCTCACTGTCCAGCGACAGTGGGACCCACCATGATGCACGTGAGGCATCCAGGCCGTCCATCCCCTTGGTGGGATCATTTTTAAAGCCTGATGCTATTGGTTGGGTGAGCCACTCACATATGGGTTAGGCCATTTGATTTGTAACAGGCCTATGGGCTAGGCCCATTTGAATTTCAAAAGGGCTATGGGCTAGGCCCATTTGATTTATGAAATGCTTATGGGCTAGGCCCATTTGATTCATTTAAGGCCTAAGAACTTATGCCCACTTGATATGTTACAAGTCCATGGGACTAGGCCCATTTGATGTACTTCAAGGCCCATGAAATTGGACCCTTTTGTTGAAATTTTAAAGCCCATGGAAGTAGGCCATTTGATATATGTAAGGCCTAGGGGTTTAGGCCCACTTTGATATGCAAGCAAGGCCTAAGGGTTAGGGCCCATTTGGCATACATATGGGGTTCAATTGGTATGGCCCATTCGTTACCTTTAAGACCCATGAGTTAAGCTCATTTGATGCAGTCCAAGGCCCACGGATTTTGACCCATTGCAATGCACATAAGACCCATTGGTATGACCCATTTATGTGGCCCATCTGATGAATAGAAGGCCCATAAGATATGGCCCATTTGATATATATGTAAGGTCCAATGGGAAGAACCTACGGTCCATTGCAATGTATAAATCCATTACAGACTAAGTACCGATGTTTACAAAGATTGTGCCTTGGGAGCAATGTTGGTTTGACGTCCACATTGCGAGTGTAATGTTGGTTGGATGTCCACATTACGACTCTCCTTAGGGCCCATTACTGGGCCGTACTTGCTATGTTTCGGCCGTCGAGGCCCATCTACGTTGTAAGAATGGTTCATCACTCATTTACATGTTTAGTATAGTTTCATGACCCATGATTATACACATTATATGTATGCTTGATATGAGGATTGACTGATCATTGTATATGCCTTCGGGCAGGTTGTTTATGGGCTCCTGGTTAGGCAGTGTTGCCCTACATGAGCGCACGATATGCGCAAGATTTGTTGCATGACTGGATAGTGTGAATCATGCATTTCGCATTTGTGCGACATGGTTATTGCATGCCCTAGCGACATCAGGACCGTAGCCTCCACAGACGCATCGTGGTTGGCAGGATTGGATACCGAAAATCTTGTTATACATGGGGTGCTATAGACATCCCTAGGTGAAAGTCCCTAAACCCTTATGGTACCAAGAGATTGCTCCAACATCTAGACTGAGTGGGTAGATGAGCGCTGAGTGGCGAATATCAGTTGGCTGTGCTCTCCACTGTGTCGTGGTCGGTTGGAAGGAGGTGCGGCCTTACCCACCCGAGTGTAAGGGACAATCCTAGGCTGAGTTTGCCCAGCTCGAGGAATGGGTCCGCTATCGACGAGTCGCGCCCGATATTGGCAGACGGATAGTGTGGTCTCTTCCACTTACCTTATTGCGCGCGATGTAGTGGCAATCTAGTTTAGAGTGTACTAAACCCCGATGATATCCCATATTGAGCTGTATTGATGTGTGGACATAGATGAGGATCTGTATACTTGAGTTGCATTGTACGTCGCATGGCCTTGGGATAGCCGATACCATTCATGTCTTGCATCGCATAAGCCTTAGTACGGCTCATGATATTATGGATCCATCTGCATATTCTGCATTACTCTGACATTGCATGTTCATATTACTACCTTGCGCACACACTTTCACCACCCTCTAAGCTTTCTATAAGCTTATGCACGACCGTTGCATGCAGGTGACGTTGGTTCGCAGCAGCGCTGAGGCAGGAGTACGTTGCAGAGCGTCTTGGAGTTTTTGTTCTTTACCATTGTATTTCCCTTTATGCTCATTGTACTTGTAAAGTTTTTTATCATAGTGGAAATGTAATGGAGTTCTTGGTTGTTGTTTGTGGGTTATACCTTTGGTTATGCTTATTACGAATCAAATTGACATTGAAAATCCTCCTCGTAGCATTCCAGGATCGGAACCTAGCAAATAGGAGCTAGGAGCCGAGAATGGGGTTCTACGGAGGTTGTTGGCGTCGGATTTGGCGATCGGGAATTTTGTGAGCCCGATTTTCGAGTTTGGGGCATGACAGAAGTTGGTATCAGAGCATAACTTAGGAATAACTGAGAACAACATTACATGTCTGCTATGAGTATAGAATGACTAAGTCTCGAAGTTCGAATAGCTTCGCGACCTTCTAATATAGACCGTTAACGTGTGTACCTTCGAGAGTTTTGAAGTTGATAGGCGCCTTCACTCTTTCCTGTAGGACATGGCGCCTGGGAGAGTTACCCGATCGACTCCTGCACCACCACCTGAGGATTCCGCTTCACCATCGGAGGCTCCAGCTTTACCCCCTGCGTCTCCCGTTTCACCCTCAGAGATCTCTGCTTCCTTCCCTGAGGATGACATTCCTTCACCTGAGGCCGATGCGGAGCCGACCTGACTGTGAGTGCCTCTCAGTTACAGCAGATGTTACAAGCTATGACAGCCGCACTCCAGGGACAAGGCAGGCGCCCAGTTGTTTCACCAGCTTAGGCAGAGCAGGAGCGCGCGAGCGCCTTACTTCGTGAGTTCAGACGGCTTGATCCCCCACGTTTTCAGGGCGAGCCAGATCCGACTGCAGCAGAGAGATGACGCTCCAATGTGGAGAATATTTTCGATACCATGTCATGTACGGCCGAGCAGCGAGTCCAGTTAACAGTATTTCTCTTCCAGGGTAAGGCCGAGCATTGATGGACCTCTGTTACCCGTGTTGTCAGACCCGATTATGTCTGAACATGGGAGGACTTTGTGGACCGATTCGAGGAGCAGTACTTCCCCAACCATATCCATCGTCAGCGGGCTTTAGAGTTCGAGACTCTGGTGCAGGGAGACATGACTGTGGCGCAGTACGCAGCCCGTTTTGTGGCGCTATCGAGATTTACACCTTATATGGTTGATGACGAGGGGCGGAAGGCCCGCCGTTTTGAGCACGGCTTACGTTACGGCCTTTGAGGTCGTGTTATTGGGCATGAGCTCCCTACTTTCCAAGCAGTAGTGCGGAGAGCTCAGATTTATGAGACTGAGTGGGCCGGTTCTCAGTCTGATCGTGTTCAGAGGAGAGACCGGAAGACGTAGGCTTCTTCCAGTGATTCCCAGCAGCGTCGACCACAGCAGGAGAGGCGTATAGGTCGCCCAGCCTTCCGAGCACCATCAGCACCAGCAGCACTTCCACCACCACCTCAGAGGCAGTTCACCGGTACTTGCTTTAGGTGCGGTGCGACAGGACACCGTTCATGGGAGTGTCCCAGCCCTCAGCAGCAGCAGAGAGGTCCACAGCAGCAAAGGGCTCCCGAGCAGCCTCCACCACAGCGGCAGAGACCCCTACAGCAGCAGCGACAGCAGCCTCCACCACCGAGGCCACCTCAGCAGCAGCATCGGCATCACTACCAGCCTCAGAGGCCACAGCAGCAGAGGCAGCAGTTTTGACTGTCTCAGCGACCCCAGCAGCAGCAGCAGTACGTTTAGAGGGGACATGCACCTCCCTAGCCAGCTCAGGCTAGATTCTATGTGGCTCAGCAGGATCCGCAGTCATCTGGAGGAGTCGTTGAGGGTATACTTCCAGTCTCTTTATGCATTGCACGTGTGCTGTTTGATTTCGGTGCATTGCACTCTTTTGTGGCCGAGAGCTTCTTCGATCGGCTGGCTTACCGTTGGAGTCTGCTGGTGAGAGCCTATCAGTATTGACTCCCTTCGGGAGGACCGCAGTGTCGGGACGATTCTGCTCGTCTTGCCCCGTTCTGGTTGGGGATACCTTTCCGCCTACTGATTTGTTTATTTTGCCGATGTCCGAGTTCGACGTCATCCTGGGCATGGATTGGCTCGCTGAGTATTATGTCATTTTGGACTGTGCCGCGAGGACAGTCACGTTCTGTATACCCGGTGTGCCACAGTTTCAGTTCGTTGCAGAGGCCAGAGGAGAGCGGTTATCTTGCTTGATGTCCTACGCCATAGAGGAGCCTGTTGCCGCCTGCATCGACCATTTGCCCATAGTATGCGATTTTCCCGATGTGTTCCAGGAGATTCCGGGATTACCGCCTCGTCGACTCACCGAGTTCCAGATCGATCTCGTGCTCGGTACCGCTCCTATTTCGAAGGCCCCGTATCGTATGGCACTGTTGGAGTTACGGGAACTGCAGAAGAAGTTGGACGAGTTGCGAGAGTTGGGTTTTATCCGTCCAAGCAGTTCGCCAGGGAGAGCGCCGGTACTCTTCGTGAAGAAGAAGGATGGCTCGTTGAGGCTCTACATTGACTACCGCGAGCTCAACAAAGTCACGATCAAGAACAAGTACCCGCTCCCTAGGATCGATGATTTATTCGACCAGCTGCAAGGAGCACAGTTCTTTTCGAAGATTGACCTACGTTCTGGTAATCATCAGATTCGGATCCGAGATGAGGACATTCCGAAGACGGCATTTAGGACGCGTTACGGTCATTTTGAGTTTCAGGTCATGTCCTTCGGACTGACCAATGCACCCGCGGTCTTCATGCAGCTGATGAACAAGGTCTTCCGCCCATATCTGGATCAGTTTGTTGTAGTATTCATCGATGACATTCTAATCTATTCGAGGACCCGTGAGGAGCATGAGCAGCACTTGGAGATTCCCTTACAGACCCTCCGCGCACACCAGCTTTATGCAAAGTTGGAGAAGTGTGAGTTCTGGCAGGAGGAGGTGAAGTTCCTCGGTCACGTGGTGACGAGGGAGGGTGTCGCAGTGGACCCCTCGAAGGTCGAGGTAGTGCGTCAGTGGGGCCAGCCCACGACTGCGACAGAGATCCGTAGTTTCCTTGGTTTGGCGGGCTACTATCGGTGTTTCATTGAGGGCTTCTCTCGTATTGCAGCCCCGCTAACCAGGTTGACTCGGAAGGGCGCAGAGTTTATTTGGAGTGACGCCTGCGAGCGAGCATTTATGGAGTTAAAGGACCGTCTGACGTCCGCTCCTGTCCCCACTCTTCCCTCTGGGAGTGACGGATTTATTGTATTCACTGATGCCTCGCATATCGGTTTGGGTGCTGTCCTGATGCAGCACGGGAGACCAGTGGCCTTTGCGTCTCGTCAGCTCAAGGTTCATGAGCTGAACTATCCTACGCATGACTTAGAGCTGGCTGCAGTTATCTTCGCACTGAAGGTGTGGAGGCACTACCTTTACGGGGTTAGGTTCGAGCTCTTCTCTGATCACAAGAGCTTGAAGTACCTCTTCTCGCAGTCTGAGTTGAATATGAGATAGAGGCGCTAGATAGAGCTCTTGAAAGACTATGATTTGGACCTCCAGTACCACCCGGGCAAGGCGAACGTGGTGGCAGATGCCTTCAGCCGTCATCCACTAGGCCTAGTGGCGCGTATGATGATTCAGGAGTGGTAGATACTTGAGGATATTGCAGCATATGACTTTGAGTTCGTCCTGCAGTCTTCCATCGTACAGTTATCGAGCTTGTCGATTCAACCCTCTTTTGTCGCTAGGGTGATCGAGGCTTAGCAGGCTGATGAGTCGTTGCAGAGTTATATAGCTGAGGCGGCATCTGAGGGTCAGGCAGATTGGCAGATTGGTACAGACGGTGGACTTCGTTTCAAAAGCCGATTATGTGTCCCGGATATTCCAGAGTTACGCAGAGATCTTATGACCGAGGCACATCGATCGCGGTTTTCTATCCACCCGAGCTCGACGAAAATGTACCGTGACATGAGGTGACAGTATTTTTTGGCGGGGATGAAGGCCAGATCGCCAGTTTTGTGGCCGAGTGTGACACGTGCCAGCGTGTCAAAGCCGATCATCAGAGACCTCCTGGTCTATTGCAGCCGTTGAGCGTCCCGATGTGGAAGTAGGAGCACGTGTCGACTGATTTCATTGTGGATTTGTCGAGGAATCAGCGCGGTCATGACGCCATTTAGGTTATTGTGGATCGTCTGACGAAGTCGGCACATTTCCTTGTGATGCGTGCGACTTGGTCTATGGACCGGCTTGCGAGATTATTCATCGAAGAGATTGTGAGACTGCATGGCGTTCCAGTCACGATCATTTCTGACCGAGACTCAAGGTTCACGTCTCAGTTTTGGAGGAGCTTCCAGCGAGTGATGGGGACTGATTTGCAGCTCAGCACCACGTACCATCCGCAGACCTATGGCCAGACCGAGATGGTCAATCAGATACTTGAGGATATGCTTCGGGCCTGCGCGATTGACTTCGGGGATAGCTGGGATGAGCATCTACGATTGGCTGAGTTCGCATATAATAACAACTATCAGGCAACCATCGGTATGGCTCCTTTTAAGGCACTATATGACAGACCATGCAGATCACCGAATTGTTGGACCGAGATTGGAGAGCGTCGTCTCCTAGGTCCCGAGCTTGTGCAGGAGACTTCAGAGGCTATTGACATCATCAGGCAGAGGATGCGCACAGCTCAGAGCCGACAGAAGAGTTTTGTTGATCATCGGCGTCGTCCCTTGGAGTTTGATGTAGGGGACCATGTGTATCTCAAGGTCTCACCCATGAAGGGCGTAATTCGATTTGGAGCGAAGGGCAAGCTTGCCCCGAGATTCATAAGACCTTTTAAGATCACTGGGCGCGTTGGCACCGTGGCCTATCGGCTTGCCTTGCCATCATAGTTGTCTGGTGTCCACGACGTTTTTCACGTCTCTATGTTGAGGAAGTGTGGGTTAGACATAGTTTCCGTTATTGATTGGCAGCCGTTGGAGGTTCGTGAGGACGCTTCTTGCATTGAGCAGTCAGTCCGTATCCTTGATCGGAAGGAGCAGGTCCTCAGAACCAAGGTCATTCCATTAGTGAAGGTGCAGTGGGGTGACCATTCTGTAGAGGAGGCTTCGTGGGAGCGTGAGGCTGAGATTCGAGAGCGTTATCCTCATCTCTTTGATGGTTGATCATGTGATGTAATTTGTATGCTGTCTCCGATTCTATATGATGATGTTATGTCGCTTCTTCTTCATGAGTAATGCTTAGTTGCGATGCTTGTGTAAATTTTGAGGACGAAATTTTTATAAAGAGGGGAGAGCTGTAAGACCCGTATCTTGGTCCGTACCTTTCCATAGACTTTCGCGGTCTTACTGATCGAATTTCAGCGACCTTCGACCCTTAACCGATATTGACGCGTGACCCTGATTCATATACCGACAATCCGAGTCGACTCAACCGGAGACCAATACCATAGCGACCGCGCCGTCGTTGCAGTTCCGATGCCACGACTCGCGCGCCGAGGCGATACTCTGGTCAAGAGATGTGGGCCAACATTCGGTGCGAGAAAAAGCAGCGCGTTGCGAAATCCAAGGGAATCTCAACGATGTATCACATTAATCACATCAATCCCATCAATCAATCAATCCATCAAGCCATCACATGTCAAGTACACATCACTTTATTCCCTTTTTCCAAGCAACCACAAAAGTCTCCCAAAACTATACCTCTCTTACACAAAAAAGCCACAAAAGCTTTTCTTACACAACCATCACTCACCACATCCATCCATCACTCTCTCTCTCTCTCCCTTTACAACTCTCTCTCTTTCTCTCTTTCTCATTTCAAATCTCCAAGCAAAAATTTCCAAGCTCCTACGTATGAGCCTCTCCCTCATATTCCTAAACTCCAAGTGTGGCCCACCTCTTCATCCCAAGATGTCTCATCTCAACCCTCCATTCCTCATCTCATCCATTGAAGTCCAAGCTAAGGTGCCAAGGAACTCCTAGGAGCAAGAAGATCGGACGGTGGGTGCCTCTTTAGGGTAGTTTCTTTCTTGTTCTTATGATGGGCCAAGTGAGACCCACCGATCAATGGTGTGGATCTCACTTGGGACCCTAAGTTGTGGCCGATGGACCACTTGGACCATCATGATCATTCCATGATGGGGCCATTCTCCATGGACCCCATCATGATGTTTATTTCATTTAGAAAGGTCATCTAGACCGTCCATTTCGGTGGGGAATGGATCTCCACTGTTGATTTACATTTTTTGGTGGTCCCATGTTCAAAGGGATCCGTTTATTGTATGTTTTCATTCAAGTCACAAGGCGTGTCCCACTCTCCATATCTCTCTCTCTTTTATTTCTTTTATTTATTTTATTTTATTTTATTTTACTTTTATGCAATAGGATTGTGTGGCCCACTTGAATGGACCCCACCTTGAGGTATTGTGTCCAAGTGTCCTTCAAGTGGGGCCCACCTTAAATGTGGTAGCTGCAACATCCAGGGCCCACCATAATGAATTTAGGACTGAACCGTCCAGCGTCTAGGACGCTGGACGTCCCTGCTTATAAAAAAAAAAAAAAGGGCAAAAAGGCACTTTTGGGGTGGTCCACTTGATTAGGCCCCACCGTGATGTAAGTAATCAATCCACGCCGTCCATCCCACCCTCCACCTAATTTCATGCGTTGGGCTAAGAGTTGGAGCCGATCCAATCATCTGGTGGGCCATAGTGTCAAAAATTATATCCTCACCATTCAAATGTCATTTTCTTATTTTATTTTACTTCCTAAGCATTTTAAAATTTAAACTTTGGACTCATTTGGATGGCCTCGAGCCGCTGAACGCAATGGCCGGGACGGATTTCATTTTAGTTGGCCCTATGTGCGAAAAATCACAGGAAAACCATTTTTTCCGGTTTTTGGAAAGAGGCAGAGCCTCTGCCTTCTCGTCAGTGGGCAGCGCTGCACGCTGCTGCGTGCAGCCGTGAGGGCGGGCGGGCGTACACAGGGGCCCACGGCCCTGCGTGTGGGCCCCACCAAAATGTTTATTTGTTATCCAATCTACTCACGAGGTGGGCCACCCCCAGTAGTGGGCCCCCTCCGAATTTCAGCCCCATCCATTTATCAGGTGGCCCACACCATAGGGAACAGTGTGAATGAACATCTACCATTGAAACTCTTCCTGGGCCCACAGAAGTGTTGGATCAAGCTAAAATTTATGTTTTCCCTTCATCCAGGTCCGAGTGACCTTATGAACGGGTTGGATGCCAAATAAATATTACAGTGGGCCCCACATGGGACCCACAAATGATGCATGTGCCTCTAAGTCCATCGTCTAGTGGACAGTGGCACCCACCGTTGAGTATCTACACTCCCACTGTCCAGCGGACGGTGGGGCCCTTGGAATGTATGTGTGGTCCTCACTGTCCAGTGACAGTGGGACCCACCATGATGCACGTGAGGCATCCAGGCCGTCCATCCCCTTGGTGGGATCATTTTTAAAGCCTGATGCTATTGGTTGGGTGGGCCACTCACATATGGGTTAGGCCATTTGATTTGTAACAGGCCTATGGGCTAGGCCCATTTGATTTATGAAATGCTTATGGGCTAGGCCCATTTGATTCATTTAAGGCCTAAGAACTTAGGCCCACTTGATATGTTGCAAGTCCATGGGACTAAGCCCATTTGATGTACTTTAAGGCCCATGAAATTAGACCCTTTTGTTGAAATTTTAAAGCCCATGGAAGTAGGCCATTTGATATATGTAAGGCTTAGGGGTTTAGGCCCACTTTGATATGCAAGCAAGGCCTAAGGGTTAGGGTCCATTTGGCGTACATATGGGGTTTAATTGGTGTGTCCCATTCGTTACCTTTAAGACCCATGAGTTAAGCTCATTTGATGCAGTCCAAGGCCCACGGATTTTGACCCATTGCAATGCACATAAGACCCATTGGTATGACCCATTTATGTGGCCCATCTGATGAATAGAAGGCCCATAAGATATGGCCCATTTGATATATATGTAAGGTCCAATGGAAAGAACCTACGGTCCATTGTAATGTGTAAATCCATTACAGACTAAGTACCGATGTTTACAAAGATCGTGCCTTGGGAGCAATGTTGGTTTGACGTCCACATTGCGAGTGTAATGTTGGTTGGATGTCCACATTACGACTCTCCTTAGGGCTCATTACTGGGCCGTACTTGCTATGTTTCGGCCGTCTAGGCCCATCTGCGTCGTAAGAATGGTTCATCACTCATTTACATGTTTAGTATAGTTTCATGACCCATGATCATACGCATCATATGTATGCTTGATATGAGGATTGACTGATCATAGTATATGCCTTCGGGCAGGTTGTTTATGGGCTCCTGGTTAGGCAGTGTTGCCCTACATGAGCGCACGATATGCGCTGGATTTGTTGCATGACTGGATAGTGTGAATCATGCATTTCACATTTGTGCGACATGGTTATTGTATGCCCTAGCGACATCAGGGCCGTAGCCTCCACAGACGCATCGTGGTTGGTAGGATTGGATACCGGAAATCTTGTTCTACATGGGGTGCTATAGACATCCCTGGGTGAAAGTCCCTAAACCCTTATGGTACCAAGAGGTTGCTCCAACGTCTAGACCGAGTGGGTAGATGAGCGCTGAGTACTGAATACCAGTTGGCTGTGCTTTCCACCATATCGTGGTTGGTTGGAAGGGGGTGCGGCCTTATCCACCCGAGTGTAGGGGACAATCCTAAGCTGAGTTTGACCAGCTCAAGGAATGGGTCCGCTATCGACGAGTCGCGCCCGATATTGGCAGACGGATAGTGTGGTCTCTTCCACTTACCTTATTGCGTGCGATGTGGCAGCAATCTGGTTTAGAGTGTACTAGACGGTGATATCCCATATTAAGCTGTATTGATGTGTGGACATAGATGAGGATCTGTATGCTTTAGTTGCATTGCACGTCGTATGGCCTTGGGATGGCCGATACCATTCATGTCTTGCATCGCATAAGCCTTGGTACGGCTCATGATATTATGGATCCATCTGCATATTCCGCATTACTCTGATATTGCATGTTCATATTACTACCTTGCGCACACACTTTCACCACCCTCTAAGCTTTCTATAAGCTTATGCACGACCGTTGCGTGCAGGTAACGTTGGTTCGCAGCAGCGCTGAGGCAGGAGCATGTTGCAGAGCATCTTGGAGTTTTTGTTCTTTACCATTGTATGTCCCTTTATGCTCATTGTACTTGTAAAGTTTTTGATCATAGTGAAAATGTAATGGAGTTCTTTGTTGTTGTTTGTGGGTTATGCCTTTGGTTATGCTTATTACGAATCAAATTGACATTGAAAATCCTCCTCGTAGCATCCCAGGATCGGAACCTGGCAAATAAGAGCTAGGAGCCGAGAATGGGGTTCTATGGAGGCTGTCGGCGCCGGATTCGGCGATCGGAAATTTTGTGAGCCCGGTTTCCGAGTTTGGGGCGTGACACATCCAATACACACTTTTTAAGGAGAGAACTCTAATATAGACACTTCTTTTTTTTCATTCCCATCCAATATATGAGTATTTATTGATTCTTAACATCTACGACCTAAACTTGTCTTGATTTTTCTGTTAAAGTGAAGCTAATATTTTAAGCTTAAGCATCAATGAAACAATGAAAAAAGGTTAGTTTCAGCCATGAGTATTCATTCATGTGAATAAACTTCAACTTATTGCTGCTTTCCAACCCAAAAGATGGTCAATATGGCCCAAAAGTATCATGCATATCATATACTAAGGTGAGTAATACTAAGGGGTCGTTCAGCAATGTGGAATAAGAGGAATGAGGGAGCTTAGCTGATTCTTTGAGCGTTGGACAGCTAGGTATAGGATATATTAATTAGCTTTTAGAAGAATCTAAATCCTCCAAAAGAGCTCTTTTTGAACTCCATTAATGCTCTAATTTTGAGTTCAAATCCACACCACCAAGTCCTAGCTAGATGTGAAAATAGGTATTGATAGTTGACGCAGGGGAGGACGTGTTGAGGTTGAGCATTGTCTTCCTCAGGGATAACTATTCCGAATCCACGAAACTTCTCTGGACTTCCCACAGTGATACCTCAAATTTAAAATAAAAAAATAAAATAATTTCTATAAATTCATAATAAATTGATTGATTAATGAAAAATGAGGTTACAACCTCTTAAATAATAACATAAACTCCAGGAAGAAGTTTTGGAATCATACTATAACTAAAACTCCTAGAAATTGTAACTTACCATAAATAGTAAACTTACTATTTATAAATGGTCATGATTTCCATTAGACCTCATGTTTTTTGGCAAAAAATAATGTCCCATTTGGCCCAATCATGCTATTCTTCTAATTACTCTAAGCACTTTTTATGTCGGACGCAACTTTTAAAGCCCAACGGATGAAAAGTTATAATCAAACTAAAATTTACTATAAATAGTAAAAATGAAAATAAAATGGGGATTCGACCATGGATTTGATGGAATCTCACAAATTCGGCATGTGCAACCCGGACTAAAGTAGCTCGTCCTACCCCAAAATCATATATGACATGTTAGATAACTCATTAATTTCAATTTGTGCAATACACATGTTTTAGAGTTCTGATGGTCCAGATCACTTCCACCTCCGATCAGACTTTTCTAGTCCATCTTGGCCATGAAATTATATGCGACCCACTCTACACCAATAGCTAAAGTAGCTTTGCAAGCTAAAAAATTAAATTAATCAATCCTTTTAGCGATGCCCAAAGAGAAGAGACCCTTACATGTTAAGTTTGGAATTTTGGCCGGTTCAATGCTTAGAGCTATGGGATTAAAACCCATGAAATTCTATAGTAATTAGGAAATTTATACCTAACTCAATTGATAAGTTGACCCTTTCTTTTCTGTTTTATATAACAACATGGTACAAATTTGTACTGTTTTATTACACTACAAGAAATATGGTTTTTACCAACGAAACTTTTACCGACGAAACTAATTTTCGTAGGTAAAGATGACTTTTACCAACGAACATTATTTTCGTAGGTAAAAGTAAACTTTTACCGAAGAAATTAAATTTCGTAGGTACAAGTCATCTTTACCTATGACACTTTTCGTAGGTAAAGGGTGTTTTCAATTTTTTGAAGCTAGAAGAAATTGAAATGGTTACTTTTGCCTACGAAATCATATTTCGTAGGTAAAAGCCATATTTACCTACGAAAATGTTCATAGGTAAAAGGTATTTCGAATACTTTTACTGACGAAATTAAATTTCATAGGTGAAAGTCATCTTTACCTAGGAAACCTTTCGTAGGTAAAGGGTATTCTCAACTTTTCAAACTACAAAAAATCGAAAAGTTTATTTTTACCTACGACATATAATTTCGTTGGTAAAAGTCATATTTACCTACGAGAATTTTCGTAGGGAAAGGGTGTTTTGAATACTTTTACCGACGAAATAAAATTTCGTAGGTGAAAGTCATATTTGCCCATGAAAATTTTCGTAGGTAAAAGGGTGTTTTCAAATTTTCAAAATACAAAAAATTGAAATAGTTACTTTTGCCTACGAAATCTGATTTCATAGGTAAAAGCCATATTTACTTACCAAAATTTTCATAGGTAAAGGGTGTTTTGAATACTTTGGCCGACAAAAGTAAATTTCGTAGGTAAAACTCATATTTACTTACTAAACGTTACGTAGGTAAAGGGTGTTTTCAATTTTTCAAAATACAAATAATCGAAATGGTTATTTTGCCTTAACATATAATTTCGTTGGTAAAAGTCATATTTACCTACGAAAGTTTTCGTAGGGAAAGGGTGTTTTGAATACTTTTACCAACGAAATAAAATTTCGTAAGTGAAAGTCATATTTACCTAAGAAACTTTTCGTAGGTAAAGGGTGTTTTCAATTTTTCAAAATATAAAAAAATTGAAATGGTTACTTTTGCCTATGAGATCTGATTTCGTAGGTAAAAGCCATATTTACCTACCAAAATTTTCGTAGGTAAAGGGTGTTTTGAATACTTTGGCCGATGAAAGTAAATTTCGTAGGTAAAACTCATATTTTCCTACGAAACGTTGCGTAGGTAAAGGATGTTTTCAATTTTTCAAAATACAAATAATCGAAACCATATTTACCTACGAAAATTTTCGTAGGAAAAGGGTGTTTTGAATACTTTTACCAACGACAGCAAATTTTGTAGGTGAAAGTCATCTTTACATACGAAACTTTTCGTAGGTAAAGGGTGTTTTCAATTTTTCCAATCAAGCCATCTTTACCTACGACACGTTTCGTAGGTAAAGGGTGTTTTGAATACTTTTACCAACGAAAGTAAATTTGTTAGGTGAAAGTCATATTTACCTACAAAACTTTTCATCGGTAAAGAGTGTTTTCAATTTCTCAAACTACAAAAAATCAAAAAGTTTACTTTTATAGGTAAAAGCCATATTTACCTACGAAAATGTTCGTAGGTAGTAAAGGGTGTTTTGAATACTTTTACTGACGAAATTAAATTTTGTAGGTGAAAGTCATCTTTTCCTACGAAACTTTTCATAGGTAAAGGGTATTTTCAATTTTTCAAACTACAAAAAATCAAAAAGTTTACTTTTACCTATGAAATATAATTTCGTAGGTAAAAGCCATATTTACCTACGACAATTTTTACAGGTAAAGAGTGTTTTGAATACTTGTACCGACGAAATGAGATTTCGTACGCAAAAGTCATCTTTACCTACGAACATTTTCGTAGGTAAAGGGTGTTTTCACTATTTCAAAATACAAAAATTCGAAAAGTTTACTTTCACCTATGAAATTTGAGGTAATTCGTATAAGAAGTGCACTTTTGTAGATGTCTTATGATTATATATATTTTTTTCCTTTTTCTTTTTTCCTTTGGGATGTAGAATCGCTACTGCTGAACGAAGAAGCTATAAAGGAAATGGAGTCCATGTCAAGTGCATGCTCGAATCAGTTGAAAAAAAGCAAGAAAACCTCACAGAGAGCATAACAAAAATGAGAGACTAGGCCGACTGATGCCTTGAGTAGTTAGTATATGCCTTGAAGAAACTCCTCTTAACAAATATAGAAAATCCACATGATTGTAGTTTTTCAGAGTACAGAAAATCCGCATGATTGTAGTTTCTCACAAAGGGTGATCAGAAATGCACTAGTTAGTCACTTGGATGAGTATGACTTGGTATATGCACTAGTTAGTCACTTACAACGGAGTTTATGTTTTCTTTTTTCCTTATATTGTGTATGGGAAATGATTTTGCCCTGTAATTCCAATCATTTATTTTGGTGGGTCTCATTGTGAAATAGTTACAGAAGCTACTCTAATCAAACAATCCTAGCCATATCAGAGTTGATTTCCTTCTTATTTTTTTATATATGTGTTGGTGATTTTTATTTTTAAATATCCATTTTCAACCCATAATATGGATAATTAGGATCATCCAATTGGTATTTGTTTTTGGGTAATGGTGCATTTGGTTGCATTATGAAATTTCTTCATTAATCAGCATAATTTTGTGTAAACACCCACTAAACTAATTCAGTAGCAGTCCACTCAATAAGTAGTCAAGGTCATGTCTTGGCCTAAGGACTAGTGGCACTGCTAGGGTTATTTAATTTTAACAAGTGTGGGGAACGTTTGCGATTCTATATCATGGGTGAAAATTGAATTTCCTGACTCCCATGTCTTTGGGAAGTTCCCTGGATGCTGTACCACATAAATCAAATACACAATCCCACTTTGAGAAAAGAAAAGAAAGAAAAAAAAAAAACAAGGGGATTCCATGTTTTAGTTTTTTTAAATCAAATACACTATCCCCTCTTCAATTGAGAGTCTGACTGCCAAATTTGCAATGAACTGTTTTGTAGGGTACAATCATGGCCATTGGAGCATCCTAACCAATTGTAGTTGCTACCAAGGATGGTCAGATTAGTGTGAAAAGTCTGATGTGCAAGTGAGAAACATTCTGCCTGATTAATAAAATAGAGTGAATGGACCAGACATGTAAAATGGGTCAAATATTCTGGTCAAAATTGTGACCTAACTTATTGACCTCGTGAGAACCTAAGAATTAATGTTAATAAGTTTTGTGGGCCCCATCATGAAGTGTGTCGAACATCAACACCATGGATTTGATGTGTCCCCTTTAAGTTATGAGATATCTCAAAAATCATCTGTAAACGTAACTCAAGTGGGCTACACCATCTAAAACTAAGTGAAGACATCCTAAAAAATATAAAAGCACTTGATGGGGCCCACATGAGTTTTGGATGCGGTTGAAACTTGGTCTGACCCCTCATCCAAGTGGGACACACATAATGAATGTGTTGGATATGCGAATCACATTTACACAAACCCAATATATGATTATAAATGTTTTAAGGAAACCCCTCTCCACTACATTTAGGTGATTTACTCGTTACCCTTAACATACTGAGTAAACTCTGCGGGGTCCACCGTTATTTATTTATTTTATCCACTCCGTTTATCCATGTTATGAGATAATTTGAGATCTAATGAACAAAAAGGAAGCATATCCAAAGCTTAAGTGGACCACACCACGGGAAATAGTGTGATTGAACCTCTACCATTGAAAAATTCTTGGAGGTCATAAAAGTTTTGCATCAAGCTGATGTTTGCATTTTCTCTTCGTTCATATCTTTTTCAAACAAGAACTCTAAAAATGGAATAATGCCACATAAATAGTGAGAATAATGATTTCCACCGTTAAAATCTTCCTATGGCCTACAGTGATTTTTATTTGTCATCTAACTTGTTCAATGAATCACAAATACATAGATGAAAGGAAAACTAAAATATTAACTTGATCCAAAACTTGGCCTCTCAAAATTTTTCAATGGTAGATGTTTAGTTTATACTATTTCCTATGATGTGGTCCAATTCAAATTTTTATATGCTTCATTTTTGAGCTTATGTAATAAAATTATATATTAAAATGGATGGATGGAGCGGATAAAATGAATAAATTATAGTGGGCCTCACAGAATTTACACAGTACTCTTAGGAACGGATTGACTACTCCCCGACACTAGCCAATGGCTAGTGGTTGGTGTTCTGTGGCCTCCACCATGATGTATGTGTTTCATCCATGCCGTTCATATATTTTTACAAATAATTTTACAAAATGAGACCAAAAATGAGATATATCCAAATCTCAAGTGGACCACACTATAGGAAACAGTGTTGAATGAGCGTCGACCATTAAAAATATTTTGGTAGCCATAAAAGTTTTGGATCAAGCTGATTTTTTGTTCTTTCCCTTCATCTGGTCCTGTATGACCAAATCAACAGATCGGATGTCAAATAAACAGTACAGTGGGCCTCGGGAGGATTTTAATGGTGGATATCTAATCACTATTGTTCTCATGTGGTGTGGACCACCTGAGAATTATATCCCTCTAATTTTTGACTTATAGCTTTAAAATGATCTTTAAAAAAGGGCGAACGGAACAGATGAAACACATACATCGTGGTAGGGCCCACGGAGCACCTAATAAAACCGCCCAAAATTTGGGCGCGCGCTCAAAACTGAGCCGCGCCCAGCCCTCTGCCGTTTCTCTCTCTCTCTCACACACCCCTGCCCTCTGCCCTCTCTCGCCGCACCCTATCCCTCTGCCCTCTCTCTCTCTCTCACCGTCCCGGTCCCAGACACCCCTAGCCCGGAGGCCGTGCGTCGCCCTCCTTCCGACGTCTGAACTCTCCCTCTCTCTCTCAGATCTGCCGCGCCATCGGATTTCTCTTCTTCGGAGGTCGATTTTCTCTTTGATTTTTAACGGTAAGTCTACGATCTTTGATAGTTTCTATTTTCTCCGTTGGATGTTGAGATCTCTGTTTCAAGTTTGAGTTTTCTGGATATTTTCTTCTTGAATCCGTCTCTCTTCTTGAAATATTTCCTTGTCGTGTAAGCCTTTTTATATTCCTTTAGATACTTATATGTTGAGAGATGATGAGTACCTTAGAGATGATGCTTGCAGTTATGCAGTAATTCTGTTGCACACATTTGAAGTTTGTTTTCTTCGTGCAATAAAATGTGTACTCATCAAACCTGCCGCTTACAAAATGCAGTACTCAAAGTTTGTGAAGCCTGCTTTTGATGACTTTATACTTCCCACAAAAAAGTATGCGGATATCATCATGCCTCGTGGAGGAGATAATCACGTAGCAATTGACTTGATTTTGCAACATATTCGTACAAAGCTTGGTCAACATGATCTTTGTAAAATATACCCAAATCTCTATGTCATTCAATCCACATTTCAGGTACTACCACTATTAATTTTCATGTATTTGTGTCTATTTAAGTGCATTATCTGCCAGAGTTCATCTCTGAATAGGATTGCTATGTCATATGTTTCTTGAATTCCATTAATTCCTGCCATTTTCCCCGAGATAAGAGGGATGCATACCCTAATACGCGATGCTCAAACAACAAAACATGACTTTGTATTTTATTCAGGTCGATTGATTCGTTTGGTAAGAATATTTCCTTTGTTCTAATGAGATTGTTTGTTTGGTTCCATTCGTGGCATATGGACTGATCATACGCTGAATAATGAACAGGTTGTTGAACATGGTCTAGGCCATCTTCCATTCACAGAAAAACAGGTTACCACTCCAACTGGTAAGCATCTAATACTATACAAAACTATGTAGCTTTGAGTTTGTGGAAAATAATGATACTGTTATTACACACAAAAAATTTCCAATAGTACTGGTAGTAGTTCTTAGTCGTCAATTTCAAAATCACATTTCTAACTTTGAAATCTCATCTAAATCAATTTTCTGAACCTTTTCTTTCATTCACAACTCTGTTTCGGTAAGAGATGATTAAGGCCTATGTTTTTTTTTTTTGCTTTAGTTAGGAAGAACTAAAACCTGCATGTCTGTGGCTGAGTGCAACTTCAAAAATCTGCCTAGGGAATTTTTCTTTGGAGAAGTAAAATGTCAATAGCATTTCCATTTCAAAATCCAACAGTGTTCTACATTAAAGAAATATGTTTGGAATTTTATTTTTTTTCCCTCAAAGGATGTTTTTAATATGGCAAGTATGTCTTACTGAAAGTCAAATGGTACTAGATATGTGTAGTGTTTGATTTACAGGGAGAATGCTTTTGTAACATTATTATTATTATTTATTTTTCTTACTGAATGCAGGATCAGTATATACTGGGGTGGATTTTTGTAAAAGGCTATGTGGTGTCTCAGTTATTAGAAGGTAGACTGCCATAGTTTGTTGCGAGTTCTATTATCAGTATTATTTCCACCTTTAAGTACTGAACATGAAGAACATCTTATTTATGCAATGCCTCTTCCCATTTTTCTGAACTACTCGCATCTTTGAATGCGTGGATTTTGGTTGGATGAAGAGGTCACGGTCCAATGAGTTTCTGGGTTACTTGGATGCCACATTCTTTTTTAGTTTTTGGAATCTATGTGCTGGTAAAAATGCCAATCAATGGAATCCTGGCATGTGCTTCAGGACTTTTGCATGATATGAAACAATTTTATTTTTATTTTTCTTTACACACACACACACACACTTCAAGGTATACAGTTAGAAATTGCATGCTTTTGTCAGAGAATTAACTGAGTGGGGTTGCTTTGAGTTAGTTTTTCTGTGGTGATGCGTGATATCAAATGTGAAAATAGCCATTGCAGCACTCAGGAAGTTGGGATATCTTAGCCTTAAGAAATGCTAATATCTGGTAGAGGAATTTTACCTGAGGATATATGCTCAGACCTTCAGTTTGTTCCATTGGGTCCCACTTTTGATGATCCAGGCTGTTAATCTGATGGCCTAAAATGGAATGATCATTCTACAAAAACCTCTATGATGGGACAACCCTAATCAGTTTACTTGGAACAATCAACAAGTAGCCGGTTGAGAAACAGAGAGAAAATGGATAACATGTTGTGATCTTATGATCAATAGATCAGTTACCAAAAGCACCGTAGCCCACTTTGTGCATCTGATTTTATTTATTTATTCATTTTTTTACTGATAATAACTGGAAACAGAACTCTCTCTCTTTCTATACTGTTAGTCGTTGAAATGGTATTTCAGTAACCGGCAACAGAAAAGGTGGATGCCCAAATACTGAATAAAAAATGCTCTTCTGCACATCCATCTATCATGTACAACGCTACAATGCGGTGGTTCTTTATGTTTTGCCACATGGGCTGTTGAATGAACTCAATGGACCTGGTTATCTCTGTGCAAACACTTTGCCTTAACAAAAATTTCCCCCCTGATGCCAGCGGTGAAAGTATGGAGAATGCACTCCGAGCATGTTGTAAAGGAATCAAGATTGGGAAGATTCTTATTCATAGGGAAGGTGATAATGGTCAGCAGGTTCATGTGGAGCTCTTGATGCCCCCCTCCCCCATGTTTCCTGGTGCTACTTCACTGACATTTTGAATGCTGTGCAGCTTATTTATGAAAAACTGCCAAAAGACATCTCAGATAGGCATGTGCTGCTTCTGGACCCTATCCTTGGCACAGGTTGGGTTTTTCTCCATGTAGAAATGTTCTTCATTTTTTGTTCCAGTTATTTGAAGTTATGGATACAAATCTGTTTTGTAATTATTTGATGATTTTTTTGGTAGTTACGGTTGCATGATCAGTGTGATTATCAGGATGCACTCCATCCACAGTGGGCCCATGTTATGTATGGTCTAGATTGATGTAAATGTGTGTCATATGTTCTTGGATGAGTTGCAACAACCAAGTAAATTGTGGCAGACACAAATTGTAGTTTAGCCATTTGCTTTTCTTCCGAATTCGAATTCGCAGATTGCACATTCTTCAGGATTTGAATTGCCATTGTCTCTCTTTCAGGTGTTTATCCATCTATTGAAATGGACGTTGCCTCTTTTTCGGGTGTTTTCTATCTATCTATCTATATGGGTGTTTCTGGTTTTTAAAAATGCCCATGGCCATTGTAATGGGTATTTTGGAAAACCCAAAAATGGAAAAAGAAAAATCCTGTTGTATTTTTAACTGAGAGCCATTTAAAGAAAAAATAAATAAATCAAAGTTACTTGTGTACCATTATAAGTACTGCTCAAAGTTCATAAGCATAACACTGTGGATGTTACTGTTATAAGTTATAACAGCCATTACACATATTTACTTTGTTATCTAGTTTTCTTTCAGTGCCACTTGCGACGTCAGATGGCCAATCTGGTGCAGGAATAAGCACAGAAACAGCTGAATGGGCAATGCAAGGTATGTTACTTTGAAACTCTGAGCTGTTTTTTCTGACCAATGTAGAAGTTAAAATACAATTGCATATTCAGATTTCTTTTTTCTTCATTCCGGTTCAAATAGAGACCTGAAAAGAGTGACAGCATCTATAAAATAATCTATAAAAAGAGTCTGCATTGTTCACATTGTCTCCTGACTGTCATTTTTGCTTGCAGTCCCTTCGTAAGCAGCAGAAAAATCAGTTGGCTACATGGACCATCAGAGCAGTGGTTGCAAATGAGCTGTACACAGATGACAGTTTTGTGGTACGCATGCTGTTTCTAATGAGATAATATTCTTGCTGTTGCATTCTAACTAGTTTCATGCTGACCCTTTCAACCTGCTTTAGCATTATATATAAAATGCCCTGTTTTTGTTGGACAGTGATACTACTCGCAGAGTTGCTTACATGTTCTCCCATACTACGGCATTTACAAGTTTTCCATAATCGCATTTGTACAATAGAAAATGCATCTAGTTGAAAGGCAGTGATTGCCTTATACTTTGTTGCATCTATGCTTATTACGATTTAAGTTGAGCAACAGATTATTCTTGGGGTACTTGGATGGGGGTGTCTTGTTCTACACTACCAATCTGTCTATAGGTACCATTGAATGAATTAGCTCGTAACTTACACAAAAATGCAATAATTGGCTTGTTTGCATTTGGTGAAGCCCATCTCACATCTGAGTACTGTAGATATGTGACATGTCTGAAATTATCTTAATGTTGTATTTTTTGATTTTTTTTTAAAGATGACAGATTTATTGAACAGGGCTCTATTTCTTGATTTTCTTTCCCAAATTTATATGAGACTTGGGCTGTTGAGCACTTTGAGTCGAGATAATTAGAGGGGTGTTTGCTTTGTCTGAAGGATGTAATTTCCTTTACATTGCTGAGATTGAGTGCTTGATAACTAACTTAGATGTCAGCATTGGATGCATTCTTTTTGTTATATATGGTGGGTAGAATTCTTTATTTATTTTGGTTGTATATCACTTCCGGGCCTTCCCTACAACTAATAGAGCATGTTTTATTGACACTGATTTTGTTTTAGGAACTGCATGCTTCATATGTATAATTTTATTTGTTTATGCGGCAGAAAAGCAATGTTATTGACTTTGGAGTGATTTTAAAATAGACATTTGTAGTTCCTGTTCTCTTGATTTTGTTCCTTTTTTTTTTCTTGGTGCTTGTTCGCTTGGCCTCTGCATCAGCGATGAGGGGGTCACTTGACGGCTTTGATTGCTTTGTTTCTTTCTTCTACTTAATGAAATTGTTATCCAAAAAAAAGGATGACCCTGCAGGAAAAAGTGATTGTGCCAGAAATCGTACACAGATATATTCAGCTTAAGCTAGACTGTCAAAATCATGGGATCCACTTTAGATGGGTCATGAATAAAGATTATGCTGAGCCAATGCCCTACTTGCTGATCAGTAGACATCCAATGAACGGTTAATTTGAAAAATATTCATCTCTCCTAACCTGATGAACAACTGTCAATTTAATCAGGGGAGGTAGTTTTGCGCACCATGGTCTAATTGATGAGTAGGTGGCTCACCATGGATCAGACTTGTGGATTCAAAATTTTTTTTGGCTGAGCTTGGGTTCAGGTCAACGCCTGAATGGTTTCTCAGTCAAGGCCTACCTAGTTCCAGACCAATTTTTGTATTCTCTTTCTAGTTGAATAGACTAGCAGACATGTTTTAATCTGAGAATTAGCTGCTCTAATTTCTCAAGCACTAGTTGTTTCTGTCTTCTCTTTCTTGTTGAATAAACTAGCAGACTGCTAGAAATTACTTCCATAGTCCATTTTCTAGTTGTTTCTAATTTATGGTTGGGTTTGGCTTCCTATTTAGCTCTAAGGTCTTTTATGGTTGGTTTTCAGCTTTTTTGAATTAGATATTTTATATGATTATAGGTCCTGTTGCTGGTGACATGTTCCACTGGCAAGCAACAATTATGGGACCAACAGATAGCCCCTTTGCGGGTGGTGTATTTTTGGTAACCATTCGCTTCCCACCATCTTTTCAGCTTTTATGTATGTTGTACCTTCATTTACCTCGAATTGTTATCTACTAGGGATCCAATATTAGACATATGGGACCAAAAGGCTATGATGATTATGATGATGGTGACAATGAGTGAATTTAGATTTGGATTTTCATGTAACTAAGGTTTGCATGATTGCATTCTCTATCTTTGAAACATGAAAATTGTAAGCCATCAGGGTGGATTGTAAGTTCTCTTGGCCCATTTGGGCGAGGTTCTTCAAAACCTTTAGGGTGGCTTGGGTAATGCAATTAGAAAGATTGATGCATTCTTCGAGGTTAGGCTTGCGTAACTATCCTTTTTCTTTATTCTGATCTATATATTTAATTTGTTCTTTATATTCTTTGAATTTGTAGCTATGGTTCGACCAAGTGTGGTCTAAGGCAACTCTAAGCATTTGAAGGAGTGCAAGTGATCCAAGGTTGGAGTACATACAGATTCGCTAGGCATGGTATTAACAGATTTGCTTCTAAGGTAACTTTGGTGGCATTTCCAAATGCCCTAATGCCTGTAGCTTTCCTTCTGAAAATTAGTGTATTTTTGATGAGTTCTGCAATCATAACAGTGCAACTGTTTATTTCATTTCTATCAATCATTAAATTCCCTTTTTGGTTAGAATAGAGAGGTAATTTCATCATGCCTTTGATATGCTCTTTTTACAGGATAATGATGAAAATACAAAGAAATCTAAGGGAAAATGTGATATTTTAGGTGGCTTTGACATGCTTTTTTTATAAGATAATGATGAAAATACAAAGAAAGCTAATGGAAGTTATATTTCAGGTATGTTGTGTCACAACCATTTTAGTTTTGTGTTGCTCAGTATAGAATTTCATACAGTTGTGAATAACTTGGATGATCAGATTCATGAAAGTTGTGAGTGTTAGGCCAGTGAGTTTCAGTACTGCACCAAGGTCATATATGGGCAGAGTTATCCTTGTAGCTTGTGTGACTACAAAGTCATGAAACTAGAAACCTTCATAAGTGTTCATTCCTCATTCAAATTCTTTCGATTTATATAGAGCTACCTTGTGGTAATGACACTCAAATTGGCCTTGCAGTCCACATCATGCATCTTTCATTCTGTTGCCTGCTTGTACCAGACACTAGATTGTGGCTCCATTTAAGATATAGAAGCAGAAATATATCAGTTCTATTTTATTTGCATATGGAAAAGCAGAACATTCTGTTGCTAGTGTTGAATCTTTATGCTGAGTATGAGTGTATGACTACATCTTGTTGTCCTGGAAACTTTTTACATGTACATGACGAGGGGTTGATGTTGTCATCTTTTTACATGTACATGTTACGGTTCCACTGATATGTGAGGTACGCTCCCCACCTGTTATATTACTGTGTGATTTCTCATTTCTTATGAGCTATCTTGTGTAAAAAAAAGTGTTGTTACTGTTGGAGAAGATATTTAAATCATTTATGGACCGGCTTAGCGTATCTTGTTCATGAGTATTTGGTTTGTGTGTTATCCTTCTAATATGGATAAAATAAGGAAATGACTCAAACAACGAATGATAACAGCTGATTTTTTTTGCATAAACTAGCTAGGTTGAATGCCGTATTTTATAGATGCAACTGGAAGTATGATGACCCTTTCAGAAAAGAACTGTTTCAAGTGGATTTTGGTTAGAAGATTTAAAACAGAAAAATCCAATTGCATGATCACTCTGTAGAATAATTCACTTTCACCGTCTGTCTCTATTTTCTTCATGGTGCACAAGGCCCAGTATCTGTTGCAGAGGAAATTGCTGAAGTCAACCAGTTGCTTCAAAATGAAATCCATTAAGAAAGGCAGCTGAAGAGGAGGCCAACAATCTTATAAGCCAACTGGTGCAGTTGAAAAAATCAGAGGTATGGTTACTCGTCAATGAATGTGTAGCTTCTTTGTCATCATGCATGGCTCTGGTATTCATGAGCCTGGTTTGTCTAATATCACAAGTGGAGGCCATCCCTTTAGTGGAAGATCACTAACACCTTGGTTCAATCCTAAATAGAAGATGAAAAAAAATAATTAAAGTTTAGGATTCATTCTCAACGATTGAGCATTTGTGCATATACATATGATGTCTTGTGCTCACGTGTTAAGTCTTAAGTCATTGAGTGGTGCTGCCCACAATAACATGCTGATGAAAAAAAACAAAGAAACCCATGTGCTTTTTTATTTTGTTTTCTTTTTTCCTACAGGGGTGTTCGAAGGTTTGAAAACCAAATAAATTAGGTGGAATTCCTGACCCTGGGTGTAATTTTCTACTGTTTGTTCACTATAAGTGGTTCACCAGATGCACCAATTGCTCTCTTTGACTACACTACAGGGTTTCATCATTGTCGTGCTTTTATGTAGAGTTATTCTATTTTTTGGACTCGACAGAATCAATTGTCATGGCTTATTATGTCACTGGCTTTGATCCGAATGTTGGAAGGTGAAACCTCTAGATCATGTAACAACATATTTCAAGGCCATGTTCAATTGGCTGTCTTTCATTGGCACTTGGAAATAACTGGAAAATCATTTTCTACAAAATGGACTCTTATGTCTTATGTCAATTAATTTCATGGCCTTTTGTTTGTAATCTGTAGGATTATTTCTCAAGAAGACAGAAGATGGTGATAAATCTCAAATATATAGGTCTGTAGCCAAAAAATTTAGTTTCTTTCTCCTGGGATATTTAATGAAACTTATGATAAGTGAGATGAATTAATTCTGTGATGGTTTTGCAGAGCCAACATATATGATCCGGGCTATTCCAATCAATGCATCAAATAACGTATGTTGCACTCCTTGCTTAGAGTGTTGTTCATGGTGCAATGGCTGGATACACAGGCTTCACTGTGGGACTTGTTAATGGCAGACATACTTATATACCTTTCCATGTAAGTTCCATTAACAAGTTGTTTCCATTTCAGGTTTTGATGAGTGAACAACATAGATTGAAATATCCAGTGTATTAGCCGATACAGCCATATTGGCTCAATATGATGTGCAATACAGGTTCGTATAGGTCCTACTGAAAAACTGGGCTGTATCAGGCTGTACTGGCATATTTGCATTGTTATAGGCAGATACAGCCATAAAGGCTCAACTTTTGATTTTTCTTTTCCAAAATTTCTCTCATTCTTCTTCTTATTTTTTCATTTCAACCATAGAGGAAGCTTAGAAAGTCATTGTAGATTTAGACCTATTTTGAGGGTCAAAACAAAATATTTGAGTGGGATTTGAAGAATCTAAGCAAATAAACCATTTTGGAAAAAAAGATTAGCCAATTTTTTTGTGTTTGTTTTTTTTTAAAAAAATCATTTTGAAAAAAAAAAAAAAGATAAAAAGATAAAAGATTAACCATTTTGGAAAGGAGGATGGAGGAGATACGAGTGGAGCATGAGCGACGGATGTAGGAGATATTACAGCTTCTCGCTGCATGCTTACCTATCGATGTCCTATCACCTCCGACTTCATCTCTGTGATTTTTAATATTTTATTTATGATTTATTTTATATACGAATGTTAAACTTATATGTATTGGTGCGTGGATGAATGTAATGTGCATAAGATTATTTGTGTATGTATGGATTTGGTTTGTGTTTGTTTGGAAAAATGAGAATATGAACATAATGAAATATATTGTAATAGGTGTGTAATAGAAATTATTGCCTGTTTTTTGGGGAAAAAAAAAAAGAAAAGACCTATGGAATTTTTCGTAGGAAATAGTTTCATCGACATTTTTACGTACGAAATTTTTCGCAAGTAAAAGGTACATTCACATTTTATTACCTACGAATCATTTTGTAGGTATCTGCAGTTTTTTACCCTTTAGTAAATTTCTTAGGTAAAAAGTCGTTAGGTAAGAGTCTTAACCATTTGTACCTATGCAAAATTTCGTAGGTAAAAGTGTTAACATAATTATCAGCTACGAAAATGTTCGTAGGTAAAAGTCTTAACATAGTTTGTAGCTACGAAAATATTCGTAGGCAAAAGTCTTAACACTGTTTGAACCTACGATAAAATTCGTAGGTAAAAGGCTTAATGCAATTTGTACCTACGAAACATGTTGTAGGTATAAGTTTTAACAAAGTTTGTAGCTACGAAAATGTTCGTAGGTAAAAGTGTCAACACAGTTTTTACCTACGAAAAATTTCGTAGGTAAAAGTCTTAACAAAGTTTTTAATTTCGTTGGTAAAAGCCTTACCATTGCCAACTATGACATTTTTCGTTGGTAAAGTCTTTAGCCACGGCTTTTTACTAACGAATTTACTGACGAAATGTTTCGTAGGTAAAACTCTATACCTACGAAATAATATCATTTACCTACGAAATGTTTCGTAGGTAAAAGTAAAATTTCTTGTGGTGTTGCCAAAAGTAAAAAAAGTTGGTGAGCTGTGTGAGCCCTAACGTGATATATGTCGAACATCAACACTGTGCATTTGATGGGTTTCTTTTTAAATTATGGGATATCTAAAAAATCAGTCGTACGCAGAACGGGCCATACCATCTAAAATCATATGAAGACATGCCTAAAACATATAAAGGCACTTGGTGGGCCCACCTGAAATTTGGATGCCTCTTAAACTTGGTCTGACCTCTCATCCAAGTGGGACACACATAATGGATGGGCTGGATTTGTGAACCACATCTCAGTGGGCCCAACAAATGATTATGAATGTTTTAATGGAGGGAAACCCCTCTCAACTTTTGTACGTGGTGTGTCCCACACAGGTCTCTCTCTATCTATATATATGGATGTAATCAGTGGCCCACCATCATTCAAATGGTCACTAAAGGTTTTGGAGGGCTTCTGGCGTTTTGTTGGGAAATCTTACAAAGCTCATGCCCCATCTGGTCAAGGAATGGTCTTATGCAACTGATCTGACTTGTCATTATAGATTTTTCAAAAAAAAAAAATCTATCCTCTCATCACATCACACACGCACGTACGGGAGAGCGAGTTTTTTCTATGGAAAATCATAGACACCGTACACTTCGTATTTGTTAATTTAGTTCGGACCGTTAACTATTTTTCATTTTGTAGATGCATCTGGTAGCCACCCCATCGGATGGATAGGATCTTGAGTTCAGTATGAGCTTTTGGATTTTTGCCGCATCTACAGTACGGCCTACGATTTGAATGGTTTGGATTGAGTCGCTTGTATGCCTCGGGTAAATTAAATGCATGTCTTCGTGCACCTGTACAGCCATTTTCTTACCGTGCATCAAATGACTCCCTGGCTTTCGAGAATCGCTGAAAGGACCGCCATGTCTCACTTGTGGACACCTGATCACTGCTTGGGTCAAACATACATCGGATCGAACCTGTTCATCAAGTTATATATCACATTTTCATCCACGGATCCAAAAATTGATTCAGATCCACTACTCGAGTGGCCCACAACATAGGAAATGGTGTAAAACCACACATAAAACCATAAATTCTCTAGTTGTAACTCCAAATGAGTCTTAGAATGTCCTAATTTTCGGAAATCCATTCATCCAGGTGTGTTACATCAAATGAGTGGCTTGGATGGCATATATATATATAACACAACGGTGGACCCAATACACAATCTAAACGATGTTAATGGTGCAACCACCCATCTCAACTGTTTCCATGGTGTAGCCCACCTTAACATTGATCGACCTGATTGGACCCCGGTCCCAACAATGATCGACGGCTGCATGAAGTCGTTCCATCCACGTTATTGAAAGTAACGCCTCATATCCGTCCGAAAATCAGGCAATCGTTTTCAATACTAAGATGGGGAATATTGGGTATGAGTATGTGCAGCTAACCTCATTCCTTGGGTGCCACTTAAAAAGGGGCATTGAATAGTGCAAGTATACGTTGGTGTCATTCTCCTGCCTTTTCATGGACGTGTCCATTTGCTACTACCAACCCAACATTTGCTGTCTATGGTATTCTATCATTACACGTGTGCAAGGATGCACCACAACTACATCTTCCTAGCAATCATAATCCAATGCCCTTGCCTCTCCGGCATCATATTAGGACTCGAATGAAACTTTGATTGTCTGTCAGATTGTGATTGATGGTGCACAGGCACTTAGAAATAATGCTTCTGTCATACACGTAATTGAAATTGAACCATCCATATTATAGTACTAGCTAATGTGTATCTTGAAAAAACGATTACTTCTATTTTATTATCTGGATAAATGAAAAAGATCCAACGGTGCTATTTCAATAAACAAGTGTCCACAAATCGGAGTTTGGGATTGCTCCACAAGTTTGATTGTGGGGTTTGTCACTCAGTTGCAGTGGGTTCCATAATTTAGTCAGTTTACCGGGAGTTAATGGGGGCTGGATGAACCGTTCTAGAGTGCTTCCATGTGATATGTGCTATATGCTGCTAGAGTATCAAATAATTCCCCCAGTTGCCTTTGACATGAAAGTTAGTATGAATTAGAAATCTCATTAAAGATAAATGAACCACTTGAATTAGGGCTCATTGGAATTCACATCACACACTTGATGTCTTAAATCTATAAACAGTTGGGTGCGTCTATTTCATTGATAGATCATTCATTGTGATCGAGCAAAGTTCCATGCCACTGAAGGATGCTCGATGCCATCGAAAAAATTTAAAAAATTCATGTTTTATTGCTGAAACGTTTTGATGTTTTCTCGATACCATTGAAGTCCCATCGAATGTGCTATCGAGCGCACATGCAAAATTGTGCAAGTGTGAGATTTGTTTCTTATTTTAATTGTGCTTCTCATGCATAGAGGTTATATATATAGAAGTGTAATCAGGATTTGGAGATATAAAGAAGTGTTATAGATTTTCTAAATTCATTCCTAAAGGTTTCAAGCGCATAACTTGACTTCATGAAGAGATTCGAGGCTTGTTCGGATTGGTAACTTCCTATCTCTTATAATTTCTACTTTCATAATGCATTTTATCGCTTTGTGCCATGATTTTTTTTGTAATAATTTTTTCATATAAAATTCAGTTTGTTTGTATTTGAACTTGATTGTGCAATTGAAGAAATTTTCTTGATTCATTCCATGTGCTTCTGTGATTACCCAACATACTCTTAATGGTCTGGATTACCGTCCATCAAGTTGAATACTCTTCATCGTCTGGATTTTTCAAACTTTTCACATGATTCAAACCATCAAGTCTGTATCATACAATAATGTATGGGTGATATCGTTAACAGAGGATAGGCAATCACAAATGTATAGGACCATTCAATTGAATGCAACTATGTGCAATGTGTTAGAGTACATAGCTATCGGTGTACATGCAAAGCACCATAGTGATAATAAACACAATCTTGTGGATTCCCGATAAACAACATATTAATATAATCCTCTCAATTATTATCTTTTAGAATTCTTTTAGGTATCTCATGGTTATTTGATTATTTTTTTTTATAATTATTGCTTTCTAAATTAAAGATTATTTCTTTTAGAGATCGTTTTCTCTAAGATCCAAAGATGGGTAGAGGGAGTTGGGCATGTAGTTGCCGAATGATGGCAAAAGCTCCTTGATTGAGAAGGTTGATTTGCAGTCCTTGGGTTTGAGGCCCAACTTCTATAGGGAGGTTCGGGTAGGTTAGGTTGTAAATTAAGTGGTTACATTTTAGGTGAAGCAAAATGTGGATGGCTCCTCTCAGTAGGATCCAAGTGAGATGGGTCTGTAGGGACCACCTCAGTAAAGTGTTTTTCATGTAGGTTAGGTTGTAAAGTGGTTCCATCCTGACCCAAGTTAGGTGAAGCTGAACGCGGATGGCTCCTCCCAGTAGGATCCAAGTGAGATGGGGTCTGTAAGGACCACCTCAGCAAAGCGTTTTTCATGTTCCATAATTTCTATGGTTGAATTTTGAATATTGTTGTGGAAGAAGCCCAAGCAATGCTTGATGGGGATGGAGTTTTTTTGTGATTTGGGTCTATCTAATGTCATTGTGAAATTTGACTCTCACGTGGTAACGAAGGCAGTTTCCCCTTTGCCTGGGTTGTGGAGTATTTTGGTACTGCCTGGGAGCTATAAAGCAAAGGTGATCTATCCTTCACTTCACTTCATGGCCTCACATGTCTTATGAGAAGGCAATGGAATGGTAGATGGCCTTGTAAGGTTGGGTAGTAGCAGTTGCCCCAATAGAGCTTCTTATGCATATGAGATGGTTGGTGACCTTAGACAATGCTAGTATGGGGGCGGTTAAGGAGAAATGCGACCCCAAATTTGAGACCGAGAGGGCGAACAGGGCACCACTTTTAGATGCGTTAGGGACCATGGTTTTGGTTTGTCCCTTCTAGTTTTGGTGCTTTTGCTTTTCCTTTGTGTGTGTGTTGGTTGTAGTTGAGTTCATATGATAGGTGGGCCCCTTGTTTTTTTGTGGGTCCGGCCCAAATGTTTGTATAGCGTATTTTTATCAATAAAATTTTGAGTGGTGCGATAAAAAAAAAATAAATAAATAAAAGAAGTCAATTGGTTGATTTTCTTTTTCCATTTTGAGATACTATTACATGTTTCGCAACTAGACTCATATGAACTTACATGGTTAGAGGCTATTTGAAAATTGACAACGTTCTTAGACCTTAACTGTAACACTCCGAACTTTTCAATACTAGAGTATTGAAAATTCTTAAGAATTACCATAAAATTTAATTTAGTATATATATGTGTATGTTATCAATTTATACCATCCTAACCTTACATCTATTCTCTAACCTGAATCTAATCGTGGGGAATAATAACCTTCATCCATATATCAAGTCACCCGATCGTTGATTTTTAAGATAAGATCATCATATATCCAAGTATTCTCACTTGTATATCATAACCAACCGTTAAGTCAATTATTCACCACTAAGTAAAGATATTTGACCATCTACTTTGAGTTTGGATCACCCGATTATAATAAACTAACTACTTAATATCTACATCTGCTCGTATACGTATCAAATTAAGATATTGATCCGTTCATCTTGTTCACCACCTATAAATATACTTAATCCACCATCAAAACTACAATATGATAAACTTACATAGATGATCAAATTACTTAAATTTAACAATATACATGTAAAATCGAGGGTCGAGTAAAGTTCAACTCCTGAGTTCCAACGCATCATTTATGCAACATAGATATGTTTAAATATTGCCCATATTAGTACATTAAACATGAGCGAGATTACACTAAATCAGTATATCATACTCCAGAGTTAATGTAAATAAGCAAGTGGAAGGCTGAACTAAATATATAACTTAAAGTATATACGTGTTTCATAACCTCCAAAGTATGGACTTGCTATTAGGCTGAATATATACATAATTTGTTCAAATTATACAAAATGGCAAAATATGAATGTACGACTAATCCATGTAATCCTGGTGACGCGGCTTTAGGTCTACACAGACCCGCCCGAGAGCTACACGTAGGAGAACTCCTCCTTCTCGTCTAAGAAATCCGACTCCATCACATAAGCCTCACCGGAACTTGCATCTAAATCAGAGTCTGGTTTGTGTTTTAAAACACTGTCTCATAGTGGGAGTGAGTGATCAACTCAGTAGCACTATAAGATAAAGTTTAACATGTTATCAATTCAATCAAGTAGTAATGATCAAGCAATATAGCAATCACTTCCTAATTACTCTTGTTAATGTAGGAATGATATACAGTAATGATGCATGCCTTCGCCTGCACTCCCTCAACGACTTCATCTAACGATCACTCATAACAAACTTCCTACACGTATGCTTCCTCGTAAAAGCACATGCAATGTGGTGCATGGTCGTGTTAGCCAAGTAATTGATTAGGCTTATTCATACAGCAGATTCAGAAAGCTAAGGTACCTCGCTTTATATCATTAACCTCAAACGGAGATCCATCTAGGGTCGTCAATCCTAGTTAATCACATACGATAGGCAATTTGCAGGGCATCACCCCCAATGAAAACAGTGAATAGGTAAATTCAAGTGTTTATACTAAAGGTCACTACAGGAGGCTCATCACCTTAGCGTAGGGCGACAGCTCGAATATGGTGTCCCATACACCACTATATTTAGCTCATGAGTTTAGATTGTTCACTAATCGCTACGGTGATGCTCGTCATCCCAGAGTAGGCCGACAGCTTAACCACGGTGTCCCATACACCACCATGCCCGGCTCATAAGTCTTAGCGAATCTTAGTACCATGGTTGAAACGGGCTTTATGTAAACACAAAATAAGTCAATTGAGTTATTTGATAAGTTCGATTGGTACAAGCATATACTAAATTAATCGACATGGAGCACATAAGCACTCCACGTGGCCTAACCACTGTCAACAATCACCGTACGGCTCGGATTCATCGAACATATCTAATGTGGCGAAACTAGTTCGCCCACTCAATCGGGAACCGTTACCGATTACCTACGTAGTCCCAATTATACTCAAATGCAATAGGTAGTCACACATGTTAATCATAATAGCATTTAAAAAATAATTCAAACATAATTCTCATTTATGCATTTTATTAAACACATTGAACATGCTAATCTACATATGCATTTCATCCATAAATCATATAGTGTCAAATTAGATTACATAAAGAAAATTATAGATATGGATAAGGTAGTTAAGAATCCTATCTCGACACCCATATTAAAAAATGATTCATCAAACAATTTCTCATTCAATCATTTTATCAAATACTTAAGTTACACATTACTACATACATAAACTAAATTAGTTATAGTATATATTATGGTAAATCCTTTCGCAAAGGAGTTGCCATATATACAACAAGCCTGTATTCTACATTAATAGTCATGGCAAGCATAAATCAGAATTGTACTTTCATTCAAACATTTTAACAAACACATGGAATGTATTATATATTCACATAGTTCACAAACATGTATAATTTATCGAATACATCGTAACTAAGATTATATGGCAGCAATCAAGTCATACATAAATCATTGCTGACATTGAAAGCCTTGAAAATCATAACCTAAACATTTATAATCTGCACCTTTCATCAGATTGCTCGTTTTAAACTCGGTTCGAATCCTACACTCCCGTCTACAGAACAATGGTTACCTAAATCACGAAATAGGTTAGTTATTTCGTCGATTCCTCTATTTAAAATTCTAAAACAAGATTAGGGTTAGAATTTCTTACCCAAATCGAAGTTGGAATGACTCATGTAGCGATGGTGGGAGGCGATTCGATACGTGGAATAGTGAGAGTGAATCTCAGCAATGATCTCCCAAACTCTCACTCTACTCCTCACTCTTTTCTCATCTTTTCTCTCTTATCTCACATAAGGTTAGAGAAATTCATATGGAATGAGAGAGGGGTGGTTTAAGGTCCTTATATAGACTCAAAAGTGATGTAAATGGTCCCATGGCCATGGTATACTTAGGTTATAGCCAAAGGGTGTCTATTTTTGACAAGCAGGGCCCTTAGGAAGGTCTATTTCTTACCTAAGTCATGAAGTAAATTCTTTAACAATGGATCTATGCTAGAACTGTGTTAATGGTACGATCTGACAAACCAATTGGTCATGAAGGACCCATATTAGATCAACGGTTATTGTCCCTCGATCAGGGCCACAAGTATACCAATAGGTGTAGAAAAATTTCTCTGATCCATGGGTGTAGTTAGGTCAGAAACTGACGTTCTGAAGTCTTCAATTTTTTCCGCAAGCGAATGGTCTAATTCACTTAAGTTTGGGTTCATTTTCTAAAGATATTTGCGTTTCTCACACACATCGCTCAACGCTCAAGTTGTGCGTTTCTGGATGCCATTTGGATTCTATTCTCGCGATGGTTGTCAAGCCCAATAAGACGGTTATAACTTTATAGTTTCACGGTCATCGGACTTTCGACACGCGGTCAAGGTCCGATATGGGGTTTCAATGTGCTCCCAAGAGTAACTGGGTTTTGAAATTTTTTGAGGTTTTCAAGTAATGTTGAGCTAATGATTTTAATGGTTTTGAGTCTTGCAGTTTGTATAGATAATGATCCAAGTTAATCCACCGATTAATTTAGTTTAGTATTTAATTAGTTTTCGTCTAATTTCCACAGTATTCGGTCTCTAAGGATTTCTTCCTGAGGTGGTACTCGGGTCTTTGTATGGATTTTTTTTGAGATATTACAATACATATTCTATCTCTTGATCACTCCAAAAAAATTTTATTCATTCATTTATGAAATTAACCGTACATCCACTTACATACATGGTCAGAGTATTAACCATCAAATTATTTTTTTTTGACATGTCATCTGACCATCCATCATATTGTTTGACACATGTATTTTGCATTAATTTAGTGAATAAATCTTTATTTGTAATAATTTAGATATGATTTCTTTTGTAAGAATTTCTTGAAAACATACCTATTACCATATAGAATCATTAGATTTTTCAAAACTCTCAAATTAACAATAATTATCAAAATGCCAGTAACCTAGACCATTGAATTTTAGATCACATGGTTCTCATGATCCATTTGATGTGAAATTTTATACCATGCCTATGTATCATAAATTAATCATATACGTTAAATTTCTGCCCTTATATTATTGTAAAAGTGGCCCGACTAATAAATCAGCTTCATAATTGTTGATTTTGGTGTCTATCGAGTGAGGAAAGATCATGGATAGTCATAGTAGGATATTTTCCTTCATATGAACGACTTGAATTGGCCATCACATGGGCCGAGTATAAAATGTGAGAACCCCATCTTAGTACGCTTTTCCTTAGCGCCAAGTTAGGTGTTTTAGACTTACTAACTCTTTTTGAATCTGGACCTTCCAATTGACCAACTTTACACTGTCAATCGTAACTCAATTTGGACAACATTTTGGCCTCATATGACTGTGAGATCAGACAAAATTCAGACCCTGAATTATAATCCTACACTGTTGAATGATGACAACCTTGAAGCCAAATCCTTCATTTTTATGCCAGAGGTAAAATTTCATATATAGATTTTCGCACCATCGATCATCCACCAAATTTTGTTTAATCATTTGTCTATCCTAACTACACATTTTCTGTAAATTTAGTTCCTGATTATTAAGCATGGACCGTTAATTGAAATTAAATCCATTTTAGCACCCATTAGGATAATTTTTAAGATAAACCAACATAAGCCTCATATCATCTCCATCTTCACAACCATGCCCTAACATAACCCTACAAAACTGATGAAGGGAGTGAATTTTTTGAAAACTTATCACAGTTGACCCTGCCTATCACGTACAACAAAACTGAAAGTTTGAAACTTCCGCACGCTGTAATAGCGTCCAAACAACTCGCATCCACAAGAAGATCTCTCACCAGAACTCTTAGACTCGACAACTCCATCAAATCTGAGCCGTTCAAACTCCACCCAAGGAAGTTCCAATCCAACATGGAAACCTAAAGAAGATAGGAAAGTCGCACATGTCAGGATCACCGAGTTGTGTAGACTTAGGTTACAACAATGTGCAAAAATCGTCATCCCAAAGGAATGAGAAACCCACTGAAAGGAACAATCTCGACCTTCGATCTTATGGGATAGCAAGCATCAGTGGCTCAATCCGGACCACCCAAAGGAATCGATTCAAAGAAAGAATGGCATAAAAAAAATCTCCCATTGATGCAGGTTGTCTTCTTCATCGAAAAGATGACAGCTAAAGAAGGTTGTCCAGCCACCATTCTTATATCTCATCTGATCACATTAAGGCTCATACGCTTAATGTAAGATCAATTAAGATGAAAAGGAGCGAGTGCAACACCACAAGTTGAAACAGTTGGTTAAACATCCAGGCAAGTCCACTTATGAGGCGTGCGCAAGAGCTTCCACACAACTACACGACTTGAGCTAAAAACTCTCTCTCCAACACGGGACCCTGTCCAAGTAATCTATATAAGCACCCCAACGATTCACTGACTAGTAACTTAACAAAAGAATAAAGAGAGAGAGAGAGAGAGAGAGAGAGAGAGAGAGAGAGAGCAGGAGGAGAATAGAGAAGGAGAAAGGATCGGTGCCGATAGCGGTGCCCAAATCCACCGAAATCCAGTAAGATTTGGGTCCAGTCAGGGTGAATCTAAAAAATAGATATAGAAAGAAAGAGCGAGAAAGAGAAGGGTTGCTACACCATTGTGATTTGAAACGGTGACTTGCTGAGTTATGTGTTCAAGTCCAAAACCAAGCTTAGTCTCTTTGTTGAGGCATAAAATAAAGGACCAAGAATGAATCAAAAAGAGGGGAAACCATGAAAATAGAGAGCAAAAGGATGAAGAAAATGAAGAAGGAAGAAAGGGACCCATGACATTGTGCTTACCCGCGCAACACACAATGTTTGCGTGGATCTGCGCAAATCTCCATCATTAGTTACGTGCACTTATACAATGACAGTCTGACTAAGCGCATTAAAGCATTTGGGCTAGACCGCACAACACCATGATGTTGTGCAGACCCGTGTAAAGGGTATAGGGTGTTGTGCGCACCTGCTCAAAAGGGATTCAAACAAGATGACATGGACAATAGAATCTGATGAAATTGCCCCATGGCACAGATATCGAGGGTTTGCACGTGTGGAGGCCTATAAATACCCCACTTCCCCTCTCATTTGCAGACATTGAAGATTTTGAAGGAAGACCAGTACTCCAGTGAAGAAGAGAAGACTGAAGGTATGAGGAGGAGGAGAAGAAGAAAAAGGAGGAGATCTAGTGTTGTTGTGCTGGGCCACGCAACAACATACTATTATACGGCCATCAATGTTCAAAGAATCCAAATGCTACAGAAATGTTCGGATAAGATGCAGCCTTCGGTCCTACTGTATAAGGACATGAGTTTAAGAAAGAGAGATCAGATGATCAAACCCGCACAACTTTTCTCTCGATGAGATGATCAAATCATAGGCCAAAATGCTGCTGGATTTGATATCCAAATTTGACATTTCAAACTCTTTCGACTCATGTATCTTAAATAGTCTATCTCAGAATCAAGGGAAATCAAAGGATGTAAATGAACTCAATATGAATAACTATGATGATTGTTCTCTATACACTCTTTCTGTTATAATTAAATAAGATAGTCTCCCAAATCGAATGCATTCGTTTTTTGTTGAAACACTCTTCAAAGAATTTGATCAGTTTCCATTGATCTGTGGGTCCCAATCCGAGCCGAATCTAAAAGGTTTAGAGGCATCGAGTCGAAACGAGTCTATTCATCGCATATTATCACTAAATCCAAGCTATTAAGGTAAAAATTATTGGACAAGGTAAGTTATTTATCTATACAATAACTTAGTTCAAGCTTTCTAATTATGTTATTATTTATTGTAAACATGGATCTGCATCTTAGGCCAAACCCTAGCATTTAATCATAACCATATAATGTTGAAATCTAACCATATGAATTACAATAAATCTGACCGTACACCGTATACATCAAGTTTTGATAATCTTAGAAAGAGATCTGATTCTAAAGGTGAGGGATTTTCTTTAAACTTACAGTAATCTGATTTGATTATTTTTTTCTTGCATACTTTGAGTTACTGTTGTTAATTTTCACCATATGCATGTTTGTAACGTAATTTGAATTACTGCATTATTCCCTTGTAATGCAAGTGATGTGTTGGAGGTCCCACACCTAGTGATTCATATATTATTATGGACGTAATGCGCTCTAGGTAGTGACCCTCTTGGTTAACACGTAATTTCATGGATTTTGGATAGTGGTGTACAAATCGATGTAAGTAAACTGTCATGCGTGTTACGTAACTTCTGGAATTTTATGTCACAAATAGTTGTTGCATTAACAAATCGTGTCATGTTAATCACCTGATCCATGTATTGTGTCACCTCGAGATATTCACATAAATCCACGGTAGTGTTGGACATACCAACAAATCTTCGTGGTATGGGATACGAGGCGAGCTAAGTTTTCTATGAATTATTTTTTCACATTGTGATGATTACTACGTGTCATAGACCCCACACACTTTGTTAGGCATACATTCACATAGAACGGCTATGCATCCTGATACCACTCATAGTGGTGAAATACAAGACGTATCGAGAACCTTATTTACTCATTATGAAGAAATTTAGATTATTGTAAATCTTAAAGGGTAACCATCACTATGAGTAGGGCATTGACTTAATCAAACCATACAGATGTTGCAAGTAAATTACAAGTTGATAATATGGGCGTTGATCGTTATATGAAAGATTCTTTCAAATAAAGAAAAATAATAGAGCTACGATTAGTTTAATTTATTTAATTTTCATTGTTTACTTTAAGTTGTTGTAATAAGCTCTCAATTGAGAGAGTATTAGACAATTTGTTGAACTCTTTTTACTTTGCTAGAATAATAAATGTAGTTGATTTTATTCTCATGAATAATTACATGTACGAATAAGGTGTGTAATTTAACTATAAATCACATTATCTAAACATTATGTATAATAATTAATGCCTGAAATTCTTGAGATGAATACGGATTTGGGTCATAAAAATTTAGGGCGTTACATTAACACATGGTTCGGTTGCATGGCAATCAAGACAGCTCAAATGGTTGAGTTAATAGTGGCTGAAACATTACCCAAAAGTTACACTAATCAACCTATTATAACCATCTATATGTTCCCATTGAATTCGGACCTCTTGTTATCATACTTCTAACCATCCATTCAATGATCTGATTGTTAGGATTAGTAGATTATAAGATCTCAAACATATGGCCCATCCTGATCCAAATTTTGGATAATAGAGGATGTGTCACCACCATTTCAAAAATGGCAGTGTACTATAGCAATAGCCTAATTATAAAGTCTCGAAACTCTCGGACGACTATCTTCCTTATGCAAAGTTCACGTATAACAACAGTTTTCAGGCGAGTATTGACATGATTCCCTATGAGGCCTTGTATGGGTGTCCTTGTCAAGCGCCGTATTACTGGGCAAAGGTTAGCGAGAAGAGCCTGATTGGCCCAGAGTTAGTTCAGGTGACCTCAGAGAAGATCGACATTATCGAGCGTCGACTTTTGACAACACAGAATAGATAGAAGAGATATGCCGATACGAGGCGGCAACAGTTAGAGTTTGAGGTTAGAGACCATGTATTCCTAAAGGTTTCTCCAATGAAGGGAGTTCTTCAGTTTAGCAAGAAGGGGAAGCTTACACAGAGATTTATTGGGTCATTCCAGGTACTGGATCGAGTGAGGATGGTAGCATACCGCCTGGTTTTGGCCACACCGCTCATAGGCATACATAACGTATTTTATGTGTCGATGTTAAAGAAATACATTCCTGACCCTTCCCACATTATCAGATGGGATCAGGTATAGTTAAGTGAAGATGCTACTTATATACTGCGTCCAACACATATCCTAGATAGGAAGGAGTAGGTGTTGCATAGTAAGGTGATTCCACTTGTGAAGGTACTGTGGACGCATCATACTGATGAGGAGGCTACTTGGGAAACAGAAGCCAATGTCTGAAAGAACTACCCTCAGATTCTCGAGGAGTACAAAAAGATACTAATTTCGAGGACGGAGTTTTTTCTTTAAGGGGGTAGATTGTAACGTCTCAAAAAAATTCGTACAAAGACCCAAGTACCACCTCAGGCAGAAATCACCAAGGACCAAATCCTTTAGAAATTAAACAAGAATTAACTTAGTGCTAAACTAGGTTATCTGTGAAATTAGCATTAATCACTTTAAATACGATCTGTAAGACCCAAACCGGGTAGAACCATTAATGCTAAATTACCTAAAAACTTAGGATCCATCTTATAACCTAGTTGCTCTCGGGAGCATCACGAAACTCCATATATGACTTGGACCAATTACTGTGAAACTATACGTTTATGACCACCTTACTAGACTTGACAACCATCTCGAAAATCAAATCCTAAAGGTATCTATAAACGCACAACTTGAGTCCGAAGCAAAGTGTGTGAGAAATGCGAATATCTTTAGAAAATGAACTGAAACTTAAGTGAATTGAGTCATTCGCTTGCAGGCCAAATCTAAGGATTCAGACCGTTAGATTTTGACCCAATTACCCCCTCAGATCAAGGAAAATTTTCAACACAGGTCAATACACTTGTGGCCCTGATCAAATGTCTGTGACCGTTGAACTAAAACTGGTCCCCTGCGGTCGATCTCCAAACCTGATCGGACCGAAAAACTTAGTCTGATATAGATCCAATGTCAGGAAGCTTAAGTTCAACTGCATGTAGAAAAGGGGCCTCTAGAACAACTCCATTGGACCAAAACATTTAACCTTTGGCTATAACCTAAGTATACCATGGCCTTGAGGCCATTCCCATCAGTTCTGGGCCTATATAAGGGCCTTAAACCCTCTCTCTCCCTTCACATACAAATTTCTAAACCCTAGAGAGAGAAGAGAGAAGAAAGAGAAGGAAAGAGAGAGAAAGTGAGTGAGAGAGTTGGAGTTTATTCCTAGGATTCAATCCCATCACTCCATGTGCTTAACCACCCTGTTTGTATCGCTATTCTAGCAATTCCGACTCCGTACTTGGATAAGAAATCATAATCTTAATCTATTTTAGATATTCAAATAGAGTAAATGGTGAAATAGCTAACCTATTTCATGTTATAGGTTGTCGTTGTACTGTAGATAGAGACTTAAAGTTTAAACTGAGTTTGTTGTGAGTCTACCGGCAAAAGGTGTGGATTATAAATGTTTAGGTTATGGTTTTAAAGGCTTCAATGTCAGTAATGATTTATGACTGACTTGATTGCTGTCACATATGCGTAGATACAACGTTTTCCATGTATTACATATATATGTAGGGTATGTTATTTTTAATACATTCCATGTGTTTGTTGAAATGTTTGAGTGAGTATGGAATTATGATTTATGCTTGTCATGTTCATTGACTAACAATACATAATTGTTGTACGTATGGTGAATCCCTTGTAAAGGGATTTGTTATAATACCTGTTATAACTACTATATTACATGTATATGATAAGTGTAGTCTAAGTGTTTGATAACATGCCTGAATATAAAAATATTTGTTTAAATGTATGTAATGAGGGTGTTGAGATAGGATTCTCAATTTTCTCATCTATGGTTATAGTTTCCTATATATAACTTATCTTACTACTACGTGATTTATAGATGAAATGCTTACGTATGGTAACACGTATAGTGTGTGTTTTGTTGAAATGTTTGATCAAGATTTATATTCAAATTTTAATTCTCACATGTTGTCTTTGGCTACTACATGTGTATAATTGGAGTGTGTTTGGGGCTACGACGTAGTCCAAGCGATCGGTAATGATTTTCAAGTTAGTGGTCGAGGTCGTTTTGCCATCCAGATAGGTTTGAGGAATCCGAGTCGTACGCTGCTACTCGGCAGTGGTTAGGCCACGTGGAGTGCTTACGCGCTCCATGTCAATCAACTTGACATACGATCGTACCAGTCAAGCTTGTTAAGCAACCCGATTAGCCTAATGTATGTTTACCATGTATGGACGCTACTGCTTGAATCTAAGGTACCAACTTACGTGTGTAAAGCCCCTTTAACCTTGGTACATCGATCCGCTAAGACTCATGAGCCAAACATGGTAGTATGGGACACCGTGGTCATGCTGTCGGCCTACGCTGGGGTGACGAGTCTCCCCGTAGTGTCCAATGAGTAACCCAAACTAGTGAGCCGAATATAATGGTATGAGGTATTGTATTCGAGCTGTCGGCCTATGATCGGGTGATGAGCCCGTAGTGACCTCAAGTATTGTAAGACCCGTATCCTACCCTATACTGTTCCATAGGCTTCTGCGGTCCTTCCGGTCGAATTTCGACAACTCGCGATTTATAATCGGCAGTCGCGCGCGACCTTGAGTCATATTTCGTATTCCAGAGTCGACTCAACCCAAGACTTATACCCTAGCGACGGCACCGTCGCCACGGTTCTGACACCGCGTATTAAGCACCGAGGCGATACCCAGGCCAGAAGATGTGGGCCCGCGTTCAGTTCGAGAAAATGCCGCGCATTTACAATCCCAAGAGAATCTCTACAACATATCAAATCAATGTCATCAATTACCACATCATGTCAAGTACAACCACCTCTCCCCTAAAGTCAACTCTCTCTCTTACAAACCCATCCCCTTACATGTCAAGTACCCATCACTCACACCCATCCCTCTCATTCTCTCTCTTTCATCCTCCAAGCAAGAGACCATATATGGCTTCCATGGAGAAGCTAGGTGTGACCCACCTTCTTACCATCAAATCCAACCCTTGAATCATCATCTCAACCATTAAAAATGTCCTCTTGGAGCTCTAGAGTGCATAGGCGGAAGAAGGATTAGGCGATCAAAGGTGGGTGCTTCTCTCTCTCTCTCTCCCTTGATGACCGTGTGGCCCACCTGTCGTGTGTGACCTTATCCACAAAGTCCATTAATGTGGACCTCACCGTTCCTGTGGGTGGTATGTGAATCGCTGCTTGACATGGATTGCTGGACTTGGGGAAGACACAAATATTAGCCTCCTCCGAAGCACGTGGGTCCACACATGTGGAGCCACCTGAGTTGCATGCGGTCCATACACATGGGACCCACCTTCCTACTGAAAATGGATGGCCTGGATGCCAGCTCCTCACACCAGCGTTACAGCTAGTGTTTGGTGCCACCAAACTCTATGGATCTCGTGTCATGGCCATGACGTCAGCAACAAATGGGGCCCAGCTGCTCTGTGGACCCATCCACACCGTCCAGCCACTAATCCAATTAGGCATGGATCACATCCAAACCGTTTATCTGCTGGGCCAGCAGACTGTACCACCGTCAGTAGGGTCTGTGGCCCTGTCGTGAGGTATGTATTATATCTACAACATCCATCTTTTCTGGAGGTGGTGGGACCCATTCCACTCCTGTTGCACGTGTGGAGATGGGGCCCACATTGATGCCTGCCTTCTGTTATCCACACTGTCCATCAAAGAGATCGTTTTAGGGCCTTGGGCCAACTGGACAGACCCAGCAGATAGCCAGGCCCACTGTGACGTTTGTGTTTTTTTTTCCAGGCCGGCCCACCTGGTTGAGAGGGTATTTGAGGTCGGCCCAGCCCATGGGTGGCCCATGTGCCAGTGGGACCCACCTGCCATAGAAACATGCAGCTGTTTAGCTGCTGCAATCCAGAACGTCCAGACCATGGGTCCCATGTGAGGTATACGTTATACGGAGACCGTCCGTCCTCAACTCCATGTGGGGACCACCTAATGATGTGTTATATATCCTGGCCGTCTACCTCTAGATGTGGGGCCCACTGTGATATCCTGTCCACACCGTCCGTGGGATTTTGGACGGTGGGGCCTGCTGCATGTGTGGCAGTCCACACCGTCTAGTCCTCTGGACGGTGATTGCTGTTGGGATATGTAGTATATTATACATATATTATAATAATAATAATATTATTATTATTATTATATAGATATAAGTATACCTGGTGGGCCCACATGGGACCCACCTTTAATGTTGTATTTTATATCCTGCACCGTCCATTTGGACGGTGCCATGTGAGGTCCTTTGTATGAGGTGCATCCGCACCGTCCACTGCTTGGGATGGTGGGAATCCCACCTGATGTATGGGTCTTATCCTCACCGTTCAGATGGCTGGACGGTGGGACCCACTGTTGATGTATACATTACATTCACATCATCTAACAAGTGGCCACCTTGATCTATGTGTTACATCCAAGCCGTCCATCCATCTGGTTGCCCAGATGGTAGAACCCACCATGATTTATGTATTTTACCTGCATCGTCCAGTAGGGGCTGGATGGTGGGCCCTGGAAATGACGCATGTGTTTTATCATTAACCGTTCATCTATGGACCACCATGATTTATGTACTTCATCCCACCATCCATATGGGCGGTGGGGACCACTGTTTTCCGTTGCCGTGTGGACGACAGCGAGCTCTAAGGGCCTGATCTTGAGGCACATGTTGTATCCACAACGTCCATCTAAATTAAGATATATCATTTTAAGGTATGAGCCTAACTCAAGGTAGGTTCAAATCTGGTGGGCCAAGTGGACAGTGGTAACCCACCGTTGATGTACATATTGTATGTCCACGCCCTCCATCTGTTGGGCCCCACCTTAATTATGTGTTGTACATACATGCTGTCTAGGATGTGGAGCCCATGTGTGATGTATCTGTTTTATCTAGTCGGCACCGTGAAGTATCTGTTTAATCTATACCTTGCAGAATATTGGACGGCGCTAGACAATGTTTGGACGATGCTGTCCTATGTTTGGACAGTGCTGATTTACATGGATTATGATTGGACAGTGTTGATCATCATTAATGAGCCATGTGCCCCATGGAATGATAGTGTATAGTGGTACACATGTTCCACCTACATCTATTGAAATGATTTTTGGTGTGGTCCAAGCCCACTTGAAGCCCATTGGTGTGGCCCATCCATGAGGCCCACCACAATGTATTTTTAGCCCATGTATAGGGCCCATCTGCCTTGTATTTAAGGCCCATATGATGGGGCTCACTTGTTTGAACCTAAGGCCTATGAGCAAGGCCCATTGTGATATGTATTAGACCCATGATATATGGCCCATTTGATGCATACGAGGCCCATGTGTAGGGCCCACATGTTATGTATTTGAGACCCATGTGCGGGGCCCACCTGTTTGTATTCTTGGTCCATGAGCAGGGCCCACCTGTTGTGTATATAAGGTCCATTGGCGCGGTCCATATGATGTGGCCCCATTTGATGCATGTTGGCCCATTGGTGCGGCCCATGTGATGCGGCCCACCTTGATGTTTATGAGGTCCACTAGTGTGGCCTATTGATGCGGCCCACTTGATATATATATATAAGGTCCATCGTGCAGCCTATTGTGATGTATTTTGGCCCGTGTGAGAGGCCCATTATGTTGTAAATGAGGCCCACGTAGGAGGCATGTGGTGATGCATTTACGGCCCATGGGATGAGGCCCATTGTGATGTATTCGAGGCCCATGGACGTGGTCCAATATGATGCATATGTGGCCATGGGTGAGGCTCACGGAGATGTATGTTAGGCCCTTGTGTGGGACCATTGGCCACTGTATGTTCGGCCCTATGTGGGCCACTCCTCGGGAGTAATGTTGGTTAAATGACCACATTGATGGGTAATGATGGTTAGATGTCCTCATTGTGACCTTCCCTTAGGCCTTGTTAGGCATATTCTCTTCGTGGGATTAACCTAAATAAGTGGGCCCCACTCGCTGTAGACGAATGGCTCCGTGCTATCAGATTTGAAATAACCATGGCCGAGTGCCGATCTTTATACTATGGTTGATCGGTTGATCATCTATGGACCCCGCTTTGTTTATCTACTGATTTTTGGTGTCGATAATCGAGGCCGATACCGATTATCGACCCTGATTATCGATGCCGATTATTGATCGATTTCGATTATCATGACCGATTGTCGATTTCGATTGACATGACCGATTTAACGATTCTAATTACTGACCGATTCCGATTATCATGGCCGATTGCTGATTAGCGATCAAGGCCGTTTATCATGACCAATTGCCTATTTCGATTATCGACACCGATTGTCGATGTCGATACCGATTATCGATTCTAATTCTGATCTGTCGAGGCCAATTGTATAGACCGATTCTGATTTTCGAGGTCGAGTATCGAGGCCGATTCCGAATGTCGATTTTCGACTGTTGAGGCTGACCTCAATTGTCGAGGCCGCTTTCGATTGCCAAGACCGATTATCGAGACCAATGTGATGTACATGCGACCCGTATTTGAGGCCCGACGTGATGTGTATTCAGCACGTGTCTAAGGTCCGGTGTGATATATATTGAGGCCTAGGTGATGAGGCCCATTGTGATGCATTTGAGGGTCAGGCGAAGGAGCCCATTGTGGTGTATGTTAGGCCCATGAGAAGGGCCCACCTGTTGTGTACATGTAACCCTTGAGTAAGGCCCATTGTGTTGTATATTAGGCCCTTGTGTGAGGCCGTGGTCCCATTATATGTTTGTCTCTATGTGGGCCATTTCTTAGGGGCAATGTTGGTTAGATGTCCACATTGTCAAGGCCGATTGTGGATACCGATTATGAGTATGTGACAGCATAAGCATCATGATACATTCTCATACGCATCATCTGCATGTTTATTATGAGATGTGATTGACCATTGCATATGTCATTGGGCTGGATGATATAAGACTCCCTGACAGGGGGAGGTTATCTCACATGAGCGCACGATATGCGCAGGATTGGTGCATGACTGGATTGTATGACTCATGAATCTTGTATTGTGTGTTATGATTACTATATGCCCTAGCGACATCAGGGTCGTAGCCTCCACAATCATATCGTGGATGGCCAGATGGGATACTGAAAATCTGTTCTACATGAGGTGCTATAGATATCCTTGGGTGAAAGTCTCAGAACCCTCTTAGTTCCAGAGGTTGCTCCAACGTCCAGACCGAGTGGGTAGATGAGCGCCGAGTGCCGATTACCAGATGGCCGCGCTCTCCACTGTGTCATGGTCAGTTGGAAGGGGGTGCGGCCTTACTTGCCCGAGAGGAGGGGGCAATGCTATGCTGAGTCTGACCATCTCGAGGAATGGATCCGCTATTGACGAGCCGGGCCCGATATTGGCAGGCGGATAATGAGGTCTCTTCCACTCACCTTGTTGCGCGCGATGGGGTGGCAATCTGGTTTGGAGTGTAATAGACCCCGGTGATTTTTCAGAGAGGAACTGTACTGATTTGTGGACTTATTGAGTAGGAGTTGCATGCTTATTCATTCATACATTCATTCACTATCCACTCGGGCTAGTGGTGCGTAACTAATTGTTGTGTACCTTCGTTATGGCAAGGATTTCGGTTGGACGCGCGACTAACCTGAGATCAGGAGTTTATCATGTTGAGTCTGACTATCCATTGTGGCGGACCCCGTAGCCTGCGATATTACGTACTATCATCCCGACTTCACACTCTAGCATGGTTATTTCATTCGCATCACATATTGCATTACATCTGCAGGCATATGGCATCTTGGGTTGCTATTTCTGCACTTATATGGCTTAGACAGATTTAGCAGGATTTGTATATTGCATTGCATTTTCGGCATTCGATATTTGGCTCTTTATGACTCTTTATCGCATAGCTGTTCTATATTGCGTATTCTAATATTGGTTGACTTATAGACTTGTTCATACTTCCGCTTACTCTGTTATCGTATGATTTATATCCTGTCAGTATTTCTGCTTATTCTTATAATTCCTGCTCTTGTCAGTGTTTCTGTTTATTCAGACATTGTATAGTTTGTGGATTATCAGTTTTTCGGTATTGTATGATTATGGCATTGTATTGAATACTTGGCACTTACCTTGTGCACACACTTACACCACCCTCTAAGCTTTCTATAAGCTTATGTACGATAGATGCGTGCAGGTGATGTTAGGTTGCAGCAGTGTTGAGCTTGGAGCGTGCAGGGGTCTTCTGGAGCTCGAATTTCTATTTATGTATTTCCCTTTTAGTGTTGTAATCAAATGATTATATTAGTGGATATATGATAATGATGTTGCCTTTGTGAATTGGGTAATCTTGTGGCTATGCTTATCATGAATTAAATGTACAAAAAAATCCTCCTTATAGGATCTCAGGATCGGAATCTGGCATATGAATGCTAGGAGCCGAAAATGGGGTACTACGGAGGCTGTCGGCACTGAATTCGGCGATCGGGATTCCTATGAATTAGATTTTTGAGTTTGGGGCGTGACAAGTATACATTAGAAACTACGTTGAGGTGACGAGCCTCTCCGTAGCGACCTGAAAATTACCTATCATATGTAACTAATAGGAGTGACGACCGTAGATGGATCAACGTTTGGGTTTATGATATAAAGGGAGGTGCCTTAGCTTCCCAATCCTGCTGTATGAAAAGGGCTAAATAAGAACTTGGATAACACGATCATGCATCGCATTGCACGATGCTTTGGCGAAGAAGTGCACGTTTACTGGGAGTGGTGCATGCCGCGATCATAAGATGTTGTCGCGAGAGGGAGTATAGGCGAGGGCATACATCATTATAACATACCATTCTTGCATTAACAAGAGTACTTAGGACATGAGTGTTGTACTGCTTTATCATTACTGCTTGACAGAATTGATAACATGTTAACCTTTGCTTCATAATTCCATTGAGTTGATCACTCACTCCCACGTTATGGGACAGTGTTTTAAACACCAACTAGACTCTCTTTTAGATGCAGATGCTGACGTGACATATGAGGCCGAGCCAGACTTCTGCGAAGATAAGGAGGAGTTCTCATACATACAGTTATTAAGCGGATTTATGTAGACCGCTCTGATCGACGGGATTACAGGGAATATGTTTAATTGGACATTCACATTTTATCATTTTGTATCTTTTGAATAAATATGTATTTATTTAGCTCAGTAATACTATCATACTCTAGAGGTAGGGTAACACGTATATGTACCTTATATATTTATTACAATCTTATGCTTGCGTAAATTTAAATATCTCTGAAGTATGATTCGTTGTTTTAGTATAATCTCATTCATGTTTAATGCACTAATACGGACAACATTCAATCATCATTGTCTATATTGCATAAGTGATGTGTTGGAACTCGGGAGTTGGGCTCCTGCTCGACCCTCGATTTTCAGGGCTTTATACTAATCCTACATAATAAATTAAGAGTTTTTATACATATACTCTCCTCTATATTTGCTTTCTTTAAATAACCCTCTCTATTTACATATTTGCAAAGACATCCTTGTCTTTTAAATGTTCTATTGGAATAGGATACACCATTTCTCATTTTTGAACTAACCCAATTTAGATTAAATGACCATTTTACCCCCACTTTAGAACAACATATTTTACTCTGCCTCTCATTCTTTCCCAAACTCCTCAAATCAATCAATCTCCATATTCCCCAAAATCTCTTACTCTTATTTATAATCCCTCCAAAAACCTTCCTCTCTCCTCTTTTCGAAAATCTCTAGAGCTCCACCAAATGATGTCTATTTGTTGCTTTCTTGTTAATTGAAAAAGAAAGAAGAGCTATGAGTGGTCCATATCTCTTATTTAAGAGGTTATTTAATGACTTTCAACTTTATACAAAGAGAAAAAGTGGCAATTTAGAAAAGTTGGTTGGCCCATTTAAATTTTTGAAAATTTTACAAAAACCTACTAAATTAATATGGAATTTACATTAGGATACTAATTTCACGATGGTTTTTGAAAAGTTACCTTTTCAATGAATATAATTGATAATATTTTCACAATGGCTTTCGAAAAGTTACCTTTTCAATTAATATAATTATCATTCCATGACTAACTTCTGTTGCATTTCTTTTAACAGCAAGTTAGGTTGGCATGCAAGCAAATGAGTTGGCTGCTTATGTGGGCCCATCGTAATGTTTATTTAAAATTCACCTTAACCACTGGGTGTGTCCTCTTATGTTAGGATAAGGGCCCAAATATCACCCCCATTCTTAATTGAGGTGGACCACATGGTTGGAAACAATTTACAAAGCAACGACCACCCTCCAAAATGTTTCCCTTAATATGTCCAACCTAAATTACAAATAGGCTCGAGTTTTAGGACTTAGTCCTAAATTTTGGTGTAGCATGTAATGATTGGAGTGGATTTCATATAATCATCTTAGTGGGGCTCTAAAAATCAAGGGTACATGTCTCTCTTGACTATTTTCTTTTGTGTGGCCTACCTAAATCACGGGTCACCCTCATGTTTTGAATTTGGACATAAATTGGAATTATACATCCAATGGTTTAAGTGGAATTTATATACAAATCATAAGGGGCTCTATAAAATCAAGTCCCAACAATCAAATTTTGTATGAAATAGTACCTCGTTAACATGGTATTTACATCTTAGTACATTTTTAAATTAAGTTTTTATTAAGCTACCTCATTAGTCAAGTAATTGTCAACTAGGTACCTTCAGTTAGTTTTCTTTAGCATCTGGATTTTAACTAAATGATAAAAATGTCCAATCAGCCATTAACCTAAAATCATATTGGATATGGTGCAACATGGCCCCACTAAGATGCATGTGTTTAATCCACTCCGTGCATCCAATTTGCCAAATTATAAATTATTTTAGGGCACTAGAACAAAAATAAGGCAGATCCAAAATCAAGTGGAGCACACCGCAAGAAGCAATGGTGATGAACGCTCACCATTAAAACCTTCTTATGGGCTACAAAAGTCTTGGATCAAGCTAATATTTACTTTTTCCCTTCATCCAGGTCCATGTGCCCTTATCCAGAGGTTGGATGGCAAACAAACATCATGGTGGCCATTAGTAGGGCTGAAAGTCAGGCGAGTTGGGTTGGGTTGGTGCTCAACCCTAGCCCAACCTAAGGTTACTATACCTCAACCCTAACCCAACCCAACCCAACTTCAGGTTGGAAATTCTCAACCCAAGCCCAATCCAAGCGGGCTCGGTCGGGTTGGTCGGATTGATACACGCTAATATTTTTGTTATTACGTTAGTCTACTATATTTCAATACATGCCTTATTTTTTGTACATATGATTTTATTAATTATATATGTAGTTATTTATCACAAAGAACTTTATTTTTTTCTAAACAAAAAAGCTCAAATATAAGACACCTAATCCTTTAACAATCAAGCATATCAAATTTCAAGTATTATCAAATATCAACAACATATCAAATTTCAAATAATATGACAAGTAAGAAAGAAAACACAGTAGAAACTATAAAGACAAGAACATACCTCCAAAAAATAAAAGATCAAAGTTGTACATATATGTTTACTTTTGGAATCCAACAGTGGATGGCTTACAAGATATTGAAACAAAATAAATAACTACTATATTAATTCATCAATTAAGATAAAAATATATTTATAAAAACACAACTAAAGTAAAATTTTAGTTTAGTTACTTGATTCATCATCTTCTAACTCTTCCAATTTTTCTTCAATATCGACTAGAGTTGATGAAATCCATAACTAGTCTTGTGTACATATCAAAGATTCCACAATATCAGGTGTCAATGAACTTCAAAATTGATCAAGAATTCAACCCCCAGTACTAAAAGCCTACTCTGAAGCAACAGTAGATACCGGAATTGCAAGTATGTCACGGGCCATGTGTGAGAGTACACGATACTTTGAAGAACTTACCTTCCACCAATCTAAAATGTTGAAATTGGATAAATCTTTTTCAAGATATCGATGAATCTCAGATTTAGTGACAATAACTTGTTCTTCTTGCAAAAATTTGAGATATTCTTGCCTAACATCCACAATATGCCCAACAACTCCGTCAAAAGGAGTATCAATGGTCTTTTGTGTTAATGCATTATCTTCAGCTGAATCTAGAGTTGTTGCAAAAGAATTGTATTACTCAAAGAGATGATTCACAGTATCTTTAACTTTCTCAATCATCTCCTTAACTTTTTCCATTGGAGAGAGAAATCCTTAATCGGGAAATGATGTGCAATGAAGACTATCAGTTGATTTATTATATATTTATATTAAAATTATCGGGTTCAGGTTGGGTCAGGCAACCTAAGACTTCAACCCGAGCCCCAACCAAAATTTTGTCGGGTTGGTGTTTCTACAGCCCAAGCTCGAGATCGAACCCGACATATCCTGCCCGAGCCCGACCCAACGTCGGGTCGGTCCTAGGTCAATCGGGTTGAACCTACCCGACTTTCATCCCTAGCCATTAGGATGTGCATAAGGATTTTTTAATGGTGAGCGTTCAATCAGCACTGTTTCCCATTGTATGATCAAGCCGAGATTTAAATTGCTTAATTTTTGGGTGCATGGCCTAAAAGGAGCTAGAAAAACAAATGGACGGCATAAATATATAATACATACATCAAGGTGGGCCCCACGGTTAGGGTTGCACCATGTCGGGTGCAGCAGAGGCAAACCTTTAACCCGCCGCATAGACTGACGCAGATTGCCTATGCTTCCCGAACTTTTGGTAGTTGGAAGAAGCTTTGGGCCCGCAGAGATTTCCATAACAAATCCACTCCATTCATCAGTTTTGCAAGGCAACAGAAGGGCATATGCATAAACAACAAACAGATCTAAATTTCATGTGGACCACACCATACGAAACAACGGGAATTGGACGCCACCAATGGAAACTTTGTGGGTGCTACACAATTTTGTATACGGGTTATATTTATATTCCTATGGTTTATCCGAGTGGTAATAACCCTATGACCAGTTTGGATAGCCTATAAACATCATCGTCGGCTCCAAGAACGTTTCAACAGTGGACAATTACATTCCCACTGTTTAATGTGGTGTTGCACACGTGAGTTTTGGATCCGCCGGATCTTTAGAATCCATTTCTATTGTGATCTTGCATAACTGATGGACGAAGTGGATTTGTGACGGGAATTTCTACGGGCCACATCGTTTCTGACTGCATGAACTTCCAATGCTAGTGGCACAGGCAGTCTGTGTCTGGCAAAAACACCAAAGATGCGCCTTTAACCTAGATTGCATATGGGGTTCTGGACCCAACCATGATGTATATGTATAATCCCCACTGTCTATCAATTTGGCCATATTATTTTAGTACATGAGCCCAAAAATGAGGCAAATACAAGTCTTGGGTGGACTACACATGATCCCGCCATTAAAAACTTCTTGTGAGCTACAGAAGTTTTGGATCAAGCTGATATTTGTTTTTTTTTTTCCCCTTCATTTAGGTCAGTATGACCTAATCAATGGGTTGAATGGAAAATAAACATTATAGTGGCCATTAAGGTAGACCCTGGTAATCCCCGTTGTCATCAATTCCTGCAAAAATCAATTAAAGCAAGTTACATGCAATTTGGATGGATTTGCATGGTGTATTTGGAGATCTACGGGGATATACGAAGAGAATTATACGATACAATTGAAGCATATTAAGTGACGCTATGATATCTCTTAAGAGACTGATTGAAGAGTGATCGTATAGAAGCGATTATAGGACAGATGGCAAGGGCAGGAGCAAAGAAGGTCATGTAGTATTGAACGGTTATAGTAACTGTTAGAATGAGGAAATGATGCAGATGGCCAAGAATTTAGCAAGAAAATTGTCTCATACTAACCCAATCAAACCCAAACATATCTTTTAATTATCCGTAGTTTTACATTCCTTTGTATAATCACTTTAGATTCCTTAGTGTAATTACTTTACTACTTTCTTGCCAAATCAATTACATTTCTTAGTGTATTCATTTACTTTTCACTCATTGTTTACATTCTATAGTTTAATCTGTAACAATAATAAAGTAGCTAATAATCTTAGCTATAATTTGGGTCTAAATTCATATGTTGAATTCAGTTCCCCATCCAAGAAGGTGCTTCACAGCCATCCTGTTCAACCAACTATAAGAATTTCTTTCTCGTTTTCTCTTTTACCTGCACTAGAAAGTTCTTTTGCACAAAACACAAAGGTGTAACACATCATCAGAGAAAAAAACATACCCTCTGAATATCACCTGATCTTATTTACACATTAAGCGGGTGTCTGAATAGGCAGCCGATCTCATTCGATCTTAATCATATACTGCATATATGCCTATCTCGACACCTGGGGACAGTTGTTCGGTTTGAATTGATCCACAAATTCAATTCTAGCATGCCCGCACTTATCATGTGACCAAATTTCTAAAAACAATGAGCAACGGGCCCTATAAAGTTTTTAATGTTAGTCTTTCAATCACCATTGTTTTCAATTGCATGGTCCACCTGAGATTTAGATCATTTTTTAGCCCATGCCCTAACATGATCTGGATAATGGATGGATTGCATAGATCTATCTAGGTGGGTTCCACATAATACCAACGGGTAACCATGTCCCTATCACTATGCAATTAATACATAGAGATAACTTTTTCCTTTTTTAAATTTTTTTTATCATAACATATTTATATGTTGGTACTTATTTAATTCTTATTAAGGAACCTCATTAATTGGTAAGCTTTTTTGTCATTTTAGGAAAAATAATTCTTTAAGCTAACGGACGTTAGAGAAAACTAACAAGAGGTACTTGATTAGCAACAATTTGATTAATCCTTCCCCAATTGACAACAACTTGATTAATGAGGTGGCTTTATGAAAACTTAATTAAAAAAGGGTACTGAGATGTAAATATGATATTCATGAGTTTTTTTTGTAAAATTTCCTAGAGATCATATACAAAAATTTTTTTAAAAAAAATTAAAAAAATTAAAAAATTTGTAGGGGATGTCACTCTTGATTTTGAAGAGGCCAACCATGATGATGTTTATGTAAGATCCACCCCCACCATTAGATATTTAGTCTCATATTTTGCGCAAAAGAAAAAATTAGGTTAACTCGTGATTATGATTGACAATATTAAAGGAAGTAGTTGAGTTTTTAGAGGGCCCGCCAAGATAATTATATGAAATCCATTCTAACCTTTAGATTTCAGACAAAATTTTAGGCATGTGGCCTAAAATTCATACCTGAACATGATTCACATGGTTCATACTAATGAAAATTGTTTGGAGGAGGATCAATCTCCTGACATGGTTAATTTCTAATCATATGATCCACCTAAATCACGTATGGATTTGATATTTGGGCCTTTAACCTAACATGGGGTGACACGCCTGATGGTTAGGGTGGATTTTGCATAAACATCATGGTAGGACCCACACAAGTCACCAACCCATTAGCTCGCAGCCAAGATTAAATGTAGTGAAATGATAATTATATCAATTAATTAGGTAACTTTTTAAAAAATGATACAAGAATGTAAGCTTCATATTAATCAGGGAGTTTTTTTTGTAAAATTTCTTTTTTTATAAGAACACAAAAACTACCTACCCATTGAAAATTTACATTTCACTTCTTTTTAAAAAGGTTTTCAATAAGCTATCTCATTAATGTAAGCAATTACCAATATGGTACTTTTAGATCTCTTAACAGGGACAAGTGATGGTGATGACTCATATGGGCCCTACCATGGTATTTATTTAAAATCCACGACAACTACTAGGTGCATCACCCTTGAGCCTTAAAATTAATATATATATATATATATATATATATATATATATATATATATATATATATATATATATATATATATATTAAAAAAAAAAAAAAAACATCCATGATTAATGTAAACTATACAATTGGAAGTAGTATAAAGGCAGTGACCATTTCTCTTAATATGTGTGTTTGAATTATAGATGAGTCTGATTTCTTGCCCCATACTTAAATTTTGGTGATCTAATGGTTAGAGTGGATTTCGTATAATCATCATAGTAGACCCACTAAAAATCCAGGGTGGATGTTTCTCACCCAACTATTTCCTTTGATGTAGCCCACCTGAATCACATGTTAAGCTGTTTGATTGCTGCCTCCAAATGCAAAGGTTCGTAAGTAGTATCCCGTGAATGCAGGGTCAATCTCACAGGGAGATGAATTGCAAAAATGAGAAAATCATATGCAAAACAAACTAAGTGATGAAAACTAAACTGATGATTTAATTTTGAGAATGTATGTAATTCAACTGAATTAAAACAACACCCAAGCTTCAAAGTTCCACATATAGATTAATATTTCAAAATTATGATGACTTGGATAACACAAGTAGGATCTGAGCACTACGGTTGGCCTAATCGGAAAATAAAATAATTTAAACATTTTAAATAAATGATATAAAAGATTAGAAAATTATGAATTTGCGCCATTGATATATATTCTCAAGTACCAATGATTTTAAGAATTCATATCTATAAAATAATGAATCAAAGAAATGTAGCAGGTTGAAAACCTCTCCTATTTAGAAAATCTAATTGATTCAGGGTAAGTTTATCCATCAATGTAGATCTCATATGATAGAAATATATGAATCTCACATTAGGATAAAAAATTAAATCTAAACAATGGATAACATGCATACACCATTCTTCTCATCATTAGAATAATTAATCATCATAACTATGAAAATATTATACCAATGTGCTTCCCTTCTAACTTGAGTTAGAGGGAACTTAGAAAAATATAACTAGAATAGAAAAAAAAAAAAAGTAATAAGGAAGAATAAATGCAAATAAAAATGATCTAAAAGAAAAAAATAATTTATAAAACTTTAATAAAACTGAAAACTTCTTAAAAATCTTAAATCTTCCTCTTGAATGTTTTTAATGATGTTTATGAATGCCCTGGTAAGCCTTATTTATAAGTTGGGAACTCCAACTTTCACACCAAGTTAGAAAACTCTAGAAACCGCCTCAAATTTATGCAGTTTGTTAAAATAGACTTTACGCAGCACAGTTTTTCAAAATATACTTTAGAGTTTTAGAATATATTTTTTCAGGACAATTTTAGGATTCTTCACTTCAAATCTTCGATTTTCTTCATTCCTTAGTTTTCTTGTATCTTTGGCATATGAATTCTTTAATCTTAGTCTCCTAAGATCCGTCAATTGCCTTGGTAATTCTTGAGCATCAAAATCATACTTTTAGCACCCTTTTCAATTAAAGCTTTTAAATTCACCTTGCAACACAAACATAAATAAAATAGAATATTAAACTGATTCATGTTCATTAATCTAAGATATAAATGAGAGAAATTATGCAATAGTTAAGTCTTAACACTATTTTTTTGGCCTTGGGACTAACATAGGATTACATATCTAATGGTTGGGATGGATTTCACATATATATTTTGATGGGCCTCATAAGAAATCAAGGGTGGGCGTACCTCTCCCAAATTTTTTCAGAAAGACACGAATCTTCACTCTTCACTGTTAAAATATACAGAATTTTATGGGACAGCCACTCTTCTTTTATATATGTGTGTACCTGAAATCCACTCTGACTTTGACATGTGTATTTTCACTTTATGGTAGACCACACCAAAGGAAATTATTAGGAGAGAGACATCCATACTTAATTTTTATAAGCCCACTGAAATGACCATATGAAATCCACTTGAACTATTAAATGCCACATCAAAATGGTCCTTGTACCAAAAAATCAGACCCATTTGTGATTCAAGCCTATCACACCAAGGGAAATAGTTTGGAGGGGGAGCAATGCCCACACACTATTTTCAATCATATGGTCCACTTGAATCTTGAATAGGGCCGATTTTTACACCCTAGGCCTAACTCAAGGTTGCACATTCGGTGGTCAGTGTGGATTTTATGTAAACATCAAATTTGGTGGACCTTCTCTATTAAGAAATGTAATGGAAGGTACTCTAATAATAATTACTTAAATTAATGTATCAACTTGTTACAAAGATCTTTTTATTCTTATAATAAATAGTTACGCCTCCATGGTAGACTCACGATAAGAATTTCAACCCGCTGTCATGGGTACATACCTATTGTGAAATCTCACTGTGGTGTGAGTGCGTCCGTGTGAATTATTTCAAAGAAAAAACAGTGTACAAGGAAAGCTCGCCCTCCAAACTTCCCTTAGTATGGCCCACTTGAATCAGGTATGGACCTAATTTTTTGGTGTTAGGCGTAGCTGTTATAGGAGTGGATTTTACATGCTCTTCATGGTGGGCCCAGTAAAAAACAAGGGTGGAGATCTCTCCAAACTGTTTTCATTGGTATGGTTAACTTGAATCACAAATCAGTCTTCTTCTTTTTTGCTCTAGCCCTAAATATAGGATTACATCTATTAGTTGGAGTGGATCTTACGTGGACATTACCGTGACTCCCTGAAGAAATGAAGGGTGGGCATCCGTCCTGCGCCTACGGGTTCCCATAAAACCGTTACGTTCCCAAGAATATGGTGGGAGTGAGTGGATCAGGTATCACCCAGAAGCATAGAAGTGAGTGCTTCCTTTACGGCAGGGGCCCACCTTGATGTATATCCACACCGTCCATCAGTTTTCAAAGATCATTTTAGTTTCTGGCATGGCACCAAAACTGAAGTTGATCCAAATCCTAAGTGGACCGCACCACAAGAAACAGTGGACATTGAACGGCCACCATTAAAAACTTTTATTTGCCATCCGACCTGTTGATAAGGTCATAAGGAGCTGGATGAAAGTAAAACAGAAATATCAACTTGAATATCCAAAACTTTTGTGGCCCAGGAAGTTTCTAATGGTCAATTACCACTGTTTCCTGTGGTGTGGTCCACTTGAGATTAGGATCTATTTCATTTTTGGGACCATAGGCTAAAGTGATAGGAAAATCTGATGGACGACATGGATATACAATACATGTGTCGAGGTGAGGCCTACAGTCAGGGCAACACTGACTATAGTGTGACCCGGATAACACCTAAACCGTGCCATGATCGGGAGTGGGGTTACGCAGCTGAGCACGGTGGTCGTTAGTGTGTTGAGTTGGCAAATTCTGTGAGCCCCAGCATGATGCATGTGTTATACCCACACTGCTCATCCATTTTTCCTAAACAGATTGGGGCAAGAGCCCTAAAATTGGTGCAGATCCAAAGCTCAATTGGACCACACCAAAGAAAGCACTGGGGACTGACACCCACCATTGAAACCTTCCTAAGGCTCACTGTGATGTTTATTCACCATCCAACCTGTTCATAAGTTCAAACTAACCTAGATGAAGGGAAAGCATAAATATCAGCTTGATCCAAAACTTTCATGGCCACCAAGAAATTTTCAATGGTAGGCATTCCATCCCTATTGCTTTCTGTGGTGCGGTCCAATTGAAAGGCTCATGCCCTATACTATTCTAGCAAAATGGATATAATACATGCATCATGGTGAGGCTGATATAACTTTGCCGTGTCAGTGCAATTTGAGTGCAATTTGATTTTTTTGTTTTATGCTAGGCAACCCGTTGTTAAAGTGATAAAGTCCCTTGATATACATTGATACACCACCCTCTGACAGCTTAAGGTTTTGGAGTAAATGGTTGTTTGACATTGTATCAAAGCGGAAGGTCCTATGTTCGAATCTCGAGAGCAGCAAATATGCCTCGCTAATATATTATTCTCCCACGGGGGGTCAGGAAAATTCAGGTCTGGCCCAGGGACCGGGAAATGAAGCCCGGCCTATTCATGATGTAAGTGTCCCTCCACCCTTCTCAGTATGTTCTCGTGCGGAGTTCTCACCCCGCACGTGTGGGGGGGTGTTAAAGTGATAAAGTCCCTTAATATACATTGATACACCACCCTCTGACAGCTTAACCTTTTAGAGTAAATGGTTGTTTGACACCCGTGTCTGGAATAGTGATACTTGGATACAACGAGAATAAGATGGGCGCCCACCTTTTAATTTTTGACAATAGCTACTGCTATACGTACATAAGCGGAGTGAAAAAAATTAAAGTTATATGTGCTGAGAAAATTACCGTTGTACCTTCCCGACTTAGACCTTGCATGTGCGGGCAGAGCATTTGAGGATGAAAATACCCCTGCTTTTCAAAGTGATTTTTCGTTTCTGTAGACCTATTGCTACGGATTTTAACCGTAGCCATAGGTAGTGTCAGCAATGGCATTTTCGTCCTCAAATGCTCTATCCGTGCGTGTAAGGTCTTAGTTGGGAAAGTAAGTTTTAAATCCTCTATAAAAGATGCTAGATAAAAGGTGGGGTCTATAGTGATAATTTTCTCATATGTGATTCAAGTTAGCCATTACAGTGGAATTAGTTCGAATATACGTCACTCTTGATTTTTTACTAGGCTGACTATGATAACCATATGAAATCCACTCAAACTATTAAATTCCACATCAAAAGCTAGTAATAAGGTCCAAAAATCAGGCCCATATTTGATACAAGGGGCCACACTAAGGAAAACAGTTTGTAGAGTGAGTTTTTCTTGTACATTATTTCCAATCATAGGTTCACCTAAAGAACAAATGGGCCTACTTTTAAGGCATTGGAACAAATACGGGGTGACTCACTTGGTGGTTGGTGTGGATTTCACATCAACACCAAGGTGAGGCCCACTTAATTTGGCAAGTCTTTTTTCTTCTTTGAAATAAATTTTTAGGAGAGCATTTATTAACATTAATTAGTATGTAAATTAGACAATTAATTGAATATCAAAGTAGCTATTAACTTTATTTATAATTCAAGTCTGCACTTATATTTTGGATTTAATTCGAGTATCAACAATTGTTTTTTGTGACTAACTACAAGAATTTTATTTTCGTTTTATCCGTATTGAAGAGAAAAAGTCCTTTCGTATGGAAGATAGAAGTGTGACCCACTTTTTGAGAACGAACCCCAGCATTTGACTATTGCTTAATTATCTTATACAACACTCTGCAAGTAACTGAATAGACGACCAATTTTCTTAAATCTTATCCATGTACAGTTAATTTTCATACGTGTTTTACATATCTTGATGCTAGAGTCATAGCTGTTCGGTTTGAATCGAATTGCACATTTAATTTTGTCACACTAGCATCTATCACATGACTGGAATTAAAATAACAAAATAGTTTGCATGATATTTTATATGAATTTTTGCAAATACATTGAATAAATTAATAAAAGGTTTTTTTTTATATAGTATATAGGAAACAAAGGCTATGCAAAAGGCTTATAAACTAATAATATTTAAAAAATAGTAAAAAGATTATAAAATAAAATAAACTTTAGCACAACAATGGTATGATATCGTTAGCTGTCAATCTAAAATTAAACCATCCATATTAGGGTTCAATTAAAGTGAATAGGAAATCAAAAAACAAAAAATATATTTTTTTTCACTATCCACAGTCCATTGGTGAGATAGAAGCAAGCCATTTTCATTTTATTTATTTATTTTACCTCTCTTTTCAAATACTCATGCCACAATGGGCACTTAAACCCACGACTTCAAATTTTAAGAGCAATGACTTTAGGTTGAAACTCTTGTAAAACTCCAATGAGTCTACTCTTAAGGCATGAATAAGGAACCACAGTCAATTACTTAATTGTGATGATCAATACCGATGCTTCAACCTATTCTACACTAAACAGTGTTTCAATCCATCAGTCTCAATAGCAAACTAGTGTTCATAAATCAAAAGTTGGGACCAATCGTACTTTAGGCTGATGGCCTATCTAAAGTGGGTCCCACATTTTGTACCGTTTTCTTTTAGCGATGTGTTCCACACGTGTAAATCCGACTACCTGCGTATCAACAATCGCACACTGCCAGAGTACCAAATATGAGGACTCTATATAATGTACACACCTACCAATCAGAAAAGCAACCGGCGTCGACACCGCTTAACGTTCGCTGTCGCTGTCTCCATATCCAGCTAGAAAAGAGGGTTGAAAGCGACTGTCGGCATCGGCAGAAGAAGACACGTGTCCCGTGGAAATCAAATCAACGTGTCATGCAGATTTGATAGGCCATCGTCCGCGCTTTAGAGACTGTGGACCCCACTAACCTTTTAAATACGCTTTTCAAGATTTGCGGCTGCATTGGAAATCGTTGAATTCCATGAGCCTAGCCGTAGAATTTGTATCCAGCGGCTACAGCAAACGAGATCTGTGGGGCTCCGTATTGTGTTGTAACGTTCGTCTCTGTAGGTCAGGTGCGCGCATCTCGATGTTAGTCACTGGGCCCAGCATACGAGCTCTGTTCGATCGGGCAGATTTCATTTCTTTATATGCAGCGATTGTGAAAGAATAGACTAGTTGGTCAGGACCCATGAATTAGAGAGATTATTTTTTAAAAATTAATCACCTACCTTTGTTTGCCACCTCAATTTGGGTGGGTTTGAAATCCAATATGTAAGCTAGGATTAACATTACATCTAAATTCCTTTCATATGGGTTGTATGTGTTTACTGGGCATGTGACCCACTGATGATATCCAAAATAAGATGATGTGTGCAGTACAAATATTGTTTACGTAAATCAATGGTTAAATATCATTAGTTAGCTGCCAGATGTGATCCTATGCTTATGCCCATCCAAGACTTGAAAATTTTTATTTTTAGCCTAAGTATATATTTCAATAGGCTTATTATAATCATTATATCAAACATTGCATACATATACTAATTAAGAATGCTAAAAATAATTCAACCCTTTGTAAATATACTATGCATAGGTACTTTTGGATTAAAGTAATTCTGAATCCAGGGTGCCAAACACAAACAGAGAATTTCTAATCCAGAGTATTTTGAATTCATGGTGCCAAATGAGGCCTTAAGTAGCTAGTCAAACACACAGTTTTTTTTTTTTATATAAATAATAATAATAAAATAAATTGATTTTCCTAATATAAATCACAAAAATACATCTTTTTAGCATAACTAAATGTGTCATTTTTTTTTATAATGATTTAATGCTCGTTCACTTTGAAATTGTATAAGTGGCATGTACCCAACCGTCATTATAATTACATTAGGTAGGCCACGCTCCAGATTTTAAATTGATTTAATATTCCTAATATGTAATTAGTAAGCATTTATTAAATTAATTGAATTTGGATATCAACTGTTTCATTTGGTTGTCCAGTACTATCCATCAACCAACAAGTTAACATTTAAAAAAATAAAATCAATTCAAATCACAGCATATATATGTTTAACAACCATATGAGTTAAAGTCCATGTACAATCTGGAGCATCATACTTCTCGCACTGCCAAAATGTTGAAGTTTCCATAGTTTTTTAAAGCAAGAGAGCCTAGGCAAACTAGTGGTTGGCAGCACTTGCCTAACAAAACGTCTTAAATTCTATTTCTTATTCAGAGATTCTCGGTCATTCAGCAACCATGGTTGGATCCGTTAAATGATCAATGCTCTAAATCACTGAATTTTTTTTAAAGCAAGAGAGCCTAGGCGAACTAGTGGTTGGCAGCACTCGCCTAACAAAACGTCTTAAATTCTATTTCTTATTCAGAGATTCTTGGTCATTCAGCAACCATGGTTGGATCCGTTAAATGATCAATGCTCTAAATCACTGAATTTGTATCAGAGAGCCATCAACAACCTATATTTTTTCCCACCCACTTATTCTTAAACCATAATGTCATGTGGACCAGAATGTCTGGTTGCACCAAAAATCATGAAATTTCAAGACATTTCATAGTAAATCTAATTTGGTGCCATTAAACACAATCTAAGAAACGGATATGTTCTAGTTTTCCAAATCCTCTCTTGTTAAAACAACTGGTTAAGATCGTGACTTAGCCCTTTCCATTGAATAGTATTTGGGCACCCTGAATTGACAATTCCTTGAATCTGTCAAGTGGTCTCTCTCTCTCTCTCTCTCTCTCTCTCTCTCTCTCTCTCTCTCTCTCTCTCTCTCTCAGCATATATTATATATAATTCAAGTATTGGGGAATAATTTTACTCCTACAATTAATTTTTATAGGAAGAAAATTTTGAATATTCAGAAAGCATTAAAAGATATTTTAAATGAAGATGAGATATTAAGAACCGAAAATTGTAGCTGTTGTTTAAAGTATCGATCAAAATTCACTCAAAAAAACCTTTAGATAGCTTAGGTTTTAATTACGATCAATATTTGATCAATTTACCCCTATAATGATAATATGGAAAGATGCAACTTGAGTTATTTGAAGGTATGTTTTATTCTTTTTTAGTTTTCTTTGCAAGTAACTTACACCCACATTTCTTTCTTTTTGCGTGTAGAAAGTACCTGCAATAAAAGGTCTATAGAGCTCGCTGTGATGACTGTGTAACATCTACTCCATACATACATTTATTAAAGTGGCTCATATTAAGATACCAGCACCAAAATGAAGTAGATTAGAGACTGAGCAAGGAAAAGAGTGAAGATGAGTTGTCCACCACCGTTGAAATTATTTTACACCCATTACTCTCTTCTTTTTCTATCAGCTTCCATCAGCGCCTGCACCTGACCCACACGTTTTCCTCCACCTTTCTCTCTCCTCTCTCCAAGTAAACTGCACACGTCATAGGGATAATGTAATATTCTCTTTGAAAAATTATTACAAAAAACATTTCGCCGACCTCAATCATGATAAAGACACCACTACCTAATTAGTTCCCAAGGACCCACTTCAATGTGTCCTCGAGCAGTGGACATGTACAAAATCCCTCCAGCCATTTCCATTTGTGGGGCAGTGCCTCGGCAATCCAGTCTGTTGATCCGATGGGACCCACTGCCGTAGTACCATGCACAGCACTCTCCTTCATGGTTCAATCAGGGAGTGAACGATTAAAGGAATGATCATCGACGATCAACTACTCAGTCCGTCTATGGTGGGCCCTCAGATCAACAGTCAGGATTACACGATAATAATTACTTTTAGGTTTTATTACCATTTAATTTATTTTGTCAGTACTTCTTACATAAATAATTGAAATGGTGAAAGTCCATGCATGGGACTTTCACGTTCAATCCAAACGACTACGTTCTTTTGGTACATCATGAGTCTGACGACTGGCTACATCTAGATCACTTTTTAGGGTTTTTAGGTCTTTCTAGTTTTCACAGGTTGGTTGAAAAGTCCCCATCTCATGTGCAATGATTCCATAGCCAAGACTTGCATCTAGTTTACAACTTTCCATTTTCTTATTTTTTATTGTAAAAAGGAAAATTTCTTAAAAAAAACATTGGTATTCAGAATGATATCGCAAGCACATGGAAATAACTTTGAAATTGAATGCGTGGACTAAATTAAATGAAACTAAACGGTTCCAAATTAATCGTAAAAGTTTAGATAGAACTAAAAAATTATACTGATCATATTATTATCAAATTAATTAACATTTATTTGATGGTTGAAAATGTAAAACATCCAAGTTTTATTTTAACAAACAAGTGTGCCTGAGTCAAAGGTTAGGATGTTTCAATTCATCTATTTTTGGCTTGTAATTTACGGACATTTTTTTAACAACAATGGGTGTCCCCGCCCCCTTTTTATGGCAGGACTATTTTTTGTGGATGCACACAATCACCCGCAGCAATGCACATTGGGTAATGTCAAAGAGGAGAGTTGAACCCATGCCTGATGTATAGTTAGGCTCTGATACCACATTTTGAACAAATTGCAACGGTGTGCAGGAAAGCATCAATCCAGTGAATTCAACGTACTTAGAACGCATAGGTAGAGAGACGTCCATATCAAGTCTATGAATTTGGGACCAAGCATTTTCTTATAACAAGGAGACTACGTGAAGATCCCACCCATAGTAATACTCTTCCAAGCTCACGAATCCTCGATCCATCTCTTGCAGAGAAGTTATCCGCGCGCCGACACAACTCTATTAAGAATTGTCTATGTAGCTCACACCCATAACAACCTGTGTATACCCACTACAGTGTCGGCCCTATCCTAATGGTCATGTATCTAATCTAAACCGATCCTTGCATTGTCAAATAGAATTAAGCCATACATGGTCTACAATTTCAACGTACATACCTACAACATTAAAAGGAAAAAAAAAAAAAGACTTGACCTATTAAATATCTGGCTTATTTTGACCTCAACCCTCAAATTTTAACTGGATGGGTCCAGGGCACAAAATATATGCTTGATTATTAAATAGATTATCCTTTCTCCATACCTAACTCTAAAATAATAATAATAATAATAAGAATAATAAAATAATAAAAAGAAGAAGAAGAAGAAGACTTGACCTATTAAATAAATGGTCTGGCTTATTTTGACGTTAACCCAATCTAGATTTTAACGGGTTAAGCCTAGGGCAAAAATATAGGCTTGATTATTAAATAAATATGAGTTTGGGACTCCCTTGGCCTGAGCCATTTGCACCCCATGCGTACTGGAACATCCTAACCTATTGATTGGTGGCCTGACCCATTTGTACGCGTACATACTGGAATATCTTAATCTTTTGAATAGTGACCTCGGAATAGATGGTTAAGAAAAATACAAAAACCAATGTCGAAGAGGCCGCGACTTTCCAAATACCTTTGTGGCGTACCATTCATGTCCTGGCCTCCGAAGTCAACGGTCTCGATCACAAACAATTGTGGGGCGCCTGTACACATAAGTATCATGATGCATCATGATTTCCTTAATATGATTGTGTGGGCCCTACCTTAATCGGTAATTGTAGATGTATCAAGATGATGATTTAGATAAAGGTAAATTAGCTTTTTTTAATGAAAAGTTGAGTTGTCTTTATATTTTATATATGAAAGGATGTGTCTTACTTATGCAATAACCAAAGCCTTTAGACACATCTCCCCTCTTTAAAAAAACTAACCCCACATGAAGATACTTGAATTGAAGTATTAAGAATATCATCCACTAGGGCCCGTTCCGAGTCATCATAATAACCCACTTTTCTTAAATGAACCGTTGATGCTCTAGCTACTTGCACAACAAGACATGGACTTTAGATTGATTTGATATCTAAGATTAATCATTTCCAAGAGGTGGGGTTTCTTAAGAAAATATTACCATGTGAGAAGCCATGTCATTTTAGGGAGAAACTGGCCAGCTGAATCCTACTCCTCGCACTCGCGCCATGTGTCAGACATGGGTGAGATCCATGCCATTCATCGGGTGGGGCCCCTGACGTATATGTTATCACCAAATAATCAGGCTGGTCCAGTTATCAGATGGGCCACACGTGTCAAACAATTGACGTTTATAAGAAATCAACCAAAGGTACACATTGGACAAGAATGTGCAGCCACCTAATCAATTGAATGTCCTGGCTTTCAGACCACAGTAGATACAACTGGGACCATCTGACAAACGGTTCAAATCATGCACACTTGTGGGAGAAGATGGTAATCCCTCAATATAAGCTTTCTTTTCTATAAAACCAAAGGTTAATTGCAGATTATTGTAGGTACGTCTCCGCTATTACAGACGTCAGCACAATCTGTACCAAATGACTACCTTTCGTTTTAAGAGTTTATTTCGAGTCCATTGAGCCACCTTCATGCATAAATGACATCCAACCCATCCAAAAGAGTCACTCCACCATAACACTAGATGCCAACTAATCTAATCATCAGGTGGGCCAAACTATAGAGACAATGGATAACTACACCAAACCTCCAAATTCACGAGGTTCCCACCTAATGCTTGGATTAGCCTAATTTCTAGCATATCCTAATTTCATGGTAAAGTGATTATGCTGAACAGATTGGATGAGATGTAAGCACCAACAGTACTCCGACTAGTTGCATCCAAGATAGGGATAGAACAGTCAATTGCCCAGAGATGATTGTACCAACAAACTATTTTGTATGTTACGTAGGGATGAACGTGATGAGGTTGATCATTGTCTTCCTCAAGGAAAACTACTCCGCCTGAATCCACAAAGCTTCTCTGTACTGTTTACAGAGACTTCTCAAATCCATGAAGAAAAAAGAAGCAAAATATAAATAAATTCTATAAAATTCGTAATTTAATTGATGAATGAAATAAACGAGTTCACAACCCTTTAAATAGGGATACAAAGCAATAAGAGAGATTTTATAATCAAACTAAAACTAAAACTCTTAGAATTCGCAACTTACTATAAATTGTAAACTCGATCATGATGTCCACTAGTGCATAAGGTTTACTATCAAAAATAATAAGTGTCCTATTTGGCTTCACCAAGCCATTCTCCTAATTATTCTAAGCACTTCTCTCATTTGGCGCAACTCTTAAAGCCCAATGGATGAAGAGTTATAATCAAACTAAAACTTATTATTTATAGTAAAAATGGAATTAAAATAGGGAAACAGCCGTCGATCTGATGGTATTTCGTAAATGTGGATTGCGCAACCCGGCATAGCTAGTTGGGTGGATAAAGTAGCTCATTCTACCCAATAATCATATATTTTACGTTTAATAACTTATTTCAGATTGCAAGATACACCCGATTTAAGGTTTTGACAATTCAAATCACTTCTGTCGTCGACTGGGCCTTTTCTAATCCATCTTGGCCATAAAACTATCTACGACCTGCTATACATCAATATGAGGAATCTAAAACATATCTTTGGATCAGAAGGAGAGATTTGTAATAATTCAATATAGGAGGGGAGGCATGTATAATTTCATGTGACTATAGAAAGGGTAGGTGCAATTATCTTGAAAAATGAAAAGGACATGCATGGAATATAGTAATAAAAGAGATAATTCATGCGTGCATGGCCATTAAGAAGTCACTTGTGTGACCCACCTTTGATTTCATATGATTCTCCTTAATGTAATGCCACCTTCAATGATGGGAATACGTGAAATCATTTCATTAGTTTAAGGGGAGATATTGGGTCACGTTAATGGATATACTTTCTAAATGGGCTTTGATCTTGTTTCTAGCATAATATAGTAGGGGCTAGTGATGTGGGTCCCACATAAATATGACATATAGATGATAGCTACCATGATTTGATTTTTTCTTTTTAATTTCTCAAAAGGATGATGGCATGATGATGTGTGTGAATATGCTTGTATTATATGTATTGGAATGTAAGTGGTTTGGATCCTGGACCCACACGATTAAAAACTTAAACGGGCCTGAGCCTGCAGTTAAATATGTATGGCAATCATGGTGATAAACATGCATGAGACAAGTGCACATTTATCTTATTATGCCTCACTATCTAGCCAAACAAGACCCAGCCCAATGTGTACCAGTCCTAACCTTTCAGACCCGAGTCCAAGTCCAGCACATGATAAGCTAGACCCAAAGACCGATGGTCGGCCTCCTGATGACATGATAATGTGTGCGCGAGGGAGAGAGAGACTTTCAACGAGCATGGCACAAGGGTTCGAGATCCAATCCACATTAGAGGTTTACCACTACGTAGATATAGATGTTCTTGTATAGAAGTTAGATTCATACCTGGGTCAGGTGGGCTGTGAAAAACTTAGATGAAGTTTTCTAACCCATCCACCAGTTTCCCATATAGTAGCCCACCTACTGAGTGGATCAGATTTACACGGGCTAAAACATGTATAACAAGATCGGACCGACCTAATGAATGGCTTAGATTTTACACCTATCCTATGCGCTGGCCGTTACGTTGTGATGGTGCGTACTGGATTGTACATGCGTGTGAGTTTTTCTTATCGGCAACTCTCTTCCGCGTGATTAGACGGCAACCAACGTCTGTCTATAGTCATTTTAATGACGCGGATTAGGTGAGGCAGGGGAAACAGCTTAGCTGGTGAGACCAAACCGTGGGCTCGCTTTGTATGTACGTGTGTTGTATATGCACACCGTTCATCAATTTTTTTCATCTCATTTTAAGGCATGGTACGAAAAAAGAGGCAGATGGTATTCTTCATGATCACATACTCTAAGGTTCTTACTCTTTTAGATTAGTCTCTCTATGCAACAACAGGATTGATAAATGAGGGGTAAAGATTTTAGGAGTGCATTTGGTATAGTGTTCGATTATCTTATGTACTTCCGTATACCCTATTTCAAAGTAAGTCCATTAATTTGCATTATATATTATGATTTAATTTCTCCATCATTAAAGTCATTTACTTATAATTTAAAATTCATGTTTATAGAAAGTAGACCATCAAATTTGAACTTTCAAATCATTATAAAGTATAATCAGAACAGTTTTAACGGTTAAAATAAAACTTCAATGGTTGAAAACATTTTTGAAGTAATTTAAAACATTTCAAGTGTTAGGCCTAACAAAATAATCACTTGTTACATTCCTGGTCTATATATTTCTTGTCTAAACAAGTAATATAGTAAAATCAATAGATTACTTGTCCACCAATATATAAATCAATAAATCATCATGGAAGTGCTTAGTATCACTCACTTTTATTAGCCTCTATGTAACCCCATAAAGTGAGCTAAAGCTACCAAGTCAAAATTCAAAGCCCTCACATGTCCTCAAGTTTAAGAATTGATCAATTAATGTGTGCAAACAAATTTCTTAATCACATTATCACAATCTAGGCTAATGAACCCCCGGATTACTAATATGAATCTCAATCTACTAATGTTAATGTCCATGAATCATATCATGATCTTATATATCCATGACATACCCACGTAGGATAAGAGCAATGGCAAAAAGGCATGACTAGCACCAAATTGGTTTTCAATGGCGGAAACCTTCCATCCTGCCCCAAATTACTGGTCCTCTTACTAATCTGAATCTCGATCTACTAATGTTATTCCATCCTGACCCATGTAACTGGTCCTTTTATGCTGGACAACCATACATCTATAAAATTGATATCTACAAATATATTCTAAGCATCTGCGCCAGTCTTAGCTCATCTTACTACTGAGATACATACAAGACAACTCACACTGGTCAGTAGCCGTGTTCAATATCAAGTTCCCTAGGACTAGAGGATACCATGTATGATCTATCCTAAAAATTCAACCCCCCAGCTTATCAAGTGGGCCACTGCATGCCCTTTTATACATGAGTGGTATGTCTTTTGTTTTTCGTCCCGAGTTAGTAATCCAATTAATCTAAGGGTTGTGATTTGACAAGCGGACCCTCATATGAGGGAAGAGGCGGAATACATGTGAGGGCCTAATCTGGAGTGCCCCACCAGTGTCAAAGACACGGGCCATTCATCAGGTAGGGCACACCATGAATGTTCCACATAAGCAAAAATGAGGGCAATATGCTCATCAAGTAAGCCACCCATTTATTGAATTTTTTCCCATTGGACTTTTTTCTAACTGCTCATATTTTTTGTCAAGTTTAACATGTATGATTAATGAAGAAACATTAATCTTTGATCCATGGCATATTCATGGTGTACACATCGTCAGTACGACCATCTCCAATCAATTATGGCCTAAAAAACGACAGTTAAGGATAAAAATACACCTGGAATCCAGCTACTGTAAATGGTTTGCATTTGGCGCATACTCCATCCACAGTGGGACTTAATGAGCCAATAGTCAGGACTACACAACTGAAAACTCGTTTATGCTAATAGAAAAAGGCAGGTTTCATATCATATAATTACTCTCAAGGATAGATGATGCTTAGTTAGTCACCTTCCAATTTTCTTGTTTAAGAAAATCCAATGTGTTCTTCAAAGAAAATGTCCAAATGGTTCTTGAACAGTAGACTGTCTTCTTGAGTGGAACCCAAATCATCCCTGACCATGTAGCCATGGGCAGTATGGGTTTAAGAGAAATTTCAGGTATTGTGCCAGGCTAACTGAATGAGTGTACGGTAAGTATGCCTTGTTTAGGGATGGAAGGTTCGGCGCCCAAAGCAAATATGACCTGGCACAAAATTTAGGTCTTGTAATGTGGACCACACGTCAATATGTAAATTTATTTCTAAATAATATTTTTTTTAATTGTTTAGGCTGTGTTTCCGTGTGTAAAAAGTTTAGTCCCAAAAGTAGGAAATCACCAGCCAAATGATCTGACACTTGTAAATTAACTCTTTTCTTAGTACTTTTAAGGAATATCAAATTATTAACGTAGCTATGGCCCACACGCAGACTTAGTGTAACGCCCTGTCCAATAAGGAAACAGTGTCCTAAGGCACTCTCGTGCGAACTGACTCAGGACTGAACAATTCTATCGCACGTGTGGTCTTAAGACGGGTTAATTAACTCAATTTATCCTTCCGTATAATTTAAACTTAAGATCGGGCCGAGCATAGGCTGTAAAGCCAGTCGGCCGAGCCATATTCGGCGACTGTCCGTACGAGTCGTGTTTTGCCTGAGGAAGATCCGAAAATTCTGAAACTTTGTCAGACCCTTAGGCCCACCAGACTTGTGGTCCCACGTTGCCGCCAGGCCCTGAGGATGTCCAAAAATGGTCGAACCGTGCTGCCCGACTGGAACTTGCAAACCGCAAGTCGCCTGGCCAAAAGTAATAAAATTATGAAATTTAACTTAATAACTCTGCTGCTTGAGTTTACAAATCCAGGTGTTCCAGCCGTTGGATCTTTTCTAAATTTACACCAAAGGTTGGAAATAATTATAGGCCCGCACCTATAAGATCTAGTCGTTGATCGTGGAACGGTGACCGTTGATCGCGAATCGGGACGCTGCATTAAAATCCTACATCCGTTTACGATCAAACTTCGCCCAACCCTTCATCGGGCCATGAGGTACCTATCCCACGTATCAGATGGGCTAGTGGTCACCAGGACAGCCCCAACAACCTGATTTGGGTCTAACAGGGCCATAAGAAGTATTTCTTGAAACTTAGCGCCAATTGACATAATTCCGAGCATATATAAATCCAGCCCTTCTCTCTCAGCCCATTTTTCAACAACTGAGAAAGAGAGAGAGAGGGGGAGAGAGAGAGAGAGAGAGAGGGGGGGGGGGGGGGGGGGGGCATTTCACTTGCATGTGGCCTTGGTGCCCGGATTTTATCAATTCCGGTGTCCTCTCCCCTCCTCCACCAGAAATCCTGGTTAATCTCTGCCGTTGGAAGAAAAAATTTCAAACTATATAAGGTAATTTAGGATTTCTCACTTTATTTCCCTGATTTGTACAACATACATGTAATTATTCTCCATCCAATGCAATGTAAGGCCTCGGCACCTCGAACTTGTAGCCCTAACACCGCTAGGATCTTCTCAGCAACCTTCGGTTAAGTTTAGGTGATGACCATTACCTTTAGGTAACCGGTTAATTGGGTTCTTAATTTGGTGTTAATCATGCCTAACATGATAACATGAAGTACTATAAGATGTTATTTGATGTTGATTCTCTGATTTTCTGAAATTTGTGATAAGCTATGCTTGAATGAATACATGGAATGTTATGGATCAGCTGAATTATGTGGTGTGTAGGCTTATGGAAGTTTGTAACATCTTGGATTTTCACTGTTTTAGATTTTCAAAAATTCTTAAATTTTTTTACTTATAATATCACTCACTGACCATTAGTACTCAATGTTAGTTTATACAGGGGTGGAACCAGTAAAGAACTGTACAAGTCTGATTAATCAACCGTAGAAAGCTAATGAATCAGCCCAATCACTTGAACATCAGGTGTAGCCTCATGATTTACTCACATAAGATCCAAATCTAACCGACTTATCGTTAACTAATCAAGACAATCATGACTAAATTAAAGATCTAACTGGGGCCGAATCAGATAAGGCCCGGATCTTAACTAATAGACCAAATCAACCCCGTTACTCTTTTAACCTAAAACTAATGGTTTAGAGTAATCATGACTAAATCTCCACTTTTACTAGTTATAAATAGGTCACACTATAAACATAGTTAATCCAAACCCTAATCATCGCACATGAGAAATCTTAATACCTAATTCATTCCAGAAATGCCTCAATTTTCTGAACAAGCTCTAGACCACTCGTTGGTAGGCCACTAGTTACAGTAATGTCCGTCTTACTGGGCTTGACATCCATTGAGGGAGTTAAACCTGAAAAAGATCCAGAACTGCTCAACTTGAGCCAAAAGACGAGTGCATGAGAAGTGCAAATACCCTAAAGGAAGAAGCTAAAACTTAAGTGAATTGAGTCGGCCACTCTTATGCAAAGTTGAGAGTTTCGGACCGTCGGTTTACGACCAAACTTCACATATAGAGTAAGGATATTTCTCTTCTCATATCCGTAAAGCCGCGACCCCGATCAACCATCGGTGACCGTTAAACAGACTTCTAATCATATCCGTTGATTGACACATCCAAATGGCGGGTCGATCATATCCATATGTAGATTATCATTAGGGATAACTATCCTACGGTATATATCGACTTGTACACCCTATAGTGGGCCCTAGATGATAGAAAAACCCTCTCATATGATTAGTATAGTAAAAACTCAACACTTTGGGCCATTTGCACCAAATCTGGCATTATAAAAGGGGCTTCTTTGGGGCAACCCTCTTCACATACGAATTTGCCCTAGAGAAAAGAAAGAGAGAAAAGAGAAAAGGGAGAAAGAATAAAGGAAGAAGAGAGGAAGGGAGAGTGGAGAAGAAAGAAGGTAGGCCATGGCTTTAGTGGGGTCCAAAGGAGACCGATTCTTGCAACTCCTCACCTCTTCCTCAACAATTCCTTCACCCACAATCAAAAGAGCCCCTCTCCACCAATTGAGTAGGTAAAACCCTCATATCTTATAAATTCCTCATGTTGAGGGTGGATTCACATGGGATTCTAACATGTAAGTACATTATCTTAGGATTTAAGCCAATCGACACCGAGTTTGGCATTCCTAGGTCGTTTTTCAAGTCCTCAACGATTCATAAGTGTAGACTATTGCTCTTAGGTGGCCTACCACTAATTATAATATGAGTCTAATGATTTTGATTGCTTGGGTGATGCATTTAGAAAATCTAGACAAACCTAGGAAAGACCCTACCCTTGATCCTATTGATTCACATGGAATAGTTATGGAATGTTGTTGCCTTTCGTATGATTTGGTTCAAATGGATGATTACATATACTTGTCTTATTAGGTTCTCATATGATGTTGCCTCATAGAATGTATGATTCATTAACTCTTGTGTAATTTGGTTCTATTAAGTATAGGAAGTGCTTAGCTTTCTCACTAACCCACACAAAACACATGCACTCTTATTTCATGATATTGGTAGCTTTGCTTGTTAGGAAAATCTAAATTATATGTTGAGAAAATATGAAACATGATATTGTTTTATGATAGATGATAACCCTGATAGTTGGCATGCTATAGATTACCATCAAATCCTTAGCTTGGTCAGGAATATGAGGAGAGTGAAGGTGGTCCCATTGGTAGCATTGTCCTGAGATTAAAACCATGGATTTGAGCTGGTGCGTGTGAGCGACAGTAGTTAGGCTACATGGGTCGCTCGTACCTGATGTCGTCTGTCCTGTACTCGCCTGAACTCATGCGATCTAGCCTACTTACTGACTAACCTTATTTGTTAACCCTGTTTACTCACATATGTATGGAACCTAGAACACCCTTCAACCACTGTAGCCCATTGCTAACTATTTGGCATTGATCCACCTACTCGTGAGCCGGGCATGGTAGAATGGGACACTGTGCCCAAGCTATCGGCCTACGCTGGGGTGACGAACCTCTCCGTAGTGACCGCAAGCGATCCCTTCTCAACACTCCCCATGTGCTTGAAGTCGGGGATGGAGAATCCGACGGGATCAAGGATCGCGGTGCCCTGGCCTTGCATGTTGAGGGGCCTTGGCATCGCAACTAGTTGAGGGCATTGATACGTGGGGTATATCTCCTAACCTGCTGGATGGATGGAATTAATTAAAAACTTGGCTAACATTATCATCGCATCGCATTAGCTAGGTTGGCGACTAGGCAATCGAGGTCGCTCTGAGGGAGTGTTGGTCATGCATGATCGTTAGATGGAGTCGCTCGAGGGAGTATTGTGTAAGACCCGTATCTTAGTCCGTACCATTCCATAGACTTCCGGGGTCTTACCGGTCGAATTCCGACAACCTTCGACCCTTAACCGATATTGACACGCGACCCTGATTCATATGCCGTCAACCTGTATCGACTCAACCCAAGACCAATACCATAGCAACCGCGTCATCGCTACGGTTCCGATGCCGCGAGTTGCGCGACGAGACGATACCCTGGTCAAGAGATGTGGGCCAACGTTCGGTGCGAGAAAAACGCCGCGCTTTGCCAAATCCAAGAGAATCTGTACGAGATGTCACATCAATCCCATCAATCAATCCATCACATGTCAAGTATATGTCAAGTACACATCACCTTTCACCCATTCCCAAGCAACCACAAAAGTCAAGAATCTCTTACAAAGCCCATACCTCTCTTACACCAAAAGCCATCAAAGTCAAAAAGTTCTTACACATCCCATGCCTTTCTTACACAAAAGGCCACAAAAGTCAAGATTTTCTTACACAACCATCACTCACCACATCCATCCATCACTCTCTCTCTCTCTTTACAAGTCTCTCTCTTTCTCATTTCTCATCTCATTCTCTCAAGCAAAAAAATCCATACGTATGAGAGCTCTCCAAGCATTCCCAAAACTCCAAGGTGGTCCACTTTCTACCCCATGATCTCCCCATCCTAACCATCCATTCTCCATCTCCTCCATTGAAATCCAAGCTAAGGTGCTAAGGAACCCCTAGGAGCAAGAAGATCAGACGGTGGGTGCTCCTCTAGATGTAAAAAAAATCTGATTTTTTTATAACCTAGATATTTTTTTTTCATGAGGGAAGTGTAGGACCCACCAATCAATGGTGGAGATCCCACATAATCCCATGGTTGTGGCCTAATGGCCTACCTTATGCATGCATGATCCATGCATGGGGCCTTTCTGTATGGGCCCCATCATGGTAGTTTATTTCATATCATATTATATTTGGGTCATCTAGACCTTATAACCATGGTGGGGATGGCATCCTCATCATGCATTTTAATTATAGGCCATGCATGTGCAAGATCCATGTTATAAATGTAAATCTAGGTATGATGTGCGGGTGTGATTGATCTTGGGAGGGCTCAATAGTGGTGGAGCCCCTTTCCCTATGGCCGGATTGTCCTTCTATCTCTATTTTTTCTCATTTTATTTCCTGATGTGTGTGGCCCATTAATGTATTTCCCTTTTTATTTAACTTATTTAATAAATTTTATCTAAGAACATGTTGCTGTCAGAATTTTCTAGACAGTTTCTGGTTGTTTTTGGACCATATTTTGGGACTGTTTGGGGGACTATTCATACTTATTAAATATAATTTTTTGAAAGGTGGGGATCTCATCTTAATGTCCCCCAAATTTCAGCCCCAACTGACCTTCATTGGGGTCCCAAAGGTGTGGTCCAAGTGAGGTGGACAGTCTGAATTTTTTGCACTGTTCTAGTAACATTCCACCATGGACAGTTGGATTTTTTAAATTTATTAAAATACCTATGGGTGTTTAAAAATTATAAAAATTTTTAGGGGGGTGGCTTACTTATGGTAGGATCCACCTGTAAAATTTTGGGGCCAATGGATGCCTGTACACACCATAGTGATGGTGGGACCGGCCCATTATAATATGGTGTCCAGATCAGTCCGATTTTCAAGACAGATTGACTTATGTAAATGAATTAAAATATTTACAGATGTCTAAAAATTTTAAAATTTTTTAGGAGTGTGGTCCACTTATGTTAGAACCCACCTACCAAATTTCAGGGCTAATGGACCCGTGTACATACCGTGGTGAGGGCCGGACTGGCCCACCACGTTGGGACGTTCAGGTCTGTCCGATTTTTCTGGATAGTCGATTTTGTTTAAATTAATTAAAATACTTAGAGATATCTAAAAATTATGAGATTTTGTGGGGGTGTGGCCCACCTATGGAAGTATCACTTTATGAAATTTCAGCCTCAAGTGACCCCGTTTGGGTATCCAAAAGAATGGGCCAAGATGGTTGGACTCCCAGATTTTTTCTACTGTGCAGTCCAGCAATATGCCTTGATAAAAAACCATAATTCAAAAATATTTCTTCTGATGGTGAGCCACATTTTTGGGTTTTCTCTCATTGTATACATGATGAGAGATCTTGGCCCGCAATTTTTAGAGTTTTAGAGGCCTTGGACCCACTCCAATGGAGTGCCCAAATTTAGGACAGCAACATGCTATAATTATGCTGGCCTTAGGCTGAAATTTTGAGGAGTGGGGCCCACCATATTATAAAGATCTTAGAGAAAATGATTTATACCTTTTGTTCCTTAAATGTTGGGCTTAATGAATGCACTTTTGAGGCCCACCACAGTTGAATTTAATTGGGTCAATGAATGTAGCTAGTTGTTGAACTATTTAAGGCCCATAGAGTGGACCCATTTGATGTGTTCCAAGGCCCATGGGATTAGGCCCATTTGATGTAATTTAAGGCCCATAGAGTGGACCCATTTGATGTGTTCCAAGGTCCATGGGATTAAACCCATTTGATGTATTTTAAAGCCCATGAGATTAGGCCCATTTGATGCGATCTAAGGCCCACGGGTTCTGACCCATTGCAATGCACATAAGGCTCATTGGTGTGGTCCAGTTATGTGGCTCACTTGATGAATAAAAGGCCCATACGACATGGCCCATTTGATGTATTTAAGGCCCAATGGGAAGTACCTAAGGTCCATTGCAATGTGTGATCCCAACACGGATTATGTAATGATGTTCATGATGACCACGCCTTGGGAGTAATGTTGGTTTGACGTCCACGTTACGAGTTTAATGTTGGTTAAATGTCCGCATTACGACTCTCCTGGGGCCCATTGTTAGGCCCCGTACTTATTATGTATAGGCCTTCCAGGCCCATCTGCATGGTAAGGGTAGTTCATTTCATTATAACATGCTTAGTATAGTTCCATGACTCATAATCATACGCACCATATGTATGCTTGATATGAGAGGTGACTGATCATAGCATATGCCTTCAGGCAGGTTGTTTATGGGCTCCCGATTAGGCGGGTTGCCCTACATGAGCACACGTTATGTGCAAGGATGTGCTGCATGATTAGATAGTGTGATTCATGCATCTCGCATCGTGTGATATGGTTACTGTACGTCGTAGCGATATCGGGGTCGTAGCCTCCACAGACGCATCGTGGTTGGCAGAATTAGATACCGAAAATCTTATTTTACATAGGGTGCTATAGATATCCCTGGGTGAAAGTCCCTAAACCCTTATGGTACCAAGAGGTTGCTCCAACGTCTAGACCGAGTGGGTAGATGAGCGTTGAGTGCCGAATACCAGATGGTTGCGCTCTCCACTGTGTCGTGGTCAGTTGAAAGGGGGTGCGGCCTTACCCGCCCAAGTGTAGGGGGTAATGTTAGGCTGAGTTTGACCAGCTCGAGGAATGGGTCCGCTATCGACGAGTCGTGACCTATATTGGCAGACGGATAGTGAGGTCTCTTCCACTTACCTTATCGTGCGCGATGTGGTGGCGATCTGGTTTAGAGTATACTAGACCCCGGTGATATCCCAGAGTTGAGCAGTATTGACATGTGGACTTAGATGAGGATTGTATGCTTGACTTGCATCTTACATCTATAGCCTTGGTATGGCTCATGATATCATGGATCCATCTGCATATTCCACATTACTCTGATACTGCATGATCATATTACTACCTTGCGCATACACTTTCACCACCCTCTAAGCTTTCTATAAGCTTATGCACGACCGTTGCGTGCAGGTGACGTTGGGGCGCAGCAGCGCTGAGGCTGGAGCACTTGCAGATCATTTTTTAGAGTTTTTGTTCTTTACCATTATATTTCTCTTTATGCTCATTGTACTTGTAAAGTTTTTAATCATAGTGGAAATGTAATGGAGTTCTTGGTTATTGTTTGTGAGTTATGTCTTTGGTTATGCATATTACAAATCAAACTGACGTTGAAAATCCTCCTCGTAGCATCCCAAGATCGGAACATGGCGAATGGGAGCTGGGAGCCGAGAATGGGGTTCTACGGAGGCTGTCGGCGCCGGATTCGGTGATCGGGAATTTTGTAAGCCCGATTTCTGAGTTTGGGGCGTGACATATTGTGGCGAGGGCATGCATCATATCATCTAACATGCATATACATTAATAAGATTAGTTAGACACTTATGAATGATTTCTTTTCATTAAGTTCATAATGTACTCGCTGTCTATTACAACTTAAGATTAATAGCACTCACTGAGTTAATCACTCACTCCCACTCTTGGATGGTGTTTTAAAACACCAACCAGACTCGCCCGTAGATGCAGGTGATGCAGAGTACGAGGAGCCTAGTGACGCGAGCCTCGAGGAGGAGGCCAAGTTCTCTTATTTTCAGTTGATGAGCGGGTCTTCATCGACTCAGTAGATGGGATGTTGGATCGCTGAGTAGTGGACTCAACTCTATTCTTTTTGGACATATCATTCTTTTTGTGATTTTGTTGGGCAACGCCTTGTGTGACCCATTTATATTTTTGGACCTGTATATATATACTTAATCTCTTTCATCTCAGTAGACTCATGTGGTTATGTTTCATGTTCTAAAAAATTTCAGACTGCGCATTTAAACTTGATTAAATGCATATTAATGAAAATCAGTTACAAGTGATACTCGGGAACTCAGGAGTCGAGTGCATGCACGACCCCCGATTTTCAGTGTGTTACAAGATGGTATTAGAGCAATAGTTTGGAATCAATTGGGTCATGGGTCATGAACTCACTAACGCGTCTGCTGACTCGAGAGGAAACACAACAGAGACTTAGAATGTTAGGAACCGCCCCAGTCCTTGAACCGACAGTCTTAGACAGAAGGTGAGACTTCCGAGGTGTTAGGGTTGAGTGGCGAGGAAAATTAGCTATACTAGGGAATAGGTCCGAGAGACTTACAAGTACCTTGGCCAATGTCAGGAACGAACTGGAACTAAAGGATTAAATGGTCGAAACCATTGTCCTATACCAAAGGAGCTAATATTGGGCCAAATTTGATAGTTTCTATCTATTCAGGGGCAATGATACGTGGGGCGAGAAAACTTTTACCGAAAATAGTAGAAATGTAGAAAAATTAGTTTTTGAGCACTAACAAGGAGGAATCTCACAAAACAGCTATACTCATTACATAGATCGGCTGCTCCTACCCTAAATTCGTATATGGCACGTCAAATAACTCATTCCGGTTTGTGAGACATGCCCGACGCAAGACGACCCCTCCAGGAAAACAAAGGGCCGGCGGGACCCTGCCTGCACGACTGCCCGACCCTGCCCGAGCTCCAGCGACTCAGCGGGACCCCGCCCAGCCTGCGGAGTCCCCGCCCAGACATCCAGAGGGTTGGCAAGACCCCGCCCGACCCGTGTGGCCCCCGCCGGGATTTGGACAGATTTTTGCTTAACTTTAAAAAATCATATCTCCTTCGTTACAATCCGATTTAGGTGATTTAAAAGCCAAATTGAAGCTTGTTGAGTCTAGTTTTATATAAAAATAAGAAAAATAAAATAAAATAAAATAATTCTAATATAGTTAAACTTAAGATGTTTTACCAACTATTTAAAAATTATTAATTTCGGACAGTTGTTGCTCTTAGAATTTTTATGATTTATTTACAACTCTAATTGATATGAAATTTTGTAGGATAACTTTAAACTTAATTATGAAATATTATAAAAAAAATAAAAAAAAATTCAGTTACCAAAAGTATAAGAAACCTTATGAGAAATAGAAACATTTGGTAATCATATAAAAAATAATAATTAAAAAAAAAATCATTAGTTTCAAACAAATGTTACTTCTAGAATTTCAATTTTTTTTCTATAACTCCAAATGCAATAAAATTTTGTGGAGTGAGTTTAAGCTTAATGATAAATTATTATAAAATTATATATATATATATATATATATATATAATTTTATTACTAAATATATAAGAAACGTTACAATGGCCCCTGCCCAGGCAGCCCATGGGTGGCCCTGTTTGTATTTTAAACATGTGTGGCATCACTTGAAGACCCTTCTCCCAGCCCTTCTCTTCCTCCTTCCAAAAAAACCACAACCCATTACTCTTAAATCCCTCTCCTCATCCATGAAACCCATCCCAACAACCCTTAACTCAAATCCTTCAATTTCTCTCAAATCTTCATCAAAGCCCTCTTCCATTTCTACATCAAAGTCCCCTTCCATTTCTAAATCTCAAAAAAATAAAATAAATAAAAAATTTTAAAAAAAAAACCAAACCATTATTACAATCCCTGAAGTTTTATAAATTACTATATTTCAAGACTTAATTGAGTCATATTAAGTAAATTCAAAGGTTTTAGAAATGAGTTTACAAAGTAGCTTAATTGAGAATTTCACCAAAAATGTTGTCAAAATTTATGATTTTTTTTCTCTTTTCCCTTTTCTTCGGTCTTTTATTATTATTATTATTATTAGTAGTAGTAGTAGTAGTAGTAGTAGTAGTAGTAGTAGTAGTAGTAGTTTTTAGGTTTATCACTTTCCTAAAATCCCAACACATAATTTTTTAGCCGAGTCACCATCAAACTCGTCTGTGAGCCTAACTCCACCCTTAATTGGCATGACACATCCAGCTAACTACTTAAGTGGTCAAGTTGGCTTGAGTTTTGAATCTATGACTTCTAACAGAGGTAAAAACACCACTAACAGGCCAATTAACATGCACATGCACGTACGTGTCCTTGCATTATTCTTATATTTTACTGATATATATGATTTTTTTTAAAAGTTATGAATAGTATTACTTCAACTATATTTGAATAGAATTGAGCAAGACTAGTCATAGGCCTCGAGTCAACCCAACCCAACTAGACATTGAGTCGAGTTTTTATTTATTTATTTATTTCTAAAACATGTGATGGATTAGGCTAGATATTGGGATCTAGGACTAACAACCAGGTGCATCTGATGGACGAGTTGGATGATACTTACATGTCATGGTGGGCCACACATAGGTTTTAAAAGGGCTGGTACTTATCAAACATGCATACTTGTTTTAAAAGACCCTGTAGATTTTCCTATATTAACTAATAAATAGTTTTCTTAGGTCTGATTTAGGTCCTGTCTAGGTTGAGTTCGTTATAATATTTGAAAAGATGGAACCAAATGTGCTGACTTGTAATTCATTGATTGATGGATGGTGTGAGCTGGGTAAAACAGAAGTTGCATCAGACATTTTGCTGTTAATGGGTGAGAAGGGTATTTTGCCGAATAGGGTTAATTATATTTCATTGATTAAAGCCTACTATAAAGAAAGTGATATTTAAAATATATATGTATATACATGATATAGCCCGTTTGACTCTATCGCCTAGTTTGCTTGCTCTGTTGCACCATTTGAGGTGTGCATGTAATAGTTGTGTTGGGTTTAGTACTAGATGGGACCATGTCAAGATGCGAATGTAGTCAATATGAGGCTCCGCCATGGCCGGTTCCTAGATCCTAGTGTCATATCTGGAGTACTTTTCTAAGTGCAGACTATGAAGCACTCGCACACACCCTCGTTGCGAATGAGTCAGCCTACCACCATAGTGTAGTCCCGCTATTTTAGAGAGGATAGTAACATAAGAGAGCCTTCAAGGTAAGCGAATTTGTTATACACTAGAACTCAAGAATGAGGTTTATGTGGTTAGTTACAAATGACGACCCGTCTTCCTTATATAGACCTAAGATCCTTTTAGCTATCCATGTAATAAGGCTTATGATGTCATCTTACAGCTAAGAAAACTTAAGAAACCATCTAGATAATCCTACGTAGTCTCTACAATACATTCTTCTACCACTCTAGAATTTTCTATACATGTAGGAACCTCTTAACCTACAAAATGTGCCAAAATGCCCAGTTTCATGGAATAGCCTCCTTAAAATTTTGGGCATATCCATGACATCAGTTGACAGATGAAGATTGATGCCCTGTGGGTTGCCAATGAATCAAGTGTATTTTTTTTCATAATGGAGTTTTAATATTTTGTTTCTTTTTAGAAATTATTTCTAACCATGATAGAAATCGTCTTGTATGATTAAATTAGATTATTTTTAGTTTATTTTTCTATTTCAAATAGTTTCTATTACGGTTGAACTACGACTATTGAATAGGGTTGAGTTTGATTGTTTAATACTTTTTAAGTTCATATTCGATGCAGTTTTCACTAAAATATTGTAAGTTTTCTTATTTTCTTATGGAATCAAGATTCATACCACATTGAGGATATGATGTTCTTCCTCTTTCCATTCCTGCAGCCTTTCTAGGCTCACCATCCCTTCAAACCTCTGAAATATTTTAGAATTTTCAGTTCTTTATTCTCTCTCGAAATTAACGAAACCCAAACATAGTTTGCTTATAACCCACACCCATAAGATCAAGATGACAATATACAAAAACATTTTAGGCCATAGGAAGCCTTCTTAGGATAATGGTTTGACCATAGGCACCGTGGGAGATCTAAATCACTAAGTTAGATAAGAATTAAAATGAGAACTCTCTTGGATCAAGACCCAAACGACAACCTTATAAATAGGATATTTAAACTTTCCACTGATGGTCATTCCCTAAATATTTAGATTGATCAGACTACGAAATTACGGAAGTATACACCTACAAAGTACTCGCGGCTTGACCCAATTGGCAATCCTGGACGACTACCAATGGATTCACTGTTTTGACCGAGTAGAAGACCAAGATCTACTAGGACAAAGAAGGGATACAATGAGCCTTCTACCCTAGTCAAGTAAATGATCGACGTATCAGGTTCAAGCCTACTACAACCGTCTCTCCGTGTGGGTCGAACATTAAAAATAAATATTTTTACTTTAGATAAAGGAAAATCATCATGATGAATCCAAATCTTTAAAAATAAATAATTATAGTAAACCATCAGGGTAAAATTATTTTTAAGGAGGGTATACTAAAATGAGCCAGACTAGCATAGATAGTATACACCCTACCCCGCATCTAAACTTGAAATCAACAAAACCTAGGCAAATAAAAAAAAATGAAACCTTCACATATTATCCTTAGGCAATTTCAAGGACGAAATTATTTTAAGGGGGTAAATTGTAACATCCTGGATTTTCACTGTTTTGGATTTCAAAAAATCCTTGAATTTTTTTACTTTATAATATCACTTACTGACCATTAGTACTCAATGTTAGTTTATACATGGGAGGAACCAGTAAAGAACCGCATAAGTTCGATTAATCAAACGTAGGAAGTCAACGAATCCATCCAATCACTTGAACATCAGGTGTAGCCCTATGATTTACTCACATAGGACTCAAATCTAACCGACCCATCGCTAACTAATTAAGACAATCATGACTAAATTAAAGATCTAATCGGGGCCGAATTAGATAAGGCACAGATCTTGACTAATAGACCAAATCAACCCTGTTACTCTTTTAGCTTAAAACCAACGGTTTAGAGTAATCATAACTAAATCTTCACTTTCACTAGTTATAAATAGGTCACACTATGAACATAATTAATTCAAATCCTAATCATCGCCCATGAGAAATCTCAATAACTAATTCATTCCAGAAATGCTCCGATTTCCTAAACAAGCTCTAGACCGCTCGATAGTAGGCCACTAGTTACAAAATTATAACATAATATCCATCTTACTGGGCTTGACGTCCATCGCGGGAGCCAGACTTGGAAACAGTCTAGAACCGCTCAACTTGAGCCAAAGGACAAGGGCATGAGAAGTGCAAATACCCTAAAAGAAGAAGTTGAAACTTAAGTGAATTGAGTCATCCACTCTTATGCAAAGTTGAGAGTTTCGGACCGTCGGTTTACAACCAAAATTCACATGTAGAGTAAAGATATTTCTCTACTCATATCTGTAAAGCCACAACCCTGATCAACCATCGATGACCATTAAACAAATCTTTAATCATATCCGTTGATTGACACATCCAAATGGCGGGTTGATCATATCCATACGTAGATCATCATTAGGGCTAACTATCCTACCATGTACATCAACTTGTACATCCCATAGTGGACCCTAGAGGATAGAAAAATCCTCCCATAGGGTTAGTATAGTAAAAACCCAACACTTTGGGCCATTTGTACCAAATCTAGCATTATAAAAGGGGCTTCTTTGGGGCACCCCTCTCCCCATACGAATTTGTCCTAAAGAAAAGAAAGAGATGAGAGAAAAGGGAGAAATAAGAAAGGAAGAAGAGAGGAAGGGAGAGTGGAGAAGAAGGAAGGTAGGTCATGGCTCTAGTGAGGCCCAAAGGAGACTGATTCTTGCAACTCCTCACCTCTTCCTCAACAAATTCTTCACCCACAACTGGAAGAGCCCCTCTCCACCGATTGAGTAGGTAAAACTCTCATCTCTTAGAAATCCCACATGTTGAGGGTGGATTCACATAGGATTATAACATATAAGTACATTGTCTTAGGATTCCGGCTGATCGACACTGAGTTCGGCGTTCGTAGGTCATTTTTCAAGTCTTCAACAATCCATAGGTGCGGACTATTGCTCTTAGGTAGCCTAGCACCAATTATAATATGAGTCTAATGATTTCGATTGCTTAGGTGATGCATTTGGAGAATCTAGACAAACCTAGAAAAGACCCTCCCCTAGACCCTATCGATTCACATGGAATAGTTATGGAATGTTGTTGACTTTCGTATGATTTTGTTCAAATAGATGATTGCATGTACTTGTCTTATTTGGTTCTCATATGATGTTGCCACATAGAATGTATGATTCATTAACTCTTGTGTAATTTGGTTCTATTAAGTATAGAAAATGCTTAGCTTCCTCACTAACCCACACAAAACACATGCACTCTTGTTTCATGATATTAGTAGCTTTGCTTGTTAGGAAAATCTAAATTGTATGTTGAGAAAATATGAAACATGATATTGTTTTATGCTAGATGATAACCCTGATAGTTAGCATGCTATAGATTACCATCAAATTCATGGGTTGGTCAAGAATATAAGGAGAGTGAAGCTGGTCCCATTGATAGGACTGTCCTGAGGTTAAACCCAATGATTTGAGCGGGTGAGTGTGGGAGACAGTAGTTAGGCTACATGGGTCGCTTGTACCCGATGTCGTCTGTCTCGTACTTGCCTGAACTTGTGCAGTCTAGCCTACTTACTAACCAACCTTTTCTATTAACTCTATTTGCTCACATATGTATGGAACCTAGAACACCCTTCAACCATTGTAATCCATTGCTAACTATTTGGAGCCAATCCACCGACTTGTGAGCCGGATATGGTGGAATGGGATACTGTGCCCGAGCTGTCGACCTACGCTGGGGTAATGAGCTTCCCTGTAGTGATCGCAAATGATCCCTTTTCAGGACTCCCCATGTGCTTGAAGTCGGGGATAGGGAACCTGACGGGATCAAGGATCGCAGTGCCCTAGCCTCGCGCGTTGAGAGGCCTTGGCATCGTAACTAGTTGAGGGCATTGATACGTGGGGTGTATCAGTTTTCTTAACCTACTGAATGAATGGAATTAACTAAGAACTTAGCTAACATTATCATCCCATCGCACTAGCTAGGTTAGCGACTCGACAATCGAGGTCGCTCTGAGGGAGTGTTGGTCATACGTGATTGTTAGATGGAGTCACTCGAGGGAGTGTTATGGCGAGGGCATGCATCATATCATTTATCATGTATATGCATTAATAAGATTAGTTAGGCACTTATGAATGATTATTTTTCATTAAGTTCATAATGTAATTGTTATCTGTTACAACTTAAGATTAATAGCACCTATTGAGTTGATCGCTCACTCCCACTCTAAGACAGTGTTTGAAAACACCAATCAAACTCGCCCGTAGATGCAGGTGATGCAGAGTACGAGGAGCCTAGCGATGCAAGCCTCCAGGAGGAGGCCAAGTTCTTCTACTTTCAGTTAATGAGCGGGTCTTCATCGGCTCAGTAGATAGGATGTTGGATCACTGAGTAATGGACTCAGCTCTATTCTTTTTGGACATATAATTCTTTTTGTGATTTTGTTGGGCAACGCCTTGTGCGATGCATTTATATTTTTGGACATATATATATATATATATATATATATATATATATATATATATATATATATATATACACACTTGATCTCTTTCATCTTAGTAAACTAGTATGGTTGTGCTTTATGTTCTAAGAAATTTCAGGCTGTGCATTTAAACCTGATTAAATGCATATTAATGAAAATCGATTATAAGTAATACTGGGGAACTTGGGAGTCGAGTGCATACACGACCCCTGATTTTTAAGGTGTTACAAAGTTATGATGGTACATTATTATATGGTTGCCCACAAAATTGCAATAGGTTGGGATATGTTATGTAGAGCATGTAAAATTGAATAGTACTTTATGTGTGTGGCTGCCTGTGTACTGATTTTTCTAGGGTTGTGTCTACACATATGGATCATATCCATGGAATCCACGTTTTGATGTGAACTTTTGTATATTCCCCTATGGATAGGCCGATTACCTGAAATTATCCTGGTAGTCTTTGTTAGACATGTCCTTGAATCTGGCCTGAACAATTAAACCATAGGTTGTTGGCTATAGTTGGGCTGCACGAGACCTTGTTCTCAGGCTGATTAGTTATGGTTCATCCCTTCGGGGCACATTAACTGTTAGTCGACTATCCTTTTATGTTAACCTTGTTTAAACATGCCTGTATGAACCCGAAGTACTTTAAGACCATTGCGCACATTTTTAACTATGATTTACAGTCCGTAAAGTCTCATGAGCCGGGGACGGTGGTATGGAACAATATGCCCATGCCGTCGACCTACATTGGGGTGACGAGCCTCCCTGTAGTGTCCGTTGAGCAATTGGACTCGTGAGCTGGGAACATTGGTATGAGACACTATACCCGTGTTGTCGGCCTGTGTTAGGGTGACGACCTCCCTATAGTGACCGCGAGTGGGACATTTAAGTTTCAATTTTAATTTCGTCTATGAAATATTTTGTTCAGGATTGACGACCCAATATAAGACTAAGGATCGTGAGAGCCACATGGCCACGGCCCTTGAGCCGCACAATTGGGTTAGGGCAACAACTTCACTAAGGGTATTCCGATTTTTCCAACCTACGGGATGAATGAACTTAACTAATCAACCAGGCTAACATGTTCCATAGCATTGCATTTATATTGTTGGCGATTATGCAGTCGAGGTCACTTTTGAGGGAGTGTTGTTTCAGTGCGAACGTCAGATGTTGTCGCTTGAGGGAGTGCTGAATTTTAGCAAGGAGCATGCATCATGTCATAATCATGCATTTGTATTAATAACAGTGTTTAGAAATTTATGCTGTTTGTTGTTCATTAAATGTATCATATGTATGATAATTCGATGCATGTTGCTAATGGTACCACTGAGTTGATCACTCACTCTCACTCTGGGACGGTGTTCTAAAACACCAACCAGAACACGATATAGATGCAGTTACCCTGTAGCAGCACACATTGGATGATGTTGGTGTCGATGATGATGAGGAGCGAGCGTACTACCAGGAATTTGGCAATCCTTATTAGCACGGTGGATGTCAGCGGGACTGGGCCAGAGCCCAGGTCATTTTGGGGATTGATGAGTGTTTGAGATTAAACCCATGGATAACTGTTAAACAAAAGTTATTAAGTTGATACGGTGGATGTAAACTTTTTATAAAGTTTTAGTTGGTTAGTGGCACTTGGATCTTAATTACTTGATTAGAAATTAAATATGCTTAGATTCATTCATCATTGCTTGTTAATACTTGTTAAATACATGCATTTGTGGCTCATTTTTGCACACGTGGCACTCAGGAATTCAGGAGCTGAGTAGTTACTCGGCCTTCAAATTTTGGGGTGCTACAACTTGGTATCAGAGCATGATTTAAATTAAACTGAGCCTAAGGTAATAGGTTCAACACGATGCACTCTGACTTAGGAGGGAGCGATTGAATTTAAAGACAGTAATAGGATCCCAAAACTTTGTCTAATCAGCGAGTCGACTCCTGTAGACTGGCTTAGTATAATAACTAGGACTACATGAGTTCAGTTAAAAACTCATGTGGTCCTAGTTACAACCACATGGCTTATGAGGCATGCGTAGGAGCTTCCACATGACTACACAACTTGAGCTAAAAACTCTCTCTCCAACATGGAACCTTGTCCAAGTAATCTATATAAGCACCCCAACGATTCACTGACTAGCAACTTAACAAAAGAATAAGGAGAGAGAGAGAGAGAGGAAGAGCAGGAGGAGAATAGAGAAGGAGAAAGGATCAGTGCTGATAGTGGTGCCCAAATCCACCGAAATCCAGTAAGATTTGGGTCCAGTCGGGGCGAATCTAAAAAAGAGATATAGAAAGAAAGAGGGAGAAAGAGAAGGGTTGCTACGCTGTTGTGAGTTGAAACGGTGACTTGCTGAGTTACGTGTTCAAGTCCAAACAAAGCTTAGTCTCTTTTTTGAGGCATAAAATAAAGAACCAAGAATAAATCAAAAAGAGGGGAAACCATGAAAATAGAGAGCAAAAGGATGAAGAAAATGAAGAAGGAAGAAAGGGACCCATGGCATTGTGCTAACCCGCGCAAAACACAATGTTTGCGCGGATCTGCGCAAATCCTCATCATTAGTTACGTGCACTTGTACAATGACAGTCTGATTAAGCGCATTGAAGCCTTTATGCCAGACCGCACAACACCATGATATTGTGCAGACCCGCGCAAAGGGTATAGGGTGTTGTGCGCACCTACTCAAAAAGGATTCAAACAAAATGACATGGACAATAGAATCTGATGGAATTGCCCCATAGCACAGATATCGAGGGTTCGCACGTGTGGAGGCCTATAAATACCCCACTTCCCCTCTCATTTGCAAACATTGAAAATTTTGAAGGAAGACCAGAGCTCCAACGAAGAAAAGAAGACTGAAGGTATGAGGAGGAGGAGATCCGGTGCTATTGTGCTGGGCCGCGCAACAGCATGGTGTTACGCCGGCCCACGCAACAGCATATTGCTGTGTGGCCATCAATGTTCAAAGAATCAAAATGCTGCTGAAATGTTCAGATAAGATGCAGTCTTCGGTCTTCCTTCTGCTTAAGGACATGAGCTCAAGAAAGAGAGATCAGCTAATCAAACCCGCACAACTTTTCTCTCAATGAGATGATCAAATCACAGGCCAAAATGCTGTCGGATTTGATATCCAGATTTGACATTCCAAACTCTTTTTATTCCTGTATCTGAAATAGTCTATCTCAGAATCAAGAAAAATTAAAGGATATAAATGAACTCAGTATGAATAAATATGATGATTGTTCTCTATATACTCTTTCTGTTATGATTAAATAAGATAGTCTCGTAAATCGAATGCATTTGTTTCTTATTGAAATACTCTTCATGGAAGTTGATCAGTTTCCATTGATTTGTGGGTCCCAATTTGAGCCGAATCTAAAAGGTTTAGAGGTGTCAAGTCGAAACGAGTCTATTCATCGCAGATTGTCACTAAATCCAAGCTATTAGGCTAAAAATTATTGAACAAGGTAAGTTATTTATCTATACAATAACTTAGTTCAAGCTTTATAATTAAGTTATTATTTAGTGTAAACATGGATCTACATCTTAGGCCAAACCCTAGCATTTAATCATAACCGTATAATGTTGAAATCTAACCATATGAATTATGATAAATCTGACCCTACACCGTATACATCAAGTTTTGATAATCTTAGAAAGCGATTTGATTCTAAAGGTGAGGGATTTTCTTTAAACTTACAATAATCTGATTTGATTATTTTATTCTTGCGTACTTTGAGTTATTGTTGTTAATTTTTACCATATGCATGTTTGTTACATAATTTGAATTACTGCATTATTCTCTTGTAATGCAAGTGATGTGTTGGAGATCCCACATCTAGTGATTCATATATTATTA